>JANBXA010000031.1:922500-1575000 GCA_030556225.1 Cricetiscus sungorus | reverse complement strand
TGACCCGGGACAGGCTGCCCCCTCAGCCGCTGCTGCTGATGCTAACTCTGTTGCTCGCTGCGAGCTCAGGGTCCGCCTTAACACGGTGTCCTGGCTGCGGGTCAGGGGTGCAGACCAGCTGTCGCGGGGGCTGCATGGAGGGGGAAGATGCAGGGTTGCCTGCAGAGAGCTGTGCAGAAGCCGGGGGCTGTCTCAGGAGAGAGGGGCAACCGTGCGGGGTCTACATCCCTAAGTGCGCCCCAGGACTGCAGTGCCAACCACGAGAGAACGAAGAGGCGCCTTTGCGGGCACTGCTGATGGGCCATGGCCGCTGTCACCGAGCCAGGGGGCCGTCGGGTGAGTTCATGTCCCATCCCACCTTCATCTGCCCACCTGAGGTAGGAGAAGTTACTCTCTCCTGGCAGGAATCTGGATCGATGCTGTTGGGCAGCTTCTTTGAGCCCCGGTACCAGCCCATTAGTTCCTCCCAGGTCCTGAGTGGAACAACTAAGAGGCTGCATTGGGCTAGTGACACCTGAGAATAAGAAAGCAGGCTATCCGGACTCTCCACTCTCCCTTCCCCTTATTTATTTTCCCCTGAGGGATGGGGGCTTATAAAGAAGGAAGATGGGGAGTTTTAGTTATCCCTTGTACGTCGCTGCAGGCTCATTCCATCACTCCAGTGGCCCACACTGGAGACAGGACCTGGATTCCATATGGAGCAGAAAAGGAAACCTCAGATTCCTTTTGCAAACACAGGAAAATGTCACCTGCTCCCCTTTCAGTGCCAGTGCTGGAAGAACCTGATCCCTGAAGTCTAGAAGATACTAAGTAGTATCAGGCTAGACGGGGGATAGTGGGCAGGCCCTGGAGGGCTGGGGAGAGTCAAGGAGGTGGGAAAAGAAGGATTCTGCCAAATCAGACGTATTATTTAAACCTGGTCGGAACTGGATGCCCTCCCTGTCCCACCCTACCCCAGGGATGAGCCCAAGAGACTGAATCATTGGGTGGGTGGGACAAGAGTGAATCAGCACCCAAAAGGTGGGGGCTGAGGAAGCAATGGAAACTGGAAGATAGTAAGAGTTCTTGGTTTTCCTATAGAAAGGGATTAGAAGCGAACTTGGATCACTGAGTATGGTGTTTGTTGCATGTCTGTAATTCCAGCACCAGCACATAGGAGGTGGAGGCAGGGACGCCAGTTCAGCATCATCCTTGGCTACATAATGTCAGGCCAGCCTAAACTACATGAGACCCTCTCCCAATCGAGCACACATGCTCTCACACTTGGGCGGGGGTGGGGGGGGTGGGGGATGGGGGGGTGGGGTTGGAGACTGATTCTCTAGTGTCAGAGCCCAGGCTTCTAGGGCTCCTCTTTGGTAAGTTTTGGTTGAAAAAGGCAATTTAAAGATCATTACAGTTTAGCACTAAATGCAGGGAAAGAGGTATAAGGTCTGAGGAAGATGTGTTACCCAGGGAATAAGGGTATGAAAGTTTATCTTTTGGCATGTTGCCATCCTTTCCCTAGCCCTGGCTTACTTCTGTCACCCCTTTCCAGTCCTGAACCCTCCCCAGAGCATCCAGAAACTCTGCAGAACCAGGCACAACATGCAGGTTGGAAACCTCTTATTTCCTGCCCCTTTGTAGCCTTCAATGCATCCTGGTTAAGGGCTGAATACAGATGTTTCTGAACCACTAGTGTTGAATTGGGACAAAAAGGAAGAGGTCCTTGTGTGCAAAGCCCTTAAAATAACAATATCTCAGGCCTGGGAGGAGCAGACTGAGTCACTGGACAGGTCATAACAGGGGCACACATTCCATTGGGTCCCTAATGACTCTTTTTCTTCCGCCCCCCCACCCCATCTCCCTGGCTTGGTGTGCCCTCTTCTGGACTCTAGTGGAATAGGCAAGTCTTTTCACAGGAAGCCTAAAGGCTGGTAAAAACCAATAGTGCTTTGTGTTTACTTTGAGTTTTTGCTTTCCAAATGTTCTCCTTTATAAGACTGGTGGATCTCTCTGAGATCAGGCCAGCCTGATCTACAGAGTTGGTTCCAGAACAGCCAAGCCTACACAGAGAAACCCTGTGTGTGGGGAGGTTGGGGGGAGTGGAGAGCAGTTGCTCTGGGATATATTATCTGTATTATCTATATTATCTATATTTCACATGTGTAGGTATTTTGCCTGCGTGTGTGTCTCTGTACCACATAGGTGCCAACTGGATCCTCTGCAGTTGGAGTCACAGACAGCTGCTGTGAGCCACCCTGTGGGTGCTGGGAATTGGACTCTGGTCCTCTGGAAGAGCAGCACCTGCCCTGAACTGCTGAACAGTCTCTCCAGTGTTGAGTAGACCAGACTGGCCTTGAGCTTGTGGCAGGCAATCCTCTCACCTAAACCTTCCAAGTGCGGGATTATAGATACATACCACCATACTCAATAGTGTAATTATGTGTCACAGGAAGAAACAGCATCCAGGATGAGGCTAGGAGAAAAACTGGCTACTTTTAGTTCATAAAGTCATCAGTTGCTCTCACTCTAACCAGTAGAAACGGACCAAGGCGCTAGTCCTTGGCCTTGACAGATTTCTGATTTCCTCTCCCATTCTTCTTATGGCCTCAGAGGAGACAACAAAGGAAAGTAAACCCCATGGAGGTGCCTCCCGCCAACGTGATACAAGCCACAGAGACCGGCAGAAGAATCCAGGGACCTCCACCACCCCTATAAGGCCCAATCCAGGGGGTGTTCATGACACTGAGATGGTGTGTGCAGGGTTGGTAGGGCGGCAGAGGGCTGGAGACTTCCATTGGAGACGGCAGGCTCCTGGAATTCTGAGCACCACCCCCACCCACCCCTGTTCCTCTCCAGGGCCCTTGCAGAAGACACTTGGACTCAGTACTGCAGAGTCTCCAGACTGAGATCTTCCGAGGGGGGGCACAAGGGCTCTACATGCCCAACTGTGACCTCAGAGGCTTCTACAGAAAGCAGCAGGTGAGAAGAGGTTCTTTCTCTCCTCTCCTCTTTGCAAGTTCCCTGTCAGGATGTGAGAATGGGTACCTTCCAAGCTGCAAATAAGATGCAAAGAGGTTGCTGGGTGTGCTGGTGCTTGCTGGGAGGCCAGGAGCGAGTCCCTGTCTCAAAAACAAACAAACCAGGGCGGACACAAAAACTACTTCCCCTGCCTTCCAGGATCTTCCAACTTAAAACCCCCATAGACATGAAAAAATTCAGGAAGATATTATAAGTTCAAGGCCTGCCTGGCCTACAAACTTAATGTGAGCCTCTGTCTCAAAATACAGAGTAAAATGAGAAGCCCTTTATAGTTCAGTGGTAAAGCTTTGCTTAGCAATGCCCTGGGCTCAGTCTCTAGTATGCTTTGAAAGAAAAGGAAGGAAGGAAGGAAGGAAGGAAGGAAGGAAGGAAGGAAGGAAGGAAGGGAAAAAGAAAGAAAGGCAGGCCAACAATTTCAGTAGAGGACTTAAGTCACCTCTAGGCAGAGGACTTGCAATGGCTGTCAAAGGAGGGCTCTTGGAATCTTCTGAAGGTGTATGAGCTGGTGGGGTGGGGGGTGAGCAGATGACCTGGGACACAACCCAATCTGCAGTTTCGCACTCAGCCTTCTGGGGTAGGGTGAGAACACCCACTTCTAACACAAAAGTGATGCAGGCACTGTTGAGCTGGGAACTGCATTTTGGAAACTATTGTTCTGGCTTAGCAGGGTGGGCTCTATTAGTAGGTCAAGGGACCAAAATTCTCAGACTTTCCTCCTGCTGGAAGCCTCAGACCTCACCCTGACCTGTGCCTCTCTCCCCAGTGTCGGTCCTCTCAGGGGAATCGCCGTGGTCCCTGCTGGTGTGTGGATCCGCTGGGCCGGCCCTTGCCAGTGTCTCCAGACGGTCATGGGAGCTCTCAGTGCTCTGCCAAGAGCAGCGGCTAAAGCGGGGTACCATCAAGACTGCAGGGCTGTCGCCTGAGCTCTGTGTGGAGTCACTAGGGGCTTTGTGGCCCATGTCCTACCTTCAGGCCCTATCCTACTGTTCTCCTCCTCACCCTTGGGCCTTTACACATTTAGTTTAAAAAAATTGTTTTTGGCTTGGGGAACTAATAAAGCTGTGTTGGGGATCTCTGGCTTATGTCTTTGTATCCATCGCTTACAGAGCGGGAGTCCCAGGCTCTCTTTCTACCATTACTCGTGATAGTCCTACCTTCCCAGTCGACCACTGTCAGTCTCCTACACTGTCCTAGGAATGCAGTAGGCTGCCACTGCCGTAGGCCTCAAGCCCTCTAGCCTCACCCAGATACCCACCTGGAGTTCCCTTGTTGGGACTGACTGAGATCATGGCCTGCAAATCAGTACTGCAGCATCTGGTTACTGGTGAGATTCTGGTGACTGCAACCTTGTTTCTACTGCTGATCTTTGGACTGATAGAGGAGAAGGATTAATGGTTAATCCCCAGCAGGAATTTGCCATAGAGGGAAGTCCCAGAGTACTTACTGGTCCTACTTCCTACCAAAAAAGCTCTAGGTGGTTTACCCAGACTACATTATTTGTGCTGGCACTCACCTAATGAGGTAGGGACTTTTTGCCCCATTTTTCCTTCCAGAACCTTAAAAAGTTTGGGTCACTTTCCTGAAGTTACACAGGATAGGAAGGGAATGGCAAAGGAGGGGCATGGCAACCTGGCCACTATTTAGTGTTGAGTAAGTGTGCCTGACCTTACTGCTCACATGGAACCCAAGGTGTAGAGAGAGCTGATTGAGCTGACTCAGGGGCCAGTGCTGCCCAGAATTCCTTGAGGGACCTCAACATCACACAAGTCACAAACATAACCCTCAAGAAAATAGCGTTGCACACATGTAACTACAGTCCTCATCGTGCACCCTCTGAAAGCTCAATACAAAGTACATGAAGATGTTTCTGCCCCTCCCTGACCTTCAGTCTTCGTAGAGAGCCAGGAGGCGCCATGCTAGGAGATAAGCCTCAGGAAGAAGGCAAAGTCCCCCTCCCAGCCTTAGGCACACATTCACTCCTGATGGTGAGACAGCAAGCACGAAGCTGGCCAACGAGGTTGGGGGTAGAGGGGCTGTGACATGCAGCAAATACAGCAGAGCCAGGATCTGAGAAGCACGGCCTTCAGATAACCTATCTAACCCCCAGCCCCCTCCAGAAAGGACTTTAGTCTCTGGAATTGTCAGATCTCCGAGTGGGATAAGAGCTCCGTAGGTAGGAAAGGAAGAAGGCAGAAACAGCTAGCTGTCAGCTGCCCGCTCCACCTGGCACCATGGAACCAAATGGGTCCCAACTGCGGAGAAGAAAAGGGCTGGGAGAGGAACAGAAGAAGGGAGCCTGTGGAGATGGTGAGTCCCCACCCCGCCCTGCCACGCCGGCCTGAGCTACCCACCTCAGGCTTAGAGTTAGCTGTGCTGCTGAAACTTCCTTCCTTGCTCTCCTGGGAAGCTAGAGAGGGCATTTTCTGCACTGTCCCTCACACTACTCAGACTGACAATGGAGGAAAGAGATGCTCAGAGCGTGGCCTTGCCTTCATTAAGGTCGAATGGAGTACTTCCCCTTGTTTTCAGCTCCTTGTTTCCAGCAATTGCATCAGGCTTTTTCTTGCCAATGGCCTCATTCACTGCATGTATCACTCCCCCTTTTTGTGGCTCTACTCAGGATTCTAAATATCGATTGGGAACAGAGAGACTGGTGAGCGCAGAGAGCATTTTCCAGATCAAGGTCAGCTCTGACTGGAGCCCTAACTCCTCCCTCTTGGGTGTTCCTTTTGGTTCTTCCTCCTAGGAAACACTAAGCAGCAGCACAGAGCCCCAGACTTGGTGCAATGGACCCGACATATGGAGGTGAGGGATCACAGAGGACAGGTCTGGGCTGGGGTTGTAGTTCAGTAGGTAGAGTGCTAACTTATTATAATGAAGACTGGGCTTGGTCCTAGTACCACATAAACCCAATGTAACAGCATACAACTATAATCTCAGTGCTTGGGAAGCAGAGACAGGAGACTCGGAAGTTTGGGGTCATCCTGGGCTACATGAGACCCTAAAAAATAAAAGGTGTGGTGGCACAAGCCTTTAGTCCCAGCACTTGGGAGGGAGAGGCAGGCAGACCTCTGAGTTACAGTTTAAGGCCACTCTGGTCTCTGTAACAAATCTAAGGACAGCCAGGGCTACACAGAGAAACCCTGTCTCCAAAAAACAAAGTTTTCAAGCTGACAGAATTGAGGTTAACTGGAAGGCAGTGTTGAAGCTTAAATCACTAGTTACTGCTTAGCTTTTTTTTTTTTTTTTAATAATCAGAGATAAAACCTCTTTTTTAAAATTAATAGCAGTAGTGGTGTGTGTGTGTGTGTGTGTGTGTGTGTGAGAGAGAGAGAGAGAGAGAGAGAGAGAGAGAGAGAGAGAGAGAGAGAGAGAGAGAGAGAGAGAGATTTCCAGAAGTCAGGTCTCTCTATTGTGGGTTCAGGATCAAAATCAAGTCATAAGCTTGCACAGTAAATGTTTTAAATGCTTTTGACTTCTGGGCCACCCCACCAACCCCAGTTTTTGTATAGTTTAAAGCCTCAATTAAATTTGTGGTAACATTGTTTGGATAATGCCAACCTAGATCCCGCCATCTCCCCCCCAATTTACAAAGAAATTATCTGTCAAGTTTGTTTACATCCTATACACTAAAAAAGAATCAGACTAGCAAGGTGATGGTGGCACATACTTTAATCCCAGCACTCAGGAGGCAGAGGCAGGCAGAACTCTTGAGTTCAAGGCTAGTCTGGTCTACAGCGAGAGTTCCAGGACAGCCAGTGCTACACAGAGAAACCCTGTCTCAAAAAACAAACAAACAAACAAACAAAAACCCCACAAAAACAAAAAGAGAGGAAAATAATTGGGCTAAGATGGAGTTGTTTAAAACATAGGTCTTTTGGCAAGGACAGCTGGTGAGATCTCTGTTAGCCTGGGTACAGTTCAGGGTTAGAGTGAGGGGTGGGGGCATTGAGAGACAGCTTCCCTCCTGTTGCCACTCTTTTTTCTTCCTTTGGGATGAATCACTCACTCAAACTGGACGAAAATGTATCACCCTCCTCTGGGTACCTGGGATTACAGGCATATGCTACCACACTCAGCTTCTACTGAGGTTCCTTGTCCTCACAGCTGCCCCAAGAAGACAGACAAAGGCTGGGGAAGCTCTGAGGCCATGCTTACCTCTTCCTGTTCCTAGCACTTACACTACATGGTTCAGAGAGAAGCCCAGTAAATGTGTGATAAGAAAGGAATGGCTGATGGAGGGACAATGGGCTCTAGCCTGGCTTTGTCGTATAGGCTGTGAAGGCCCAGTTTCTGGAACAAGCACAGAGACAGCTGGCAGAGCTGTTGGATCAGGCCATGTGGGAGGCTGTGCAAGCCTACCCCCAACAAGACAGACCCTCTACTGCCCCAAATACCACAAGCAAGTGAGTGTGGGAGTCAGTGCTGTACCCCTGCCCCTTTGCCAGTCTTGGCGTGACCCTGGCTGCAGCGTTCTGTCTGCTCTCCTGATTACCCGGTCTTCACGGCACTGGCCTCCATCTTTCAGGTCTTGCCCTGACCTTCTGCTACCACTACTGCTTGTTTTTACCATCCACGTGGCTCTGCCCTCCACTCTCTTTCTTTGGGGCCTGGTTCTGAAAACTGTCTCAATCTAGGACCCGGGAGTTACCCCACGTGAAACGGAAAGTTTTCATCACCAGAAAGTCACTGCTCGAGTAAGTTGGGGAGAGGACAGGGGACAAGAAAAAAAGGTTTGGCTGGGAGTCCCACAGACATCACAGTTCTCATGCATAGGATTCGATGGTCTGCTGGGAGGGTCTGGAGAGGCCTCTGCCTCAGTGTTATAGCGGGGGACAAATCAGCAGGCAGAGATGCCCCAGCTGCAGGCTTGCCCTCAGCTGGGAGTTCTGCATTCCTGAGCCCACACCTGGGTAAAGTCCTGAGCTCCTCTGCGGGATGCTGAAGACCCGTCCACGCTGACCCTCAGGCTCCTTTCTTCCAGTGAGCTGATGGAGGTGCAGCATTTCCGAACCATCTACCACATGTTCATCGCGGGTTTATGTGTCTTGATCATCAGTACCCTGGCCATCGACTTCATTGATGAGGGCAGGTAGGTCCCTCCCACAGATACAATATCCTGATCAGGTGCCCCGCCCTACCTCCCACAACTGTTTGAACCTTCTTTCCCTAATCTTGGATGACCCACTTGCTCTCAAATGATTCTCCTTAGTAATCTTGCCTTAAAACAAATGTGAGTGCCCCCCCCCTCTCACTCTCACTCTCTTGATCTGCTCTCTCACTCTCTCTACTACTCAGTTCAGGTAACTTACACTGACTTTCTACCAAGGACAAGCCCCAGGTCTAGATAAGTGATGATGAAACCCATTCCCACCTTTGAGCCCCCTCCCATCTCCTGGAGATCAACAGACACAATCCTCAAAGGGAGACCCTCCCTTGGAGGTCTGTATTTTCATGTTCTCAATCTATCCCAAAGACAGGCTTAAGAAGTTGTAAATGGGAGAGGATGAAGGGACCACAGGTTCAGCTACAGCCCTTCCCTCTAGTAAAATGCCTATTATTAACTATGAGTAGTATACATCTTTAATCCAAGCAATCAGGAGGTTGAGGCTGGTGGATCTCCATGAGTTCAAGGCCAGCTTGCGCTACATAGAAAGTTCCAGGTCACCCAGGGGCTATATAATACAAGGTTATCTCAAATGAACAAACAAAACAAAAACACAAAGAATAAGAGCATTATTATAGGGATTAAATCTCGGTAAAATGTCTAGAAAAAAAAAAAAAAAAAAGCAAAATCAAACCTGTGCCAGGCTTTTTCATTTGGGCCACCAACCAGCTCCCAAATCATGACACAGAGACTTATGATTAGTTTTGAATGCTCCGACTAGCTAAAGTACATTCCTGGCTAGCTCTTTTAACTTAAATTAACCTGTTTACCTTTTGACTCAGGCTTATTACCTTTCTTACTTCTGCATATCTTACTTCCAATGCCTCCTCTATGTCTGCTGGCTTCTTGCCTATGCTCGCCTCCTCTGTCATCTTTCTCCTCTAGAGCTTAGAGTTCTATTTATTCTCTCTGCCTGCTAGCCCCACCTATCCTTTCTGCTGCCTAGCTATTGGATGTTCAACTTTTTATTAGATCAATCAGGTGCCTTAGGCAGGCAAGGTGAAACAAATGCAACCTTTTCATAATTAAACAAATGCAACAGAAATAAATGTAACATATCTTTGCCCAGTTAAAATAATATTCCACAACACAAACGCCTCTGTTTGCCCAGGTTACTGTCTTCCCTTCCTCTCTCCTAGGCTAATGCTGGAGTTTGACCTACTCATCTTTAGCTTTGGACAGCTGCCCTTGGCCCTGATGACGTGGGTTCCCATGTTCCTGTCCACACTGCTAGTGCCCTACCAGACCCTGAGGCTGTGGGCCAGGTCACGTGCTGGGTTCGCCTGGATGCTGGGGGCTGGCCTGGGCTGTGTTCTGCTGGCTGCCCATGGAGTGTTGCTCTGCGTCCTCCCGGTCCATGTGGCGGTGAAGCATCAGCTTCCACCTGCCTCGAAATGCGTGCTGGTCTTTGAACAGGTGAGGACCCTGAGGAACTCTGAGACCAGGTCCACCGGGCACTGATACAGCCTGGAGTTTGGTGAGCCTGTGACTCTGAGAAAAGTACACAAATGAGGTTGCTAGGTAACCCTGACTCTGCAGAGTTGGTGAGATGAAGACTGTCCCTGTCTCTCTTTACCCTTTGCCCTAACACTGTCTATGACAAAAATAGGAAATGTTAGCCAGGCCATGGTTACATACACTTTTAATCCCAGCACTCGGGAGGCAGAGGCAGGCAGATATCTGTGAGTTCAAGGGCAGCCTGGTCTACAGAGTGAGTTACAGGGCTACACAGAGAAAACCTGTCTAGATAAAACCAAAAATGGGAAGGAGGGGGGGGAGGGAAGAAAAAGGGGAGGGAAGGAGGAAAGAAGAAAAGGAAAGGAAAGGAAAGAAAAAGAAAGGAAAGGAAAGGGGAGGGGAGAAGTGTGGGCCCCTGCCAGGCAGGTCTTGATGGTTTTGCCTCTCTGGTAAATCTGAGTACTGAGAGGTCAACTGATTTTCTCAGAGCCACAAAGCACTTCGTTCTCCTTCACTACAGGTCAGGTTCCTGATGAAAAGCTACTCCTTCCTGAGAGAGACTGTCCCTGGGATTCTTTGTGTCAGAGGTGAGGTGTCCTGCTGACCCATTGTGTACTGGAACCCCCTGGCTACTTGGATGAAACCAGAAGATGCAAAGCTCTGCTTTTGCTAGCTGTATCCAGCAGACACAGATCTGACCCTGAGCTGGACTAAATGGTCTTATCACGAGCATTCTCAGGCCTGTTCTGAGAGAAAAACTCCATTATCCAGACCTTCTGGGGCTCTCTGGTTCCCAGACCCAATCTGGAAAGGCAGGGACAAGAGAACCTTCTTAGAGGAAATCAGGATAGAAGAGCAGGAGAATGGGCTGGGCTGCCTAATCAAACTCTGGCACAGCAGGTCTGGAAAAGCAGTCTGCAATGTGATCATGTGGTTGAGTTCAGCCGCTTTGAAGGCACACCCTGGATCCCTTCCCAAGCTAACTAACACAGGTCTCTCCACCCTCCCCATGCTAACACAGCCTTTTCATTCCTGCCCAGGGAAGGGTGGCAGTGCTCCTAGTTTCTCCAGCTACCTCTACTTCCTCTTCTGCCCTACACTCATCTACAGAGAGACATACCCCAGGTGAGACCTCGCTGCTCCTCTCCAAATGCCCAGGCCTACTGAGGGTGGTGTCCTTCTCTCACAGGTACTGGCCACTGGTTCAGAAGGAAGTGAAGGGAAAACAGGCTGCCCTTCCGTTGCCCTGCACATTCTCATGATCCACTGTCCTGAGCAATCAACCCAGCTCTGTCCCCCACACTCCAGAAACGGTGTATGGTTGGGCACCTTCAGTGGCACTCAAACTAAATGTCCACTTACTGTGTTTGCTCTGGGAAATCCAGAGTGTTCTAGACCCTCCCCCCTCCCGCAACCCCAGGGCATCCATTCTGGAAGGAGCCTCAGAGAGAGGGCTGAAGGCCTAAGCAGTGAATGACGTAAAAGGAAGATAACCATGTTCTTCTATCTCTGCTGCAGGACACCTAGCATCAGGTGGAATTATGTGGCCAAGAACTTTGCCCAGGTCAGAAGATGGGGTAGAAGATGGCCAGCTATGACTCATGGTGCCTTAGAAGTAAGGGAGGCTGGGAACGAGGTTATACCCTGACAAAACCATGTGTCCTACTGTCTACAGGCCCTGGGCTGTGTGCTCTATGCCTGCTTCATCCTGGGCCGCCTCTGTGTCCCCGTCTTTGCCAATATGAGTCGGGAACCATTCAGCACTCGTGCCCTGCTGCTCTCCATCTTGCATGCCACAGGCCCAGGTAAGACCTTCATCATGGTGGGGAAAGGCTGTGCCCTGCCCTGGAGAAAGCCTTTCAGGACAGGCCTCACTCTGTCTTTCTGTGAATCCCTTACGTATCTGCCCCCTCCTGTCCATGTTCATTGCCACCATCTTCATGGGCCTGGAAGTCTAACTCCCCACCACTTGCTCCCCCTCACCCCTTGGGCCTGGCTTTGCTGGCCAGATGAAGTCCCTCCTGCAAATTAATCACCCATGACCCTGCTTCAAAATCCCTTCCTATCTGGGCTTGGTGAAGCACACCTTTAGTCCCTGCACTCATGGTTTTGTCAGGGTATGACCTCCTTCCCAGCCTCCCTTACTTCTAAGGCATCATGAGTCATAGCTGGCCATCTTCTACCCCACCTTCTGACCTGGGCAGAGGCAGGCAGATCTCTGTGAAGTTCGAGGCCAGCCTGGTTTACAGAGGGAGTTCCAGGACAGGCTCTACAACAATACAGAGAAACCTTGTTTCAAGAAACCAAAAACCAAAACAAACCACAAACAAACAAAAACAAACAAAAAGCCCTCCCTGCCTTCCTTCTACACTGTGCAGCTTTGGGGCCTGTCCTGGAACTCACTGTGTAGGCCAGGCTGGCTTCAAACTCACAGAGATCTACTTGTCCCGCCTCCCAAGTGCTGGAATTAAAGGAATGTGCCACCACTGTCCAGATTTCCTTTCTTTTTCTTTCTTCCTTCCTTCCTTCCTTCCTTCCTTCCTTCCTTCCTTCCTTCCTTCCTTCCTTCCCCTTCCTTCCTTCCTTTCTTTCTTTCTTTCTTTCTTTCTTTCTTTCTTTATGTTTGTTTGCTTTTTTTTTTAGACACCCTCTACCTAGGCTGGCCTTAAACTCAATTCTCCTGTCTCATTATTCCAAGTAGCTAGTTTTGCAGGTTTGCCATACCAGGCTTTTCTCTACTTTGCAGCTATGGAATCAGGTTCCTTCCTGGAGTCCCATGCTAAGGTGCTCCCCTTTCTGGGAAGCTTCTCTCATTTATTTGTTTGTTTGTTTGTTTGTTTGTTTGTTTGAGATAGGGCCTTGCTATAGTGCTCAGGCTACCTTTAGCCCTTTGACTCATGTGATCCTCCTGTCTCAGTCTCTCCAGTAGTTGGGACTACAGGTGCACCGACTCATAGCCAAAGTCCTTTTAGCTCACTCCTTATTCTGTATTTATCCTCTGGAACATCCCTGGTTGTCGTGATCATTCATTCCTATTATACCCGACCTTGATCTGAACAAGGGTTTCAGCTTCTGTGTGTCTGTCTCAGTATTATGAATTTCTAGAGGTCAGGGACGTTGTGAGTCTGTATTTCTGATTTTCAGGCATAGAGTAGATATTAAGCATACCAGCAAACGTGTAAATTAAAGAATGCATGAATGATGAATGAATGAATGCTTGCTAAGTGTTGGGACCCTGATGGCTGGGCAAAGGCTCTCAAGAGTCCGGGGCTGCGGGGCTGCACCTCTTGTCCTGCCCGCCAGGCATCTTCATGCTGCTCCTCATCTTCTTCGCCTTCCTGCACTGCTGGCTCAACGCCTTCGCCGAGATGCTGCGGTTTGGAGACAGGATGTTCTACCGGGTGCGGCTTGGACCGGGGCCCACTGAAAGCAGTAGTTGGGGAGGTTGACCAAGGACCTGGGGAAGAGGGTAGCTACAGTGGATGTCACCTTCCAGTGCTTTTGGTCTTTTGCATGAGCACTGTGGACCTCAGGGCGTGGGGACAATACCACTCCTACACCTCTGAGCAGCGGGGCTGTTGCTTTTGTGTGGATGGTGTGTCAAGAACCTTTCTTGAGTGGGTAGACAATGGGGAGGGCCCCAGACTGCAAGAGGGAGCTGGGAGAGTGTTGCTGTTTCTTTTTGGCCAACAGCCAGCCCTTCTGAGAGAATACAGATAGGGGTGGGTGTGGGACACAGCAGTAGTTGGGGCCTGAGATCTCACCTCTATTCCTCCCCAAATCCACACCCTCCCCAGGACTGGTGGAACTCTACTTCCTTCTCCAACTACTACCGCACCTGGAATGTGGTGGTCCATGACTGGCTGTACAGCTACATATATCAAGATGGACTGTGGGTATGAGCTGTGCATACTCCTCCACTCTCACAGTCCCAGCAAGGGGACTTCCTTGGGTGCCCTCTCCTTTTATTCTGCCCCACTAATGCTGTTCAGATTCAAGAACAGATATGTGGGGCTTGCTGGCCAGCCATCCTGGCCTACTTGGTGAGTTTCAGACACACAAGTCCTTGTCTCAATAACACAAAAAGGCACCTAAGTAACAGCACTGTCCTCTGGCCTGCACACTCATGCACATATGCACTTGTACATAAAACATAAACATGCAGTCGGGTGTTGGTGGCACACGCCTTTAGTCCCAGCACTCAGGAGGCAGAGGCAGGTGGTTCTCTGTGAGTTCGAGGCTGGCCTGGTCTACAGAGTGAGTTCCAGGACAGACTCCAAAGCTACAGAGAAACCCTGTCTCAAAGAAAAAAAAAAAAGAATGAAAAAAAAAAAAGGTTTGGGGACAGGTATGGTGGCACATGCCTTTAATGCCAGCACTTGAGAGAGGCAGGAGGATCTCCTTGAGCTCGGGGCCAGCCTAGTCTACATATGGAGCTCCAGGACATCTAGACTGCAAAGAAAGACCCTGTCTCAAAAAATAAATAAATAATAATAGTAATAATAACAATAATAAGGCTGGGGACATATCTTAATAGTAGAGTACTTTCCCAGCATGCATAAGACCCTTGTCTCCAACACTGTCAAAATAAAAATAATAGTAATAATAAAATCATAGCTAAGGTCTACTAGATTAGAACAATAATCTTAAATGAGACTGGTGTGGACCCTTCTGAACCCAAGTCCCACATTCTTTTCATTAAATCCCACTCCTTCCTGGCTTCTTAAAGAGGGAGGGACTCTTGGAGAAGGTGCCTGGCAGTCGCTCATTCTCTTTCCTACCCACCAGCTCTTGGGCATGCGAGCCCGAAAGGTGGCCATGCTGGGCGTGTTCCTGGTGTCTGCAGTTGTACATGAGTACATCTTCTGCTTTGTCCTGGGCTTCTTCTACCCAGTCATGCTGATGCAGTTCCTTGTGGTCGGGGGTGAGCTTAACCTCTGCCCCCGAGAGCAGAGGCATCTGATGGGCGGGAGGAGGCCTGGCTATTCTTGAGATGCTCAACTGTCCTGGAGTCTGCTGGGTCTGGGTGGCCCTGGGAGGCAACAGGCATATCCTGAGGTTTCTAGTTACAGAGAAGCACTTGATCAAGGGCTGTGGAGGGAATAGGGAAACCTTGGTGTGGCTGGGAAATACAACATCAGATTCAAGAAGTGAGAGGCAAACTGAGCTTCCCCCAGTCCCTTCAAGAATTTGTGCAGCTGCATTCGAGAGCTTGTCTGGGGAGGGAGGATTTCCATTCCGTTACACCATTTCCCAGCCCCTAGCATGGGAGGCAAAAGGAGACAAGCACACAAGCACGGCGATGTGGAGCTGGAGTGACCGCCTGTCTCCTGCCCTAGGGATGCTGAACTTCACCATGAACGACAGGCACACAGGTCCAGCCTGGAACGTCCTCATGTGGACCTTGCTCTTTCTGGGCCAGGGCATCCAGGTCAGCCTATACTGTCAGGAGTGGTATGCTCGGCGTCACTGTCCCTTGCCCCAGGTAAGGCAACAACCTCTCCCAGTCCCTCATCTGAGATAGGGAACCCAACAGCCAGCTCTTTTGGGCTCTGATTCAATAACTATGGTCAGATACAAGGCATGGCTGGGGTAGGGGGACTCATGTTTTAAACTCATAATGTGTGTCACCAGAAGTGACCCCACTCAAAATCTACCCTTCCATCATGGCACAGACAACATTCTGGGGGCTGGTGACACCTCGATCTTGGTCCTGCCATCCCTAGAAGTCAAGGCACCACACTGTCCAGATGATGGTATCAGCTCTTCTCTACCTGCAAAGCCCAGGGCTGGGCTCCTTCACCGCTCTCCCCTACCCCATTCGGAGTCAGGGACTTGTACACATGACCTACCAGGGGGCTAAATGGACTCAGATACTCACCTCTGTGGACATCTGACCACAGACTCAGTATGGGATGACTCGATCAGCAGCTGTGGACTGGGCACAGGTTACCTTCTTACCTAGGGCTTTCCACGTGTGAGGTGACCCCAAGAAGCAAGGGCCACCAAATCTGAGAAGTGTCTGGTTCTTTCTACTCCTCCCCATGCAACAATAAAATCTTTGTCTCCCTTTTCATTAATTCTCATTATTTGTTGAAAACCCACTACATTATTGTTTTGTGGGGTTTTTTTTTTTGTTTGTTTGTTTTATTTCACTTTGTTTTTAGGCAGGGTCTTACTACTTAGATTGAGGACCAGACTGAAACTTGCTATGTTGACCAGGATGGTTATAAACTCACACCTGTCTCTGTCTTCCAAGTGCTGGGATCAGAGGTGTGTGCCATCACACCTGGGGAAAATGGACTTTGTGAATAAGTGGCTTTATAAACAACTATATGACAAACAGCCTTATGTACCTTTCATACACACACACACACACACAATTGAGTGTATATCTCTCTATCACTATATACTTCCAAATACTAAATGAACATTTTCTAGCAAAACAGAAAAAAAGTTAAAACATTGTTCAGTGAGGGGCTGGAGAGATGTGTCACAGGTTAAAAGTCTGTACTGCTCTTATAATTGTAGCTCTAGGAGATCTTATGCCCTCTTCTGGCCTCTGCAGGCAATGCACTCCAGTGAACACACAGTATACTCACACAGATACAAACACTTGAGTAAAAATAAAAACAAGGCATGTGAATGGTGTGCAGACACACATGCAGGTAAAACACCCATATACATAGAAATGAAATAAAATGAGGATTAGAGGTTTAGTTCAGCAGTTATGGCTGTGCACTCTTCTTGAAGAAGACTTGAGTTTGGTTCCCAGTGTCACTCCAGCTCCAAGAAGATCTGACACCTCTGGCCTCCACTCACCTGCAGATATGCAGACACACACACACACACACACACACACACACACACACACACACACACACACACGTGCCCATGCATAATTAGATATAATGAAAACATTTAAAATCTTTAAAAGATAAAATAAATTACAATGAATAAAATGAATAAACAAGACAAACATTTCCATACTGCCAACCTTCCCTCAGATAGCACATGTGGGACTGTGAGGAATGTGGTATTACTTATTTCCAGGTCCTGATGACCCTGGTTTTTGTCAAAATTTTTAAATTAAATTTCACTTTATTATTTTATAAGTATGGGTATTTTGCCTGCATATATACTTGCACACATGTGCACCTGCTGCCCATTGAGACCAAAATAAGACCCCAGGTCCCTGGAACTGAAATTACAGACACAGTTGCCATGTGGATGCTGAGAAATGAGCATCAATTGTCATCAAAACAAAGTAGTCAGTGCTCTTAACCACTGAACTATCTCTCAGCCTTTTGTCAACTTTTTAATCATTGCCAATCTGTCAAGAGTGAAATCATATACATTGTTTCTATTTTGTATTACAATCATTACTTTTAAAAAATGGGAAGCCAACCAGGCAGTGGTGGTGCACACCCTTGATCCCAGCACTTCAGAGACAGAGGCAGACAGATCTCTGTGAGTTCAAAACCAACCTGGTGTACAGGTTGAGTTCCAAGACAACAAGGTCTACACAGAGAAACCCTGTGTCAAAAATCAAAACAAGGGCTGGAGAAGTGGCTCAACAGTTAAGCGCACTAGTTAACTCTTTCAGGGGTTCTGAGTTCAATTTCCAGCAACCACATGGTGGCTCACAGCCATCTGTAATGACATCTGGTGCCTTCTTCTGGCCTGCAGGCACACAGGCAGACAGAATACTGTGTACATAACAAACAAATAAATAAATCTTAAAACAAAACAAAACTGGAAGCCAACACCAGCAGTGGGAAAGCTGAAGCAGGAGGATGGAAAGCTCCAGCCCAGCCAGAGTTAGAGAGCAAGATCCTGTCTCAAAACCTAAGGGCTGGCAAGATGCATGCACTCATCAGTCTCAGCCTCCTGACAGTGTATGTACCAGCTTCAGGCTCCTGTTTCTTGACTTCCTCACCAACATGGACAGTACCTTGTACAGTGGAACCGAGTAAACCCTTTTTTCCTTAAGTTGGTTTTATCACAGGATTTTACCACAGCAACAGGAAAAGAAAGTAAGACTGAACATTTTCTTTAATATTTTATTATTTTATGTTTATTTTGACTATTATTTTTAAATGTATAGTGTGTGTGTGTGTGTGTTCACACACACGTGTGTGAGAGTGTATGTGCACAAGCATGAGTTCATTCATGACCAGGGTGTACTTGCGTAGGTCAGAGTGCAACTTGTCAGTCTATTAGCTCTTTCCACCATGTGGTTTCCTCAGGGAATGAACTAAGGATGTCACATTTACCAGCTAAGACATCTTGGCAGCCCAGAAACGTATTCTTAATTATCATCTATCTATCTATCTATCTATCTATCTATCTATCTATCTATCTATCTATCTATCATCTATCTTATTTTTGAGTTTTGTTTTTTTGTTTGTTTGTTTATTTTTATGTTGTTTGTTTTGTTTTTTGAGACAGGGTTTCTCTGTGTAGCTTTGGAGCCTGTCCTGGAACTAGCTCTGTAGACCAAGCTGTCCTCAAACTCACAGAGATCCACTTGCCTCTGCCTCCCAAGTGCTGGGATTAAAGGTGTAAACCACCACTGCCCAGTTGTCAGAGGATACTTTACAGAGCCCAATCTCTCCTACCATGTGGATCCTAGGGACTGAACTCAAGCTGTCAAACTTGGCCCCAGATACTTTTCTTTTGCCCTGACAGGTAAACGCCTTTTCCACTGTGTGAGAGTCTGGGTACCCTTGCTTTTTCCCACTTGCAGTGTTCTCTGCCAAGCTTATCCATTTCCCTTTGTCAATAACTTGTTCTGTCTAGAACCTGGATGGTGATTTTTCTGTAACCTCAGAATCCAAGTGTTTCCTGTCTACGTCCTTCCTTCTTTTTCTTCTGTGTCCCTCCAGTCTGTAAATTTGGATCCTTCTCTGGGTCAGCAAGGTATTTTCCTACTCTGTAATTATTGTCTTTCCCCCAATTCCTTCTTCTTTTCTTCTGGAGCCAGAACAATTAGGTGTCAGAGCTGTTGGTATTTTTCTAATTATTTCCATCTCCTCGTATTTGCTCTGTGCTTTGAAATATTTTTTCCACTTGTTCATCCAAGCCACTGATTTGAGTCTTGCCAGTAACCATTCTGTCTTTCAGTACATAATGGGGCCTTTTGTTATTGTTGTTCAAAATAGCCATTTTATTTCCAGAAAGTGATGGGAGTTTGGAGTTTTGGCCTTGGTTTTGCACACAACTTGAATATATTTAAGTGGTCCTGACTGCTTCTTAAGCAGTCAGACACTTCTCCTGGGTGGTCCCTATGCTTTCTAGTGGGCAGGAGCCATAGCAACTGCATCTCTACAAAGCCACAACTCTGAGTCATTCTCTTAATATGACCAAGGCCCTGACCTCTGCTCACAGGTTCCAAAGATCAATGACAGTGACAAAACTGCATGTAACTGTCCACAGCCTGGGATCAAGCCCTCACTCTCCACTGGCACCAGCAGGGATGTGACTAAGGACAGGTATTTGGAGACCAGAGTGGGAAAGGATGGAAATTCCCATTGAACAGGAGCTCTCAAGCCTGAAGAACCATTCTGGCACTCGTTAATATTGTGTTGACCTTTCTCTCATCCAACCTCAACACAAGAGTTTCTGATTCACTAGCTCACTAAGTCTGGAGTGAGATCAGTTTACATTTCTAACGAGTGTGCAGGGCTAGCTAAAATTGATGATCTAGGGACCACAGCTTAAGAACTATTGCTTGGCTCGGTGGGGTTGGCACATGCCTTTAATCCTAGCACTCAGGAGGCAGATCTCCGTGAGTTTGAGGCCAGTCTGGCCTACAGTGTGAATTCCAGGACCGCCAGGGCTGTTACACACAGAAACCCTGTCTCAAAAAAAAAAAAAAAAGAAAGAAAGAAAGAAAGAAAGAGAAGAAAAGAAAAGAAAAGAAAAAAGAAAAAGAAACCACTGCTTTCGAGGCTGGATGGATGGCTTAGTAGTTAAGAGTACTTGCTATACAACCATGAAGACCTAGTTCAGATCCCAGCACCACATATCTGGCCAGATGTAAATACCTGCATCTCCATGGAGATGGGAAGACTGGAAACCTGGAGGATCGCAGGTGCAGGCTGGCTGCCAGCTTAGCCAAGAAACAAAGAGATCCGGTTCAGGGAGAGACCCTGCCTCAAAGTAATAGGCAGAGGTGGTGGAGGAGTACCCTGCACCCTCATCTGACCTCTGCCCAGATATTTCTCAGTAAGTGGTGGTGAATGAGCATTGGAGAATGTGGCATTGGTTCTTTCTGTCATGTGTAGCTCAAGGATTAAACTCAGATTGTCAGACTTGGAGCAAATGCCCCTCCACTTAGCTCTGGGTTATTTTTCTTTTGTTGTTAGGTAAGATTAATTCAATGTCAGGCAGACATTGCTTCCTGGTTCCATGCCTGGTCCTTCAGTTTGTTTCTGGTACCAAGGTTTGTAAACTGTAGAACTGGGCTTTGTGGAGCCATGATCCCCCTGACTAGCCTTTGTGATGGCAGATGAGCCCTATGATAGAGCTCAAGCAAGGGTCAACTCTTGTGGAATATTTGATCGAACGCACTGTGAATCCCAGAGATTGTTAACAAAATCAACCTTGGATCAGGGGTGGGAGCCACTGACAAGTTGACAAGAATTAGCCAGAGAGTACGGGGAACTGGTAAAATGGATAGAGAGATGCACAGGAAACAGTAAGGAGGGACTTAAAGATTCTCCATCTTTCTTGGTTTGGAACAATGTAGGGAGCCGTTACAAGTACCGTTGGTAGACAGGAGAGATGCGCATGCGCTGGGTAACTGTCAAACCCTGGGTCCCTGCCTCTCCCGTGGCGCAAGGCAGAGGCTGCTAGCCTATATAAGGGATGGGTTTTTTGTGTTTGGGGTCTCTCTGTCCTGTAAGCTTATGCTCTCCCTCTCAAGAGCATTAAAGCTTTACTGCAGAAGGATCCTGAGTGTGCCGCGTCGTTCTTGCTGGTGAGACGGTAGCGCGGGACAGAACAAGTGGAGAAATGCTCTCTTGCTGAGTCTCCAACCAAAAAGAAAGGTCAGCTGGTTGCTTCTTGGCTTCTCTGATCTAGCAGGGTTTCATCCCAATATCTGACTCCCTGGTCTTTATTGTTAAATATTAACTTAGATTAAAAAATAAACAAAACAAACAAACAAAAAGACAACAGTAAACCCCATATAGGGCATAACCCAAGCAGGCCTGGATAACAATGGGTTGTGGTGGGTGGGATCAATGTTCTGTCCTCCCGCTATCTGACCTAGTCTACAGGTTTACCTACTTCTGACTGGAAGGAACTGGAAGGCCAGCTCCTCCTAGATTCAAGTAACTACTCACCCTATTTTTCCTGGCAAATTGCTCCCAACAGCACACAAATAGCACCCCCACCCCAAATCTCCTGTCCCTACCTCCTACTCCTGACTCTCTTCCCCATCGTGATCAAACTTCTAGAATTATCTGTGATCCCTTTGGCTGTCTGCTCATTACTGTTCACCATTGTGTGGTTTTGAGTCTACGAAGGGCCTCTCATTTTTATCATGGTATACTGACTGTAGTCAAGCTATTATTGTTCTTCCCATTATAGAGACCTACTGTAAACACATGAGTGTACTCTGGATACTTTCATCTCAACTTGACACAAGCTGACATCTGAAAATGAGAAAATCCCTGCTGTATTTAGTGATTAATGTGAAGGCTCAGCCCATTGTGGATGGTGCCACTCCTGGGCTGATGATGATCCTGAGTCTATAAGAAAGCAGGCTGAGCTGGGGCTGTGGTGGTGCATGCTTTAAGCCCAGCACTTGGGAGGCAGAAGCAAGTTCGAGACCAGCATGATCTACAAGAGCTATTTCCAGGACAGCTTAAGCCAACAGAGAAACCCTGTCTCAAAAAAAAAAAAGAAAGAAAGAAAGAAAGAAAGAAAGAAAGAAAGAAAGAAAGAAAGAAAGGAGGGAGGGAGGGAGGGAAGGAAGGAAAGAAAGAAAGAAAGAAAGAAAGAAAGAAAGAAAGAAAGAAAGAAAGAAAGAAAGACTAAGCTAGCCACAAGGAGCAAGTCAGTAAGCAGCTCCCTCCACGGCCTCTGTGTCAGTTCCTGCCTGCTTTGACTTCTCTCAGTGATAGACTGCCTGGAAGTGTAAGTGAAATAAACATTTACTTCCCCAAGATGCTTTGGCAATGGTGTTTACCACAGTACTAGTAACCCTAAGACAGAAATGGAAGGAATGTGGTAGTTCCAATAACAACATCCCTCACAGGCTCCCGTTTGAATACTTGGTTCCCAGTTGGTGGGACTGTTTGGGAAGGGAGAGGAGGTGTGGCCTTGTTGGAGGTGTGTCAGTTGGGGGTGGGGTTTGAGGTTTCAAAAGCCTATGTCATTCTGGTTGGCCTTCTATCTGCTTCCTGGTTGTGGACCACTTGTGAGCTCTCAGCTCCAGTGCCTGCTTGGCGCCTTGCTCACTGCCAGAGTCATGGACTTTACAACCCTCCATATGAGCTACAAATTAAAAACATTCTTTTATAAGTTGCCACAGCAACAGAAAAGTAACTAAAAAAATGACACATGTTGATAAATTGGAAGTTTTGAGTGAAAAGTATTGAAAACTTTTGTGCTTTCTTATACCTTTTAAATATATACCAAGTAGGTTAAAATCTCCAAGATGGCTTAGCAGATAAAATCATTTGCCACACCAGATTGACAACCTGAGTTTGATCCCCAGGATCCATGTAAAGGGAAGTTGTCCTCTGGTCTCAGATGCATTGATAGTTTATTATTATTAATTCTTTATTTTTGTTTATTCTGTAACTTTAATCACAGTTCACTTGTCAGTGTATTTAAAAGTATATTAGCCAGGTGTTGGTGGCTCGTGCCTTTAATCCCAGCACTTGGTAGACAGAGGCAGGCAGATCTCTGAGAGTTCAAGGAGAGCCAGGGCTACTTACTTTTGGAGCTCTGTTTCAAAAAAACAAAACAAAAAACAAACAGGGCTAGAGACATGGCTCAGTGGTTAAGAGCATTGCATGTTCTTTCAGAGGACCCAGGTTCAATTCCCAACACCCACATGGCAGCTCATACCCAGTTCCAGGGGATATGACACCCTCACACAGACATACATGCAGGCAAAACACCAATGAACATAAAATAAAAGGAAATTAAAAAGAAATAAAGACATACCAAAACATAATTGAATGTCAGCTTTATTTTCCTATTTCAAAAGTATATAATATTTTTTGCATAATAAAGTGGAAAGGCACAAAAGGTCCAAGAGGTTTGATTTAGAAACTGCCTATTATCCCATCCCAGGGAAAACTGCCAACCTTTGGCACAGCTCCATTCATCAGTGTTTTCCTATGTCTTTTTTTTTTATAGCATAACTCAGATACCATGATTATAGAAATTCATATCCAGTTTTTTCAATATAATCATACCATTTCCCTCATATTAATAGAAATTCTCTGTAAATATAATTCTAATTAAAAGAATATTTCCTTTTTTTTTTTTTTTTGTTGCTTGTTTTTTGAGATAAGGCTTTCTCTATACAGCCTTGGCTGTTTTGGAGCTTCCTCTGTAGACCAGGCTGGACTTGAATTCAGAGATCTGACTGCTTCTGCTCCTAAGTGCTGGAATTAAAACTGTGCACCACCACACCCAGCTTAATGAAAGCATATATCATAAAAACATACTGTAGTGTATTTAAACACCCTCCTAACAGCAAATATTCAGCTAGGAGAGTTAGTATGAGGAAGCACACACAGTCAAGGCCACTGTTGCTTTTGAGAACCCAGGAGGCTATGCAGAGCTTTGGTGAGGCCAAGAGGGAGCAGCTCACAGGTCCTGGCCCAGACGCTCCAGCTCGCACAGAAGGAAGTCTATATCGGCCTGAGCCAGTGTGGGGTTGGCCACCACCATCCGGAAGAAGTTGGCCAGGGTCCCATGGGGCTGGTAGCCAATCATCATGGAGCCCTTCTTCACCATGCGCTCCTTGAGTGCAGGCGCCACCTGTGGCCAATGGAGGAAGTGCTGAAGCAGCTGTCTGCCGGCCTGGACCTCCAGGCTCCAAAAGCTGTCTCCTCACATCCTGTCACCTTCGGTAGCAGACTCACTGCCCACACTCTTTTCCACCACATGTATCCTGAGTGACCTTCTCTGTCTTCTACTTTCTCCCACCATCTCCTCTCTCCAAGAAAACTGGAGCCAGGAGCATCTACAACCAGGCTCGTCTCTGATTCCCAGCACTGCTCCTCCGGAATCTCAAGCCTTCATCCTCAACACCTTCTCCCCTCTTTTAGCCTGACGTAATTTGATCTGTACTATGTGATGTAGTGGTCACTTACAAAACACCTTGAACACAAGTATAAATAAATGATTTCTCTTCTGCAGTGACAGCCCAGGAAGGCATGGCACAGGTGCCTCTCCAGATTACTAAGGTGCCCAGCATTAATCCATTCTTAGGGATAAGGACATAACATATCTCCCTGCCTCTAAGAGCACGTTTGGGATGATCTTTCTGGGTTCTGTCCCCACCTCAGTGGCAAAGCTACTCCTGATGGGTCACACAGACGCCTATGTGCTGCACACTGTGAGTTCCTCCGGTAGCACCCTTCTGTCTCCTTACTTTCCAGAAACCTGTCTTTCTCTCCACCTGCACCCCATGAAAAGAGAAAACAAGAGGGTGCTCTCCTACACCTGCAATCTCAAGAGTGAGGTTGGGTCATGCTATACCAGGCACAGCCAGCAGAGGGCAGAAACACACCAGTGGCTTAGTTCCCTGAACCAGGGTCACCCAGAGGGCAAAGCCTACCTGAGCTAGCCTTTTGCTGTAATCCGGACTCTCCTTCTTTCCCCGAAGGCTAGGAGGCACAAACCAGAAGCACACATTGACGAACTCAGGCTGAGGGGAGGATGAGCAAGGCATGAGCTGAGGAAGGGCTTGTCCCCTATCTCCACCCCTGGACCTTTATGAGGCCTCATGGGGGGTGGGGGCATGCTAAGGATCCAGGAGTCCTACCTCCATGACCAACTCAAATCCTTCCCGCTTTTTTATCTCCTCCACCAGGTATCTGGGAATAAAAGGGTAAGGAAGCACACATGGGGGAAAGGCAGAGGCAGGGGAATAGAGGAGACCCAAGAAGGTACCCAGAAGACAATGGAGACTGGAAGGGGACAAGAACTGGGGTCCTTCCACACATACCGGGTGAGAGCAAAGGCCTGGTCGATGCGCCGCTCCAGCCCTTGCCCACCCTGTGCCTTCCACATGAGCCACAGCTTCAGACAGTCCACACGGCGGCCACACTGCACCACCTTGTCCCCGGTGTCCAGAGCCACGTCATAGAATTTGTCCTGCTGGAAGAGGTAGCTGGCCTGGGACCCGTGGCAGCGCTTGAGCAGGTTCTGTGGGGAGGGAGCAGTCAGAAGCTTCCTACAGTGCTACATGGAGGAGGCTCAACTGAGCCTCCCTTCCTCTCCCTGCAGCCAGGCAGCACCGAGGACAGCACCAGCCAACCCTGCCTTCTCTCTGGGTTGCTCCCAACACCAGAGCTCGTCCCAAATTCTGCCCAGGGTCCCTCTGACCACAACTGCAAGCTAGAAACCCATTCTGTCACAGGAGAGCAAGCACTGGGACCGTGGTTGTGGCATAGGGTTAGGGTGGTCACAGAGACTTGGTTTCAGTTGGGAGGGTAAAAAGCACGTTCAGCTGTGATTTCTCTGGGTGAGATGGAGAGAATGACGGCTGGGGTGTGGGAGGAGGGCAGACCCACCGAGGTGTCCCGGAGAAGAAGAGCAGAGCACTGCAGCCCTGCACCAAGAAGCTTGTGAGGGTTCCAGGCCACAGAGTCAGCCCTGGGTGAGACAAAGCAAAGCTGGGTCAGTGGTTCCTCCTCCAACTGCCTAGCGGAGCCTTCCTCCCCTCCAGACACCCAGTAAAGGGCCTACTCCTTCCCCAGCAGCCAGAAGAATTCCCATGCCTGCCCTCCCTCTAATCCTCTATCAATCATCTTTCCAGCTCACCCACTCCATTTCCTCAAGCCAGCCCTCCCTAGGCTCCCTAGTTTGTGACTATTGTGAGGTCCAAAGATTTGAAGGAAGGGATTTGGGAAGGAGACTGTGTGCACCTCTGGATCCCATCCAGGAGATGCCTGTGTGTCCGGGACAGCAGGACGCTCCCACCCCAGGCGGCCTGTGGAGCAGGAGGAACAGCGTGGGTCTTGGCCTCAGTGGAGTCCACCCTACCCCCTCGACCCGAGTCTCACTCACATCCACATGTAACCATAATCCGTGACGCTGGCAAACATCAGCAATTGCATCCAGCGGGTCAAAGGCCCCTAGCACGGTGGTACCAGAGGTGGCACTGACCAGAAATGGCACAGAGCCCTGTTGCCAAAAGGTAGAGGAGAAAGAAGCTGCAGTTATCATTAAAGCTGGTGATAAGCCCTAAGCTCTCTGCACCCCTGTCCCTAACACTATATCCACCTCCTCTGCAGTCTGTAGGTGGGGACGGACACTAAGAGTCACAGGTACAGCAGAACCTAGGTCTACCTATTTCCATGGTTTGTGCTCTTTCACTTTTAGTGTTGGGCTGGGGAGACAGCTCAGTCAGTAAAGTAGTATTCTGCAAATATTTGGACCTAAGTTCCATTCCTAGAATCTATGTAACAAAACAAAACAAAACAAAACACACACACACACACACACACACACACACACACACACACACACACACACACAAACCTAAGCATAGTGGCATGAGCCAATAAACCCAGCTCTGGGGAAACAAAGATAGTTAGGCCCTGGGGCTTGCTGACCAGTTAGCCTAACTTAACTGGTGAGCTCCAGGCAGTAAAAGATCATCTCTAAAAGCAAGATGGAAGACTCCTGAGGAGCAACACTAGAGGTTGATGTTAGGGTGTCACATGCACATCTCTACACATGGAAACCTCTACACATGCATACCATTACACCTGTACACCAGTACACACGCACACCAGTATATGTGCACACCTCCACACCTGTACACCTCTACACCTGTATACCTGTACACCTCTACACATGCACACCTCTACACATGCACACCTCTACACATGCACACCTCTACACATGCAAACCACTACATATGCAAACCACTACACATGCAAACCACTACACATGCACACCACTACACGGGTATACTACACAAGCACATAATGTATTACTGAAGAGCCAAATACTATTGAAAAGTCCCATACTACAAAAGTTCATTCAGACATGAGATTAATAATAAAAATAACCAATCAACCAACCAACCAAACAAACAAACTACCACAGAGAAAATCCCAAGCACAGATGGCTTCACTAATGAATTCTATCACACATTTAAATACTAAACACTATGTTAGAAAGACAGCTCAGCAGTTAAGAGCACAACATTGCATGCTCTTCCAGAGGACCCAAATATACATAAAATAAAAATAAATTAAATCTCATAGCAATAAAAGCATTTTGGCTGCTCTTCCATAGGATCTAGGTTCAATTCCCAGGTTAAAGCTCCCACATGACAGCTGTAACTGTCTGTAACTCCAATCTCAGGAAATTCAATGCCCTCTTCTGGCCTCTTTGGGCACCAGGCATACACATGGCACATGAATACACATACAGGCAAATCACACATACATAAAAATTAAAAAACAGTAAGTATACAGTACCAGTTTACAAATATCTCCTCCCTCAAATCAGAATACATAAAACCAACTAGAGCTGGAGATGGAGACAGTTCAGGGCAAGTGAATTTACCTAGCACTGAGACACTAAGTAGAATCTCCAAGACCAAACAAACGAAAAGCAAACTACAAAACACATTAGCCAAACGTGTGTGTACACAATGGAACATGAACACAAGAATGAAACCAAGAGACCCATACCTTTAATCCTTGCACTTGGGAAGCAGAGGCAGGCAGAGCTCTATGAATCTGAGAACATGGAGAGCTCAGAGCAGCCAGAATTACATAGTGAGACTCTCAAAATACAAAAGAAATTAAGAAAATAGCCTTCTGTAACCAGGCCTGGTTCTAGCTGATAATCAAAGCTATTCTGACAGCTGAGGAGGATTGTCATGTTCAAAACCAGCCAGGGGTACAGCCCTGTGTCAAAAAACATCAATCAATTAGTTAATGAATCAAAGCCCCAAAAGAGAGCTCGGGATAGTTTGGTGATGGAGCACTCGCTTGGACCATTCTTGGACTCTAGATTCAATCACCAATACTAAACACATACACACAAAAACCAAGTTACAAAGAGTCAAAGACCTGCCAGGTAAGGCACCACACTGCAATCCTGGCACTTGGGATTTACAGGCAGGGGGATCAGGAGTTCAAGGCCAGCCTGGGTTACATGGGACTCTGTCTATAAAAAGAAACATAAACATAAGAGTTTAAATTATACCGTGTGTAGTGGTGCAGGCCTTTAATCTCAGCATTGGAGAGGCAGAAGCAAGTAGGTATCTTTGAGTTCAAGGCCAGTATGATGTGAGTTCCAGGCCATTGAGGACTATATACTTAGACACTGTATCAAAAAAAAAAAAAAAAAAAAAAAAACAGGCCAAGGCGGTGGTGGCACATACCTTTGACCCCAGCACTAGGGAGGTAGAGGCAGGTGGATTTCTGTGAGTTCAAGGCCAACCTGGTCTACAGAGCAAGTTCCAGGACAGGCTCCAAAGCTACAGAGAAACCCTGTCTCAAAAAAACCAAAAATAAATAAATACATAAATACATAAATATTAAAAAATAATGAAAGCTGGAGAGATGGTTCAGAGGTTAAGAGCACTGGCTGCTCTTCCAGAGGACCTGTGTTCCATTCCTAGCACCCACGTGGCAGCTCACAACCATCTACACATGCGGGCAGAACACTATATGCCTAATAAACAAGGCTTTAAAAAATGTAAATTATAAGGGACTGGGCTCAGCAATTATGAGCATACTTGCTGCTTCCAGCAGACCTGAGTTTAATCCCAGCACCCACATTGATGACTTATAACTACCTGTAATTCTAGCTCCAGATGATCCAAGGCCCCCATACACATGGCACTCACATACACACACCCACACAGACACAAAATTAAAAATAAAAATGAACCCTTAAAATGTTTAAATAATTAAAAGTATAAGATACTTATGATATAAAATGAAACTTTGTGCTCTTTTGTTATGTTAAATCGGATGTCCTAAGCACAAAGAACCAAGGCAGGGGTGGGGTGGGGTGGGGTGGGGAACAGGATGGCCAGGAGTAATGGTGTTTGCCACCATGTCTGATGATTTGTGTTTGACTCCTGAGCCTTACATGGTGGCAGGAGAGAACTGACTCTCAAAAGGTGTCCTCTGACCCCCACGTGCATGCTGTGACACGTGTACCCATCCTCTGACCCCCACATGCACACTGTGACACGTGTACTCATCCTCTGATCCCCATGTGCACACTGTGACACGTATACTCACCCTCTGACCCCCACATGCACGCTGTGACACGTGTACTCACCCTCTGACCCCCACATGCACACTGTGACACCTGTACTCATCCTCTGACCCCCACATGCACACTGTGACACCTGTACTCATCCTCTGACCCCCACATGCACACTGTGACACGTATACTCACCCTCTGACCCCCACGTGCACATTGTGACACGTATACTCACCCTCTGACATGTGTACCCATCCTCTGACCCCCACATGCACACTGTGACACATATACTCACCCTCTGACCCCCACATGCACGCTGTGACACCTGTACTCATCCTCTGACCCCCACATGCACACTGTGACACGTATACTCACCCTCTGACCCCCACGTGCACATTGTGACACGTATACTCACCCTCTGACCCCCACGTGCACATTGTGACACGTATACTCACCCTCTGACATGTGTACCCATCCTCTGACCCCCACATGCACACTGTGACACATATGCTCACCCTCTGACCCCCACATGCACGCTGTGACACCTGTACTCATCCTCTGACCCCCACATGCACACTGTGACACGTATACTCACCCTCTGACCCCCACGTGCACATTGTGACACGTATACTCACCCTCTGACCCCCACGTGCACACTGTGACATGTATACTCATCCTCTGATCCCCACGTGCACGCTGTGACAAGTGTACTCATCCTCTGACCCCCATGTGCACGCTGTGACACGTGTACTCAAGAGGCTGAGGCAGGAGGATCACTTAAGCTACATACTGAGTTCAAAACCAATGCATGCTGCACAGCAAGAACTTGTCTCTGAAAACAACAGCGGCAGTGGACAGCAGCTAATAATGTCCATATAGTGTATCCACATCCAGGAGCTATTCTAAGCACTCTGCACACTAGTTAACTTAATCCCTACAATGACCTTATGCAGTGACTTCATTTCACAGAGGAAGAAACTGACCAAACAGACCTGCCATAATTTATCTTAGATACCAATGGGTATTGAGTTGTTTTCATTTCATACTTTGTTCCGGCAAATGTCCTCACACGCAGGAGTCCCTGAGCTTGTGATAACTAACAATTCCCTGAGCAGAGGAACTCTGAATCTGCTAACCTGTGCAAGGTACCAAACACACCCCACTCGGAAGTGAGAGAGAACGTCCCACTTTGCTCCCATGGCAGCAATGCTCACCATGCCTGTGTGTCCTCTGCAGTGTCTCGCTGTACTGATGCTCAGTCCACGGAAACCTTCCTCACTATATATGTGTTTCAGGTGCCTTTCACTGTCCCCACAGGGTTGCTTAGGACTCCCTTACAAATTCAGAACCCAACCCACCCACAAGTCTCTGCAGAGTCCCTGACACTAACAGGTGTGGAAGTAAAGGAGAGGCAGGGGGACTATCTCTAGCAGGAAGAACCCAAACCACTTTTCCTGAGGGGATAGAAGAGCCCGCCCTGTGACCCAGTAACCTCACTCACCTCGGCCTCGGCCAGACTGATCTGCCTCTCCAGATCCTCAGGGATCATTCTCCCTCTGAAAAAGGAAACTGAGTGAGTGGAGAAAGGGCAGGTACTGCAGACCAGGAGAGTCACCTGACAGAGCTGGGTAAGGGAAGAGCAACACAGGGGCCAAGGAGACACTGAGACCTCAGAGCACGGGGTGGGGATGCTGGTGGGCACTGAGAAGCAGGAGCAGCAGCTCTGAAAGAATCGTAGACAGCAGAGGTGCACCAGGGACAAGGGCCTGAGGCCAGAGCATTTTGGTAAGTAGGTGACACACTGTGCCAAGCTGGGTCAGGGCCTTGTTGGCAGAAGGACCTTCACCTCTCATCAGCCTTGACCACTCGGACACTGTCAGTGCCAAGTCCCAGAAAGGCAGCTCCCTTACTGATGGAGTAGTGACACTGTGGAAGAATGCAGAGGGCAAGTTAGCATGGCCTGGGCTGGGGTCCAGCAGGTGCTAAGGATGGGGAGGGCAGAGGCTAATAAAAGCCATGTGGCCAGGGCTTTCGAGGGTTCATGTGAAGGGATTATGTTGGATCTGAGTTAAGTAGACTCAGACTGGTGGGGCCTGAGGCTGCATTTCTAGTAACTTCCCAGCTGATATCAGTGCTGCTGGACGGTGCACTATCCTCACAAGTGGAACCGGGGTCCATTGCACTTGTCTTACACTAACTCCAGGATGGCGCGCACGCGCGCGCACACACACGCGCGCACACACACACACACACACACACACACACACACACACACACACACACATTTGGCTTCCTTGGAAGGAAGCACACCCCCTATGGTGCAGGGGAGGGCAGGAAGGAGACTTGCAGGGTCTCTGTCTGAGCCTGCTGAAGATCAGACTCAGGATGGAGCATTAGGCCTATGACTCTTCCCTACCTCCTTTGATGTGAAAAGGGCCAAGGGAGGCAGTGCCCGGAGGCCTCTTTGCTTGCAGTCTGGGTAGCGCTGATAGCGGGCCAGGTTCATGGCATACATGTTGGAGATGGAGCCACCTGCCATAGGGAGGGGGTGGTAGCAAGAGGGAGATGTGGTGAGTCAAGATTAGAGTTTCCTTCCTCTGACTTTTCCACTCAGAACTGATTAGAGAAGCAGGCATCACATTAGCTCCCAAGCCATGAATTTCCAGGATTCAAAATAGCACAGGGACCAGAACAGCCCCAGGATCAGAAGACATCCCAATGCACCCTGAACTGCATGGGGGTCACTTGCCCCATGACAGCCTCCAGAGCATTTCTGGTCAACACCAGGACAAAGGGGATGAGGAAGCCTCTCATGGGCCAGGCCAGTGGAAACAGAGAGGAAACAGCTATCGCCCTCCACACTAGTTCCACAGAATAAGAGAAAGTACAGGCAGCGGACCCCTTACAAAGACCCAAGGGCAGCCCCCTTGTCACATACCAGGACAGAAGACCCCATCCCCAGAGCTCCAGCCCACCAGGGCACGGAGTTTCTTCAGCACCTCCTCTTCCATGAGTACAAACACAGGGGCAATCTCATACGTGTACCTGCCAGGGAATGTCCGTGGAAAGGCTGGGGTGAGTCAGAGGGCACGGTGAGGTAAGGGTCCCAAGAGAGGAATCGGTGGGTGTCAAAGAACCAGTGAGGTCACACGGGAAAACAGTGGAGTCAGGAGGCAAGGGGACGTTGGAGGACAGAAGCCCAAAGGACAGACAAGGCGGAAAACATTCTGTCAAGATGCATTTGTAGAAAACAGTGGGGAGGGGCAGAAGCCATTCTCCTCTCCTACCCAGATGACTCTTCCCCAGCAAACCCAAGTCCTTTGTAGACAGAAGGACCCTAGATGGCTCACTGGCTGGTGTTGAGGCTTTCTGTGATGATGCGCCCAGCCAGAGCATGGGGGTCTAACCCTGAGAAGAGCTGGTTGAAGAATCGGGGGTGACCTGGAGAAGGGGGAGCAGGCAGGGGTCTCAGGGTGGAGCTGGGCACGGGGGCCAGAAACCCCCCCCACCAGGTTGCCAGGCACACCAGTCTTGACACTGTAGTGAATCACAGCCCGGCAGAGCTCCAGGATCCGCTCCTGAGACTCGCCCTGACTCTGCAGCTCCAAATCCAGCAGCTGCTTGAGCTCTTCGGGCTCCTTCCATTCACAGACCTAGGAGGAGTGGCAGAGACGCAGAGAACTTAGACTGTGGCCAAGATCCAGCCACAGCATAACAGAAGTGAGGCATCACCAACTTGAAATCAAAATAGGTCAAGAATGTTTTCTTTCACAATTGTACACAAAGCAAGAGGAAATGAAGGACGTAGATCCAAATTGTGGATCTTGAGGCATACAAGAGACATGGATGAACTCATAAATCACGTTTACAAGATGACGGGCAGGAGGAAGAAGGACAAAGGGCCCACCTTCTCTGAGGCACTGGTCCCTTTCCGAATGGCTTCATCTAGAACAATTCCAAACACGTCCCGCAGCAGGGTCTCCACAGCCACCGGATCCCCATCCAGGGCAGTGAGTGGTTTTGAGGCAGCCATCAGGATGAAATCTGCAAACAGAGTGGAACCCTTCCTCATTCAGCCTATGTGCCACACCTAGCCCAACAAGCAAGACCTTCTACCTGGTAAGGGGCCTGAGGTCCTAGCTAAGTACAGATGAGGGCAGGTGGCAGCATCCAAGGAGAAAGCCAGTGGCAGCGAGAAGGAAGAGAAAGTCAATTGATACTAAGTACGCAGGATCAGTGGCCACAGTCTACCTAGGGCAGAGACATGACACTTACCTTTCTGCTCAGGTCTGTGTTTAGATGAGCTGGTGACAAGCCACACAATGAACTTTTCAGAATAATAGGACAAAGAAAGCAGAGGGAATAAGGTAAAGCCAGCCGTCACATGGCCTTGGCATAACTCTCATGACCCTTGCCCGAAAGAGAACTCTTACAGATTTGGGACAGGGACAGCTGGTTAAGTTCCCTGAATAATCATTAGCTGACAGAAGGGTGGGGGCATGAAAATCAAGGCAAAAGCAGGTGGCACATTTATCTCAGGGAGTGGAGAAGGGATTCCCACTGTGACTCTAAGCTCCTGGGGAATCGGGGAACACTGGAGGAAGACAAGGGCAGAGAGGCCCAGGGAAAGGTCCAGGAGGAGCCTGAGATGTGCAGGCTAAGCCATTCTGCCTCTGAGACTTTGCGAACCTATCCTAGTGTCTCCTCCTAATTTTCTTCTCTCCCTCTCCCTCTCCCTCTCCCTCTCCCTCTCCCTCTCCCTCTCCCTCTCCCTCTCCTTCTCCTTCTCCCTCTCCCTCTTCCTTGGAGACAAGGTTTCTCTGTGCATCCCTTGCTGTCTTGGAACTCATTTTACAGATGAGGCCAGAGAAATCCACCTGCCTCTGCCTCGTGAGTGCTGGGATTAAATGCGTGCACCGCCACCACACGGCTAATTTTCTTTTTCCTCTTCTTTTTAAGGCTGCATGTATCCCAGGTTGATCTCCCAATTTGATATGTGGCAAACAATAATTTTGAACACATCTTCCTGCACCTACCTCTCAAAGGCTGAGATGAGCAAGGAATGAGCCACCATACCCAGTTTATGTCATCCTGGGACTTTGTGTATGCTAGGCAAGCACTATACCAACTGAGTTACATCCATGCCCTAGCATCCCCTCTCCCCCTTCTCTTTAGATGGAGCCTTAGACATAGCCCAGGCTTGCCTTAAAACCCAAATCTTCCTGCTTCAGCTTCCAAGTACTGTGACTAACAGGCCCATGTTATCAAGCCTCCTCTGTCCTGGCTTCTGAAGTCCTCTCCCAGGAGGCCATGCTGAGGGAGCACTGTGTCACACAAGCATGATATCTTGACATCCATGCTAGGAATACTGGAGGACATGCAACAACAATACCCCAAGGCCTGATGGATCCTGACCCTAAGTATGCTCAGAATTCAGAAAGAAGACCCAGGAGGCTGAAGTCTGGGAAGATCTGCAATAGAATTGAAGCTGAGACTTGAGTCTGGGTAGGAGGAACAGAGCAGGGAGAAGCACTTGAGATAGAAGGAGGAAGGCCATAAGCAAACATGGGGATGAGCAAGGCCAGCACTGGCTAGCCGGCATGCAGGAGCAAAGGTGAGTGGGTTATGGCAAGCCTTAAGCATCAACCAGACCCAGGAATCTCATTTTACCCTGCAGAAAATGAAGTCACTAAAGGACATCAATTGATGCTGACAGCTAGCTGTGCTGGTTCAAGCCTGCAAGCACAACTGGAAGCAGAGGCAGGAAGATCATGGCAAGTTCCAGGACAGTTAGCACTGCACACAAAGACAAAACACAACCTTAGAACTGGAACGGGAAAGATAAGCTGTCATACACCTTTGATCCCAGCACTTGGGAGGCAGAGGCAGACAGATCTCAGTGAGTTCAAGGCCAGCTTGGCCTACAGAGCTAGTTCCAGAACAGTCAGGGCTACACAGAGAAACCCTGTCTCAAAAAACAAAACAAAACAAAACAAAAAACAAACAACACACACACACACACACACAATTATTTTTTAAAAATTGATGCTTTCAGCTGAATGTGTGTGGGCCCAGTACTCCAACCCCAGTGCTTAGGAAGTTGAGACAGGAAGATTACTATGAGTTTGAGGCCAACCAAAACTACACAGAAAGCCCCTGTGGAAAGATAGAAAGGGAGTGAGGGAGTGAGGGAGGGAGGAAGGGATGGATGGATGGAGGGAGGGAGGGAGGGAGGGAGGGAGGGAGTGAGGGAGTGAGGGAGGGAGGAAGGGATGGATGGATGGATGGAGGGAGGGAGGGAGGGAGCGAGCAAGCAAGCTACTTAGCTGTGTGGTGATCTATATCTTAATCTTAGCACTTGGGAGGCAGAGGTCTGCCTAGTCTACAAATCAGGACAGCCAGAGCTGTTACACAAAAAAATACCTGTCTCAAAAAATGAGGGGGTTGGGGAGAGAATGAATGAGACTAGAAACTGAGGCTCAGGATAGGCCAGGGACCAGCCACACCAAATCTGGTCGCTCCCTGGGTTACACAGATTCTGACAGTCTCCACTGAAGAAGTGGAAGGAGCAAAGGTGATCGTGCAGTTTTGTACTTGGGTGACTGGAAAAGTTATAACCCAGGACAAATATGGAGGGAGAAACCTAAATGAAAGTGAGAAGAGACTTCCAGGAAGTATCCATGCAAATGGAGGTTTCCTCAGACTAGAACGGTGGGAGGGGAGCACCAACACTGAGGTTCGGGGAACCCCAGGGGAGGGCACGTGGATCGGGCACACAGCCGCCTTCCTGAGTGCGACTGCTCAAATATGATCTACTGTCAGCATTCACCAGGTCTCACATGAGCATTCACTGGGTCAGGGGAAGGGAGACACTAGCCAGGACACAGGCGGAGGGTCAGGTCTTCACAGGCACTCTGCCAGCTCCCCCACCGGAACAGTAGCAAACACGGAGTACAAAGGTCAAAGGACCAATTAAACAAGCAAACTGGGTGAACCACATTTTAAAAAGCGAACTGAGTTTCAGAGTTTTTACTGCATACACTAACAAATGTGAATGTATTTTCTCCCTCTGGCATGTAATCCTTCTTCTATGTGATGTTATATTATTTATGATTTATTAAAACTTGCCTGAGGGTACGGAAAGCAAAGCAAGCCACACTAGTTAGCTATAGAAGCCAGGCGGTAGTGGTACACACCTTTAATATCACCACTTGGGAGGTAGAGATAGTCAGATCTCTGTGAGTTCAAGACCACACTGAGCTACACAAATTGATCCAGTGTTAATAGAAACAACTCACAAAGATGATCTCAGCACTTGGAATCACAGGCCTTTAATCCCAGCACTAGAAAGTTATAACAAAAGATACGAGCAGAGTCTTTAGAAGTCAGTCTCAGGAGTCTCTGGCTACCTTGAGGAGAGCACAGCAGTCTGAGTGAACCTGAAGAGCAGTGAAGTCGGGAGCAGTTTGAGGATCGCCCATTTGATCTGAGCTGAGGTAGAGGTAAGAGCTAGTGGCCTGGCTGCTTTGCTTTTCTGACACTCAGCTTGAAGCTTGAACCCCAATATCAGTCCTAGGTCTTTTATTTTTCTACATACTGCTTTTTCTCCACAAACAAAATATGGGTAATCTTACATTAGTACATACAGAGCTTCCTATTGTCCTTTAATAGAACAGCTTCATGGAGATACATTTTACATAACCATAGAACACATCCCTTTATCCAGGGGTTTTAGTACTGCCACACATTTGAGGAAGCACCGGAACTACCTAACTCTAGAACCTTTTCCTCACCCCAGGGATAAACTCATGGGCAGTCACTGGTTCCTCCCACCCAAATCTCTGGCAACCACAAATCCCACTTCCCATCTCTACAGATTTGCCATGCTGTGCAGGTCACTTTAAAAGAAGCAAACAATATGTGGGGTTTTCTGACTAGCTTCTTTTACCTAGCAAACTGTTCTAAAGATTGTAGCATGAGCCAGTATTTCCTCCTTTTCATGACTGGTTCGTTCTCTTTGTAGGTACATTATGTACTTCATCTGATCATTTATTAAGTTCCTAAATATTCCAGTCATTGTTGCCATTTGGCTATGATGAATAATGCTGCCATGAACATTTGTATACAAGTTTTTGTGTGGGCCTGGGTTTTCAGTTCCCCCGAGGACATACCTGGTGGTAAAACTGCTGAGTCACATGCTAACTCTAGGTTTAACCTTTTGAGGAATTGCCAAATTGTTTTCCAAAATAGCTGCCCATTGACAGTTCCCACTAATAACCTATAAGGACACCAGTTTTTCCACCTTTGCAGAGACTTGTCATTGCCTGTTTTTTTTTTTTTTTACTATAACCATATGCATGTTTGATAGGGGCCAACATTCATAAAACTTGTAGAAATGTATGAAAATGCTGGATCAGCAAGATGGCTTAAAAAGTTAAAGGTGCTTGCCACCAAGCCTTACCACCTGAATTTGATCCATGAACCCCACATGATAAATGCAGAGAATCTGCAGAGGTCATCCTTTGACCTACACACACACACACACACACACACACACACACACACACACACACACACACACACACGGTAAATAAGTAAACAAAAAATTTTTAAATGATTTAGAGGGCCACTAAGACAGCTACAGGTGCTTGTCACCAAGTCTGATGATCTGAATTTGATGCCAGGAGTCCAAATGGTGGAAGTAAAGAACTGATTTGCAGAAGTCCTTCTCAGACCTTCACCTGTGTGCCCCAAAAAATATGTAGACACAGGTATAGTCACTGAGCAAGTAAGTATAATTAAGAACTACACTTTTTAAATGTCTTAGTAAATGTCCAGGTCCTTAGCTTCAGCAAAACAGATTGACACACAACTTTTTAAATTGAGGGATAACAACTTTTGAAATTGAGGTAACCAGACAGTGGTGGTGCACAAATTTTATCTCAACACTCGGGAGGCAGAGGCAGGAGGATCTCTGTGAGTTCAAGACCAGACCAGCATGGTCTACAAGAGCTAGTTCCAGGACAGCCTCCAAAGCCACAGAGAAACCCTGTCTCAAAAAGAAAGAAAGAAAGCAAGAAAGCGAGAAAGCGAGAAAGCGAGAAAGCGAGAAAGCGAGAAAGAAAGAAAGAAAGAAAGAAAGAAAGAAAGAAAGAAAGAAAGAAAGAAGTTGAGATGAGTGGCTCAATGCTAGTTTCCTACTGTGAGGCTATCCCTGATTTGATTCCCAACACACTACACACATACACACACACAGAGAGAATATATAAAATAAGCAGACATGTTAGTATAGTTTTATATAGGTGGATCAGTAGTTTTTATGAAATAATGACACACTTTAGACTCCCACTGCCCTGTGCTAGCAGAAAAACAGATGGTCTTCTGTTTGTCTGCCTTATGCTATGTTGTTCTGGCTGGCCCAGTACTCATGAGTTGAAGCAATCCTCCTGCCTCAGCCTTGTGAGCATTGGGACTTTAGGTGTATATCCTGTGTCCAGCTTTGTTTTGCTTCATGTGTGCAGTGGTGGGGATAGAACACAGGGACTTGGTTCAATTCCCAGCACCCAAGTTGACAATAATTACAATGGGAGATCCAGTCCTCTCTTCTGGCCTCCTCAGGCACTGCTTGGTATACATATATACACACAGGCAAGACACCCCTACACATAAAATTAAGTTGTTTTTTTTTAAAGCCAAGCTGTGGAGGTGCACACCTTTAATCCCAGCACTCAGGAGGCAGATGTGAATTCAATACCAACCTGGTCTACAAATCGAGTTCCAGGACAGGCTCCAAAACTACACAGAGAAACTCTATCTCAAAAAACCAAAAAGAGAGGAGACAGAAATGAATGCACCCTTTAGTCAACATGCTCAGTACTCAGCTAGCCCTTATCTGTCTCAAACCAGGGAATGGTACCACCCACGATTGACTGGGTCTTCCTGTATCAATTAACAATCAAGGTAATACCTCCAGACATGTCCACAGGCCAATATGCTTTACACAATTTCTCAGCGGAAACTCTGCTATTCTAGGTTATATCAAGTTGACAAAGCCAACCAGCAGAACAGCACCCCCAAATTAAAAAAAAAAAAAAAAACAATCTCATCTTACTTATTTCATTAAAATAAGAAAAGATTGAGAAGGGTCTGAGTATGGGATTGTGTATACCTTTACAGATCTTTGTGAGTTCAAGGCCAGCCTGGGCTTCATGATGAGACACTGTCCTAAAAAAAAAAAATAAATAACCATGATAATGATGATAAAAAAAAAAAAAAAACTGTTAAGGAGGGGTTCAGGAAGTAGTTTTGTGATAGGCAAGGCCTTCAGTTCAATCCCCAGCACCACAAAACAAAACCAAAAAATTCCAATATATACATTATCAGGCTCAAGGACTATCCCTTGTATATCATTCTATTTCCCAACTTCTTTATTCACTATCATCAAAGATCTAAGAGATGGCAAAGGGAGCTAGACAGCTTGTTTCTATTATGCAACCCATGCTGGCTCTGGAAAGAATGGGTTCAGCTTGTTCAGCAAACATTGACTGACTGTCTACTTCTGCCGCTTGGCTGGCACTGCCCCAGGGACTGTGTTTATCCTGTGGGTTCCAGCTAGCAGCCAGCAAAGGAACCCATCATACAGACTGAAGGCAAAATCGTGTAATGGAGTGTCACAGGTACTCACACAGAAAGACAGGACTGTGCAGTCTGGGCAACTGGCCAGTCCAGACTTCCAGGTGAAAGCACAGATATGTCCTTCGGGTTATGGTGGTGGGGACGCAATACTCATCAGGAATCATCAGAGCACTGTTTGCTTAAGTGATGGAGTGAGCCTGAGGGAGGCTGAGTTAGGGACACTACACCAGAGGATGCCTGAGGGCAAAGTGATCTGTACTGTTAGCTACTTGCAAAGGTTCTTTTAACTAGGCTTATGTTCGGAAGTTAACAACTGGAACCTCCATGATGGCACAGCAGTTAAGAACCTTTGCTCTCAAGCCTGTGAGTTCCTCCATCCCTGGACCCACACAGTAGAAAGGGAGAACTGACTCTCAAAACTTGACCTCTGGCTTGGCACACCTTTAATCCCAGCATTTGGGAGGCAAGGACAGGTGGATCTCTGTAGTTCCAGGCCAACCTGGTCTACAAAGTGAATTCCAGGACAGGTTACAAAGCTACTCAGAGAAACCCTGTCTTGAAAACAAAAACAAAAACAAAAGAGAAAGGAAGAGAGGAAAGAAGTCTCAAAAAAAAAAAAAAAAAAAAAAAAAAACAACTCACTTCTTCCCACCAAAAGGAGTTGTAGGCTGGAGATATAGCTGTGTTAATAACAATTATTGTTCTTACAAAGATTTGGTTCCCAGCACAGGACCATCTATAGCTCCCATTCAATGGGTCCCAACAGCCTCTTCTGGCCTCTCAGGGCACTGCACACAAGTGATGCATATACATACATTTACACAAAACATTTAGTCCCAATCAAATACTCTGCCTAAAATGCAAGAAAATAACTACCTAAGGATGTTCACTGTTGCATTATTACTGTTTTTTGTTGTTGTTGTTTGTTTCTTCCCCAAGACAGGGTACCATAAAGCCTGACCTCAAACTTACTATGTAGCTGAGGATGACCCTGAAGTCCTGATCCTCCTGCTGAAGGGACTTTGCCAGCTCAAGCATGGAAAATATTGCTCTGGCAAGCCTTGCCCTTCTCTCTCATTCCCTCTGCCTTGCTAAAACCTTAACAGTATAGTCCTAAAGCTAGCCAACAAGGTCCATTCCCTTATTTGGCCACTTCCTCCTCCTGGCTGACTACCAAGGTCCAGCTATCAAAGACTTGAAGTCCAGCAATCAAGAGCCCCTTTGCCTCACCTGTTGAACATGCTCAATTAAAATTAAACACTACATCCTAACATACCTCCCCCTTTTTTCCCTAATTTTTCAGATAGGGTTTCTCTGTGTAGCTTTGGTTATCTTAGAACTTGCTCTGTAGACCAGGATGGTCTCAAACTCAGAGATTCGCCTGTCTGGGATTAACCTCCTGAGTGCTGGGATCAAAGGTATGAGCTGCCACCACCACCTAGCAGCCTTGAATGGTTCTTGTTGTCTGACTTGAGACAGTCTCACCAAGCTGTTCAGGCTTCTGAATCTCTTGGCTCAAGTGATTCTTTCTTCAACCTCTCAAGCAGCTGAGACTATAGGTGTATAGCTTCTCACACAGCTTTCGTCATGAAACAATTCTTAAAACATGAACTCACTCAGATGTCAAACATGCACCCTCTGCTGGGTTTGTAACCCAACACTTGGGGTTGAGGCGGCAGAAGGAACTTAGGAGATTCTGAAGTTGGCATGAACTACAGATTAAGTCCTATCTCAAAAACAGGAAGTAAAATATACCATATGGCTCATTACAGATGGTCAAAACATGCACGGGGTGAAGAAATATTTATATGAACTCAAAAAAAGTGTCTCATGGTACAGAGTTCACCAAACTGGTAAGGCCTGGGTTGTGGTGGAGAGTAGTAAACAGCTCAGTAGCTGACAGCTTCTCTAGCATGTGCCAGGCCAGATTCCATCTATCCCCAGCACCAAAAATACAACAGGTGCTGGAGAGGTAGCTCAGCAGTTTAGAGCACTGGTTGCTCTTCCAGAGGACCCAGATTCAATTCACAACATCCACACATGATGGTTCAGGACAGTCTGTCACTCCAGGTGGCTCATCATGTGTCTCTAATGCCGGTTACTAGGTATCCTTCACCCTCTTCTGGCCCCTAATGACATCAGGCACTCAAGTGGTACACAGACATACAGATAGGCAAAACACACATAAATAAAACTTTTAAATATATTAACATAACAATAATAAGGATGATTATCTTCTAGGAAAAAATTAACCATTTTTAATATTTTTGTATTCTGTAGACTGGCAATGGATAAGCTTTTCTCTTTCTTTTTTTTTTTTTTTTTTTTAAGACACTGGGTATCACTGGCTGGTAGAACTTGCTTGCTATGTAGATCAGGCTGGTCTTGAACTCACAGATATCCACCTGTTCTGCCTTCCAGGTGCTACCATTAAAGGTGTTTGTCACACTTCTTTACTTTAATTTTTAAAAACTTGTTTATTTATTGTGTATGTCTGAATTCGTCTGTGCAGGTTGAAGCACCTGTGCACACTTGAAGGCCAGAAGAAGGAATTGTATGTCCTGCCTACCACCATGCCTACTCCTCTAGAAGATGGGTCTCTCTTGCCACCTGCAGCTCCAATTCTGTTAGTCTGGAAACCAGCAAGACCCAGGGTCCTCCAGTCTCTACCCTCCTCGGAGCTGGGTTTACAGCCATATTCCCATGAGGCCAGGGTTGTTACCTGGTTAACAGGATCCAAGATTTCCTCAAGATTTCCCAGCAAGCATTCTCCAGAGCCCTAATTTGTTGTTGTTTTTTTTTTTTTTTTTTTTTTTAGAAAAAAAAAATTCCTGGTGACATTTCTCTCCATTTTATGTATTTTAGGATAATCCTAAGAGAACATGGAAATTACTTTAATGGGTCTAAAATGTGTAGGTCTGTGGCTAGGAAACCTTACCTTTTTTCATTATAAACTTTGTTTTCCCTTCGATAGTGCCTTGCAATGTCTTAAACTCACCAGTGAGCAGACAGAATAGAAACTAGAACTTAAGTGAAATTCACGTTTCCTTCTGCTAAGTGTATTCTATCTTTTAGCAGGACCATTCTCTAATGCTAAACTGCTCAAGGATGGGCTCAATGTTCCCCTTGTCAGAAGTAGTTTGGCCCAGTGAGCAACATGCATGTCTAAGTCTCCCACAAGACTAGTCCACCGAAAGGAAAAAGAAGGCTTTTCCTGCAAGGAAACCTAGGCTAGATCACCTAGGATAGGGAGGCGAGAAACTAACGAGTCTGGCTCGGGGCACAAGGTTGCGGGACCCGAGCAGGTATGCTTTGGGTATTTCGGGAACGTCTCCCAGACTCATACTGGGATTGTGGTTGAGTGTGTACCGCAGGAGTGAGCAATGATTGACCTCCTCTCCCAGCAGACCTCACAGACTGCTGCAGGTCTGCGCCGGAAAGCGCAAACACAAAGCTGACCAAGTTAAATGAAAAAGATCAGGAGTACAAACTGTTCTAGTGTCTACCTGGGGCTCCGGACTTAGGAGCGACAGGAGAGAGATGCAGCTCTTCCAGGAGCCAACAACCAGTTCACCTAGTGAACCTTCTCAAAGAACGCCCAGCCCCTGCGGACTCGCGGACAGAGCCCTGGTGTTTGCCCTCAGTCAAAATGGCGACCACGGCGATTACGCGAACGGCGCACGCGCAGCCCTTCGCACCATCCTCCTCCGGTCCTGCAGACTGCCACCCCTCCCACTCGCCAGCTGCAGCACTCTACGCGTCCCCAGCCTCACCCCTTTTTGGCGGCCCCCCTCCTGTCCAGGCTGCCGAGCCCGGAAGTGGATGTGGCCGCTAGGCATAGAAGACGAGGGGGAGGGAGAAGTGCTTCCGGGGAAACGGGCCCCGGGTTGGTGTTTGTAAACTTGCCTCGGTCCCGGCGCGGGCAGCGGCGGCCGCGGACTTGGCACCGGGTGCTTGGGGCCCGGAGGAGGCGCCGCGCGGCGGAGGAGACAGCGAGAGGCTGCGCTTGGCAGGTAGGCGCGCGCCGCGGGGAGGCAGCGTCGAGCAGGCAGGCGGGCGGCGGCGCCTAGGCAGCTCGCAGGCCGTGGGGCGCCGCGCGCGCGAAGGGGGAGGGGAGCGCGGCGGAGGAGGGGCGCGCGGCGAAGGGAGGGAAGAAGGGGGCCGCGAGGGGAGGGCCGCCCCCGCCCCGCCCCGCTCTCCCCTCCCCGCCGCCGCCGGGGTGAGGGGGCTCGCTGGGAGGGGACGCGGGCACGAGCAGGAGCGCGCACATCGCGCGCGGCTCGGCGGTCCCGGGCTTTGCTCCGGGTCCGCGCGCTGCGGCTGCTCGCAGAGAGCATGCTCGCCCTCCACCTCCACCCCCAGCTCCAGCTCCTCCGCGGCGAATTTACGTACCTTCGGGCAGACTCGGAATAACGCTCACGTGTGGGCACTGCCAGTCGGCCCGGCTCAACGATGGCCCCCGAGCTTTCCTCCTGCACCGTCGTGCCAGCGTCTGTGGAGTGCCAGCTTTGCAGGCCGGCCCACTGGGCACAAAAGCCCCAGAGGGCCTCCGCCCCCTTCTTCCGTTCCTAAGATGGCAAATCCGAGCTCTTACTCTGTTGGCAGGTTCTCTTTATAAGAGACCCAACTTACTTCTACTCCTGTTGGCTGCTCCTCCTGGCCCAGGAGGCCAGTTTCTTCTACTGACCTAGAAAGAAAGCTCTTGACTCATGTCCTCCTTTAGAGCTTCAAAGCACGCAGCAAAATAAGTTGAGAGAGTGTCACTTGTCGTATGGCCTTAGGATGTTACACTTAAAGGCTTCGTCTCCCCTTCTGGTTTCAGGTCCCTGGAGCAGACCTAGAACTTCACCAAGAAAATTCACCTGGGAAACCAAGACTGATAGACTCTCATTCCTTCAGACGATAGGCAGAAGTCAGAGACTTCGGATTTTTGCAATACCTGTTTTCCCTTTGGAGGACACTAAATTCTTTGAGAAGACAAAGGCAGTTCAATATGGCAACTGAACTCAAAGAACAGGACGGAGCCATTACTGTGATTTGGTGACAGTCCTTCAAACAACTTAAGGAAAGCTGGATAAAGAACTTCTGAACTTTTGGGTTCATTAGGTGAAAACCCAGCATGGCTCAGGTAAAAAGTTCACTCTAGAGTCCTCCTTCAAGATCATTCTCTGGGAAGCCTGTTTGCAATGTCACTCTTGAATTCTGCCTTAGTCAACAGTATTGACCATCCCCAGTGAGCCGAGCTCTGTATTAAACACCAGGGGGAGATCTAGAGGAAGGAAAGGAGACAGGCCTCCCTGCCTTCAGGGAGCTTCCAGTCAAATGAAGGAGGTAGGCTATATACCACATCACAGGCACTGATGGGCCATTGGCAAAGCACCTTGTACTCGGTGTACTTCTGGTACGTGGAGTACTTGGGCATAAGGGAGTGAGTAGTCTGGTGAATGCTTCATTTGTTTTTCTTTTTCAACAGGAATTTTATTGAGCTCCTGTTCCATGCAAGGCATTGTGCTTGGAATACAAAGATGAATAAGATTGTCCTTGTCCCCAGTAAGCTTCCAGGATAGTTGGGGGGAGGGGAAGGGATGGAAAGACAAGTCTATTATTTATTTTTATATTCACAATGCCTTGCATAAAGGGCTGGCTGGTAGCAGAACCTGTGCATCTGTTGATTTAAAGGTGTTTGCAATGATAGAAGGATGATGCTGCAAAGTGGAACCTCTGCCTGGATGGGAAAAAGAAAATGACTTTTGAAGGATGCATTGGATTTTGCTAGATAAATAAGCAGAGAAGGGCATTCAGACAAAGGCTTAGAGGCTGGGAAGATGTGATGGGGTTCAGGGTACCACAGGTAGTTAGATAGTTAGGGGGCAAAGGGTTAAATGGGACATCATTGGGGAGAAAGGGTTGATAATGATAGATGGGGGGGTTGTTTTCTGTAGAAGTCAGTAGAGTGTGGCCCAAGGGCATTTTGTGCCTTCCTGAGGAATTAGATGTTATTCTAAACTCTGTAAAGAATGTTAGACAGCAGAGTAATGTCTTCAGAAGATAGTTGTTACTTTGAAGATGGGAGATTGGGAGGACAAGATGGCCAGAGGGACTTACTGCTATAGTCTTCTGAGTGGAAAGCTGCATGCTTCTCTGAGCTTTCTTTGAGGACACCTCCTGTACCAGTCTCACAAGGATGGCAGCCTGATTGTTGTGGGATTGGCTCTCTTCCAAGAGCTGCATCGTGTACAGCTACCTCCTTCAGGGCAGAGTAGAGCCTTTGGATTTCATGTTTCTTTGTCTATGTGCGGCTAGGTTCACAGCGTGGTGTTGACTGTTCTGTGAAAGCATTTTGCATCAGTCTCATTCTCCTTGACCCTGTGAGGGTAGGCATTCTATTCTGACAGGCATTTCACATTTGAAGGAAGCAAGGCTTCAAAGGTAGAGACTTGCCCAGAATTACACAACCCAAACAGCAGAGCTAAGATTTTTAACTTTGGACTATCTTGAGTAGGAAGAGTGTATGTTCTGGAGTACTAGTTTAATAAAGTCAGTTCAAGGACTGTGGTGGTAAAAGGGGGTTATTTCTTAAAGCATCCTTGTTTAATTAATGTCTATTGAACTTTATGTAGAGCACACATTATAAGTGAACCAAATTGGAGGGGTGGGCAGTGCAGGTGTGGTGGCACATGCTTTTAATTCCAGCACTTGGGAGGCAGAGGCAAGTGGATCTCAGAGTTCAAAGCCAGCCTAGTCTGCAAGTAAGTTCTAGGACAGCCAGGGTTACACAAAGAAACTCTGCCTAGAAAAAACAAAATAGGGGCTGGAGAGATGGCTCAGCAGTTAAGAGCACTGGCTGCTCTTCCAGAAAACCTGGGTTCAATTCCCAGCACCCACAAAGCAGCTCACAACCGTCTGTAACTCCAGTTCCAGGGGGTCCAACACCCTCACACAGATCTGCAGGCAAAACACCAATGTATATAAAATAAAAATAAATAGCTGAATGAACAAATAAATACATGGCCTAAGGGGTTTATTTTTAGAAACCATTTATTCAACTCCAGAATCCGGGTGTTTTTCTGTTTGCTGTGACTGACAGCTCTTCAGAATTTAAAAATCTAAAGTGAGAAATAACCTGATAGAAAATGTAGTTGGCACCAGCAAGGTCTGCCTATTTGAAAGTGGCTTTGAATCTCAGCACTATTGGAGGTCACGTTGCTTAGCTGTTAAAAGCACTCCTGCTCTTCCAGAGGACCCCAATTCAGGTCCCAGTACCCACATCAGCCAGCTCACATCTAACTTCAACTCTAGGGGATCTGACACCCCCTTCTGGCCTCCGTGACCACCTACCCACACATAGTACATGCATGTGTGCATACACACACATAAAAAAATAGTAATAAACAAAATCTCTGTCCCTTCCCTTTCACCACTCCCTTCCCCAAATAAAACCTTCCAAGTAAAAATAAATAAATCAATAAAATCTTAAAAACTTAAGAGTGGTCAGCAAGATGGTTCCACAGATGAAGGAACCTGCTGTCAACCTGACAACCTGAATTAGATCCCCAGAAGCCACAAGGTGGAGGGAGAACCAACTCCTGCAAGTAGTGCTCTGACCTCCACTGTGATGCTGGCCTGAGCACACACAAATAAATAGATAGGTAAATAATAAAAATAAAAGAATTTGGAAGGAAGACATTGCTAGGACTCTCCAACATCCGTGAGTCAGACAGACAAACCTCATACCTGCAGTTCAAGCTCAGAAATGCCTTGGGTAATATGTAGCCACACACACTACTTGGTGCAGTAACCATGTGTTCATACTAACTGGATCTGTGTTTCGTTGCTGCAGGATGCAAAGGGGGCAGTAGTTCTTGGTGAGATGGAAAGGACTTGAAGGAAGCAAGGCTTGACATTGAGGGAGTTGTTCCCTGGAGAGAAGCATTTTGTTGCTGGGTGTAAATGGTAGATGTGTTGAGGATAGCGGCTTGTTTTTGTCCTGCCCTGCCAGGTGACCTGACACCTCATCTCCTTTCAACTTAGGCAAGTCTTCTGGCTTGTGAAGGCCTAGCAGGTGTGAGTTTGGTTCCCACTGCAGCCAGCAAGAAGATGATGCTGAGCCAGATTGCCAGCAAGCAAGCCGAAAATGGCGAGCGGGCAGGTAGCCCTGATGTGCTGAGATGCTCGAGTCAGGTACAGCATTGGAGTCCTTTGTGGTACTTGGGGGTCAGGTGACTGGAGCTCTCTACCAAGAGGCACCAACTGCAATTCCTTCCTGCTTTGTTTTGGTGTTCTGTTTAGGGAAGTGGGGAACTGAGGTCCAGGTGGGAAAGAATTGAGTGTGGGTGTTTGGAGAGCTAAGGAAGATGCTTGTACTTGAGAAGGGGACGAAAGAAAACCACATGGGACTAGGATAAAAAAAATTCAATGCTCAAGGTAGAGACTAATGTTATTGTAAAAATAATCAACCCATCAAAAGTAATATAGTGATTCAGTGCAATCTCCATGCAAATCACAAATATTCAAAGATTTTGAAAGGACTATCAGAAACTCCTAGACCAGGAAAAGTGAAGAGGAAGTGGATTGAGGAGAGGAAGCAGGAGCTTTACTCTCTTTTATAAACTATCAAGAAACAGCGTTTGGTTTCTCATCTTGTGTTCTGAGACAGATTGTAAGTTTAGATTTGATTTGTATTCAAAGGGCCATCGAAAAGACAGTGATAAATCCCGGAACCGCAAAGATGATGACAGCTTGGCTGAGGCTTCTCATTCAAAAAAGACTGTTAAAAAGGCAGGTAATGGGGTCAGCCCCAGACTCATGCAGTTTGGTAATGGGGTCACCTCCTTTTCTTATCATGGTGACTCATGTTTTCCCCCTAGTGAGTCTGTGCCCTGATTTCATCCAGGGTCACTGACAGTTGCTGTCCACCCTTGCTGACCATTCTTGGTACAGGTGGGAATGGACTGTGATGTGTGCTTTTGTAGCAGAGCAGGCCAACCCCAGCTTACTCACCCTGAGTGTTATCTGTGGCAAGACAGCTGTCTCACCCAGTCCATCTTTCTCCCCTCCTGGCTCTTAGCCTAAGGGATATAACAGGAGACAGCACCTTTCACAGTATCAGAGAGATTCTTGGCCAGCAGCTCCAATTGGACCCAGAGTAGAATAGTCTCTAGGAAAAGGGCAGAGAGATACTTCCATGACATGCCTGATTTGTTGCCCTCAGGTGGTGGTAGTGGAACAAAATGGCTCTTTTCAAGTAAAGATTCCCAAAAATTTTATTTGTGAACACTGCTTTGGAGCCTTTAGGAGCAGTTACCACCTCAAGAGGCACATCCTTATCCACACAGGTAAGTCTCCTATCTGTATTAAAGTTTGTGTTCATATGAGGAGAATAGCCTGTAGCTTGTATCCAGCCAGGTTTGTTTTCTAGGAAAGCATTAGAAATGGAGGCAGAGGATTAGTTGGATGATGCAGAGGGATTGTATGGCTTGAGGTTTGCTATCATTGAGACCAGCATTTACATGTTTATGATCACTAAGGTGTCTGGAAGACAACTGGAATGTATAGACCCTACCATAAACTTGTCTTGGTACTCACTTCTTTTTTGCCTCTGGGCCAGGTGAGAAACCGTTTGAGTGTGATGTATGTGATATGCGTTTCATCCAGAAGTACCACCTTGAACGCCACAAGCGTGTACATAGTGGTGAAAAGCCTTACCAGTGTGAACGATGTCATCAGGTAAGGTTTGCCTATCATCCACCCTGAAACAGCAACACATCTAAATTTTTCCTTCCCCAAGAGGTAGGACCAGAAGCTGGGTGACGACGACGACGATGGTGAAGGGCCAATCTTTTCCTAGCTGACAGGGGCCTCCACAATACAGTTAGCACCTCAGAAAGAGGCACATCTCTGGCCTTACGGGGCTAACCATGGGGAGTGCTTGTTAGAATATCATATTATCATTTATTTTTATTTGGTTTGGTTTGGATGTTTTTGTTTTGTTTTGTTTTCCCTCAAACAGGGCCTCACTATGTAGCTTTGGCTGTCCTAGAACTCACTATGTAGACCAGGCTGACCTCAAACTCAGAGATCTGCCCAATAATATCATTTCTTGAGTTCATATTTTATGCCAGGTACTGTGAGAACAAACAACATAGAATTTGAGTGCTGGGCATATTTTGACCTCATTATCTCCTTAGGGTAGCTATGTTGTCCTCATTTCACATAATGGGGAAATTGAAGTTCAGGAAGTTAACTTTCCCCACACAGTAAGAGTACAGTAGATATTTAACCAAATTCAAAGTGCCTGCACTGTGGAGAAAGCGATGTCATCTCTGCCCCAGGGGTCCAGTGTCTGATCTGATGAGAATGTAAGTGTGAAGACCAAGCAAGACAAGAAGAGGAGATGAGAAGTGATAGCAACTGATGTTTCCTGGATGCTCTGTTCTCTCTTAACACGGAAGTCCACAATTATAGCGAGTCTTCAGAATGCTAGGATGAGAGCTGCTACTTAACGGCGATGGCATGTGGCCCTAACCCATTGTCCAAGAGGCATCTTCCACTGTCATAGAAAGCTTGAGTCCAGATTGCACAGTGTGATCTCGTGTCACAAAGCCAAAACACTAGAATGCAATGCCATGAGGGACCTGAGTTTGGTAGCACACATCGTAATCCTAGCACTCAGGAGAAGCAGAACAAGAGGATCACAAGTCTAAGGCAGCCTCAGTTAAGCAACAAAGCCTGTCTCAAAGAAACATAAGGTTTTCCACTCTGTCCTTGGGCCCAAAAAGTGTACACACCTTAAGATAAATATATAATGAGAATCTAGTGGTGTGCATCTCAGTGGTGAGTCTTGCCAAGTATGATCAACCCCTTGGGGTTGATCACCATTCTGACAAAATAAATGAAAATTGGATGAGTGAAGCAGCTACACTGTGTTGGATGCTGTAACCTATTCCTCAGATAAACACAGGTTCCGGGCTGTTAGGTAATTTGCTCATTATCACATGACTAAATGACAACCAGCATTCCGAGTCCAGGCCCTCTGTTCCAGCACTGGCTTGTTAACATTTAGTATTGGGTGTACATAGTACAGCACAAGTATGGAGGTCAGAGGAGCTCCTTCTATTATGTTGGTTCTAGAAGTCAAACTCAGGTCATCAGGCTTGGCAACAAGGGCCTTTACCTGATGAGCCATCTCATCATCCTCCCCACCTCCCCTTTTTTGAGATGGAGTCTTAGGTAGTCTACCCTGGCTTCCAACTTCTATGTGTAACCTAGGATGACCTTGAATGTCTGATCTTCCTGCCTTTGGCTCCCAAGTACTGGAATCAAAGGTGCACCACCATGCCCAGTTTATAGGGTATTGAGTATCGAATCTGGGGCTTCAAGTGTACAACAAAAGCATTCTACCAGCTGAGCTGCATCCCTGGCCCCTACAGCCAGCATTGGCTCTTGTTTGTTTGAGACAGTGTCTGTCTACATAGACCTGGCTGTCCTATAATTCACTATGTAGACCAAGCTAGACTCAAACTCACAGAGATCCATCTGCTTTTCTGCCTCCTGAGTTTAAGATTAAGGGCCTGTACCACCATACCCAGCAGCATGAGTGTACCTCACTGTATGTTCCTACTGTGCAGATGCTGAGGGAACAAGAACATAGCGCAGCCTTCTCTTCGGGGAAGGAACCTACTGACAGGCAACTGAATTTCTCTTGGAGCTTACTCCTCTCACTCTCTTCACAGTGTTTTTCTCGGACAGACCGACTACTCAGACACAAACGGATGTGCCAAGGATGCCAGTCCAAGACATCTGATGGTCAGTTTTCTCTATAGACTCGGGAGCCCTAGGTGGTGGGAGTGATGAGAGGAGCCCACCCAAGAGCACACCCCTCTGCTCTGTTGGCCCCACCACCGCTCCCTCTGAACCTGTCCCCCTTCCCGGAGGAGTGGCCCCAGGTGAGCAGAAGAGAGCATCGGAGGACAGCAGCTCCAGAGCCTCGGCTCTGTAAATAGTCTGTGACTATTCGAATCTCGGGAAAGTTCCTATGGCATTCCTGGGCAGGGGAGCTGGTCCCTGGACCCTTAGCTGAGGTCATAGGTGGGGACTCAAAGGTACAGGACCAAGACTGAAGTGTTCCCACAACCTTGGACTGGAACTGGCAGCTGAAACAAAAAGGACTGAGGAGGGGCATTTGTTCTGCTCTTGTTTTTGTTTATCCAAAAGCAATTACAGCAGGTAAACAGGGGACACTGGTAATCTGGAGATGCAAAGTCCTTAAGCAAAGCAAGGACTGTGGCTGGTCCAGCTATTTTTTGTTACCGTAGGCCTTTGGTGTTCCACAGCCCTGCTTGGGCTAGCAGCTCAGCTTACTCGGACTTCTTAAACACTGTGAGGACAAAAGGCGAAAGTGGGGGGGGGGGGGGCGGCAGCAATGGGGTTGGACAGGAAGCGTGGGCACACCTTTTTATCTCCTCACGAAGAGCAGTGTTGTGCTCATGGGTGCTCTCATGGTTTGCACAACACCTTTGTCTGATGGGGTCAGCTCAAGTGCCTTTTGGAGGAAACTTGGGTGGGGTAGCCCGTGCAGCCCTTTTTCCTGGGCAGTTGGTCTTGGTTATGGTTTGTGGCTACTTCACTGTCCTTGACTCCAAAAACCAGGCAGCAGTTGAGCAGGGAGTTGTGGGCATTAAAATGAACTGTTCCCACTCGTGCCATCTTAGAACAATCAGGGACAGTGCAAAGTTTGCCAACGACTGTTAGAGGAGCAAGCATGGTGGCCCTGATGTGACTTGTGTGATAGAACCCCTTCCTGTCCAAGTCCTGTGACTGTATTCGAGTAGTAGGAGTGAAAGTCTGGTCTTCAGTCGCAGCAAGGTGGAGGCAGAGGGAGGCACAGAGGAAGGACACCCAATGTCTGTTTTATTCTTGACCTTACTCTGTTCCAGACCTCCATTTTGTCTACCTTAAAAGAGTGATGAGGTGTGTGTCTCTGTCTGATTTGTCAGTGATGTATGTGTTTGCTTGGAAGGGATGAAAATTATTGAGCCAAATTTATTCAGCCACCAACTTTAGAGGACTGAAAGCATCGAAAAGCCTCCCTGCCCAGACCTTAAGGGTGCCTGCCTCCCAGAGGTTGCTGAGAACAAAGGAACTGAGGGGTTTTGTTCCAGAAGAACTTTTGGGGTTTTTGTTGTTTAGATCGATTGAACAGTGTGCTGCTTAGAGTGTGTTTAGCCAAGGCTTATGGGCATGTATTTTCTAAGGTGAAATATCTCCCTTCCTGATAAAGAAAGGATCCTCAAGGGAGGTTTTGAGATTCCAGTGAGCACTACCCCACCCCAGGGGACTGACTTCAGGTGTAATCATGGACACTGACTTGAGCACACATGTAACTGTAGCTGTGGGTAGGAATCAGATGGCAGCCTCCAAGAAGTTCTTGCCTAACAAAGAGGGTCAGGCAGCAACATACTGTTGGCTGTGACCTCTTCCAGTATGTTGAGGGATGGTACCTCATACCTCTCGGGTTGAAGTACTTCAGGGAAAAAGAAGGGAAGATGTTGAACCTTCACCTTGACTCTGACAGCACCTGAGAGCCTTGGGTGAAGTGTCTGAGAAATGTTCACTGCCATGTGTTCCAGTTTCGTGCTGTCCCCACTGTTTGACATGCTCTAAAACCTGTGCCCCAGGGCTTGATCCATCGTGTGACCTCTGGCATCTTTGTGCATACAAAGCAGATCCTTTCAAGTTAGGGGGTTCTGCTGGGACTTTTCTGTCATTCAACTCTGGGAAAGGATACTTTCAGAAAAATGATTCCAAAAATGATCCCAAAATACTTTTGGGAATGGGATCCCTCCCTGCTGCTTGAAGATGATCTGTTTGTGGGGAGAGGTAGGAGAGTGACCCATGTTTCTACATGTATGAATGTATGTACTGGGTCAAGACAGGCCCTGCAGACATTGGCTTCCTGCTGAGTGAAAGCTGAGAGGAAGAGAACTTGGGGATGTATGTACAGATGGCCCAACCAGAACCATACTGCCAAGGCCTGGGTGTGAGAATCAGACTGACAGTGTGGTTGAGAACAGACAAGCTCTGGGGTAAAGAGTAATAGGACACGCAAAGGCCCAGGAACCACATCTCTACCCCAGGGAAACCACAGACGGCTGCAAAGGCTCCTGGGCCTGATGCTGCACCTCTACTGAGGTGGTGTGTTAGCACTGGACAGATGTCTCAGGTGTGTGTAGAGAGGGGAAATGAAGAGAGGGCAGTGCTCAGAGATGAAAATGTGAATGTGAGGTTGGGTGGGGGGGAGAGTAATCCCAGTCCCTGGGTAGGCTTCTGCGCCACCCTACCAGCCTGCCCTTGCTGGTGCCTGTCCTTCCACCCATCCCCACCAGCCTCCTATCACCACTTAGCTACTGATTGAGCACCATGGCTTGATCCATGGAGGGTTAGAGTGGAATTCCGCCACAGATTCACCCTCTCCCAGTTCTTTCTGCCTCTGCTATGGCCCTGGGCTTTTATCTTCCAATTCCCTCCTACCATGCTCCACTTTTTTTTTTTTTTTTAAAATATACTTATTTTGCTATGGGGGAGGGGACTATCAAATGAACAAGATCACTTTTAAATGGTAGTTTTTATAAGATGTTATAAACTTGTATCTTTTTACCATGAAAGTGCAGTGTATGTTCCTTCGTGATATATTTAGGATATTTAAATAAAAAGAATGACGCTTTTCTACATTCCATCTCCTCTTTGAGAAGACTTGATGTGTTGGGGGCACTTTACCACCAAAGGCCAGAGTGGTTTTAATGGGCTCCTTTTCTATGTAACCACCTTACAACTTGTAACAGGGCAAGTTGTCCTGTTAAAACACCTTCTCTCCATAGAGAGCAACTTGTAGAGACAAAAAGGTATCATTTTTGCTGAGAAAAAGGCTTACAACAGCCTGACAAGATGGGGTCTGACTGTCTAGGTAAGGTCCCTTAGAAGGTGATAGATAACGCCAGCATCAGCATCGCCTGATATCCACTGGCCCAGGTGTTTCCAGGTCACACACATAAACACACCTGTCCTCCTGTGACCTGAGCTAGGCGGTCTGCTTTTTTTTTGTTTTGTGGGGTTTTTGTTTTGTTTTGTTTTTCTGGGGGTGAAGCAAAGTGGAGGCTGTAGTCTGAGGCAAGGCTTTATTGTGGGAGAACCCTTCATGAGGTAGGGAATGATCACAGCTGTGGGAAGCAGCCATCTGACAGGCCCTGCCCTGCTGTCCCCCACTGTCCTCCAAGAGAAGAATCCTCAGGAGAGTGCTGCCTGGGTCAGAGAGAGGGACCAGGACCGTTTGTTCCTTGGAAGCGGGGGTTGATAGTGGTTGTGATGGCACTTTTATAGAGCGGATTGCTATCCTGTGGAAAAATATTGTGAGCTGTAAGGAAAATAGCAGGCTCTCCCCCTTGCCTAGTCCTGTTAGGCCAACCTAGAACTTAAGTCAGACCCTAGAAGGCCTGGTTATACTGAGGGAGGGACATGGGTAGGGGAGCTTTGGACCGGGTTACAGGTTAGGTAAGCAGAAAGAGAGGAAGAGAACCCACTTGGGAAGTCGAGTAAGGAAAGCCCAGTCTGTGGCAATAGGAGCTGGCCTCACCTGCTTCCAGTTGAGTTGCTGCCTCTCCTTCTCAAAGCGGCTATACTCACGGCGGTCATAGATTTCAACAGAGAGCCGATAGGCCAGGACTACCCCTAGTCCTGCTGCCACAATGCCGCCTATGCAGCCCAATATGATGGCACGGGTGTGATCTGCTCCCTCTGGTGGGCCAAGGTAGAAGAGCCAGTCCACAGTTACCCACAGGGCGTCCAGCCTCCCCCTGTCAGCTCTACCTCAGACCCATTGCCCTTTCATTCACATCCCTGATTCTGAGGCTCTGTGCACTTACTCTCCTGGGGTCTCACTCTGAGTATAACTCCTTCAGCCACATTCTCCACCAGGAAGAAGAACAGCTGGTTGTCTAGTGTCCTCTCTTTGCACCAGCCATCATCCAAATTAGGGACCGAGGCCATGGTCACATTCACATCAGCACAGGCCACACTGCAATTGGCTGCCAGGGAACCAGTGCCAAAGGCCCCACACTCTGCACAATCCCTGTCCAATGAATGTCAATGAGTTCCCATCTGGCAGCACCCCCAAGGAGAGCAGGCAGGCAGGAGTTCTTGCAAGCTCACTGCGTCCCATCTCCCAAGATAAAAGACCCGAGGCCTCACCTGTATTGCTCACATGGTGACTTGCAGCCAAAGCACTGGTCACAGAGAGCCCCATAGTAGCCATCCTGGCACTGGCAACGGTTGCATTTGCAGTGCCCATGCCCGCTGCAGAGTCCTCCTTTGGGACTGACACAACTATCCACATTCTCACTACACTCACATGCTTTGCCCGTGCGGTTGGCGTGACAGTGACATACTCCACATTGGCAGTGTCCAAAGCCTGAGGAAGAACCATGCACAGGGTGGTCACCATTTTCACACACAGTTGTCCCAGCATGCCAGAATAATCCATCTCAGCTATGCCAGGCACATCCTCTACCTCACACACAATCTCTGAAATTTGCCCTCAGCATCTAAGTGCCCTAGGATGCCCTCTTACCCCTCTCTTCTCCTAAAAACTCTAGGTACCTCCACAGAGGATGCCCTCATGCCGTTCACAGCTGGCATCATCACACTCGCACAGACGCCCAGAGCTCTGTCCGCTGCAGCTGCAACGTCCACATTGGCATCGTCCCTTCCCACTGCATAGGGGCCCTGTCCCATTGGGGGCCCGGCAGCCAGATTCCAAATCTGGAGAGGACAGTTCAGCCTCAGAGCACTCACATAGCTGACCAAGGCGGCCAGGGGCACAGCTGGGTGGGGAAAGCAAAGAGAGATGGGTCAGTTTGACCATGTGTGGCCTGTCTCTCAAGAGCCTCTAGGCCAGTGATTCTCAATCTGTGAATAGTAACCTTTGAGGGTAAAACAACCCTTTCACAGGGGTTGCATTACACCGTGGGAAAACACAGATAATTACAATTCATAACAGCAAAATTACAGCGGTGAAATAGCAACAAAAATAGGAGGAACTGTTAAAGGGTCATAGCATTAGGAAGGTTGAGAACCACTGTTGTAGGTCCATGTTCTCAAGGGTACAGGGAGGAAAGAGTAAAGGGATTCTGGTCAAGGTGAAGGCCTTGGCATATATGGGAAACTTCTTCGGGGCATGACATTCAGGTGGAGTCATAAGATGTCTAGGACACTCCAGGAGGCAGAAAGCAAAAGAGGGGGAATACAAGGAGAGGGTCATGGGAGCTAAAGGGAGGCATAAAGCCAGCCCTCACCTGCATATCCCGCATCGAAGGTCCCCCTGGCCATTGCTGCAGTAGGGAGCGTGGGGCTGGGTGTCACTGCAGTTACAGTCACACAATGTGTGTAACTCCACAATTAACTCCTCTGAGAAACCAAGGGCCCAGAAACGCAGGAGATGGGGCTCTGGGAGGCAGTGAGTGACTTGAAGAGTAACCCAGAAGTCTACCTGAAGATAGGAGGACCAGACAAAGCTATACACATCCTCATATGTGCACACACTCCCCTAAGCTATACACACCCTCATGTGTCTATACACACACACACACCCTAAGCCCACTGACCATACAATAAATTAAGAATGAGTGAAAGCCTACCTCCCCTTATGTCTGCCCCCATATATTTCCCTGCTTCTGTTTCCCATTTTTATGTATCTATCCCTGCTGGCTGGCTCTTACCGTCTGGTTGACTCGTACATTACTGCACTGTCCCCGGTCCCCAGCCTGACCATCCTTCTTCTCAGGATCCGAACAGTAAGATTCAAAAGAGATGTTGACTCCAGGAGGCAGTGAGGAATGTTCAAGAGTCACTGTGGATGACAGGCTCTGTGGAAAGGAAGAGAAGAGGTAGTCATGTGACAGCTGCCCCCTCCCCCACACCCTACTTTCTACCCTCTCAGTTGCTCCTACTTCTGCTTATATCTGGCTCCCTTGCACCCTGGGGCTCCTCCCATCCTTCCAGCTAGAAGTCATTCCTGAAAGAAGGACCATCTCAGCACTTGGGAGGCAGAGGCAGTCGGATCTCTGTGAGTTCAAGGTCAGCCTGGTCTACAAAACTACACTGAGAAACCCTGTCTCAAAAAACCAAAAACTATCGTATGAAATTGAGAGGGAAAAGTGGTGGAGGTGTAACGGAGAATTAGAGGGATGAGAATGAGGAGGCAGATTTGATCCAAACACATTATATATGTGTGAATATTAAATATGTTTTAAATTTTTTTGTGTGTATGGATGTTTTGCCTGCATGTATATCTGTGTACCATGTGCATGCAGCCCCCATAAAGGCCAGAAGAGGGCATCAGATGCTGTGAAACCATATTGATAGTCAGCTGTGAGCCAACATGTGGGTGCTGGGAACCAAACCAGGTCCTCAGGAAGAGCGGCCTTTGCTCTTAAATATTGAGCCATTGCTCCAGTTCCCCTTAAATATTCTTTAAATTAATGAAAAGAGATAAGAGTTATGGCTCAGTAGGGTATATAGCTCAGTGCCGGAGTGTTTGCCTAACAGAAGCAGGGCCTTAGGCTCAAACCTCAATATGACAAAAAAAAAAAAAAAAGATTAAATATACTTGTATTTATGAATGTGAATGTATGAATTGCTAATAGTGGCCATGTGCAAACTGTAGGGAGGGGCTGTGAAATGGTAGAATCAAAGTGATGGTGCCCTCTTAGCTGTGCCCTGCCACCCGCGGGCCACTGCCCACCCTGGAAGCTCCCCCCTCACATCATAAGCATCCATGATGAGCTGCACCACATTGCTGGAGTCTTCGCTCAGCTCCCCAACAGCTGACTTGGGAATCAGTTGACTCAGCTCCTGTGTTATGAGGAAGAGAGGGAAGTATGAATAAAGCTTTCAGAGAATGGAATCCTGGGGGTCTGGAAGAGGTTGTGAGGGAAGAACAAGTAGGATGGGGGGGGGTTAAGAAAGAATGGGATGGGCTGGGAGGCCTTTACTCAGAGGTCTTACCTGATAGACAGGCAGTGTTGCACCAGTAACAGCAAATATAGGCTGGATGTTCGCTGCAGTGAGAGCCTGGGCCACTTGACCCACAGAGGGGTAGTCCTGAGGTAGGGAAGGGAACAGATGACTGTAGCTCATCTTCCTTTAGTGGGCCGCATGTTATCAGGCAAAAACAAACAAAACAGCCAGGACCCAGTTCTACCCATAGGAGGAACCCTGAAGGATAGACAGACCGAGGAGATGAGAGTGAATGGTGCAGGTTCCTTGCCAGGGCAGCTGGGGACAGAGAGGAGATGACAAGTGTGCCTTCCGGGGAGGAGTATAAGACAAGAGTTCTGAAAGAAGCGATGCTGCTCAGATAGGGAGGAGGGTTGGGGCGAGAGAGGACTCACAAACTCTGCACTGTGGACATAGACGCCATTGCTGTCCAAATGGCAGCGCCCATCACTGGGCATGAAAATGCCGCCCAGTTTCCCATCCCCAGCTGTGTGGAATGTGTCATCTGAAGTGAACACCAGAAGTCGGGACACATTTCTCCAGCCAATCTGCTCCTGAGGGGAAAGGAAGCAGCCTGTATACCTGGGCATGGCACTTGAGCCATCCCAGTAAAAGAAATTGGCAGGACCATTCTCTATTAGTTTTTCTGTCCTCCTGTCTCTAATTCCCTGCTCCAAGCTCTCTGAACCCTCTCCGCAAACAAGTTGGCTGTTAGTAGGGGCCCTCTTGTGAATTAGGAAGAGTGCCTCTTTCTCAAGATAAGTAAACTACCCAGGATACCAGATCACTGCGGAGATAAACATGACATGCAGTAAAATGATATGAATGTACCCTCTGATTATGCACCACACATCCATCATAGGCAGTACCCGCCCAGACAGCTCCTGAGACTCGGACCTTTACCCCATTTCCTCACCTGGCAGAGGGCAGCCTGCAAAATAGCATCAAAGCCGCCTTCAGGTGAGTCCAGGTTGCCAGAGATATTCTGGCGGCCCACCTCTCTCTCAAAGGCTTGAGCATCCCCAGTGAGGGACAGCACATGGTGAAAGCTGAAGGGTGGCTGGCAGCGCTCCAGCCGGCTGGGACATGGATGCTGAAGCTTGGAGGGCACTGTGCTTACAAAGGGCAGCACTGTTTTGTCCACGAAGGAGCCGAAACCTGAGAGCAGGGAGCAATGAGGCTATTTCAAAGGTCACAAGGCACCAGCAGGATGTAATCGGGACTGCTAAATACTCAGACAGGAGAGCACACCTAGAAGGCAGGGACCCAAAGCCTGGCAAGGACAAAACTGTGGCATCTCCAGCTCAAGAAGGTCCAGATAGAGGAGATGAAGAGGAGGACACAACAGGGGCAAGCCAGGCTTCCTGGGGGCTAAGGAAGTCAGGGTCAAGGGTGTAGAAGCAGCAGGTTGCAACAGAGGGGGAACTTTTGAGCAGAGGGGGGGAAATCAATACAGAATGTGAAACAGGAACATTGTATCTAGGTTGTCCAAAAGCCAGGTCCGCAGCTGTCTGTCTGAACCGTCTCTTAGATTCTGAGCCCTAGTTAGCCCTTACAGCAAGAGCCCTCCTATGATCAACCCGAAATCCTTTGAGCTTACACCTAAGTGTCTCTTGGGAGAGATATCAAGATCCAATGGCCTGATTGAGTCTGTTAAACACTGGGAGAGTCTAAGGCGATGGTGGAAACTAAAAGCAGTGACCAGGGCTGGTAGGGTCAGGCTGCTTGCTCACCTATGCGCACAGAATGGGTGACCTCCTGCAACCGGACCAGCAGGGCGTGCCCGAGCTGGCGTACGCGTTCCAAGTCATCCTTCATAGAGTAGCTCAAATCCATGAGGTAGTACAGGTCCACCGGGTATCCCGCAGCTCGGAGGAAACGGACCCGGAGTTTCTGTGGCTCCCCTGACGGAGAAAGGGGAGGCTTGACTCAGCAGCCCAGTGCATTCTAGTCCCAGTCCAAACTGCCACCCCACGCCGCCCGAGACCCACCTGGTCGCAGTGTGATCCGGATCCGCTGCGGGGCCAGCTGGGTAGCCCCCTCGCCGCGTTCTCCCTGGCTGAGCGGCTTGTTCTCCAGCACCTCCTGGTGGCCGCGTGGATCCTCCAGTTCCTGCGCGGGGCACCCGCGAGCCAGCAGCTCCTCTCGCCGCGCACAGCGCCGTTCCTCTGCCTCCCCAGAGGCGGTGAAGTTCTGTGTCCAAGGAGGAGGTACATTGGAACCCCAGTCCCCACAAACCTTCAGCCTGACTACCAACAAACACCACCCTGCAAACACTGCCGCTTGCAATCACCTGATCCCTGATTTATTCTTACTGTCCGATTACCACCACAGCTACTGTAGAACGTAGATAATCCCTTCTTCACCATCATCCCACTTCCTGTTAGCAGTTCCTCCACCACCTAACCCCATCACCCACTCCCCACCCACCCCACCCATCTCCTGATCTCAACTCCCCTTTCCTGCAGCCACCCACCTCTCATTTTAGAGCCACAGACTTCCTGTTGAGATCTCAGAGACCTCAAGGTTACAGAAATAGGAGTTCATAGTCCAACTTCCCCAGCATGATCAGGTCAAAATGGGAAGGGGATCAGTCACACCCAGTTTCTGGGAAGGAGGATAGAGACAGAAAAAGGCACGCATGCGAACACACACACACACACACACACACACACACACACACACACACACACACACACACAATGTCTGGTACCCTGCACTGACTGGGAAGCCACAGGGGAAGGAAATGGTTAGGGTGGCTTCTCAGTGGGCATGGGTGCCAGCCCCTCGTCTAGGGATTGGAGGAGGTAGACACAGACCAGTGGTTGTCCGTAGAACCCCTTTTATGTTGCTGCCTAGGACCTCTGCTTCCCTGCCTCCCACAGAGTCTACGTCTGCCAGTTTCACTATCACTAGTTTCTTGGGCTCTCCCAGCAGCTGTAAATATGGCTTCCTATGAGTGTGCCCTATATCTTAGCAGAGCCTGAACTGATTGAACCCACTCCATCTTCCTGTGAGAGACACTGTAGCTCCTGATCCTCTAAAGTTCCTCACAGAGATCTGCCTGCTTCTGTTTCTGTTGAGTGCTGAGATTAAAGGCATGCCCCACTATCCTGGACCTGTGTTTAATTCTTAGTTCTCAATGTGGTGGTATGTGAGATGAAGCCTTTGGGAGGTGTTTGGGTTTAGTCATGAGTGTGGGACCCTCATGATCAGATGTGCCCTTTTAAGATATGACAGCTGGAGCTGGAGAGGTGGCTCCATGCTTAAGAACAGTTACTGTTATTTCAGAGAACTCAAGTTCAGTTCCCAACACCTACGGGTGGTTAACAACTAGTAACTCTGATTCCAAGGTATCCAACACTCTCTTCTAACCTCCGTTGGATGTACACACATGGTGTACATCCACACACCCGTGCACACACATGGTGCACATACACACACTCATACACACACATGTGCATATCCACACACCCATGCACACACATGTGCACATCCACACACCCATGCACACACATGTGCACATCTACACACCCATGCACACACATGATGAACATCTACACATCCATACACACATATGGTACATATAAAATGAATAAATATTTTTTAAAAAGAATTGACAACAGAGGACACCCCCTCTGCAAACCCCAACTCCCATGTGATAACATAGCAAGACGGTAGTCCATCTCTAAGCCAGGAAAAATCCCTCCAAGGAGAACCAAATGGGCCAGCATTTGCTCTTGAATTCCCCAGTCTCTCAGATCATGAGAAATATGTTTCTATTATTTAACACATTTGGTCAATGACATTTTGTCACAGAACACTTAACTGGCCAATACATACATAAACATGAATTTCTACAGGAACATTCTCTTCTGAGCTCATGGGTTACAGGTTCTTTCATGTACGCACTGAAACTTGCACACACATGAGTCATGCATACACACACACACACATGTATTTCAGGCTGTCCACACATAGACAGCCCTAGGGCCATAGACACATCTTTACCAGTTGCTTGCACCATGCACAGCTGGGGTGTGAGAGGAGGCACTTCTGGCAGGAAGGAGCTGGCTGGCAGGGTCCCAACTGAGACAAGTCAGTGTGTCCCCATTCTGAGGCCTCCTCTGAAGGTGTGACTCTGGTGTCCGACTCACTCTCACCTCCACACAGAAGCAGCAGGAAAATGAGAGTGGTTGATGAATCCACCATGGCCTGCAGTAGGATGTAAAGTCAGGCACGTATGGGAGTCCTCAGGGAGGGCCCGAGCTCTAGTCGTCTAAACTTAGCTTGTGGTTGCTGTGCTGAACTTTACCCCAACTCCTTATTTCTCCCACATTCCCCTAGGGATTCAGCAGTTTTGTTTTTCTTCAAAATGGTCCGAAGTGACAGGTGCCAGAGCAGGGGAGGGTTCTCAGAAACCTGTGTTCCTCTGTATAGACTTCAGTTACCCAGGGTGGACAGAGTTGTAGAGACAACTCAGTGATTAAGGGCACTGGCTGCTCATCCAGAGGATGCCCTTCCCAGCACACACAGGGCACGCCAGCTCACAACTTTCTGTAACTCCAGTTCCAAGGGATCCGGCAGCCTCTCTGGCCTCCAAGAGCATCAGGCACACAGTGGTGCACAGACACACAAACAGTAAAAACACCCATAGTCATAAAATGAAAATAAGCAGTCTTTTTTTTTTTTTTAATGGGGGCAGGGGATGCACTGTTTTTCTAGAGAACCTGAGTCCTGTTTTCATCCTACTTCAGGTAGATTTCAACAACCTGTAGCTCCATCTCAGGAGCATCTGACACCTCTGGGGCACCTGCACTCAAGTGCACATACCTATACACAAGTACACACACACACATTTTTAAAAATCCAGAAGTAGTAGCACTCGGGAGGCAGAGGCAGAGGGAATCTGTGAGTTTGCAGCCAGCTTGGTCTACAAAGCAAGTTCCAGGACAGGCAGGGCTATCTAGGAGACCTCTCTCAAAACAAACAAACAAAAAAAAAAAAAAAAAAAAAAAGGGGAGGGAGGGAGGGAGAGGAGGATCTAGAGCAGTAAAGACACAGATCTTGTCACCGATGTACCAAGCTGAAGTAAAGGTAGAACCAAATGGGAATTACCAGACTCTATCCCATCCAGATCCTTCAGTGACTCTATAGCATGTCACTCACTCTCCCCCCACCCTACCCCCACCTCTGTCTACACGTCTGTAAAGTGGAGGAATAATGCAGCCTTGAAGTCTGAATGAGCAAACGGAGAATGGAAAGAAGAGGGACTGGTGGGGAGGGGTGGATGAGGGAGTGTGGTCAGGGAAGGTGGTCCCACAGAGTGGACACAGTAGTCAGGGGAAGGCTGACCACAAAGAAGAAAGTATTGTTGATGTTGGAATTTATATTTCACACCTTGTGTGTCCCTGGTGTCCCTGAGGGCAGAAGAGAGAGTTGGATCCCCTTGGACTGAAGTTATAGATAGCAATGAGCTGCCATGGGACGCAAAATACTCGAGGAGAGCAAGTGCTCTTAACCCATGGGCCATCACTCCAGCCTGATATTTTCAGTGTTGTTTTCTTTTGAGTTTTATACTTAGGTAGCAGGGAGCATGCACATGTCATAGCATGTGGGTGGAGGTCAGATGACAACTGTGGGACAGGTCATCAGGCTCAGCTACAAGCATCTTTACTTACTAAGCTAGAGCTCCAATTGCTTTTCCATTATTGCTTTGGTTTTAGTGTTTTGGAGACAGGGATCTGGCTGGCCTGATCCTCACTGTAGAGCCTAGGCTTGGCTTGAACCCAAGGCAATCCTGTTGCTTTTCCCTTTCAGGTGTTAGGAGTACTGGTGTGAGTTGCTATACCCAGTCAAATTTTCTGTGGCTGGGAGTGTAGTTCAGTGGTAGAAAGTGTGAGTATTCGTGAGGTACTAAATTACACTGCAAAAATTAATTAGTTAATTTTAAAAATTGAACAGGCCTGCTGGGTGGTGATGGCACTCCCAGTACTAGGGAGGCAGAGGCAGGCAGATCTCTTGTGAGTTTGAAGCCAGCCTGGTCTACACAGTAAGTTCCAGGACAGCCAGGGCCACACAGAAAAACCCTGTCTCAAATAAATAAATAAATATTGAACAGGCAATCTATCACTGTGATTTAAAAATACAAATGTTAGATGTGGCAATGTGAACCTTCCATCCCAACATTGGGGGTGGGAAGAAGGAGAACAGGGATCCAATCCAAGGACAGCCTAGACTACCTGAGACCCTATATCAAAAAAGTTTTATTCAATTAATTAACCAAAAATAAAGCCTTCAAGGCCAGTCTAGTCTACAGAGCAAGCTCTAGGACAAATAGGGCTATACAGAGAAACCCTGTCTTGAAAAAACTAAATAAATAAACAGTGCCACATTAATCAAAATAATGTGGTCCTGACATAAAAACAGGTGTATAAACCGGGTGGTGGCACATATCTTTAATCCTGGCATTCAGAAAACAGAGGCAGGCAGATCTCAGTGAGTTTGAGGCCAGCCTGGTCTACAAAGTAAGTTCCAGGACAGCCAGGGCTACACAAAGAAATCTTATCTCAAGAAAAAACAAAAAACAAAACAACAACAACAACAACAAAAAAACAACCAAACAAACAACCACCCCCCAAAAAACCAAACTAGGTGTATGAATTAATGGGCTAGAGTTGAGGCTACAGGTCTGGTTGTGATGACATTCAAGAGGCAGAGGCAGGGAGAATCTCCATGAGTTCAAGGTCATCCTGGTCTACATAAGGACTTCCAGGCCAGCTAGGGCTTAATAGAGAAATCCTGTCTGTAAGGAAAAAGAGAGAGAGAGGAGGAGAAAGGAAGGAAGGAAGAAAATAGAAAGGAAGGAAGGAAGGAAGGAAGAAGGAAGGAAGAAGGAAGGAAGGAAGAAGGAAGGAAGGAAGAAAGAAAGGAAGAATATGGAAAATTGATTTTTGAAGAGGGAACCAAACCATTCAATAGAGGGAACAACAGCCTTCAACAAACAGTGCTAGGGTGACTAGATTATCCATATATACAAAAATAAATGGAAAAAAGATTTTTTTAAGTGTTTATTTTATGGGTATGGGTGCTTTTTGAGGTTTTTTTGTTTTGTTTTGGTTTTGGTTTTACATGACAGGATTTCTCTATGGTTTTGGAGGCTGTACTGGAACTACCTCTTGCAGACCAGACTGGTCTCGAACTCACAGAGATCTGCCTGCCTCTGTCTCCTGAGTGCTGGGATTAAAGACATGTGCCACCATCACCCTGCTTGTCTAAAACTTCTTAATTTAATTGTATATAGTTTTGTATCAAACCCAAATCTTTTCTTTTGACTAAAAGGGGAATTGTAGCGAGATATTCACCTTGTCTGCACCTGTGGCTTAGGCCATGCCCATTGGGGTGGAGACAGGGCCAGATGGGAGCTGGGAGAAAAGGCTGGGAAAGGGTCAGGCTGCCCCTTTTGGTGGTGGACGCTGGAAGGCTTAGGATCCAGTGAAACCCGCAGCGTTCATCTGCCTATGTTGTGAGTTATTTCTCCTTTAATAAACATCTGTTCGGCCTAATTGTTTATCCTGATCCTTATTAATGGCAATACTGAGCAATCTCTCCAACCTCAAAAACTTAATAGTGTCTAATTGACCAGTATTACAAATAAAGACACAGGAAAACACATGCCCTCATCATGTCACATGTGTGCAGATGACTCCCTAGGAACCCTCTGGAAGATTTGTAGTACTAGCAGGCAGCCATCATATATTTGCAGCATTGGTAAGTGTTCACAACATAAGCTCCTTATGGGAGTGTGCTCCCATGGTAACCAGCATCATCCTACAAGAGTCTGCCAGAAAGCAGCCTGGGTCCAGACACAGGTACTCACATTCTACAGGGGGTCCGGGGAAGGGTGGGGTACTGAGCCGTTGAACACCCCATCCTGCTCACAACCCCATGTGACCTCATGTGGGTGTCGTATGTACTTACAGAGCTTCTGCTCTCAAGGAGAGGCTGAACCCAGGTTTAGCCTCAACGAAACCTCAGACCTGCGTGCTCACTGTGCTGTGGTCAGGGAAGCTCAAGATTCTGCAGTACACAGCTTAGCTTTGACTCATCTCAAAGATAGGGTTCTACTGACACCTCCATTCCTAAGATAGAGACCCCAAGTCCACTCTCCTAAAGGGGGCTCTGAACTCATACATGGCCTCCCCCACCCTTCTCAGTTCTGTCCCTTTCTTCCTTCTTTGCAATCTTCCACCTGCATTTGTCTCTCCCCTTGCTGTTATTATTATTATTATTTTAATACCATTCTGCTGTTTTCTCTGCTTCACAATTCTTTTCTCTCAGAGACGAAAAGAACTTTCCATCTCAGGTCCCTCCTTGCAAAGAAAAGATTGAAGTCACCCAACATTGAGCCCCCAGGGCACAAACAAAAAAAAAACACACACAACTTTTTTTTAGGCAAAGTTTCCCTATGTAGTGTCTGATATCCTGGAACTCAATATTCAGGTCAGGCTGGCCTTGAACTGACAGAGATCTGCCTCCCTCTGCTTCCCAAGTGCTGGGATTAAAGGCCTGAGTCACCATGCTCAGCCCTAACCAAATAATTCTTATTCCAATTCTGGACTCAATTGTCATTCCACTATACCCCATAATGACTCTTAATCAGAGGTATGCTTTGCCTGTTAGATTCCATATGAATCTAAGTATAAAAGTTTTTAGGTTATGGGGAATCAAGTTCACTCAAGCTTTGCCAATCGTAATTAAATTACGATTGTGACTATGCTTTGACAGTAGTACTAAATCTGTTGGGAACACAGGTTTCAGTAGCCCCAGAATGCAGAGTCTATGGCCAAGGTGCCAAGTGGAAAAAGCATCAAGCTGCACAGACAGCAGCCAAGGACAGGAGACCATGCTGGTGCAAGGTTTGGCATGGAAGTCACTCACTCATAGCATCTTGGTCTATCTCCTTCTCTCCCTCTGGCTCCACTGGGGAAACTAATGGATGAGCAGCAGGAGGCTGTGATACCAGATAAGGAGATAATGGGGACTGTGGGAATGCAGAAAGAGGTCAGAGCCTTTCTCAGGACTGGGCAGGGCACTGGAGAGTCCAGGTCACAGCCTTTTCCCCAAGAGGTAGGGAACAAGTGGGCCTGGGTGAGGAGAGGAGGCAGGAGGCGGGGTGGGCTGGTGCCCTGGTGGTACTCACAGGTGCATTCGGAGCAGCCCTTCCTCGGTGGTGACAGTAGCAGCAGCCTTTGTGTACAGATCTAAAGGCTGTAGAGGAGGAAGTGACACGCCCTGGGGTGGGGGACTCTTGGAGGGCGGCTGATCTAGCAGAAGGTGGAGCAGATAGGAGTGAGCTGGGTAAAGTGAGGACCGAGAAGGCCCCATCTACTGAGCATTCCTGGTGTGCTAACCTACCAAGTTGCAGTCAAGGGTCACATCAGATGGTGGCAGTGCCACACCCCGTCCCAGTCTCAGACACAGAGATTGAGGCTGGGAGACCAAGGAGAGACGAACTTTGCAAAATGTCACACCAGGCACCATTGTGTTGTGGTGGTGGCTAAAGAAACAAACCTCCATCTTAGGCATTTTAGACATCCACCTTAGGACCCATTAACCCAGCCATTGGTCTCTGACTCCAGTCCCTAGAAGACAAATTCACAGCAGCCCCGACTCCTTCCCACCCAGAAATGTGCAGCCATGACCATCTACTTTGTTATGACAGGGGTTAACTGCCCTTTTGCTTTTGTCACCTGCTTATGTGGACATTCAAGGACTATTTTGAGGTCCCCTTGACCATCTAATCCTGGCAGAGCAAAACAGCTCTTGGCTTGCTTATGGTTTTCACCTTTAAAAATCCACCATCCTACACTGCACTTGGAGTGGCTGTTGCTAATGTGGCTCGGAGATTGCAGACTTGGTTGCAGTATCAATACATTTAAGGAATTGTAATCTGGATCGTGTTGGAGGTCCTGTCCCAGGAATCTCAAACTCGTACCAGTGTCACAGCTGAACTAATCGGACTCTGGAGCCAACCTGCCTGGGTTAAAATCCTGGCTTTTTCTTCTTTAATAGGAAGCGTTAAAACTCATTTGTTGTAGTCATTAACCCAGCAGTTCTCAATCTGTGGGTCATGACCCTTTGGGGTGCATGGTCCCTTTCCCAGGTGTTGTCTAAGACCATTGAAGCACACAGGTATTTACATGGTGATTCATAACAGTAGCAAAATTACAGTTGTGAGGTAGCAATGAAAATACTTTTATGATTGTGGGGGGTCACCACAACATGAGGAACTGTACTAAAGGTCACAACACTGGGGAGGTTGAGATCCACTGCTTTAATCCTTCCTATGGCTGCCTTTTCACCTGCACTCAGAGTGTGGGAAGAATGAGATGGCAAGAGAACAGGGTAGGGTGGGGATGCAGCTCAGGGTTCAGTCCCCATCACTAAGAAAAGAGGGAGGGAGAGTCACCACCAGTAGGGATGAGTCTTAGGGAGTAAGAAGTGGGAGCTTTATGAGACACATCGTCTAGACATTTGGAAAGTTGGAGAGAGGCACTGGGTGAGGTTTGAATGTGCAACAGGAGGTCCAGAAACCAGGACAATAGTGGGGCCTGGGAAAGAGTGAAGGAAATGGGAAGGCCGAGTACAGGGCTGAGGCAGGATGAAGCCTGTAGGGAGAATGGGTTGTGTAAATAGAAATGAGATTTTCTTCTGGCCTACAGCTGACCACTGAGCGTATTGAAAGGAACCTGGTCACAGAGCCAAAGTATTCCCGTCACAATAGATGCTCCAGAAAGTGAAGCCTCTGGGAGAAACAACTGGACTGAAGGGGCTGGGGGTGGGGGGGCTTAGCCAGCTTCAGGCGAAGGGACAGCCAGACCTTCTCTTCCGCCCGCCCTTCCCCCTCCACCAGTGGTTACCATGACAATGCCCTCTTTTCCTCTGGCCCTGTGGTTTCCTCTAAATCTTCTTTCACTTTCTTCTTCTGCTTTTCCCCCTCCTCTCCGGCCTCCTCTGTCCCACACCCACCTCCTTCCCATATGCTCAGGTCACTGATGAAGAGATCCGAGAGCAAGGTAAGCAATACTGTCTCAAGGCAGAGGTGGGGGCTGTGGGGTCAGAGCGAAAGGCCGGGTGGCAGAGGGGTGGATGGGGCAGAGTTAAGACTTGCAGAAGGCGACACAGTGACTGGAGGGCTATGGAAGGAGTGGGGGATTGCAGAGTGAAGAGGAGCCTCGAATGAGGAGGTCACAAAATGATATTGAGGGCACAGAGGATGCAAGAGCCCCCTAAGAGCTAATTCAATAAATACTGAGCCAGGAGTGGTGGCACAGACCTGTAATCACAACATTCAGGAGGCTGCTGTAGGGGATTATTAGTTGGAGGCCAATATGATATACAGTGAGACCCTGTCTCAAATAAACATATCCTAAAAACACTAGAGTTTAGATGTGGGGCTGCAGTTCTCTTCCAAGCCTAGGGACGATGTGCAAAGCATGACATTTCAGGAGATCCCTTCCCAGAGCAGAGCAAATACACACTTAAGCATCATGAGCCCCTTAGGATCCCACTGAAGGTAAGAACTCACTGGTGGCTGGAGGTGGCCAAATATTTAGAGTGGGCTCCTGGAGCTCCCAGCCCTCCCTCGCTATTGTCACTGGACATATTTTGTTATTTTCTTTGCTCCCCTAGAAAAACTACGAAGTCCATTAGCAGCTCCACCGCCCCACCCAGCTCCTTCTCTAGGTCAGCAGGTCACTTCCCTGACTTGGTGACTTGGTCTAGAGGGGGCCACATCCCATGTGTGAGTTTCCATCACTTTATTTTGCAAAAATAGAAAACTCAGCAATATGCGATACAGCGGGGTGGGAGGGGAGATGTAAACAGAGGGGAGGGGACAGCACCCTGACCCCCCAGAGAAAAGGGGGAGCCTGCAGGAATCTTATTTGGCAGCTAAATACAAACAGGGGACAGTTGGGGAAGAAGGGAGGGGTCACAGAGGCCCTGGGCTCCCCCTCCCAAGACCCCTGGAGGAAGGGGTCATTCCAGGGTGTAAACAAAAGCTAATAAATAAATAGAGGCTTCCTCTGGGTCACGGTGGATCAGCTAAGCAGCATCTCCCCTCCCCAGGCCAAGCTGCTCTGGGGGGTCAAGGGTAGAAGGCACTAGGAGAGGGATCCCTGGCCCCTCTGTAGTGTAGGAGGGTCCCTGCCTCGTGGCTGAGATGGGGGCAGGAGGCCAAGGCACGAGCAGGGCTAAGGGAGGGACTTGTAAAATGGAGGGCCCAGGATGAGTGCTATACCTCAGCAGGGTACAAAAAGGGCTGACACTTCTCCCTTCACCCTCAGTCCCCACCCCAGAAATGCAGGGTCCAGCCTGCCTCTATACCTGGCAGGAAGAGGGGCACAGGGGCAGTGTGCATGGCAGGTTCATCACACAGCGTTAGGCACCCAGGGTAGGGCCCAAGGGTGGGCTCAGCCCTCCTTGAGAGCCCCCTTTTGGTCTCTAGTGTTCCTGTTTGCTCTCAGAAGCCCGAGCACCTGGCAGAGGATGGGGCTGTAGTAAGGCAGGGTTTGCGCCTGCCCGGGGAGCCTGTGGCCTGAATCAGACAGGCAGTGCTGAGATTTTAGAGTCCAGACCCAGGTTCACCCCTCCTCCGGTTCTTCTGGTAGGTGCAGAGCAGTCCTCCAGGACTGTAGAGGGAGCCAGTTATAACAGGACAGGGATGGACACAGGCACCCCTAGAAACTTTGGCAAAACAATGAGCTCATGGGAAAGGTGGGGAATGGGCAGGGCAGGTCCTCCCCCAGTCACTGGTGATGTCTGGGGAATGGTCAGTCTGCTGCCCAGAGCCCAGCCCCACAGTGGGGTAGGTCAGGGGCCCTGGTCAGTTTGGGGACTTTGGCCCGCTTTGCCCTGGCCCCCTGGAGCTTCATCCTCACTGGAAGCCTTGGGGTGGGGGCCAGGCTTCGAGGAGTCGTCCTCAAACATTTCAGGGTTCTCCAGCATCTCTCGGATCAGGGGGGGCATTGGGCCTGGAATCTCCATCTTCAGGGTAATGGCTCTTTCTGCTCCTACGAAGAGAGACAAAGAGGCTTGGAAGAAGCACATGGGTAGAAACCCTGCCCCAAACTTCCTTGATTTGACTTTCCTGGGATTCACAAGTGCTCCTGGGCCAGAGGGGCAGCACTTCCCAGGGCCTAGTTCACCCTCTCCTTTCGTGTGGTTGCTAGGTGTCCTCAACCTGCCTAGAGCTTCTACCTGAACATCACGCAGCCTATTTGTCTCATTATTTCAGACTTTCTCTTTTTCTTTGCTTCTTTTTCTTTAGAGATAGGATCTTACAATGTAGCCCTAGCTATCTTGGAACTCTGTCAGTTAACCTCAAACCTACAGCCGTCCTTGGGGTAGGAGGGTGATGTCAAAGCATCAGTCTTGTTATACCGATCTGGCTGGCCTTGAACTTGAAGCAATCCTCTTGCCCCAGCCTCCTATGTGCTGGAATCATAGCCATGCACCACAAGTTTTTCAGATGTCTTTTCTTTTTGGTTTTTTGAGACAGGGTTTCTCTGTGTAGCCCTGGTTGTCCTAGAACTCACTCGGTAGAGCAGGCTGGCCTTGAACTCACAGATCCACCTGCCTCTACCTCAGGAGTGCTGGGATTAAAGGCCTGCACCACCAATGCCCAGCATCTTTTTAAAACTGCACTGTGGATCTGTAAGATGGCAGATGGCTCATGCTTATATAAGCACAAGCCCAACAACCTGAGATTGGTCCAAGAACCTACATAAAAGTGAAGAGAACCAACTTTACAGAGTTGTCTTCTGGCCTCCACACACATACTATGGCACAAACATCACATACACAATAATAAGTAAAACATTTTTAGGGCTAGTAAGATAGCATTTGTCACTATGCCTGGCAACCCAGGGACCTACAATGTGGAAGGGAAACTGACTCCTATAAGTTACCCTCTGACCTCTACATCATACAATGACAAGAACGTCCCACCATATACAATCAATCAACAAATAAATGAGTAAATATAAAAACAATGTTTTTGAAGACCACTCTGCATGCAACTTTGAGCCCCATGACACAGTACAGCATCCAGGCTCCAATGTCCAGAGCTTTCTGGCTGTTCCAAGAATAGGCCAGTTCTTAATAACTTTTATAACAGATAATGTTCACCAAATACTCATGTTACAGGCACCCTTCTGAGCCAGCACTGCTCAAGGGAACATTCTGTAATGATGGAAACATATAGGCTAGCTTTGAACCCATGAACTCAAAGTAATCCTCCTGCCTCAGCTTCTCTAATACTGAAATGGTAGGCATGAACCACCACACATCATGCATGGCTCCATGCCTCCATGCCAGGCTCTCAATTCCCATCTCAAAGTACACTATGTGGTGAGTTCATTTAGTTCTTACAATAAGCTTTTGAAGTAGGATTAAGTTTATAGCCCAACCAGTTTCCAAACAGAAAAATAAGGAGGGCTAGGGTGTCACTATGAGTATAGTATTTGCCCAATATATACAGAGCTTGAGGTCCCACCCTCAGCAACACACACACACACACACACACACACACACACACACACACACACACACACACACCAGCAACCAAACCAAAACCAGAAAAGAATTTGTCCAAAATCTCTCCAGGAGGATATAATCAAGCTAGGACTCCATGGAGGAGTTCTTAGGCCTTCTCTCTTCCTGCTGTGCCTGCCCACCTGTGGGACTCAGGAGCCCTGCAGATCTGGGAAGGGGGCTGACTCATAACTAACCCTTGGTGCTGATGCCCCGGAGGTCAGTGATTTTCATGAGCATCCTTGGAAACATGTAGGGTTGGCTGGGCCTCCTTCGCCGGGCATAAAGCCTTAGGGCTTCCAGCAATGGTTCCTGCAGCTTATCCACTTTCTCAGGTTCCTCCAGGTCCATGCGGTCTATATATGTACAATGGGATGAGATAAGGAAGGACACAGTGACAGGCGGCTGACCCCCAACAGACCCTCTTCTGAAAGCCTCAGAGTCAGACTGTTTCATCAGCCTCTTCATGTTGTCCCTGAGCCCCCCAGGTTATCTCCCCTGATGTTAGGCCTGCCCTTACCTATAACCACTCAACAAGGGCCTCGCTCTTATCTAACATTCCTACTAGATTTCCATCTCAGCACTGTGGCCAGGGTTTCTGAGTTCCCTGAACTCTGCCTCCTTCTTCTGTCCTTAGCTTGGTTAGTCAGAAAGGCTATGCATGATCTGAGAAGTCTATGGGATGGGGTCAATGTTGACAATCCCAAGGGAAGAGACCCTCATGCTTTCCCACCTGGTCAGAGAACCTGTGGATGGAGTGTGGTGGAAAAGCAAGCCCATGCAGAAAGACACCAGGGGGCGCCCCCGCACCTCCACAGATGAGGCAGATGGCACTGAGCAGCCCTGTCTCCGTGTCATCCATCTCCAGGGGCAGAAGCTGCCCAGCAAAGGCAAAGACGAGGTCTGTAAGGGGCCCAAAGCCAGCATTGTGCATCTGGGTACGGTTCAGGGTCAGCCCATCTGAGAACGTCATGGTGTCTTGCTCTGGGGTATACCTTGTACAGATTCGAAGCATCTGGAGGTTGGGGGTAATGACAATGGAAACGTTCCTAAGTAAGTTTGGTTCCTGAACCTGAGTAAGTAAGTAAATCCTGAACCTGAGGAGTAAGGCAGAAGGGTGAAACTCTGAGATTGGAAAGGGGAGGTTAGGTAAATCAGGAGGCAAAGGCTAAGACAAAAAGAGCTTTGGTAGAGGAGAAGCATGGAGGTGGCAGAAAAGGGTAAAACTGGTCCAGAACTCATAGGCCTAACTCACTAGAATGTCCAGGCAGGCAGCCTTGAGCAGAGTGATCTGGTCAGCAATGCTGAGTCCTGTAAAACCAGGCAACCGCTTAGCAAACTCCACAATCTTGATGATGCATTTGGTGGCCAGCTCACTGAACTTGTCCCATAGCCCCAGGTCCAGCTGGACCCGGTGGTCTGCACTGGAGTTCTGCAGGGAGTAAAGATGAGTTTGAATGTGAAGGCTTCCTTTGGGACCTCTCCCCACTACAGACAGATGACCACAGCCCTGCCCATCCCTGAGGCACACAGCACCCTCGCCCAGCCTGAGCCCACTCCTCAGCACCCAGCCTGAGCCCACCCCTCAGCACCCAGCCTGAGCCCACCCCTCAGCACCCAGCCTGAGCCCACTCTTTAGCACCCAGCCTGAGCCCACCCCTCAGCACCCAGCCTGAGCCTACTCCTCACCGTGGTGTACTTGCCCAGCTGGCAGAGTGAGGGGAATGTCTCCTGGTGGGCTTTGCTGACCTTGGTGATGAGCTCTTCTAACTGAGGACTCAGTTCATAGCTGTCAGGTGAGCCCTCTTCCTTTACCTCTTTTTTCTTCTTGTTTCGGTCATTCCTTACAGCTTGGAGTTGGAGACGAAATGAAGGGTCAGGATCCTCACAATCTCCTTTTATTTTAGATGTCCTCTCTCCCCCTAGTTTAATGTGCTGAATTCTCAGTAAGAATACATATTTCTTCTCTGGAACTGTAATTAGTGCCTTAATTTCCCTATCTCCTACATAAGCTCCCATTTCCAGGCTGGTTTGCCCCTGCCCCACCCAGGGCCTGTAACCATGCTCCCTCCCCAGGCCAATTTGGCTCCATCCTGCCCTTCCGGTTGCCCTGCAGGAGCTGGGGGTTGAGGGGGGGGGCAGGATATGCAGGCAGGATATCCACTTATAGCCTTGGCAGCACAATGGTGGTGGGGGGGGATGGAAAGGAGGGGCCAGCCTGGAGCCATCTCAGGATCTGTCCTGTGAAAGAACAGAGGAGGGGAGGGACCAGACCAACCCTCCTGCCCTACCAGATAGAAAGAAGAAAACCCTAGTGCCCAGGTTTCAGAAGAATGCTCAAGAAAGGGGAGAATGGTAAAAGGTGTGGCCTATGAGGAGCCAATCTAATAGGACTGGTCTTGGAGAAGAAAACAGCTTCGCAAAGGCTAGTTCTGAGAGTCAGGGAAGATGGAAAGCAATGAGGAACAACCACAGGACAGGATGGAGGAGAACCTACCTTCCTTGGACATGCCCACTTCAAAACACTTTTGTAGCCGGCAGTACTGGCAGCGATTCCTGGTTACCTTGTTGATGATACAATTTTTGTCACGGTGACATGTATACACCATGTTTTTCTGGATGCTTCGTCTGAAGAAGCCCTGAATTTGGGATCAGGAGGAGTGTCACTGAAACAGGACTAGGCTAGGAAAACCGATATTTCTTACAATAAAGGTGGCCCTGAACCAATCTGTTTTCTTGTTTGTTTTGATTTTTTCGAGACAGGGTTTCTCTGTGTAGCTTTGTAAACCAGGCTAGCTTTGAACTCACAGAGATCTGTCTGCCTGCCTCTGCCTTCCTCTGCTGGGATTAAAGGCGTGCACCACCATTGCCTGGCTTTGTTTTCTTTGTTGTTTGTGGTAGGAGGAGTGCTGGAGAATGCATGCTGGGAAACATTCTATCACTGAGCTGTATCCTCAGCCCCTCACCCAATCTGTCAATCATCCATGCACAGAGCAGTCCCTCATCCCACAGAGACAAAACTCATGTGAACACAGCACCTGGGATGCCCATCTTTAAAATATCTCTTCATTATTATATTTATTTATTTTGTTTGTGTTGGGGGTAGGGAGCACATGTGTAACCACAGGGTACAAGAAGAATTCAGAGTCATTACTTTTTTTTTTTTTTTTTTGAGACAGGGTTTCTCTGTATTGCTTTGGAGCCTGTCCTAGAACTCACTCTGTAGACCAGGCTGGCCTCGAACTCACAGAGATCCACCTGCCTCTGCCTCCCAAGTGCTGGGACTAAAGGCATGCACCACCAATGCCCAGCCAGAGTAGGTACTTCTTTTCCTTATGCTATGTGGGCCCCAGGATAAAATTCAGGTTGCCAGGCTTGGCACCAAACACCTTTTCCTACTAACCCAACTAAAGGGAAGGGTGCCCCCTCCATGACGTTGTTTTTGGTAAGAGGGTCTCTTTGATGTGTTGCTGAGGTTTCATGTATGCAAAGCAAGCATTCTGCCTCCAGGGCTACATTCCCTACCTTGTGTCCCCATCTGAGTTCTCAACCCATCCTCCCCACCACATACACACCTTGCAGCCTTCACATGAGCTGACCCCATAATGGTAGCCGGAGGACTTGTCATTGCATACAAAACATGGCTTATAGACCCGAGGAGGCGGTGGCGGTGATGGAGAGCTGGGCACCATTTCCTCTGAGCTAGTGCTCTGTGTCTCCACCGCTGGGGAGAAACCAGTATGAGAAGGTCAGCTGAAATATTCGCATCTAGTGACCTCTCTGCCCTTGGCCCTGCTGGTGACAGCTGTTGTCACCAATGTTCATAAGCCCTTAGCAGGTACTCCCCCCCCCAAAGCCCAGGCAGCCACTGTCCACTGTCATTGCAGCTTGCTGGGATTTCAGGCCCCAACCACCCCCCACCCCACCCCAGAGACCCCACCTGGTCAACTATTATACATCAAGGCTCATTTCTCCAAATTTCAGACCAAGGCCAACCTAGAAGTTAATGTCTCTGCTCTGTTTCCCTGATCATGAAGTTGGAGAGATGGTCCACTGGTTAAGAGCACTGGCAGCTCTCCTAGAGGGACCCAGTATTCAATTCCCAGCACCTTCATGGTTTGGTTTACAACCGTTTGTAACACCAGTTCCAGGGGATCACAGTTCCCTCTTCTGACCTCTGTGGGCACCAGGCATATACACACTACATAAATATACACACAGGCAAAACACCTGTACCAAAAAAAAAAGGGTTCTGAGTGCAAGGGTTAGGACTCACTCCCTGTCACACTGGTAACCATGAGTCCCACCATCCTCAGCCTCGAGGAGCAATTAGGGTGTGGGTAGCAGATGTAGAAACCAATGGGGCAGTTACAGGCCACCTACAGCTGGCACCTGGCTGAATGACTTAATTCACTCAGTTCACTCCCCGAAAGAAAGACCTCAGATCAGAAGGGAAGCATAACCAGTAGTGTGAACAGATCAGTTTTACACAGCTGGCTGACAACGGAGACAAGGCTCTCAAGTCCTCTGACCAGAGCTAAGTGGCCTTTAGTGAAAGAAGCCGGAGGGAGACAGGTGTTTGCTCAGATCCTTAGGTCTAGAAGTAGTGTAGGGTGAACAGAGAGTCAGGTGACCTAGGGTAAACAGAGGCAAGGGGGAAGGGAGCTATCTCAGACCCTTTCTAAGCCAGGTTTCACTCCTGAACTGCCTTAAGGAAACAGCAACTGTAGTTTGTAAGGAGTATTAGCCTAGGCCCAGAGTAGCTGCTGGGGCTCATCCTCAGAGGCTCAAGACATTTGGAAATTATTCAGCCTGAGGGACCGGTTGCCCACATTTGGAAGGCCCAAGTGACTGGAAGAAATCCTGAAGACCCTCAGTGAACTTGGAACCCACCTCCTGTACATGTCCTTCCTCTGACCCTCTATAGCCCACCTGGTCACAAGTCCATCTGACCCAAAGCAGTAAGGGGGAGGCCCAAAAGCTGGGGTTCCAGACCAGTTCCACCCACCTTACAAAGAGGGAAGCCCTCCCCATCCACCCCACCCCCACCTTCTAATTAGCATAAGAATCCTGATGGAATTAGATTTCCCCTGAGTGGGGGCAGAAGGGTGCTGGGAGTGTATTCAAGGCTGGGGGCGGGGCTGCCTGTGTATAGGTGCTGAGAGGCATGGGAAGGACTGGAATGCCTTTTAGGTCCCTGCTCTCTCAGCCCATCCTGGGGTCCCCAGGGCATGTGCTTTGCCCATAGGCCTGTGCGTGGGGTGGTACTCTCTCCTGCACTGACACCCTCCCTACCCACAGAGCACTACCCCATTTCCTCATTTCCTCTCTTGCGCAAGGCCTGGGTGCGGTCAGACTGGCATGGGGTAGCACCAGCCAATTATAAGACGGCAGGCCCCAGAGAGCCTGCCCTTGGGCAGCTTTTCCCGTCTTAGTGGCACTGTCACCCATTCTAGACAACCCTCTGGCACATCCCCACCCCCTGTATCCTAAAGTGTAATCCAATGGCTCTGAGGGAGCTAAAATGCTAACAGGGTCTTCTGGTAGGAAGGGTGATAGCCTCTTCAACCCCAAGCTGAGACCTCTACAGTGGGATGCCGTTCCTGGACCAGGAAGGGGCCCCTGCTGAGGAGGAGGGGGTGGGCTCAGGGGTTTTCTCCTTTTAAAGCCCAAATTGCTGAAATTGAGGAAATTCCTGGCCAGGCTGAGCGGAGCTTCAAACAAACTCGTTATAACCAGCTGTAAACGCTCCCAGCTGCGAGGCCCAGAGTTGAGCAGCCCAGAATTCACAATCTAGCATACATCTCCTTGAAGACACACACTTTTTTGTAGGCCAGCATCATGCAGACACCAGAGCACGCAGACTGACTGTGGGCTCCTTAGCTGGGGCCAGAACTCTAAACAGAGGAGCTCACAGACATTAAGCTACACTCACTCCATGTGGGTGGGTCACACCCAACACTCAACAGTGGGCTACAAATTTACAAACCAACAACTCTATCTCCATACAAACCACAGCAGGCCAGCACTGAATACCAGGACACCAAAGTCCCCATCTAAGTGTCACAAACATACCATCCAGCTCTACTCTAAATCACTTTCCCTCTCTAAGAGTGTGGCGGGAGGCCTGCTGTTGGTTTTGTGTGCCCACCAGGACCCTACTGGCCAAACTTACTGCCTCAAACTAAAATGCAAAAACACTGAGCTGCCAATAGACTCCAGAGGTCTAACTGGGCTCTGCCCAGGGCCACTGGGGCTAACCCCCACCCCAAGATATCTCTACCTCAAAGGCCAACCAACGTGCCTAGTCCTCCATTATCCTGGGCATGACAAGTTTAAGAATTCTCAGAAATTAGGTGCAAAGTATTAGTATCATGTTTTCTCACACTTTAAATAGCACACTTCAATTCTTTCCCACCCAATCCAATACTGTCTCCTGTCTGCTACCTCCCTTTCTCACTCTCCCAGTTGTTAAATCTGAGCAGCTCTGCCCTGGAACAAAAAAAAAAAAAAAAAAAAAAAAAAAATCTGAACTTGTAAACAGCGCTGCCGAGTGCCAAGGAGCGAGGCGCGTTGGCGGGGGCTCAGTGACCCGGCGTGCGCACTCCCCCAGCGCCAGCCACCCCTCCCGCTACCCACCCCTTCCCAGAGTGCCCCTGAGCCTAGGTCTGCAGTCATCCGTACCCGGGTTGCGAATGCACTGCCAACCCCCAGTAAATCTGGGCGGAGGGTGTTCCAGGCTCCTATCCAGCCGCTTCTCAAAGCCCACCCCCGCCAGGCTTTGTGGCCCAGGCTTCAAAGCCACTTCTCATCTGGACTTTATTTTTACTGCCTTTCAGTCCCCAGCTTTTTATTACCGCTCTGGAAAGGGGTTCCAGGGCCCCATGCCTGGCATCTCCCATTACAGAGAATGGAAAGATGGATATTTGTATTTGGGGCCTTATGATTGTGCTCTCCTACCGGCTGTCACTTCCAGACCACCCCCCACTCCATACACTTAGCTTTAAACTTTTCGCTTCCTGCTGAAGTTGTGTGTTGGAGCCATAGGAAAAAAAGTCATCTGTCAAGACTTCCAGTTTTTGTTGTTGTTGTTTGTTTTAATGAAGATAAATACAGAATCCATCTTTCACACTCTTCTATGCACCACCCCTTGCACCCCACAAGCAGAGCACACAGGATATTCTCTAGAACACAGCACTTTCCAAAACCGCCCCCGCAGCCACGCAAGGCACACGCCCTCCCGCCCTCACGCCACAAACATCCCCACACTGAGCCACGCACATCTGCCAACACAGGCGGAGGGTGACAGTGGGTAGAGAGACCCCCCAACTCCACACCCAAGTCTACTAGGCAAAGGGCTGGGCTGCACAAGCCAGAGATTCACAGGCTTTGCGATTTTTTTTTTTTAAATGCTCCCAACTTTCCGCGTGGACTTTACAAACGTCACCCAAGGTTCTGGGTGCTATATCCCTCGGAGACTAAGGACTTGAGAACACACTAGCAACATACATCGGCCTCTCCTATCTCCAGGAACTCGGGAGTGGCATCAACCAAAGCTAATACCCACCATAAAAAAAAAAAAAAAAAATATATACAACTCCAAACACTACAGCACTCACGCAAAGGAGACGGACTCAGGCCCTCATGTTTAAAGGGCCAGTACCTCACATAGAAAGGACCAGAATACCCGCTTGCACCCCAGGCCCAAACTTTACGTACGGAAATAGCAAGCACCCGCTTCTCGTGTACCCAATACCCGACCCCCGAACTCGAATACCTACATTGTAGACTGGCAGGTTGTGCCCAGGCAAAAGACTCAAGTCCGGCGAAACAGGAGCTGCCAGTGGCTCTGCGCAGCAAGCCGGCCCCGGGCCCGGCGGCCCCATACAGCCGCCGCGGACCCGGGGCAAAGGATTCCATGCAGTCGTACATCGCGACCCGGCTTGGAGAGAAACTGGGTGCTAGAATACCAAGGACCCGCAGCCCATTCCCCCTCCTCCCCCCGTAGCGCCCTGCTCCTGGAGGGGGGAGGGGGAGGGCTAGCATAGGGCGCTGAGATGCATGGGGGGTAAGGGGTGGGCGGGGAAGAGGGGGATCCCCAGCAAGGGAAAGGACTGGGCGGGGCACGAAGGCGAAGCAGTAGCTTCTGCCTGGGTCTGGCTCACTTAGGGTGCCTGGGCAGCTAGATCTGTGGAGACCTTTTGTAAAAGCAGAGCCTGAAGGGATGGGGGTGGGGCTTGGAGAGTGAAGGGGGCCGGGCACCAAGATGAGCAGAGCGGGGAGTGGAGCACATACACATTCGCATACGTCTACATGCTGCGCGGCGCACGCGCTTGCTTAGACACACATCTGTGCACGCATTTATCTTGGCAGGCAACACAAATTTGCAAACGTGCAATAGTGCACAAGTTTAACTGCACCCACATACATTCATAGGTGCCCGAATTTGTGCAAATACACCTGGCTCAGGAAAAAGCTTGCAGTCATGTTCTCTCCACAGACCGGGAGGTTTTGTACGCATTTGCATTTAGGCGCGTGCCCAAGTTGGAACTGGGGGAAGGAGTGGAGGAACAAAATGCACGCATTTCCTTTCACAGCGTCTTGCCCCCTCCCTTTCACCCTTTCTTCGGCATACAAGTCAACACAAGCAAGGGTGTTAAGGATGGCTGCGTAGAGGGAGAACCTTGTGATGCCCTGCGCGCCGCTGCTTTCCAGAGCTGGAGGACCTGTATTACCTCCACCCCCCTCATTCCCGGGCTCGACTCCTCCTACTCCCTTCGTGCGCGCACGATTACGCGCGCGCGCGTTTCGGACCAGAACACTACATTCCTGCGGCTCGGCGCGCGCTACCGCCTCCTTCCTTCCCGTTCTTCCCACCCCTGGTCCAAGGGCCAGAGCGCGCTCCCGCGGTGAACTCTCCGGGAACCCCCCTCGGGGCGGGTGGCCGGGCGCGCTCACCTCCTCCTGACCCGGCCCCGCCCCACCCCGCCCAGGCCGTCGCCAGCTCCGCAGCGGAGTCCCCCCCACCCCCCGTCCCCTCCAGCGCAGCGAGATCTACCCCTCCTAGCTCCGGCTATCCTTCCTCCGCTGGAGCGTTGGGCCGCCTCCCTCTGAGTCCCCGAAGCTCTATCCCGCGACTGACACTCCCAAAGTGCCTCGACTGCCTCCCTCCATGCCCTCTCTCAGAACCCGACTTCACTTTTGGAGCACAAGCCACCCGCTAAACTGTCCCTACCTTACCAAACTGCGATTCACACGAAACTGCTCCCCCTCCCCATGACAACTACCCCTACCCCAAGTCTCCTGGACTAAGGGCCCCCCTTAGCAGTAACTGGTCACTCACTGCTCGGGGACACTTGTACCCCCACCATAGGAAATAGCTGCCCCTCCTCCCTCAGTGCCACCTTCAGTGCACCCCTGGGCGCCCTCGCCGGGAGGAGAGTGTGAGGATTGGACACGTCACAAGTTTGCCTTGCCAGGCCGCCTCGAATCGGGGACCCTGGCCCTGGGACAACACCAGCGGCGGCGACTCCCGGAAACCGCCCCCTCCCCCGCGCCCCGCCCGCCGGCCGCCCGACCGCCCGACCGCTCGGCGGGCCGGCCCAGCCGGCTCTGTCAGCGCCGCTCACACGGGGAGCGCCCGGGAGCGGGAGCAGCGCCCGGCCCGACCCCTTCCCCCGCCCGGCGGCTGTGGCTGAGCCAGGGCGGGGCGCACTTTTCTAAGAATCTGCTGTACCGAGTCGGGGTCGCACTGGGGTGCTGAGAGAGTGGGGCGCCTGCTGGAAGAATAAAAAGCAGGAAGGGGTGCCAAAGTAGGCAAAGAAGGCGGGAGCGGGGGAGGGGAACGGGTGGCTGCCAGGGACTCAGGGGGGCAGGGCTGGGGAGGAGGGCCTAAAATGCGGCTGGCGATGGTGGGCTAGGGTGGACGGGCAAACTGGGAGCTCGCAGCAAGGATGCAGTGAAAGACAAGATCTTTCCAACCTAAGTGTGAACTTTCCTTTCATGACCCAACCCTAACACTCCATTTCTGAATCCAACCGTACCCCTTTCCCCCCCCCAAAAAAAGAGGAATGAATTTCTTAATTGGAATAGGGCCAGCAGAAAAAGAAAAAAGAAGAGTACCCCAAAAAACAAGGAGAAAAAGGCCTTGACTAGTCAACTCCGGGCTTGTAAGTTCCCCTTCCCCCTCCGAAATCTGAAAGGTCCCAATTAAGTCAGGCCTGCCTGGTTGGTAATTAGAACCAGAAGTGGCCAGGCCGCAGGGAGGGGGTTGGGAGGAGGGCACAAGAGTGGGGGGAGGGCTCCAGGAAGCCATGAGTTCTCAAAAGCCCCCCTTTTTCTTCACCAGATGCACCCCACTCCTCATCACCCCATCTGCGTGCTCCGAAAGCACCACTGGGAAAGGGGCCTTAGCACCAGCGTTAGGGTGTCGGGTCAGCACATCCCATCAACCGCAGCCCTATCCAAGACACAGTACAACCTTGGGTTGAAAGCAAAATGGGGGGATCTAATGCCCCTCTTTTCCCCAAAGCGTCCCCCCACCCTTATTGCAGCAATTAGACCCATTAGCCTTCTAGCATTTCATGGGAACCAGATGTTCCCCCGCCAGCCTTGGTGGGGGCATGAAAGGGGGGCTGGTGCCTGACTCACCCCTTATGAGTCCCACCATCAGGGTGCACCCCCTCCCAGCTAGATCCTAGAAAAGCTGTGGTCCCAGGGGCAAAGAATGTGCCCCTCCCCCACTAAGAAGGCCAATAGCACTCAAGCTTCCAGTCTGGTCACTCTCCAAAGCTCTACCAGTCCCAGGCAAAGACTGGGTTTGGTCAGGACTAGGTTTGAGGGGCAAGACGCTAAAAGCTCTCTTTACCCATCTTGCCACCTCTAGATGAGGTTTGAGGATCATTGGCTTGGAATTCTCCTTGCTTAGCAACTTTTTCTTCCAAAATCTCACTCTAAAACCTGAAGGGGTATTTCAAACTGAAGTAGGCCCCGCCCCAGAGGGCAAGTCCTAAAGGACAGGTCCCACCTGAAGAGCACCAGGAGGGGGGTCTTCTGAAGAGAAGGAGGGGGTAGCAAAGGGAGGTGTGAAAGGAAGGGAGAGGCCCAAAGCAAGGATGTGAGGAGCTCTTGGCAGGATGGGGGCTGGGAGAGGGTAGGGGGCCCGGAGAGGGGGGGTGCCGCCTGGGCCCCAGCAGCGGCGGCAAGCTCGGCTCCCCCCCCCCCCCCGCCAGAGAGGTTTCCTGTTGCAATCAAAGCCCCGTTTGTGTGGGCCTGGAGCTGGAGTTGGAGCCGGAGGAGGAGAGACTGGGAGGGGAGGGGAAAGAGGCAGCCACTGGAGGGTTCCCTGGAGGAGACCTAGCTGCCGCCTGTGCCTGCTTGCCACCTTCAACTGCCACGACTCGCTTTCCTTGCTTCTTTCTCCCAGTGCCTGGGCCCCCCTGGATCTGCCCCTGAACAGCTGCCCCTCCGGTTTAGGTCTGGGCAGCTCCATTTTAAATAGGGCTTATTTTCTCCTTGGCCAGCCTGCCTTCAATGTCTCCAAGTGACTTAGCATGGTGGCGTTTGCGCTCTCTGCTCCACAGACACTGATCCCTTGGCCATGGCAGTTATTACCACCACAGTATTTGGAGGACAGCCTTTGCCAGGTCTTCAAGAACACAATATCCCCTCTCTGCCTGCACTCCATCCCTGCATGTATGCATGCATGCATACACACAGGTGCGCATGCCCACACACTCCCCTGTTTTCCATGCACACAGGTCTATGCTTGCCTAGCTCAGCAGCACATGCTCCCCTCACCTCTCCCCTCCTCCACCACAGGATTCTAAGATGCCTGCCTCACCCACTGAGGCCCCGGAGAACCCTAACAGGTGGAGCAAGACTTCTCAACAAAGATATCCCCAAGGTGCCAGGGGCTGACTCTTCAATAAGATCCAAAATCTAGTCCCCGAGGAGAAGCTCCAAGCCCCTTCTTAAAACATCCTTATTCTGATGAGAGAGAGAGTTGAATGAGAGAATGTAAGAGAGACAGAGATTCAAGGTGAGTGTAGGTGTGGCATCAAATTTATGATTGTAATCCACCCTTCCCATGTGTGATGGATCATCACAACCAAAAGGGGACAGCAGATCAAAGAAAATGAGGTGGCACCCTCTCATCCTCTGGCCAGTCACTCTCCCACCAAGGGAGGTTTCCTAAACTCCAGGATTCCTGCCTCTCTTCTGCACTACCACTAGGAGCTGGATGCCCCACCCCAGGCCTTCCCTCCTCCCCACTCACCGGCTACCTCCCTGCCTGGGCCTGTCCCTCTGTGCTGGCTTGCCTCACCCTCTAGAGCTGCCTTCCCTGGTGCAGGCTCTTCTCTGGAATTTCTCCTTGTAGTTCCCATCCTTCAGGGCAGCCTTGGAGGATGGCGCTCAGCCTGGCACTTTCTCCTTCCTCAGCCTCACTTTGAACCCTGACCTCTGCCTCCCTGTATCCAGAATAGAAGAGCACAGGGTACTGGGTCACTGGGTACTGGCCCTGTCTCTGGGCATTCTCCCTACTACCAGTCTTTCTCTTATTTCTTTTTCACTCCAGCTCCTTTAGTTACCTCCCTCAGACCCTGGGAAGATCAAATCCCAAGAGGTCAAATTGTATGATTCTCTGTGAGAAATACATTCACATTCACGGGAGATGAGGCTTATTCCCATTGCCTGGTTCAGGATGGATTCATGGGATGACACTGAGGAAGAGGAGAATCCAGCTGAAGTTTCAAAAAAAAGAAGAGCTCTGTGCTCTTTCACGAACTCTGCATGCCACATGGTAACCTCTGTTGAACTACAGCCATGCCACAGGCAGTCCCTACAAACAGCAGAGCCTTACTAAATGCCTCCTGATTCTTTACACTGCCTGTTTGTTGCATACACTGGAATTCTGTGTATGAGCAGTCTTGGCGATGCTGCACACACACAAACTGCACATGGTCTGGGAGACACACACACACTTCTAGATAGGCACACTTTCCAGTGGAGCTGCCAGCCCAGGGCAGTCGCTCCTATGGGAATCCTCCAAGTATAACCCCTGAATCAGGCAAAGCCCCCCCCCCACACACACACACTTCTTTTACTTAGCTACAGAGCTGTATCTTTTTTTTTTGTTGGTTTTTGAGACAGGGTTTCTCTATGCAGCCCTGGCAGTCCTGGAACATATTCTGTAGTGTAGGCTGGTCTCAAACTCAGATAGCCATACTTCTACATCCCAAGTGTTGGAATTAAAGGTGTGAACCACCATGGCAAGCTAAAGAATGTATCTTTATCTTTTTCTATCTGTTTCTTCCTTTCAGGTAAAGCTTTCACTTCACCTCTTTGTATATATTCTGTCACATTATACACAGATCCCTATGCCAGAAAACTAGAGGCCAAGGCACCCCAGCCCAGCCCATCTCCCTACCTGTCATGGCCTGATCGGGAGGGACAATCACCAAGTGGACAAAGAGGGGTCCCAGATAGAGAAATGAGGCTCAGGCCTTACTTGCTATCAGCATTTAAAGGCTTAATGCAAAGAGGGCAGGCTTGGGAACAAGCAGGGATCTGCACAGTATGCAGTATGCGGGCACTATTCCAGACCTGGAGGGAGGGGAGAGTCCAGGGACAGGAGGCTGAGGAGGGGACACTTCTGGAGCACCTTTGCACCATTTTAGATTGTTTTGTGGATCAAGGGCCACCTCTTTGTCACCAGGCTATCTCTGTCCTCCTTGGAACCTTTAAGAACTTTCTCAGAGAGTTAGGCGGTGGTGACAACACCTTTAATCCCAGCACTCGGGAGGCAGAGGCAGGTGGATCTCTGTGAGTTCGAGGACAGCCTGGTCTACAGAGCTAGTTCCAGGACAGGCTCCAAAACCACTGAGAAACCCTGTCTCAAAAACAAAGCAAAACAAAACAAAACAAAACAAAACAAAAAAAAAAAAAGGTTCCCAGCCTCACACATCTTTAGGCACCTGGCACTAAGTTCCCTTCCTATTTGCAGCCTCAGAACAGCCATCTCTCCTCTCTATCACAGAGCTAGCTGACCAACTTCTCAGGTTCTAGTCCACTGTCTGTCTCCTCCCACCTCCCAACTACATGCAGCCTTGAAGGACACCAGACTCACCCTCAAGTGTCTACACAAAATTGTTCCCTTCTGCTAGATGAGTGACCTAGGAGGCAATTTTAGATCCACAAGCAGTTTTATGGCCCACTTCTTTAAGATCATATTTTGAACAGAACTCTCATTACAGATACTATCCTCAACACATCCAACTCCACCCCTACTACCCCTCTCCCATAGGCACCACCATTCTATTAGACCAAAGTTCCATTCCCTGCCCACCTTTCCAACAATAATGTCCATTTTCTATATTGTCCCCTACCCATTTGCCCTCATTTTCCAAGACCCCTGAGACTTACACAGAGAGGCCATCTCCTTGGGGAGGTCAGGCTGGCCCAGGCCACGGAAGCTAGGACTCAGCATTTCAAATGGTGGCGACCCTCTGAGTGCCCCTGGGAAGGCAAAGGGGAAGCCTGCTCCTGGGTAACCAGATCCAGGCCCCAGGGCACCAGCCGGAAAGAGTCGCTCTTTATTGGTGGCCATGGCAGCTGCGGTGTGGGAATCCCTTGGAATCTGCAGTGGGCGGGGGTGGTCTTCAGCTGCAGCCCCCGCCCATGCCCACTGACCTGGCCTGGGAGGCTCCGTGCCCACCCTGGCTGGCCTGCCCACTGGGGCTCCAAGGGTCCTGGAAAGAAATAAAAAGCAAAGATAAGACAACATTCACTGTGAAGCCCAAAGTCACAACCATCTCTCAGTTGGCCTGTATGACCCTGATGTGGGTAATTGCAGTGTCTCAGGGTAGGCAGATCCTAAGAAATTCTTCAGTTTAGCTTCAGGGAAGGGTAAACTGAGTATCTGAGGTGAGCATTGATCTGAGGACATCTGGTGGGGAGATTCCTAGACTGAAGCATCAGAACTAGACATCTGATTTAATCCTCACATCTCCATTTTAAAGATGAGGAAACTAAGATTTAGTGACTGGTTTAAAGAGTTGATCCCAGATTTATTTATTTACTTATTTATTTTGGTTTTCAAGATAGGATTTCTCTGTAGCTTTGGAGCCTGTCCTGGAACTCGAACTGTAGACCAGGCTGGACTCGAACTCACAAAGATCCACCTACCTCTGCCTCCGGAAGTGCTAGGATTAAAGGCATTAAAGGTGTGCTCCACCACCACCCAGGGGTGGCAGAGCCCAAGTTTTAAATACTCAGTGTTTAAATTTATAGCTCAGTGGTGGAACACTAGCTTAGCATGTAGCAAGTGCAAGGTCCCATGTTTGAGCTGGGCAGTGATGGAGCATGCCTTTGAACCCCTAGCACTAGGGAAACAGAGGAAGGTGGATCTCTGTGTGTTCAAGGCCAGCTTGGCCTACAGAGTAAGTGCTAGGTCGGCCAGGACTACAAAGAGAAAAATTGCCTTGAAAAAAGAAAAAAAGGATCCTGGGTTTGATACCCAGAACCAGCAAGAAAAAAAAAAAAAAATCAAGCTAAGCATGATGATGCACACCTTTAACCCTACCAAACACCTTTGATCTCAGCCCTCACGAGGCAGAGGCGGGCAGATCTCTCTGGGTTTGAGGTAAGAGCTTGACTCAAAAGAAATAAATAGTTGAGCAGTGGTTGTTCGTGCCTTTAATCCCAGCACTCAGGAGGCAGAGGCAGGCAGATCAATGTGAGTTTGTGGCCAGCCTGTTCTACAGGATGAGTTCTAGGACATCTATGATTGTTACATGGAGAAATCCTTTCTCAAGATACCAAAGTTAAATCAATCAATAAATAAGCAGGTAAACAAAAAGTAAATGAGTAAAAGATAAATTCAAACTCTAGCACCTCGGCAACAGCAAGCCACTGTCTCTGTTGTAACACCTGAGTCCTATATGGCTTTGGAGAGTACAGTGCAATGGTCACATGCAAACACCCTGAACTGGCTGTGGAACTTGGGAGGAGTTATTTCATCTCTCTGTGCCTCACTTTCTTTATCATTTGAGAATACTAGGGCTCACCTGTTGGTAAGGTTGTTTCGAGGATTCAATAGCTCGTCATGGGTACATATTAAATGCTATGTCAATATTTTATACTTTATACTTCCTGCATGCCTCTTTAAATTATCATTTCCTTTCTCTGTCTTCCTCCATACTCCTTCTGTTTCTTCTCCTGACTCTTTCCCTGTCCCCAACCATCCCACAGCCAGCCCAGATTCCCTATGCCCTCTGCCGTTCTCTTCTTCAAATCGGGGATGCTGGTGGAACTCTACCATGACATGACTGGGATACTAGAAAGTCCCCCCCCTTGCCCTCAGGGCTGCTCCTCTTCCTCCTCCTCCTTCTCTAGGCCCCTAAAAAGCTTTCCCTACATTCTTTCCTAACTCAAATATAGCTTCTCCCCACCCCTGAAAATTTTAACCTGAACCCAGGAAAGGAGAAAGGAAGCCTGAGAAAAAGGAAAGAGAAATCCCAGGGCTTGCTTGTGGTTCCCACCATAATGCCATGGATAAGGGAAAGCAGCTCTTCAGGATCTCCAGATCCATTTACTATGTAAATTCATGGGCTGGGAGAGTAATTCCACTAACCAGAACCAATGGGATGAAGAAGGGCAGAGGACCACAGCAAAGGTACCCCACAGGTAGGCCACAGGCATCTCTATATCTCTTTCCATTAGTCATTGTTTCTGTGTTCCTCTGGTTTTTCCTCCCTCTCTCTTTCTCTCATTTCTCCTAACTTTCTCTCCAAACTCCTAGGATTAAATTATAGTTACAAGAACTCAAAACCCAGCTCCCATGTGAAGAGGAGCCCCTTTTCCTCATTAGGTACCACCCATAGGCCCAGGACCCTCCAACTCTTTACTCCAGTTTCCCCCAGAGTCCTAAAATATTAACTCTGAGCCTCCAGCTTTCTTCTTTTCCTTCCCTAGCCCATGAGGTCCTCATCCCAAGTTAGACCTTGGTGGAACCAGGAGTCCAGGGCCCCTAAGGCCCCTGGGCCACAGCTCAACAGGCTAGGCTACATTCCAGGTGGATTAACCCCTCCAATGCCAAGAGTGATGAACTAGTAGAGCACCCCCAACCCAATTTTCCCCCCAGATTCTGCATAGACTGGGTATAGGTTCTCCACTCCAGCCACCTTTGTCTTGGCATCTTACCTACAGATGAGAAACAGACCTCTACGGTAAGGCAGGGCTTCAACAGGAGGCATGAGGGAGGCATGCTCAGCAACCCCTCCCTCTCCACCACCAAGGATACTGAGTTAAGCAAAGGACAAGCCAACTCTCCCTGGTCCTGGCCTTCCTCCTCAACTATCTGGGAGAGGAGACTTGGGGGTAAAGAGGAAGGAAGGCAGTAAAGATTCCTCTCTCCTAAGTCTGGTCTCTTTGGAAAAGGTGTGTGTGTGTGTGTGTGTGTGTGTGTGTGTGTGTGTGTGTGTGTGTGTGTGTATGCTTCAGTATCAGGTAGAAGAGAGCAAGAAACTGAAGATAGCAACAAGTGAAAGGAAATTCTAAAAGAGGGCCTTAACTATCTGGATTCTTCAGGGGACCGGCAGATGACACAGAACACTTCCCTCTTCCCAGGATGCCACCTCAGATGGTGCGGCCTAGAGGGCGGGGCAACAGACTTGGGGAAAAGGTTCTTACAAAGCTGCTTGTCTTAGAGATGAGGTGGAGTTGAGGGGAGGGCATGGATGAAGGGGGCTGCCGGATGGAGGGGGGTGTCTCCCTGCTGCCATGCCCGCTCCAGAGCCTTGAACAAAGCTGCTCTTGTCATCTGCTCTCCACCCGCTGCCCCCCTCCCCTCTGTATAAACACGACCACCTTTTTCCATGACCCCATCTCCAGAATGGGCGGAGAACCTAGGCATCCTTGGCTCTAGCTTGAGTCCCCAGCCCGCTCTCCAGGAGGCAGCAGTGGGCCTGGCTTCCCTGGCTCCCTGCCATTCTTGGGGGAGTCTAGACCCTTGATTCCCACCTCTCATCCTCAGGTGCCCTCCCTCTAACACACTGGCCCCAGGGAGGGGCAGTACCCAGGAGGCAGGCAGGCAATGCCAGTGGAATGTGTGTGGGCATCAGAGGGCACGGGCAGGGTGGGGCAGGGGGGAACTGGAGGTGCCAGTTAGGTGGCTTTGTGAGCCAGAGGTGGGGGTGTGCCGGGGTTGCAGGGGGCGTGTCCTGTGCTGCCTACCAGCTCTAAGCCACTGTGTGTGTGTGTGTGTGTGTGTGTGTGTGTGTGTGTGTGTGTGTGTGTGTGTTTGGGATACCCAAGCTTCGGGCACCCTGAACACACACACTCCCCTTAACCCCCTCCAAGTCTTCCTTACTGACAACGGCTGTGGTCCTAAACCTCAAGTCAGTATCTGAAGAATTGATCATGAGAGTGGGAATCTCCTCAGCATTTTGTCCTGGGGTCCCCTCCTCAGACATCCCTGCTGCCCTCTCCCTGTGACCACCAAGCATATCCTTACCCTCTGGCCTCTGCAGAGATTCCCTCCTACATACTGGGCCAGGCTGAGGTGAGGGGACCTGGGGGCAACAAGAGAAGCTCTGTCAATGGCACTCCAGGAGTAGGACTCCTGACCCTGACCCAGTGTTCTAACTCTCCCTTTGTTCCATTGGGGCTTCCCCTCTTAGAATAATCCAAAAGAACCCCCCCCCCCCCCCACTGCCTCCTGGTTTACTTGGATAGTTGTGGATAGGTCTGAGGAAACCCTGACTGACTCTGCCGTCCAAACTCCACAGACCACTTTTCTCACCACTTCTTCCTCCCAGCTCCTGACCCAGATAGTCACTTGCTAGACCCTTCATGGTCCCTCAGCAGAGACGTGCTATTCCACTGGCAAAAGGCTACTTGAACCATCAGATCCACCCTTCAGTAGCCCCGCCAGGGAGGGGTGGAAGAATGCCATCCTTTCTCACCGGAGGGAACCCTGTCTTCTTTGACATTCCGAGTACAGGGTAGGTTCGTTTGCCCAAGTCTTTCTCAAATGCTCTCCCCCCCAATACTGACCAAAAATCAAGGGTAGACAACCCGGTTCGTTCTCAGACTGTCTAAAATCTCCCCTTTCCCTTCCCAGGTCATTCCTAACCCCAAGTTGGGGCAGAAAGCCCCTTCGCAAGCCGGGCTAACATCCTGGCCGCCCCCGGAGGAAAAGGACCCCCGAGGCTCCCGACGCCCCCGCCCCCGGCTCACTTCAGCGGAGGACCCCGGCGTCCACGGCGTCCACGGCGTCCACGGCGTCCACGGCCCGAGGGCGGGCGGGAGAGCGAGCCGGCTTCCCCGCCTGACTCACCTGGAGGGGAGGGCGGGGGAAGGAAGGCCGCGGAACCCCGCGGCGTCGGGCGGTCTCGGGGATGGAGCGCCGCGGTGTTTGGGAGTCTCGGTAATGGGGGGCTCCAGGGGGCACGGCTCTAGGCTGGGACAATCCCGGGGCCTCTCGGAGCCCGCCCGCCCACGTGACCGCCCCAAAATATCCGACACATTTTCTCCCAAACCGCACACTGACTCCGCAGGCGGGGACACGGAAAATATTTTCTTTCTTTTTCTCCCTCCCTACACCCCCCCACCTCCCTCCCTGCCCGGCTCCCTCCTCCCCCTCCCGCCCTCGCTCCTCCCTCCCCTGCCGCCTGCCCCTGCCCGGCTCCCTCCTCGGTGCCCTGGGGCTGGGGGGGGGGGGGAGCTGGGCGGGGCGGCCCAGGACGCCTGGGTCTCTGCCCCTCCCATTTGCTGGGCTTCCGTGGCTCCATCCCCGGGAGGCCCGCAGAACTGGCAGAGGTCAGTGTCCTGGGCTCTGAGATGCCAACCCTCTCTGGCGCTTTCCCCTTTGCTGCCATTTGGGGAGACTGAGTTGTCCCTGTCTGCTGTACTCTGCCAGGCCGGTCTCTGGCACCTCCCAGGGTAGGAAGTGGGGGACGTGGACACTCCCAAGACGTGGAGTGATGGTACAGGAGTGTGTCAAAGGAGAAGGCACTGTCCCCTTTCCTTAGCCTCCACCTGTAGGTCAAAGCTGTCTGTTTCCCTTCCCCTGCTGGTCTTCTCTGTCCTATAGCCTAGGAGCAAACTGGTTTAACTAGCAGCGGGGGGTGGGGGGTATGAGGGTGCTGCGAATTGGGTTCTCAGACCTCCTCCCTCTCACTATGCCTGAAGTCTCCAGGAGTTAAGGCACGCGCGTGGGTCCCCAGCTGCCAATATTGTCCCCACCTTTAAGCTTGGATTTGGAGGGAGAGAGGCTGGGAGGAGGGCTCAAAGGACATTGGTGGGGGGGGGGATGGGAGGAGACTTGCGCTGGGTGTGAGGGAGAAAGCCCAGGCGAGGGTGTGTGTCTGGCTCAGCCAGCAAGGCCTGCCTGGCTGCCTGGTAGATGCGCCACGAATGTTGTTGACGCTGGGTCTCTAGAAGCCCAAAGTCAGTGTCTATTCTCTGACTTCAAACAAACCAAGACCGACAGATTCTCAAACCTAGAGAGAGAAGCCAATAGTCTGACTCCATTCTACCTAACGAGCTCAGAGCTAGAGAAAAGTGTAGTCCGAGGACTAATGCACATAACTGGAGCACTCCCGCGGGGGGAGTCGGGAGTCGGGAGAGGAAAACCACAGCTTTGGACGGACTGGGCCAGGCCCTAGCCCAAAGCACTCCCAGGGTGGCCAGCACCTGGGGAATGGGCTCCTCAGCCAAGTCATATTTTCCACCCTGGCATTACTCTGCTCTGGTCTTGCTGCTACCCTAGGGGCCAGGTATCCCCCTCCTGGGAAAGACTTCTTTCGGTACCCATTATCAGGTGAAAGAGAAGAGGGAAGAAGAGGCAAGTCTTGACTGTCCCAGGAGATCAGAGACGTCGAGGAGGGTGCAGACAGCCCTCCTTTTCACTCCAGGGCTGGGAAGAGCTGGGAATAGGTACTCCAGGGTCCTGTCCCCAGGTGGCCTGGCTGCTGTTGACTTTGCCGGTTACCCTGGGAGCAGCTCTCAGCAGTGTGGGAGGGGTGTGTGTCAGGGAGTTGGACCCTGGCATTCAGGCTGGGGTGGGATGGTGAGCTGCCTGTGTGGCAGGGATCCTGCCAGGAGGCTGCAAAGTTAACCCCTCCTGCCCTGCCCCAGAGGTGGCTGGCGGAAGGAGGGGCGGGGACCAGCTGCGGTTTGGGAATGTGGCCCTGATCCCCCTCCCCACCCCACCCCATCACATCTGTACTTGGTTTACAGTGAATGAGCCTCCTGTCCTCATGAACCAGGCTTGGGCACCATTCCCTTCCTGCCCAGGCACTGGGACATAGACCCAGGCACCACCCTGCTCAGCTCTCTCCACTGGCTACCCCTTCTCTCTGCTCCTCCTTTCACCTTTAGAGGATTTCAGGGCCTTGACCCAGACACCAAGAATTGGAGCTCTGAGACTACAGCTCGGGGTACAGATGGGAATGGAGAAGTTAATGGGGGGGGGTATGGGAAAGCATCCAAAGGGGCAGTGAGTCTAAAATTCCATTGTTTCTGCCTTCCCCCTTTGTCTTAACTTGTCTGTGTCTCCGTCTCTGTCTTTGTCTGTGGCTGGTGTTTGTTCATTTATCCATCCTGGTTACTATAACTTGAAGTTTCCTTGTTTTAGCCTATGGCTGGAGTAGGAAATGGGGAGGAGGTGATGGCCAGGAATATTTTCACTGTAGCCTCTTCCATCAGTAATTGTCGCTGCCCCTTGCCCAACTGCTGGGGTTTGTAACAGAAGCAGTTAGCCACAAAAGGCAGGGCCTGGTGACAGAGGCCTGAAATCCCAGCTACTCAAGAAGCTGAGGCGGGAGATTCACAAATGTAAGCTTTGGGCGTGGGGAGATGGCTCAGCAGTTAAGATCACTTGCTACTCTTGCAGAGGACCTGGGTTTAGTTTCTAGCACCCACATGGATGCTCACAACCATCTACAACTCTGTTCTCTTATGATCTCCTTGGGAACCAGGTACTCAAAGTGCACATGCAGGGGAGTCACCCATGCACATAAAATAAAATTAAAAAAAAAAAAAAAAAAAGAAAAGCAGGACTGGCTAGCTCAGTTTTTTGGTGCAGCATTTGATTAGCAATATAGAATCCTAGGGTCAAGTCCCTAATAATGCAAAAATAAATAGACACAGAAGACTGAGGAGTTCAAATGCTCCCTCCTTCTACTCCCCATCTTGCAAATGAGTCTCAGTCTATCCAGGATTTCCCTCTCTATTGTTGGAGGGGTCTCTGCTCCCTTTTCTTTACCTAAGATTAAGCCTATTTCTAGGCTTTGCTGTATTTTAAGAGGCTCCATTTGCTCACTGTGCAAAGTCAGAGAAGTGATAACCCAGGGGTCCTAGGAGCATGCTTCTTGCTTTGCTACCTTTCTTAAAAAAAAAAAAAATGCTTATTATTTTCTGAGCATGTGTATGTGAGTGTATGTAAGTGCACCCACTATGTGCATTCAATGACAGTGAAGATCAGAAGAGGGCATTTAGCTGGGTGGTGGTGGTGCCCAGCTTCAGTCCCAGCACTCAGGAAGCAGAAAAAGGCAGATTTCTGAGTCCCAGGCCAGCCTGATCTACAGAGTGAGTTCCAAGACAGCCAGGGAAACATGAAGAGACCTGTCTTGTAGAAAACAAAAGAAAACGAAACGAAGAGTGCATCGGATCCTCCAGAACTGGAATTATAGACAGTTGTACTACTATGTGTCCCTGGAAGTGAACCCAGGCCCTCTGGAAGAGCAGCAAACATTTCCAACTGCTGAGCCACCCTCTAGACCCTTTTCCTTCCTGCTTAACAGAGTAAAGAGCAAGAGTAGTTCAGGGAGAAGATTCAGGAATGTCTTCCTGGCCCTGTCTTTGCCCTGCTACCCCACCCTTGTCCCCTCCCCACCAACATCAAGACACAAAATGGGTCATTTTCTTATGCTCAATCTGGTCCTGCAGGCATGTCCCATGCCACACTCAGAGATTGCTGGCAGATGTCTGTGGGGGCTGGGGGAAGCTGGGTTATAATCCCCAAGGACATCATTAAGGCATACAAGTACTAGAGGGACTTGGAGACCAGGGCACCAAGGGAGAACATGATGAAAACATGTTTTGTACAACACGTGTCCTTTCCTTGTCTCTCCTCCCCTCCTTTGCTCACATCATCCCTCCAGGTACCATCTATGCCAAGGCTGATGATGGCCCTATCCTCAGTGCGTATTCAATTTTACCCTTGTACCAGGCCTACTGTGCTTGCCAGCTGGTTGGCTCCGCTAATGTGTAAGCTTGTGTGTGGAAGCTCCTCACAGGCCCCAGGGCTATCCAGATCTCTGTGTAGAATAATGCCTTGGTTTTGAAGCATAACACTCTAGACTACTCTGTACTGCTCTAAGAACTTCTTTCCCAGCATATACCATTCATGAATTCAGCAAATTTATATTGAACAGACTATGCACTAAGCTCTGGGAATACTTATATATGGTCCCTGCCCTTGTTGGCTCAAAGTCTGCTGGAGGTGTCAGGTGTTAACTAAGTCGGGCAGGTAGGATGGAGAGGTGCTGCAGGAGGGGTGTGTTTACCCAGGCAGGGGCATCAGGAAAGCTTTCTGGGAAGAAGAAAGGGAGAGAGGAAAGTTGAGGGCCTAGCTCTCAGTCATATATATCACTCTGATAAAAATAAGAGGGGGGTCCCTACTCCTGTGCCACTCCCACCTACACATACTCGCACACACACGCACACACACCCCATCCAATATGCCACAAGGAAGGGATAGTAAAAGCCTCCTCATGGCCAAAGCTGACCCTAGAACACATGGTAATGCTGTTCGAGAATGATTTCATTTATTCCTTCTCCTGTTCCAAAGAGTAAAACTGAGGCACAGAAAAGGAAGATTTACAGGTTTGGGCTTGAGATTTACCATACAGAAATCAAGGTTCCAAATTGGCAAATTCTCCAGCATGAAGATTCTTGCATTTGCCTGGCTGGAGCCTCCTGGAGAGAAAGCTTTCTCCTCCCTGTATACTCCACCCTCCCTGTAGATCCAGCCCTGACCTGCCCCATTCCCTGGAGCTAGCATGTCTGCCTCCACAGTTGCTGCAGTGCATATGAGGCTAGTGCTCCAGGTGTCTGCCAGCGGCATGTAGGCGGACACAGCTGCCTGTTTCGAGCAGAAGCTGCTTAGGGGAGAGAGGTCTTCTCTCTCCTCCATCAATTGCCCAGTTACCCAAGTTCTAACTAAGGGTCTTCCTTCAACTGCCTTTTTTTAAAGTGCAGTGCTTGGGATCAGACCCTTGCATGTATTTAGTAAGGACTTTAGCACAGAGCTACACACCAGTTGGACAGGTTCTTCCTTCTGAAGAAAAGAAAAGAATGGAGGGCCCTTTGGAGGAGGGAGCTGGCCGCTTTGTGGCCATGCCACCTCTGGAGGTGGCAGAGGTCATGGGACCAGTGGGGTTAAGCTCCATCCCTGTTCTGACCTACTTTTCTACCTGTGCCCACATCCCCTGAGGCCAGGGTGTTGGGTGGGGCCAGCCTGGCATCCCTGCACCCACACCTGGGACTTCCCCTGATTGGAAACTCCCAGGACCCAGGCCTCCTGCTTGCTCTGCCAACTCCCACTAAGTAACTGAGTTCAGCTCACCTCCAGTCAGATCTCTGCCAATCTCCTCCCAAACTACATCTAGATACAAAACCAAGAGACCCCAACCCTGTGGGTCTGCCCTTTAGGGTCCTTTTTGATATCTGGCTACCCACTATCTGAAAAAAAAAATTTTTTTAAAGAAAAGATATGGGGCAAGGAAGAGAGGTTTGCAGGAAGCTACCCTTTGTTGATCACTTACTCTGTGCTAAGCATGTACATAATCTCACTTAATACACACCAATATGACAGAGAGCTCATAGTTATCATCCTCCTTCTATAGAAGACAGAGAAGAGCAGCAGAGAAACTGAATGATTTGCTCAATATCACACAGCTAGGACATAGCCGAGCCACCATGATAACCCAGGTATTGGCAATCATGAGATCTCTTGTTCATAGCAGGCCTTCTATGCCTTTCCAAGAGACTTGAAAATTAAATATAACCTAATTCAGCATGATACACACACACACACACACACACACACACACACACACACACACACACATACATGTTCTAGCTGCATGTATGCCTTTATTCTGCATGTATGCCTTTATTCCAGAAGAGGGCATCAGAATCAACTATGCATGGTTATGAGCCACCATGTGGAAATTGAACTCAGGACCTCTGGAAGAGCAGCAAGAGCTCTTAACCACTGAGCCATCTCTCCAGCCCCCTCAGCAAGCATTTTTTAAGCATTTTATATATACCAGGCACTGACGTGCCAGAAATAAAGAGGTCACTATCCTCAAGGTCTGCGAGAGAGATGTATATATGGACTAGGAGATCTCTAACTTCAGTGTCCCAAACTAGCCTTGAACTTGCTTGAACTTGCTATATAGCCTCAGATGATCTTGAACTTCTGATTCTGAATAGAGGATTACAGGCATGCAATGCCTGTTTATATGGTGTTAGAGACCAGAAGGAACCCAGGACTTTATACTTACCAAATGAGCAGTCTCCAGCAGTTACAGTACAGTACAGTACAGTACAGGAAGAGTACTTTTCTTTTTGTCCTGAGTATGTGTATGAATGTGTGTGGGTAGGGGGGTGTAAGTATATTAAGGACAAGTTGGGCATGGTGGTGCAAACCTTGCCTAAAAGCTCAGTGGTTGGCAGAGAGAAGTGGGAAGAGCAGGAGCAGAAGTAGCAAGTCATGCTTTACTGTGTAGTGAGTTTGGGGCCAGCCTGGAACACCTAAGACCCTGTCAAAAAAAAAAAAAAAAAAATCCAGGAAAGAATGAGGTAGCTTGGTGGTCAAGAGTACCAGCTGCTCCACCAGACAATCCAACACTGAGGTTAGATGGCTCACAAGTGCCTGTAACCCCAGCTCTGGGGGATTAGACACCTTTCCTGGCCTCTGTGAGCACCCACACACATAATATGACACACACACACACACACACACACACACACACACATAAAAATAGAATACATTTTTTTTGAAATGTCAATAAAGAAATCAGCTGGTGATGGTGGCACACACCTTTAATTCCAGCACTAGGGAAGCAGAGTCAGTTGGATCTCTGTGAGTTCGAGGCCAGCTTGCTCTACAGAACAAGTTCTAGGACAGCCAAGGCTACACAGAGAAACCCTGTCTTGAAAAACAAACAAAAAATAACCAAAAAAGAAAAAACATAAAGCAAGGCTAGTAAGATGATTCAGGGTGAAGAGATTTCCTGCCAAGCTCAATAACCTCAGTTTCTACACTTCAGACCTACATTGTAGAAGGAGAAAAGTATCCAGCAACTTGACATTTGTAATAAGTATAAGCAAGGAATTTCTTTTATTATTGTTTATTTTTGTGCGTGAGGGTTTGTTTATGTATGGGGTCTTTCATATGCATATATGTATGAACAAGTGTATAGTTATATGTACAAGTGTATGTGGGTGTATAAGTATATATGTATATGTACAAAGTTTATACACATGTTTCTAAATGTATGCATGTATGTGTTCAAGTATGTGTATGTTTGTAAGTGTATACAAGTGTGTGTGCACAAGTGTTTGTGTACTAGTACAAACGTGTGTATATGTAGATCAGTCTCAGATGGTGTTTTTCATGAATCATTCACCCCTTTTTTTTGTTTGTTTGTTTTGTAAAGATTTTATTTGTTTGTAAATTATGTGTATGAGTGTTTTCCTGTACATATGTAAGTGTACAGCATTCCTGCATTGCCCTCAAAGGTCAGAAGAGGAAATTTGATCCCCTAGAACTGGAGTTCAGACAGTTGTCATCTACCATGTGAATATTAGGACTTGAACTCATGGATTTGCAAAAGCAGCAAATGCTCTTACCTTCAGAGCTATCTCTCCAGGCTCCATTCTGTGACAGTTTTTATTGTTGTTGTGTATGTATTTTAAGACAGGGTTTTTCTGTGTAGAGATGGCTGTCCTGGAATTTGATCTGTAGACCATGCTGGCCTTGAACTCAGAGATCTGCCTGCCTCTGCCTCATAAGAGCTGGGATTAAAGGTGTGTGCTGCCACTACCAGCACCACACTGCTCTTTATTTTAACATTAAAATCTAGGTAACCCTCTCCCAATCAAATAAACATTGCTCCCTGTACCTAGATGGGTAAAGGTACATTTGATTTTTTTTTCCCTTGAGACGAGATCTTACTTTAGAGTCCTGGCTTACCTGGAATTCACTATTAGACCAGGCTGGCCTGTAATTCAGAGATCCACCTGCCTTTGCCTCCTTAGTACTGGGATTAAAGGTGTGTCCCACTACCACCCACCTCCCATTCTGTTGTTTTTTTGTTTTTTGTTCTGGGTTATTTTTTGGTTTTCCCTTTTTTTTCTTTCTTTTTTTTTTTTTTTGTTTCTTTTTTTTTTTTTTTTTTTTTGGAACGTGGTTTCTTTGTAGCTTTGGAGGTGGCTGGGAACTTGTTCAGTAGACCAAGCTGGCCTCAAACTCACAGTGATCTGCCTGTCTCTGCCTAAATGCTGGGATTAAAGGGATATGCCACCACTACCCAGCTCCTATTCGTTTTTTGTTTGTTTTGTTTTTCCCCAAGGGTTTCTCTGTGGCTTTAGAAGCTGTCCTGGAACTCGCTCTTGTAGACCAGGCTGACCTCAAACTCATAGAGATCCATCTGCCTCTGCCTCTGCCTCTGCCTCTGCCTCTGCCTCTGCCTCTGCCTCTGCCTCTGCCTCTGCCTCTGCCTCTGCCTCTGCCTCTGCCTCTGCCTCTGCCTCTGCCTCTGCTTCTGCCTCTTGCCTCTGGAGTACTGGGATTAAAGGTGCCCCACCACTGCCAGGCTCCCATTCTGTTTTTAAAACAGTCTCCCAGTGAGCCAGAGCTCACCAAGTAGGTTAAGTTGACTGGTCAATGGTTCTAGGGATCTGCTTGTCTCTGCCTTCTCTTCCTTCTGCTGGGATTATAAGCATCCACCACCCATGCTGGGACCAAACTCAGGCCTTTGTACTTACATGGTAAACCTTTAACAAAATGAGCTAGATCCTCAACCCTCCTTTTTCATTTGTTCTCCTGTAACACCTAGTGTCTCTAAACAACTCAATTTTTCCTTTTATTTTTTTCTTACTGTGTAGCACAGGCTAGCCTCAAATGCATGATCTCTCTGCCTCAGTTTCTCAAGAGCAAGCATCACATGGGATTATATTTGCAATCATACCTGGCTCCATTTTCCTTGTTTTTAGGCTTTTATAATAGAATGATAGTGTAACTGTTCTCTCTCTCTCTCTCTCTCTCTCTCTCTCTCTCTCTCTCTCTCTCTCTCTCTCTCTCTCTGTGTGTGTGTGTGTGTGTGTGTGTGTGTGTGTGTGTGTGTGTATGTGTGTTTTACTTTTATTTATTAATTATTTATTTGTTTGTTTGTTTATTTTTGGTTTTTCAAGACAGGGTTTCTCTGTAGTTTTGGAGTCTGTCCTGAAACTTATAAACCAGGCTGGTCTCAAACTCAAAGAGATCTGCCTGCCTCTGCCTCCCGAGTGCATTTTTCTCTCTTATTTTGCTTAACTTTCTATGAGATATGTCTATGTTGTTACACAGGATTTTCTTCATTGTTGCATAACATCCCTGCATCCATATGTCATCCTTGTATTCATAGATTTGGAAGACGGTTTAGTTTAGACCATCACAAACAAAACATCTATGCATAGTTTTTTACTTTTTCAATTTTCATGTGTACAGGTGGTTTGTCGGCATGTATGTGCACTGTGTATGTGCCTGGTCCCCACAGAGCCCAGAAGAAGGTGTTGGCTCCCCTAGGATGGGAGTTACAGAAGTTACAGACAGTTGTGAGCCACCACATGGGTGCTAGGAACTACAGAGCAACAAGTGCTCTTACCCTCTAAGCCATCTCTCCAGCCCCTATGCACATTCTTGAACATAACAGTTTCTGGAGATATTGGCCTGAGTTAAACTGTGTGTTAAAATTTCATTTTTTTCTTTGTTGTTGATATTTGTTTTAGTTTTGTTTTGTTAAAAGCAGGGTCTTGGATATGTAGCCCAAACTGGCTTTGAACAGGCAGTATATATGCCTGCCTCAGCTCCCAAATGCTGGGATTGCCAGCATGTGCTATCACCCCTTCAGGTTCAGTTGTATCAGACAATGCCGAGCTTGTTTACCAGATGGTTACACTAGGTCAAGTGTGTTGGCTAGTATCTATATAATCCTGTATGTACCTGGGGAGGTCAAAACAGTGGGTTCAGAAGTTCAAGATCATTGACTACACAATTGGTTTGAAGCTACCTAAACTACAGGAGACCCTGTTTCAAAAACAAAAACAAGCTAAAAAAAATAGGTAACAGTAAATTCTAACAGGGTCAAGAATAGCAACAAGAAGCCCCACTGGCATGCCTTTCACCCAGCACTTGGGAGGCAGAGGCAGAAGACTTCTGTGAGTTTGAGACTAGAGATGTTACACAGAGAAACCCTGTCTCAAAAAACAAAAGCAAACAAAAGATCCAAGTGCTACCTTGACTCACCAGCCCTCCTTGGTGGGGCCTCTCCCTTAACCTCTCACCTGTGTCATGAGTCTTGCCTTTGCTTGTGCACTCTGTGGAATGCTCTTCCAGTCAAGTTTCCATGACTTGCTCTCTCATTTCCTTTCAGTCTTTCCGTGCAGATATCTTTCATTAGCATTGCAATCTCTAATACAAATAAGGGAGTCTCCAGATTTGATCCCCAGCATCACATTAAAGAAGAGGAGCAGGGCAGGTGTTGGTGGTGCACGCCTTCAGTCAAGGCACACAGAAGACAGAGGCAGGCCGGTCTCTGTGAGTTTGAGGTCAGCCTGGTCTACAGAGCGAGTTCCAGGACAGCCAGGGCTGCTACACAGAGAAACTCTGTCTCAAACAAACAAACAAACAAAGGAAATGAACAGGCAAAAGACAAGCTTATAGTCTTCCCTCCCCTCCCTCTTCTTTCCTCCCCTCCACTCCCCTCTCCTTCCTTCCTCTCCCCTCTATTCCCTTCTCCTTCCCTCCCCTTCTCCCCTCTCTTTCTCTTTTTTTCACTTTGTTTTAAGTATTATTGTTGAGGAGGTCACTCATGCCACAGCATACATATGAAGGCCATGGAACAGCTTGTGGGAATTGATTCTCTTCTTCTGCCATGTGGGGCTTGGTGATCAATGTCGGGTTGCCAGACTTGCAGGCAAGAACTTTATTGGGCATGCCATCCCTCCAGCCCCTCTCCCCTCTATTTATTTTGTGGATGTATTTATTTTTGTTTTATGTGCATGAGTGTTCTGCTTGCATGTTTATGTGCGCAACACACATATAGTGCTCATATGGTTTAGAAGAAGGCATCAGATCTCCTGGTACTGGTGTTAGAGATTGTTATGCGCCATGTGGGTGCTAGGAACTAGACCCAGGTCCTCAAAAGAGCAGCAAGTACTCTGAATTGATAGTCCATGTCTTCTTCCTGTTCCTCTTTAGTGTGGTGCTGGGGATCAAATCCCTTATTCTTGACTGTTTTTCTTCTTGCCTGGTTATTTGGGTGCATTTCACCTTCAGACAGCCCTTTCCACTGCCAGGGCTTGTCAACTCACCCAGAATCCTTAAAGATCACCCAACAAAACTGTTGGAGACTGTCTAGAGTCCCCTCTGTGAACCACCTTTTATCTGATATTCCCACGAAATACTGACTTACCTAGCTTTTGCCCCCACCCTGTGTTACTCCTTACTTTTATGGGCCCTCCTTAAGAGAGGAAATGTAGCTATCTAGTTCACTCCAGCATCCAGCACCTGGACAATAATAGACCAGCAAATAATAGTTGTCCAAGCCAGTTGTTGGTTTCTCATAGACAGCCAGGCACCCCCACACCCACACCTGGGACTCTCTCTCTCTCTCTCTCTCTCAACTCCTGGAACCCAGGCCTCCTTAACACTCCTATCATCTCCAGCAACATCCCTAACTTGGTCTCCAGGAGTGCTTCTGCTGCTGGGCTGCCTTCCTGAGACCCCTGGGAACTTATGGAGAACCCAAAGCTTTAGTTCTGGCTTCCAGGCTTAGAGAGACTCTGGCAGGTATCCGGGCCTAGAATTGCTAGACATTCCTTGTGATTGAATAGAGGGAAGGAAGACAAGACCAGTCCTTTCCAGGTGAAGGAACAGTGTGAACAAATGACTGTTGCCATGAAAGTGCACATCCTCTTTGAAGAACATGCTCTGATCTGGTGCGGGTAAAGGACCATCAGCAGATGGGAGGGTGGATAAAAGTGTTGTCAGGCAGATCTAGAAGAGAATGGCCAGGTGGGGAGGTCTGAGCTCCCTGCAGGATCAGCAAGGCTCACAGTGTTTTAGACTTAATCCTGCCCCTGCCCTGATCCACTCAGCCCTCCCTTTCACCCAGCCCCCAGCCTGCCTGATCCTGCAGCCAAATGGACTTCTCTCTGGGCCTCCGCTTGGGGCCTCGGAATAAGAAGTCTACATACCAGGAGACCCCTCCATCCTCTGGGCATGGGCCTCCAGCTACCTCTCCCTGCTTGTCCTGTCCCCCTCCTGCTTGTGCCTGCCCCTGTCCCAGCTGTCCCCCTGCCACCTGTCCTGCCAATGCTTGTCCCTCATATACAGGTACCTGCCCTTCCTGTCCAGGCCTCCCTGGCCCACCCTGCACCTGCTCTTGCCCTCCTTGCCCTGCCTGTTCTTGTCCCCACACCTACTGTGCCCCCTGCTCAAGTCCACCTATGACCTACTGCCACCACTCGCCTTGCCCCAGTTACCCTTGTTCCGCAGGCCAAGCTGCGTGTCAGAGCTCCCACCTGGGCTTCAGTAGCAGCTGCAGCTGTGGCCATGGTACTGCTTGGAGGCCTCGGGGTTCCACGGGCTGCTGTAGTTTCTGCTTCAGGAGACAGAGGGCTTCTCGAGGACTCTGTCTGATAATCTAGGCTGAGAGAACGAATCCTGTGACATCTGCTTCAGCCAGCATTAGAGCTACATCCTCAGACAGAAGCTCTGCATAGCCGTAGGGTGGAGATGGAGTCAGGTGGATACCCGCTTCCCAAGTCCTGAAGGGGACAAGGAACCACTCCTTGGATACTGGTTTCTGGGTGTGTTCCTGATGGTTCCAGAACCTCCTCCTCTGTACCTTCTGGAAAGTGTCCCCAGAGCCTTCCTTGCAGCCCTTAAGGTAAGCATGTCCATGGCTCCTTCCTGTCCACTCAGTCTGCAGGGGACACCTATGTATGTCTCCTTTGCAGTTCACATGGTCATGGCAGGCTCCTCTTCTAGAGGATGGGGAAGGTTCAGAGGCCATTCCTGGCTCTGGACCTCCATCCGTACTCATGATTGTCTCAGTCTCTGGCCTCCTAACCTCTCATCTTCAGCCATACAAAAGAGGCTGGTAGCCCTTGGACCAAGAGAGACGGTTAAGCAGAGGGCTCTTGGTTTCTCCCTCCCCTGGGATAGCTTTGACATCCTTCCTGGTCTTTTGTGTCCATCCAGGAACCTTCTGCCCGGATGTTTTGTGTTGGAAATTTCTAAGAGCTCATTTAGCCTCATGACCTCAATCTTGCCACAGTAATCCTGTCTGTCTGCCACAGCCATGCTCTTGTGTCTTGGGGAAGAGGGGAGCTGGGGACCCTTCCCTCAGGTTCTCAGGGGTCCTACCCACATGTAGGTAGTTGAACTTGTATGTTCTCTGTTGGAAAACACATACCTCACCAAGTGAGGTAGCTTTTTGGATTTTGGTGGATTGGGTTTGTTTTTTGTTGTTGTTTTGTTGTTGTTTTGTTTTGTTGTTTTTCTGGAGCTTAGGACCTAACCCAGGGCCTTGTGCTTGCTAGGCAAGCACCCTACCACTAAGCTAAATCCCCAACCCTGAGACAGAGTTTTTATATGAACTCACTGTATAGCCAATGTTCGCCTTAAACTTCTATTTTTCCTGCCTCTACTTCTCAAGGGCTGGGATCAGAAACCTGTGCCACCACACCTAACTCTCCCTTAGAGTTTTAATTTACCCCATCGCTCAATTCCTCCTCCTCTTTTTTCTTATATTTTAATTAATGTGTGCAGGCACTGTCATGCCACAGTATACCAGTGGAGGCCAGAGGACAACTTCTTGGAGTCAGTTCTCTCCTTCCACCATGTAGGTCACAGGAATCAAATTCAGACCCTCACTCAGATGTGGCAGCAAGTGTCTTTACATGCTGAGCCATTTTGTCAGCCCGGTCTCTGTTCTCTGTTTTTGTCTCTTCTGGGTTTCCTTTCCTTTTTGTTTCATTCATTATTTTATTTTTCTTTCTTTCCTTTTTTTTTTTTTTTTTTGGACAGGCCCAGGCTGGTGTCAAACTCTGTCTTATTGTGCCTCAAGTCTCCCTGGTGCTGGGATATAGATGTGTACCAGTGTGCCTAGCTGATTCACAGAGGACTTTGCAACTAGGGAATCATGACTCCATTACCTGAGCCCAGACGAAACTTAGTATCACTAAATGTGAAGAGCCAGACACTGTTTGCCTGATGTCATGATGTGGTCTGAAACATTCAGCATTGCCTAGGGAAGATTCTGGCCAAACAAACATACAGATTGGGGCTGGAGAGATGGCTTAATGTTAAGAGTACTGGCTGCTCTTTCAGAGGTCCTGAATTCAATTCCCAGCAAGCACATGGTGGTTCACAACCATCTGTAATAAGATCTGCTGTCCTTTTCTGCCTTCAGGGATACATGCAGATAGAATACTGTAAACATAATAAATAAATTAATTTAAAAAAAAAAGAAACACACAGATTGCTCAACATGAATTAAATCAAACCACCATTGCACATCATGTGTGCAATGATGTTGCTGAGTATGCGTGTCATGTGTATGAACGTCATGTGTGTGCAGGTACTCATGGAGGCCAGAGATTTGTTCCTTGGAGCATGGTCCGCCTCAATTTTTTATTTTATTTATTTATTTATTTTTGGTTTTTCGAGACAGGGTTTCTCTGTTTTGCTTTGGAGCCTGTCCTGGAACTGGCTCTGTAGACCAGGCTGGTTTCATACTCACAGAGATCTGCCTGCCTCTGCCTCTTGAGTACTGGGATCAAAGGTGTGTGTGCCACCACCTACCAGCTGATTTAAAAAAAAAAAAAAAAACAAAACAAAACAAAACGAAAAAAACACAGTCTCTGCATCCTCAGCTCTGAAATTACATTCTTGCCCATAGTTTTTACTCTGGTTCTAAGGATTGAATCTTTATCAAGTTTGTATGCCAAGCAAGTGCTTTGCCTACTGAGCTAACTCCTCAGCCCCCTATTTAATGAGAAATACAGGAGATGGGGAAACATATTAAATTACACAAGGAAGAAGTAAATAGACTCTGGTGAGAAAATCTGACCCAGTTACCTAAATAAGCCAATTGCTGTGGGAAAAGTGAGAAGGAACTTAAAACAGAACCATAGAGCTGAGTGTTAGAGCCCACTGATACCTGAGGGTGGGAGGATTTAGACAACCACACTGAGACATATGGACTTTTTTTGTTCAAGGTGTGGGGATGCCAACTATAAAAAGATTGGGTTGTATTTTTTGTCTTTGTTTTTGTTTTTCAAGACAGGGTTTCTCTGTGTGGCCCTTGCTGTCCTGGAATTCTCTCTGTAGACCAGGCTGGCCACAAACTCATAGAGATTGGCCTGCCTCTGCCTCCCCCAGTGCTGGGATTAAAGGCATATGCTATCAATGCCCAGCATTTGGTCTGAGTTTTTTGAGACAGGGTTTTTATGTATTGCATTGGAGCTTGTCCTGGAACCAGCTCTGTAGACTAGGCTGCCCTTGAACTCACAGAGATCCACCTGACACTAGGATTAGAGGTGTGCTCCACCACTGCTCAGCTGGACTGAGTTTTATGATGCCAAGGAATCAGTGCTAATTTGTTAGATGTAAGCATGGCCCTGAGGTTATTTCTCAGCATTGATATGGACATATGGAGTGAACATCCTACTTAATTTGAAATGTCTCAATGGAGAAAACAGAAGACATAAGATGGCAGACTCTATAATTGTGGAATTAAATATGTATGGGCTCATGGAATGATGTGTTCCACACTTGAGTATGTTTGAACACCTTGATAATAAAAGTTGGCAAGTTGGTTTCTAATAACTTTCTGAGCATTTTTCCATGAAAGCTAGGATTTCCTCATACAGATCCTAACCCTGCCAACCCTCAATTAGAAGATGGTTCTGGAGATAAACTGCACTGACAGACCACTTTACCTCCTTTAGTCACCTACGAGCAAATTTCCCAACAAGATCTTTTGCAGTTGTTTCTCACAGCCTAAAGAGACATAGTAACCTTAAAAGTATACATATTTTGAGTAGATTCTACAATAATCCAAAACAATATGGGGACTAGAGAGGTTGCACAATGGTGAAGAGTGCATATTGCCCTTGTCGAGGACCCACATTTGGTTACCAGCATCCACATAGCAGTTTACAACCTTCTGTAACCTAGATTCTAGAAGTTCTGATGCCCTCTTCTGGCCCCTGAGGAAACTACATGCATATGATAGTTAAATATACATAGAGACACATAAATTTGTTGTTGTTGTTGTTATTGTTGCTGTTATTTTGAGACAGGGTTTCCCTGTGTGGACCTGGCTGTCCTGGAACTCACTATGTTGTCCAGGCTGGCCATGAACTCAAAGATTTGCCTGCCTCTGCCTCCCAAGCCACCAAGTTGGCTAATACATCTTATTTTCTTTCAAAACAGGGTTTCCTATGTAGCCGTTGCTATCCTAGAACTTGATCTGTAGGCCAGGCTCACAGAGATCCTCACCTCCAGAGTGTTGGGATTAAAGATGTGCATCCCCCCCCCACCCAGCATAACAAAAGTGGGATATAGAGTATGCTTTTCATCCCAGCACTCAGTAGGCAGAAGAGATAGATATTTGTGGGTCTATATAGTGAATTCTAGGACAGTCAGGGGTACAATAAGACTCTGTCACATTAATTAAGAGATTATTTGCTGACATGATCGGTCAACAGGCAAAGCTTCTTGCCATCAAGCCTGATGACCTTTGTGAGTTCTGTCCCTGTAATCCACAGGGTTGAAGAATAAAACTGACTTACTGGAATTGTCCTCTGACCTCCAAAAACAAATTACATTTATCAGACCTGGTGTTTCAAGCCTTTGATCCCAGAACTAGATAGGCAAAGACAGGCAGAGCTCTGTGAATTTGAAGCCAGTCTGATCTACAGTGAATTCTAGGCAGCCAGGCCACATAGTAATGAGAGCATGTCCCAAATAAATAAAATTAATTGTTAGCAAATTGTTTCTCCTGATTAAACCTCAGATCCTTCTACCCTGTATTCTCCAAGTTTTTTATTTATTTGTTTGTATGTTTGTTTTTAGTTTCTTGAGACAGGGTTTCTTTGTGTAGCTCTGGCTACACACTGTAACTCACTCTGTAGCCCAGACTGGCCAGAAACTCACAGAGATCTTCCTGCCTCTGCCTCCTGAGTGCTGGGATTAAAGGCCTGCACCACCACTGCCCAGTTCTCCAAGGTTTTGAACAGACAAAACCAACAGTTACAATTCATGTAGGTACTGTATCCATTTCATCTTCCCAAGAGCTGTCCAAGGATGAAACCGTAATCCTAATTCCTGCTTTACCTCTTACCATGGAACTCAGGATATACTACTTCTTCAACCCTGGGGGCTAATAACACCTACCTAATGGGTTATTTTAACAGTTAAATGAGATGTGGCATCTATAGTAATTGGGTGAGTATTTTTTTTCTCAGTGTTAGGGATTAAAGGTTCTCATTCATAGTAGGCAAATGTTCTATCACTGATCTACATAACCCATGGGTTAGATTATAAGAGGCAGATACGGTTCCTGTGGATGTGAAATGTGTAGAGTGCTGCATCTGCAAATAGGGCTTCTCACAAGTGCAGCTGTTGTGCCTGCTATGGGGACATCCCTGCAACCAAGTGTTAACAGAGTGATGTATATAAACCTGTGTTTGTTTTTGTTTTACAACCCTGACCCACCTCTTTCTATGAACTATGTAACTGAAAATGGAAATTTTAGATTTGATTTTAAGAAAGAAAGAAAGCTGGGCAGTAGTGGCATGTGACTTTAATCCCAGCATTCTGAAGGCAGAGACAGGTGCCGTTCTGTGAGTTTGAGGCTAGCCTGGTCTACAGACGAGTTTCAGGACAGCCAGAGCTATGCAGAGAAACTGTCTCAAAAAAAAAAAAAAAAAAAAAAAGAAAGAAAGAAAGAAAGGAAGGAAGGAAGGAAGGCCTAAAGAGAAGGCTCAATACTTAAGAGTGCCCACTGCCTTGCTTATTTTTATTTGTTTATTTACATGTGCTCTTTTAAAATTTTTTTAAAGATTTATTTACAGCCAGGCATGGTGATGAACAACTTTAATCCAACCACTCAGGAGGCTGAGTCAGTCTGATCTCTGTGAGTTCGAGGCCAGTTTGGTCTACAAAGTGATTTCCAGGCCATTCAGGGCTGTTAAATAGAAACTCTGTCTCAAAATACCAAAATAATAATAACAATAATAATGAATTTTTAAAAAGTATTTACTTTTTTATGTGTATGAGTGTGAGCCTATGTGATCGTATGCATACTACCTTCTTGCAGACACCTTCACAAGTCAGAATAAGCTGGTCAGATTTCCTGGAGCTGGAGTGACAGATAGTTATGAAATCACTACTGAATGTCAATACTGGACAACCAAACTCTAGTCCTCTGCAAGAACAGCAAGTGCTCTTAATCTATTAATCACTGAGATTTCTCTCTAGCCATTCTTATTATTAATTATTATTATTGATAGTAATTTAATTTTTTTAAGACTGGGTCTCATTCTTGCCTAGTCCTGGAACTTAGTATGTAGCCCAAGTTGGTCTTAAATTCTCAGTAAGTCTCTTGCTTCAGTCTTCCAAGTGCAAGGATTACATAAACCACCATTACGTGGTAGGCAGTCTTCTCTAATAACAGGCAGGAAGCAGTGTGCTGAGGCCCAGGTGGGAGCGAGTAGCCAGAGTGGTAATGGATGAGGTCTTCATGGAAGAAGCAAAAAGCCCCGGGACAGATGCATTTGTACACCATTAGAAATATTTTGACTTCCGTCTTTAATGAAGGGGAGCCACTGGAGAATCTCCAGGATATAATATTGAGGTTGAAGGAAACTTAACAAACATCCCAAGATAAAGCAGTTCCTAGGTAGCAGGAGGTGGGAGTTGCGCTCCAGGACTGAAGTTTTTAATTCTACACTCTCACTGAACGTTTGGCCTTCTCCATTTGGGCACTGGCTGCTCTCCTATGAGTTCACACAAAGAAAGTGGGACTTGAAGGGAGAAGTAGGGAGGCTTGGCTAAGCTGGTAAAGCTTTGGGTAAGACTGGAACCTCAATCTATGTGCAGCTAGAGTCCAAGTTCTTTACACCACACCGCCTCCCTCGGGTGTCTGGACAATAGTGACTGCTGGCCTGGGAGGTCCTTATGGGAGATGCAAACCCTGGCGTTGCCCAGGCTTAGGGCAGCAGAGTTCATGAGCAAGAGGTAGTCGCTGGCTTTCAAGAACTGCGGGCATCTTTCGAGGTAGCGCATGGTGGAAAACCAGAGAAAATACGTTTTCATTTGGGATGACCCCGCAGGTATCCGCGAGCTAGAGGAGCCAATAGCACCAGACACAAGCCACGAGCTTCTCCGGCAGCCCCTTCCCCACTGGCTCTTCAGCGCTTGGGCGGGCGAGGGTAAGGTGTAGGGGCGTGGCTTTCTGCAACACGCCCCCGTCACGTGACGGGCCATCATGGCGGCGGCCACGGGCCAGCCCGGCTCCCGGAAGCAGGCTGTGAGGGGCGGGCGCGCTGCTAGAATCCGAACGGAGCGGGAGCCAGTGCGGGGAGGGCGGCCCGGCGGCCTGGAGCCGGACGTGTCCGGAGCGTCCCCCCAGACCGGGGCAGCAGGTGAGACGGGGGCCGGGCGAAGTGCGAGCGGATGAGAGGACGCTAGGCTGGGGCTAGGGGGCGCAGGGGGTTAGCGTGACCCAGGGTCGGGTGAACCTGCCGTGCACGCGCGTGACCGTGAAGCAATTGGAGAGGCCCTGCGCGGGCGGAAGGGATGCTCGGGATAGAAGTGGGGACGCTTGAGCTCCAGAACTGGCTCGTGGGTGAGGATGGGAGGTAACAGAAGAAGCGTGCAGAAGCTATATGGGGAAGGGCAGCAGCCCCTTTATAACCTGCGGGACCGGGATTACTGAAAGGAGTCCCACTTTGCTGTGCCAGGCCAGGGTGGGGCGAGTGCTCTGGCCTCTCCCCCATCTCACCCTTCCCTGCCCCATGGAGGGAGTCCTAGGTGACAACTACTCCTCCCACCCACCCGACTGGTCCCTCCAGTCTCAGCTCTGGGGGAGTAGAATTGACACTGGAGTTGGGTGGAGCTGTGCTGCCTTGAGTATGGATATGACTATGACCAACGCTCTCTCCCCAGGTCGTCCGGGGGCCCACCATGCTGGTGACTGCCTATTTGTCTTTTGTGGGCCTACTGGCCTCCTGCCTGGGCCTGGAACTGTCAAGATGCCGAGCCAAGCCCCCTGGAAGGGCTTGCAGCAACCCCTCCTTCCTTCAGTTTCAACTAGACTTCTATCAAGTCTACTTTCTGGCCCTGGCAGCAGACTGGCTCCAAGCCCCCTACCTGTATAAACTCTATCAGCATTACCACTTCTTGGAGGGTCAGATTGCTATCCTCTACGTTTGTGGCCTTGCCTCCACAGTCCTCTTTGGCCTGGTGGCCTCCTCCCTTGTGGATTGGCTGGGTCGTAAGAAGTCTTGTGTCCTTTTCTCCCTCACTTACTCTCTGTGTTGCTTAACCAAGCTCTCGCAAGACTACTTTGTGCTGCTGGTGGGCCGAGCACTTGGTGGGCTGTCTACTGCTCTCCTGTTCTCAGCCTTTGAGGCTTGGTACATCCACGAGCATGTGGAAAGGCATGACTTCCCTGCCGAGTGGATCCCAGCTACCTTTGCCCGAGCTGCCTTCTGGAACCATGTGCTGGCTGTGGCAGCAGGTGTGGCAGCTGAGGCTGTAGCCAGTTGGATGGGGCTGGGGCCTGTAGCACCCTTTGTGGCTGCCATCCCCCTTCTGGCTCTGGCAGGGGCCTTGGCCCTTCGAAACTGGGGAGAGAATTACGACCGTCAGCGTGCTTTCTCCAAGACCTGTGCTGGAGGCCTGCGCTGCCTCCTGTCTGACCGCCGTGTGTTGCTGCTGGGCATCATACAAGCTCTGTTTGAGAGTGTCATCTTCATCTTTGTCTTCCTCTGGACACCTGTGCTGGACCCACATGGGGCCCCACTGGGCATTGTGTTCTCCAGCTTCATGGCTGCCAGCCTGCTGGGTTCTTCCCTGTACCGCATCGCTACCTCCAAGAGGTACCACCTTCAGCCCATGCACTTACTTTCCCTTGCTGTCCTCATCGTTGTCTTCTCTCTCTTCATGTTGACTTTCTCTACCAGCCCAGGCCAAGAAAATCCTGTGGAATCCTTCATCGCTTTTCTACTTATTGAGTTGGCCTGTGGGCTCTACTTTCCCAGCATGAGCTTCCTTCGAAGAAAAGTGATCCCAGAGACAGAGCAGGCTGGGGTTCTCAACTGGTTCCGAGTGCCCCTGCACTTACTGGCCTGTCTCGGGCTTCTTGTCCTACATGACAGTGATCGAAAAACAGGCACGAGGAATATGTTCAGTATATGTTCTGCCGTCATGGTGATGACGCTTTTGGCAGTGGTGGGACTCTTCACTGTGGTGAGACATGATGCTGAGTTGCGGGTGCCCTCTCCCACGGGAGAGCCCTATGCCCCTGAGCTTTGACGTTTTTCCAGGACTAGGGACCTGGGATGGACTCTTGAATCCCACCTACCCACCTGTATGACTTTGTGACTGTCCTGCAGCCCCTCTTGCCAGTGCTTTGTATTGGGAAGGACATGGGGGTGATGGACTGGAAAGGTGCCAAATGTTCACTGTGTTAGTCCTTTTCCCTTGCTGTATAAAAATAAACACTTTTAATGGACCATTGATTTGATTTACTGTAGCCACCAGTTTCTGGTGAGGGGACAACTGGAGATTCTGAGGTAGAATTGGGATTACCAGCAAACGCTTTCTGTTTCTAATGTCTTCAAGTCTGAGATCTGAACTCTAGTCTTCAAGATTATGCAGCAAATGCTTTAAACCACTGAGCCATCTCTCCAGCTCAAAGGGGAAATGATCTTTGAGCATATGCCCAGTGCCCATATGTCAGGCCACTGAACAAAAATTCCAGAGGTTTAGGCTACTTTACTGCATTATCTAAGGTATTCCTGTAGGAATAAGCTTGCTGTTCTGAACAGGAATGCTTGCCTGCCTTCTGCCTTTGTGACTACAGATGTTCCCTTTGTCCAGGGCCATGTGTCTCTTCATGAAACATAAGCAAAGGGCTTCCAAGAAGACTGGTAAAGGGCTGAGGGACTGGGACATCTTGTCTGTACCTGATTCTGATTCTTCCCCACCCAGTCCTGGTGCTGGCTAGCAAGTCATCAGGGCAGGAAATGGTACCAGTGGGAACACCAGTTTTGTGGGCCCCTCCCTGCCTCGCCTCTGATTGTATCTGCCTTTCCTCCTCCCAACAGAACCTGGGCTTCTCAAGGGAAATAGAGCCTCCTTTAAGAAGGGTGGGGATGGAGGGAGAGTGGCTCAAGGGTGTGTCCTGGAATGTGCTTGACATGGGCATGGGGGACCCAACTGTTCTGCTTCCTTGGGTCTTAGAATCCAGGATGTTCCAAGTCCTATAAGTACCAGCCTGGGTGGAGAGAGCTTATAAGCTGAGGGAGAGGTTTCTACAGCAGAGGACTGGGGAAAGGACCACAGTCCCAAATGCCCACTCATCAGAAGAAGGCAGTGTCCTACCCCAGGCCATGCCAGTTGAGGATAAGAACAAAAGCAGGTCTCATCATCATCTGCTCCCCTGCCCCCCCATCTTGAGACTAAAGAAAGTCCGTTGTAATAATTTAACTTCCTCTTTCTGCCCTATTGATCTGGACCAAGATGCATTTTATAGTTATCTGAAGACATTCTGTCTTTTCCTATCCCATATGATCTCTTGAGGGCAGGAGGAAACTGTCTTGTTCACTTGAGCCTCCCCATATATACACACAACTGGGTGCTTTGCCTTGTGGCTGTGGCTAATGTGTTTCTGCAGAAGAAACAGCTTACTTTTCCATCTACCTAGTCAGGAATAGCCATGGAGAAGCCTATTAGAGTAGATGGGGATCTAGAGCTTAGTTCATGATTTGGCTTTGTTGTTGGTTTCTGTTTTTGGGATAGGGGTCTCACTGTGCAGTCCTGTCTGGCCTAAAACTGAATCTGTAGACCAGCCTAGCCATGATATCTCAGATGTCTGCCTGCCTTGCCTCTGGATTACAGATATTCATGCCTAGCTAGTGACTTGTTTTATAGATGACAATAGTACTTACCGATGGAGTTATGGTGGGGGTGGGTCTAATATTTTTAAATGATAAGTAGGGAAAAGGGATTCTTAGGAATTTTCTTTGCTTTTGTCCCTGATGAGCTTGTTTCAAAGGGTCAGATAAAAATGTGTGTTCTCTGTCTGACTCATGTGCAAAGCTCTGGATGGCAGCTTAGGGTTGTACCTATGACTGTAAACTTTTTTTTTAACTGAGTACCTACTATGTGCTGTGTATTTTATTGCTGGTGGGTTTTTTTTTTTTTTTTTTTTAAACGAAAAATCCATGTAAGGGAGTAACTTGGCTTAAAGTCATGAAACACAGCTGGGTAGCATACACCTTTAATCCCAGCACCAGGGAGGCAGAGGCAAGAGGATTTCCGTGAGTTTGAGGCCAGCCTGGTCTATAGAGCTAGTTTCAGGACAGCCAAAACTACATGGAGAAACCCTGTCTTGGGGAAAGAAAAAAAAAAAAAAAAAAAAAAAAAGAGTGGTAAACAGACTAAAGCCTTCGTCTTGTTGCCAGCCTCATGACCTTGCCATGGCACACAGCTTATGTCCACTGGGTTTCTACTTGCTTGTGTTTTAGTCTACAGCCTTGCTCCTCCATCCCAAGTTCTGTCCCAGAGATAGAATAGGGTGAGAGTATTTAGGCTCTGCAATCGATCCATTTATGGTAATGGTCCATATGATTCAAATGAGATGTTGATGCCCGAATAGGCAAGTAGTTAACTGAGGTTACACAGTTAACTGATCCTTTGCATTGTCATCGAAGCCTGCACTCCCAGTCCTTGAGAGGCTAAGTAGTAAGATCAAAAATACAAAGTTACTCTAAAGCTGCGTAACAAGTTAGAAGACAGCCTAGGCTACACAGCAAAACCCTGACCCCCTCCTCAAAACAGAGTGGGGGGGGAGAGAGGAGAGAGGGGAGAGAGAAGAGAGAGGGGAGAGAGAGAGAGAAGAGAGAGAGAGAGAGAGAGAGAGAGAGAGAGAGAGAGAGAGAGAGAGAAGAGAGGGGGGGAGAGAGAAAAGACGGGGGAGAGAGAGAGGAGAGAGAAAAGAGAGAGAGAGAGAGGGGGGGGAGAGAGACGAGAGAGAGAGAGAGAGAGAGAGAGAGAGAGAGAGAGAGAGAGAGAGAGAGAGAAGACGGGGGAGAGAGAGAAAAGACAGGGGGGAGAGAGAGAGAGAGGAGAGAGAAAAGAGAGAGGAGAGAGAGAGGGGGAGAAAGAGAGGAGAGAGAGGAATGGAAAGAAAGAAAAGAAATGAAGGAAGAAAACATTCTAGGTGGGGCTGGAGAGATGGCTCAATGGTTAAGAACACTAGCTGTTCTTCCAGAGTTCAATTCCCAGCAACCACATGGTGGCTCACAACCATCTATAATGAGATCTTCTGTAATGCCCTTTCTATCATACAGGCAAACTTGCAGGCAGGACACTATATACATAATAAATAAATCTTTAAAAAAATCAAATAATAAATTAAGAAAACCTTAGGTGAAGTAGCACAAGCCTACAATCCTAACACTCAGGAGATGTGAGTAGGAAGGTCAGGGGTTCAAGGCCATCTTTAGGTATGAAGCAAGTTGAAGGTCAGCCTGGGCTACATGAGACCCTCTCTCAAAACAATAGCAACAGCAAAAATAATAACATTTAAACCCAGACCCAGTTGTTGGGTAAAAATCTGGTTCCTCCATTCTCCACCTCAGTTTCTTTATCTGTGAAATGGGAATGACAACATGGTTTCCATCCTATAGGCCTCTTAGGAAGATTAAATTAATTACTGTGCTTAAGTCCTCAGGACAGTAGTTGGCCCACATTTTAAGTACTACTTAAGTGTTTGATTATCTTTTTCACTGCTGGAGACTGTTTGACATATACTGACATCCCGAGTTCTGCAACTGAACTGCACCCCCAGCCTCAGCTGTTTGTTTTTACATTTTAGTTCTCCATGTTTCTAATACAGCTGAGTTTATCAGGCTTGGGGAATGAGAGTGAATGGATGGGCTGTAAGAGAAGCAGAGCTTTCCAGCATGTCCCAAGGGTTGGGGGATTCCCAACAATGTTTATCATTGGTGCTAGCCCAGATGGAAGAATCAGGCTATCCAAGTGACCTTCTGCTTTGGGTGTATGCGTGCAGCTGTATTGTCAGTATGGTCCACTTGAACTCCTTTCCTCTTCCTCAAGTGGGAAGGTCACTTTGGGGTCAGACTTGATACCAGCCACACTCTTCCCTCAAGAACTCCTGCTTTGTTTCCATCCGGAGAGACACATGCTTTTCTATGGCTTTTAAATGGTCCTGAGGAAGAAGAGGGGCAACCCACAGAACCACATGGACAAAGAAGACAGAATGACTGGGGAAAGAGGAAGTACTGGTTCCAAGGCCTACAAGACAGTCTTCTTGGATCCTGGTTTTGTGATTTTCCTTCTCTCCATAACCCCATCTCTCTCTTTCTCCTCTGTTAGTTTGTTTTATTATTGTTTGGGACAGGGTCTTGAACTCACAAATCTCCACCTGTGTCTGTTTCCCAAGTGCTAGGATTAAAAGGATGCATCATCTGCAGGCAGGCTGATCTCTGTGAGTTCTAGGCCAGTCTGGTTTATAGATCAAGTTCCAGGACAGCCAAGGCTACACAAAGAAACCCTGTCTCGAAAAACCAAATCATGTTTACTTGTCTTAAGACGAGGTCTCACTATTTACCCCTGTCTGGCCTGGAATTTAAAGAGATCCACCTACCTCTGCCTTCCCAGTGCTGGGATTAAAGGTGTGTACCACTACTCCAAACCTGTTTTTTAGTTTTAGAGAGGTCTCATTCTTTAGTACCAGCTAGGCTTGAACTTGTTGATCCTCTGTCTCTGCCTCTGGAGTGGTATAATTGCCCATGTTTGTCACCAAGACAGCAGTTTTTAAAAGTTATGAATATGATGATATTAGTCTATGATTCCATTACTCTGGCAGCAGAGGTGGGAGGATTGCCACAAAATCAAGGCTAATGTGGCTATATAAGGAAATCTTGCCTCAGGCAAACAAAACACGGGGAAAATCAAATTTGATAGGCTCCTTGTAAAAGCCAAATGAGAACACATAATTGTATATTTAATATAAACATGTAATGAGAAACATTTAATGTTATATTAAAACACATTTATGCCAGGCAGTGATGGTGCACGCCTTTAATCCTAGCACTCGTGAGGCAGAGGCAGGTGGATCTCTGAATTCAAGGCCAGCCTGGTCTATAGAGTGAGTTCCAGGATAGCCAGGACTGTTAAATAAACAGAGAAACCCTGTCTCAAAAAAACAAACAAAAAAAATTATATTGCTATAGCAATATAGCGGTATGTGTTGCTTTAAGCAATTGCAATTGGTGTTATGTGATTAGACACATTCTGAATAAGTCTTGCTCACTGATCTCATCATTGTGTGAACATTATAGAGTATACCTACAAAAATTAGATGGGCATAATGTCAGTAGATGACAAGTCTTAGGGAGTTCCTGTAATATCTGTAGTCTGTCATTGAACAGAAAGTTAAGTAGTACATGACCAAATGTATAAAAAAAAAAAAGTCAGATTTCATTAATCCTGAGCATCAGATATAGCCACTGTTAAATGTATTTTGGCAGCCTGGTAATCCATTAGATTACATTATTTTTTAATTTAATTTTTAAAGATGTGTTGAAGGGGCTTGAGAGATGGCTCAGCAGTTAAGAGCACTGACTGCTCTTCCAGAGAACCAGGGTTTAATCCCTCAAACCCACATGGCAGTTCACAACTGTTTGTAACTCCAGTTTAGGAGATCCAACACCCTCACATGTAATATGTGCAAAACACCAATGCACATAAAAATAAACAAATGGTTTTTAAAAGGTATATTTAAGGCTGGCTGGTGGTGGCACACTCCTTTAAACCCCGCACTTGGGAGGCAGAGGCAGGCGGGTCTCAGTGAGTTCTAGTCCAGCCTGATCTTGTCTACAAAGCAAGTTCTAGGACAGCCAAGAGTGTCCTAGAAAAACAAAAAATGTAATTAAGATTTTTTTTAGACTTTTAAATTTTTATGTGTGTGTTTTGCATATATATATATATATATATATATATATGTATGTATGTATGTATGTATGTGTACCATATGTGTGACTGGTGCTCAAGTAGGTCAGAAGAGGTCATCAAATCCCCTGGAACTGGAGTTGCTGATGGTTGTGAGCTACCAGGTGGGTGCTAGGAACTGAATCCAGGTCCACTGGAAAAGAAGGAGCTGCTCTTAACTCTTTTTTTGTTTTTTGTTTTTTTTTTTTTAGACCAATCAGGTGCCTCTGGCAGGCAAGGTGAAACAGCAACACATCTTTACACAATTAAACAAATACAGTATAAACAAATGTAACACATCCTTATACAGTTAAACAAGCACAGCACAAATGTAACACATCTTTGCCTAGTTAAAGTAATACTCCATAGCAGCACTATTTCTCTGTGTAGCCCTGGCTGTTCTGGAACTCACTCTGTATGACAGTCTGGCCTCAAACTAAGAAATTCACCTGCTTCTGCTTCCTGAGTTCTGGTACTAAAGGCATGTGCTATCCACCCTAAACTATTATTATTATTTTTTTTAAAGATTTATTTATTTATTATGCATACAATGTTCTGTTGGTATATATGCCTACATTCCAAAAGAGGGCACCAGATCTCATTATAGATGGTTGTGAGCCACCATGTGGTTGCTGGGAATTGAATTTAGGACCTTTGGAAGAGTAGCCAGTGTTCTTAGCCTCTGAGTCATCTCTCCAGCCTTCTTTTTCTTTAAAAAAAAGTATTACTATATACCCCTTTGACCTGGAAAGCACTATGCAGACCAGGCCAGCCTCAAATTCAGAAATCTGTTTGCCTCTGCCTACCAAATGCTGGGATTAAATGTGTCTACCACCACACCTGACAATTATTTAATTAATTGAGACAGGATCTCATTGTGTGGCCCTATTTTGGAACTTTTTGTAGACCATGCTAGCCTTGAACTTTGCCTCTGTCTCCTGAGTACTGGATCCAGCAATTTTTTATTATTTTTATTTATTTGTTTTTGCTTTTTAAGACAAGGCTTTTCTGTAGCTTTGGAGCCTGTCATGGAACTCACTCTGTAGACCAGGCTGGCCTCGAACTCACAGAGATCCTCCTGCATTTGCTTCCCGAGTGCCAAGATTAAAGGTGTGCACCACCACTACCAGGCCAAATTGGGCATTTCTAATCTGAAGCTATGAGTTATGAAATGAGCAAAAACATTATATCACAAGTGGTAAATTTAATATCTGATCTCATGTAATGGGTCACTGTATAAATGGAGATATGGGATCTGAAGAGATTGCTTTAGTTCCTAGCACTTACAAGGTGGCTCACAACCTCCTACAATTTAATTCCATGTGAATCAACCCTACACCTATGGTCTCCTTGGGTACCAAGCATGCAAGTAATACATATACATATATAAGCAGACAGTCATTTCCATAAACAAACTAAATCTTTAAAAACACAGATGCACATCCGGCAGTGGTGATATGTGCCTTTAATCCCAGTATTTGGAAGGTAGAGGCAGGCAAATCTCTGTGAGTTCAAGGCCATCCTGGTCTACAGAGTGAGTTCCATAGTAGCCAGGACTGTTAACACAGAGAAAACCTGTCTTGAAAATAAAACAAACAACAAAAACCACACTATTCTGTTGTACAGTGAGTGGTACAGGGTTTGCCTAGCATGAGCAATGCCTTAGGTTTAACCCATAGCACTGCAGATAAATATATAAATTCTATAATTAAACTAAGTGTGGTGCTCCAGGCCTACAGTCTAGTACTTAGGAGGTGGAGACAGAAGCATCAGGAGTTTAAGCTCAGCCTCAGTTTTATAGCAAGTTCTAGAACAGCCTAGGTACATGAGACCTTGTCTTAAAACAACAAAGAAATCTGTGTATTTAGATTTGGTCCTATCCCTGAGACAATATATATATATATATATATATGTACATATGTATATATGTATATGTATATGCTTATGCTACATACACAAAATTTCTAACATCTGAAATCCCAAGAACTTCCAGAGTGTTCACCATTATAGGATGTAACCCTAAGTATTTCATTAAATATATTTGACTCAACCTGTATCCCAGGTCCTCTTCCCCTTTTATGTATTCTTTGTTAGATTTATTTATTATGTGTACAGTTTTCTGTTTGCACATATTCCTGCATTCCAAAAGAGGGCACCAGATCTCATTATTGAAGGTTGTGAGCTACCATGTGGTTGCTGGGAATTGAACTCAGGACCTCTGGAAAAGCAGCCAGTGCTCTTAACCTTTCAGGCACGTCTCCAGCCACTCTCCCCTTTAAGTATATTTATTTTATGTGTATGTGTGTTCCTGAATGTATACATGCATACAACATGTGTTCAGGAGCCCAAGGAGGATAGAAGAGGCATCTAATTCCATAGAACTAGGGTTATAGATGGTTTTGAGCTGCCATATGGAACCAGCAGAGGAACTGGATCTTTTGCAAGAACAGAAAATGCTCTTAACCACTGATCCATCTCTCTAGCTCCTGTATCTGAGTCCCCACCTCCTGCTTCTTCTCTCTCTTTTTTTTCCTAAGCTAGGACTATCTCAGTATATCTCTATGTAGCTCTGGCTAGCCTGAAACCTCATTATGTAGACCCCTGGCCTCAAACCCACAGAGTCACCTCTACTTTGAGTGCTGGGATTACAAGTACCCTGTTTGTTCCCTTTTTACAGAGACCAATCAAATGAAGCTAGGACTAGAATCTAGCTCCACTACCCAGTCTCAAGTTCAAAGTTCTTTTCACTATCTTGTGCTGCATATTAATTTATTTATTTAGTTGCTCTTTTTGTTTTTGTTTCCCTGAGACAGGGTTTCTCTGTGTTACAGGTCTGGCTGACCTGGAACCCACTTGGTAGACCAGGCTGACCTCTAACTCTTCCTCTGCCTTCTGACTGCAGGAATAAAGATGTGTGCCACCACCGCCTGACCCCATCTATCTATCTATCTATCTATCTATCTATCTATCTATCTATCTATCTATCTTTTGTGCTGCCTCTTTATATACTTAAGATTCAGATGCAGGATTAAACTATATGACTTAGGGCTGGTAAGATAGCTCAGGCATAAGGATTCCTGCCATCAAGCCTAATGACCTGAGTTCAATCCCCAGAACTCACATAATTGAGAAAGAGAAAACAGACTTCTGCAAGTTGTTATTCTCTGACCTCCATATGCAACCCAAGTCTCCCTATGAATACATACACAAAAATAAATTATGTAACTCAGGTTCATTTCAAAAACAGTTTTTTGTTGTTGTTGTTGTAAGTTTTTATTTAATTTTAATTTTTTTTTCTATGTGCATTGGTGTCTTGCCATGGGTGTAAGGTCCCCTGGAACTGGAGTTAGAGACAATTGTGAGCTGCCATGTTGTGGCTGGGTATTGAATACAGCTTCTATGGAATGACAGTTGTGATCTTAGCTGCTGAGCCATCTTTCCAGCCCTGTCGTGTTTTTGAGACAAGGTCTCTCTAGGTAGTCCTGCTGACTTGGCTTTTGCTATGTAGACCAGGCAGGCCTCTCTGCCTCTAGAGCCCTGGGCTTAAAAACGTGTGCCATTATAATGTCTTTGCTTTGAGACAGGACTTCATGAGCATTGGCTGGCCTTGAACTTGATGTGTAACCAAAGATGACCTTGAACTCTTAATTCTCTGTCTCCATTTCCCAAGTGTTGGATCACATGTTACAGGCTTGTACCATGCCCAGCTTTCAGTAAAGGATATGTAGAGGAGCATGATGCTAAGGTGCAGGAGGTTAGTGAGACAACTGATGTCCTCATTGGTTACCTCCTTCCTTCTAGGTCCTTTATCTTACAGGGAGAATCCTGGAAATGTCTATAATCATTAATTGATTGGTTATGGTGCTGTTTATTGGAGTCTAGGGCTTTGTATATGCTAGGCATCTGCTTTAATCAGAGATACATTCCCAACACTCTTTCCACTTTTGTTTATTTTTAAAGACCTGTTTGTTTTTCATGAGTTATTTGACTGCATGTACATATATATGTGTCTGGTGCCAGCAGGGGTCCCTGGAACAGGAGTTATATGTCATTTGTGAGCCACCATGTGGGTACTGGCAACCAAACCTGGGTCCTTTGCAAGAGCAGCCAGTGGTCTTAACTGTTGAGTCATCTCTCCAGTTCTCTTACTTTTTGTTTTGAAATTATCTAAATGAAGTTGGCTTGAACTCACTTAGTAAATCAGACAGGCTTTGAATTTGAGCTACTCTTGCCTTAGGCTTCCCAGTATTAGGTATGCCTTAACAGCCCCACCTTGTAATCAACCTGTTTAAAAGGAACATATATTATTCTTTTTAAAAATTAATTTTATCAGTAGGTGATGGTAGTACATACCTTTAATCCCAGCACTAAGGAGGCAGAGACAGGTGGATCTCTATGAGTTTGAGAACAGCACGGTCTACAGAGATAGCTCCAGGACAGTTAGTGTTACATAAAGAAACCCTGTTTCAAAAGAGAGAGAGAGAGAGAGAGAGAGAGAGAGAGAGAGAGAGAGAGAGAGAGAGAGAGACAGAGAGAGAGAGAGAGAGAGAGAGAGTGAGTGAGAGTGTCAGGAGGTTAAGAAACTGGCCATCCATATTGAAAATTCAGCATCTTTATTGCCTAGCCATTGCCTCTCTCCCTATCTGCCTGTCAGGGAGTCTGTCTTACTCCTAGTTTCTCAGACACACCACAGCCAAGGGTGGTGCCAATCACCACCCATCGCCAGAGGGTAAAGAATCCTCTCTAGATTTAATTCCAGCACCCAGGAGACAGAGTCAAATCTCTGTGAGTTTGAGACCAGCCTGGTCTACATGAGGTAGTTCCGGGACAGCCTCCAAAGTCACAGAGAAACCCTGTCTCAAAAACCAAAACAACAAAAAAGTAAAAGCACTGGCTGTTCTTCTAGAGGTCCTGAGTTCAATTCTCAACAACCACATTGAATCTCACAATCATCCATAATGAGATCTGGTGCCCTCTTCTATCATCCAGGCAGAGCACTGTATACACAAAGAATCCTCACTAGAGTGTCTGAGACAAGAGTTCAGCATAAGCTGTATAAAGTGGGCACATGTTTCCTCCAGAACTCGCAAGGAAGAGGCCTGCCTGGCCTACAGAGCGAGGTCCAGGACAGCCAGGACTCACGTAGAAAGAACGAGTCTAAAGTAAGAATATATATACTAAAGTAAGAATATATATACTACACCCTTTTCCTCCCTCGTAAGGCAAGTCATGAGGGTTTCCTAGTATTTTAATTCTCTTGAAATTTAAAATCCTGCCTGAGCTCGGGAGATAAAAGCAAGACGGTGCTAGGGGTTTGTCATCCCAAAAGGAAGGGAATGTAGTCGGCTGTAGTTGAAGAACTCATCCCTGACTTGTGGGGAAGGGCTCTCGCGGGTGCTCCAAAGGCCTTCCGGTTCAGAGCGGAACCCCGCCCAGACAGGTTTCACGTGACAGGCAATGCGGCAGGTAAACTACAACTCCCAGAGCGTCACGCGGCAGGCTGGCCGGCGTTGCGCCTTCTCGCTGATTGGCTGTTAGGGATATTTGAAAGGAGGAGCTGGCGCGGAAAACGAAGGCGACCTTTCGGATATTTAGTGGAGGCTCGGACTGGAGCTTAGTCCTAGACCCGTAAAGAACAGCGACTTTGGGTGAAATAAGGCTCGGAGGGTCTCCTGGGAGCGTGTTCAGGCCGAGGTGAATGACATTCCCATTTCTGCCCTCGGAGGGAAACGGGTCACCTCTGTGGAGGCTCGGGGGTCCTGTGGAGACCTCTGGGGTGGCGTGGTGGGGGCAGGACGACAGGGGTCGGTCTGGAGGAAGAAATAGTGGACGCGTCAGTTTATGACGGAAGCCCAGCGTCTAGGCATAGGATTTGTGGTAGGATTCTTTTCCTGCTTCAGTCCCTTGAATACTGCTACGACTTTTCATCCCATCTTCCGATTATTTCCATTACAAATCTTCAGCCTTCTACAATCCATTTCCTTCTCTCTAGCCTTTTGCCATGAGGAACTTCAAAGGAGTCAATTTCGCGGCTCTGCTAAGCAGCAAGAAGGACGCCCAGGAGCTGCTGTCTGACTTGAAGGTGGAGGAGCTTTCTGACTCAGGGCACATAAAGTTTTCTGAGACCATCTGTCTTCCCCCCCCCTTTTTTTTTTTCCTTTTTTAAATTTTAATACTTTTCGTTTTCCATACTGGGGATTGAACAGGAGCACATGCATGCAGGAAAGTTTTTCACCACTGAGATAAATGTTTTTAGTTTAATTTTTTTTTTTTAAATGTTTCAAGACAGGGTCTTTACATAGTCTCCCAAGTGCTGGAATGCCTGACTTGTTTTCAATTTTTTTATTTGAGGTAGTGTCTCACTAAATTGCCCCAGCTGGCCTTGAACACACTCAAGCCCAGGAAGGTCTTGAACGTTCTTCCCTTTTGCATTAAACACAGGTCTTTGCCACAAAGCCTGATGTGTTTTGCCTTAATTTGGGGGGAGGGGGATCCTTGTCTGTGGGACCCTATTTTTAGTTCCTCTTCTTTCTCCACCTCCTTTTCTGTTCACCCTGCCTATCTCTTTCTCCTCCTAGGAATTCCTGTCCAGTTCTCAAACTGAATTTCCCAGCAGTCGATCTGATGCTGAAAGAAGACAAACCTGTGATGCCATCCTGAGGGCTTGCAACCAGCAGTTGACTGCCAAGCTCAATTGCCCTGGGCATCTGAGGAGTCTGCTGGACCTGGCAGAGCTGGCCTGTGATGGCTATTTGTTGTCCACCCCACAGCGCCCTCCTCTCTACCTGGAACGAATTCTTTTCATCTTACTTCGGAATGGTTTGGCTCAGGGAAGCCCAGAGACTGTTCTGTGCCTTGCCCAGTCTCTCCATGCCTGCTTGGTACAGAGCTCTCGAGAGGCTGCCCCTCAGGACTATGAGGCTGTGGCTCGTGGCAGTTTCTCTCTGCTCTGGAAGGGAGCCGAAGCACTGTCTGAGCGGCGAGCTGCATTTTCAACTCGGCTGAAAGCCTTGAGCTTCTTAGTTCTCTTGGAGGATGGCAGTGTCCCTTGTGAGGTCCCTCACTTCGCTTCTCTGACAGCCTGTCGAGCGGTAGCTGCCTATCAGCTGTTCGATTCTAGTGGATGTGGTCTAGATGAAATGGATGCTGACTTCCTATATGACATGCTCTCTAGGCATGTGATCAGTGTCTTAGTAGGTGAGGGTGGCCGCTCTCCTGGTCCTCTTTCTCCCCAGAGGGCCCTCTGCCTCTTGGAACTCACCTTGGAACACTGCCGTCGCCTCTGCTGGAGCCACCACCACCACAAGGCTGCCAGCGCAGTGGCAAAGGCTCGTGATCACCTAGAGGACAGCAGTGTAGCTGCCAGCCTCCAGTTATGCCAGTTGGGGGTTGAGCTGCTGGGAGCTACAGGAAAAAAAACAGGGGCTGTGGCTCAGCTTCTGATGAAGGCATCGGCGATTCTAAGCAACAGCCTGGAGGAATCGTTGCCCCCACTTCGGCCATTGTATGACAGCTGCCAGTTCCTCCTTTCAGGCCTGGAGAGAGGCATCAAGAAGCACTGTGCACTGGATACTATATTGAAGCTCTTTGCTTTTCTGGGAGGGTACTGCTCCCTCGTCCACAAGCTTCGAGATGTGAGTTAAGGCCCTGGAGGTGGGGTGGGGATGTGGCTCTGTGAAGAACTGGAAGTGTGGGCCCTTGGTGAGCTGCTCTTTGGGCTGTGCCTGGGAAGCATCCTGTTGAGCTCGCCCTTGCTGAGTGTCAGACCAGCCGCGCTTTCCTTCTTCAGGTCTGTGGAGTTTCCTCCAAGCAGCAGCAGTCTTTGCTTCAGATGCTCTTCCACGGCCTTCATCTCTTCACTGGGTTGGTTTATGACTTTGCCCAAGGCTGTCAGGTACCATCTGGGAATCAAGAAATGTGCTTGGTCTTTGGGCCTGAGGTTGCTTCTTAGGAGAGCTTTGGGGGCCTGACTTGGCGGCTCACACCTTTAATCCTAGCACTGGGGAGGCTGAAGCAAGCAGATCTCTGTGAGTTCGAGGCCAGCCTGGTCTACAGATTGCTTTCATTTCGGGCATGGGGCAAGGTGAAAGTCCCAGTGGACCTTGCATGACTCTTCTCACCCTCCAACCTTCTTATCCCTTTAGGCAGCTGAGCTGGCCCAGTTAGTGGACAGTTGCAGATCTACTGTTGTCTGGATGCTGGAGGCTTTAAAGGGCCTGACGGGCAGAGAGCTGAGTGACTACCTGGGCTTGACTGGTAAGTGCCTTGCTGCTCAGATGCAGTTTTGGGGGAGGGCTGTCACATGGTAGGCTGCCAAGTAGTACTTGCTGTGTACTTCTGACCAGTGAATGCCTTAGGTTTGAGAACTGTGTAAGGCTCAGTCACTCTGGTTAATGCCAGGAGAGACATGATGGGGCTTATGTCAGCGGGTTCTGATTTTTGTCTTATATTCTGCAGTATGATTTGGTGTTTGCTTTATAAAAACATTGGTGCCTAATATGTGACATTACAGCCTTTATATTTGTTAGTTTTTGTTTTTTTTTTTTTTTGTTTTTTTTTTAACCAGAGTAGTTCTGTGTAGTCCAAATTGGGCTCAAACTCGTAGCAGTACTCCTGCCTCAGCCTCCCAAAGTGCTGGGATCACAAGTTATATTTTAATTTTTTGCTTTTTGTTTTTTGAGACAGGGTTTCTCTACATAGCTCTGGTTGTCCTGAAACTCTCTATGTAGACCAGGCTGGTCTTGAACTCACAGAGATATTCCTGCCTCTGCCTCCTGAACTCTGGAAATAAAGGTGTGCACTACTGGGTAACTTTTTTATTTTTGTTTTTTTTTGAGTCAGGGGTTTTCTGTATTACTTTGGAGGCTGTCCTGGAATGCACTCTGTAGACCAGGCTGGCCTCAAAGAACCCCCTGCCTTTGCCTCCCAAGTGCTGGGATTAAAGGCGTGCGCCACCAATGCATGTGTGAATACCTGAATGTATGTATGTGTACTGCATGTGTGCCTGGGGCCCATAGAGGTCAGAAGAGGATTCTGTAGTTATAGCCAGTTGTAAGTTTCCATGTGGATACTGGGAATCAGACTTGGGCCCTCTGCAAGAATAGCAGGTGCTCTTAAAACACTGAACCACCTCTCAAACTCTATAACTTAAACTTTTAAGAACCAGATAATGCTGGTATGGTGACATATGCCTTTAACCTAGCACTGTGAGTTCAGCCTGATCTACATGGAGAGATCCAGGCCATCCAGGTATGTATAATAAGACCCTGTTTTTCTGAGGCCAGGAGTTGGTGGCCCACGCCTTTAATCCCAGCACTCAGGCAGAGGCAAGTGGATCTCTGTGAGTTTGAGGCCAGCCTGTTTTATAGACCTAGCTCTAAGACATCTAGGGCTGTTTCACAGAGAAACCCTGTCTCAAAAAGAAGAAAAAAAAGTCATATTGTATAAAAAGTCCCTATTGTGTTGTCCACTCAAGTTTCCCTTTGCAGAGGCAATTACTATCCTTTTTTTTTTTCTTCTGTATTTAATCTATTTATTTATTTAGTTGAGACTGGGTTTTACTATGATGACCAGGTTGGCCTCCACCTGCCTCTGATTCCAGAATGCTGGGATTAAAGATATGCACCACCACACCTGGCTACAATGTATATTTTGAGAAACTGCATTAGATTGAGAATGTAAACCAGTGGTAAATCATTTGCCTAGCATGTGCAATGCCCTGAGTTTAGCCTTAGAACTGCCCCCTCCCCTTCAACTCCATAAATAACTTACTGACATTTATTCATTCAACAAACTGCCAAGCAGCCAGGGACAGTGGTACACACCTTTAATCCTGTCACTCAGGAGGGAGAGGCAGGTGAATGTCTTGAGTTGAGACCAACCTGGTCTACAGAGTGAGTTCCATCCAGGACTTTCACAGAGAAACTCTTGTTTGGTGAGAAAAAAAAAAAAAATAAAATAAAAACAAAAAACTGCTAAGCAATATTAGATATAGCCTTGTACCTGGAACCATATTCTTGTTTGGGGGAAAAGGTAACTGAATAAATGAGAAGAGGGCTGGAGAAATGGCAGAAGTTAAGAGCACTGACTGCTTTTCCAAAAGACCTGGCTTCAATTCCCAGCATCCACACGGCAGCTCACAACTGTCAGTAACTCCAGGATCTGACACCCTCACACTGACACCCATGCAGGCAAAATACCAATGCACACAAAATAAAAATGAATAAACTATTTAAAAGAAAGAAAGAAAAAAAAAAAAGAGCTCTAGCAACTCTTTCAGAGGTCCTGAGTTCAATTCTCAGCAACCACAAGGTGGCTCACAGCCATCTATAATGAGATCTGGTATCTGGTACCCTCTTCTGGCATGCAGGTGTACATGCAAGCAGAATATTGTACATAAAGTTTAAAAAAAAAAAAAAAAAAGCGAGAAGAGGTGGGCTGGAGAGATGATTCAACAGTTAAGGACACTGACTGCTCTTCCAGGGCACCTGGGTTCAAATCCCAGCACCCATATGGCAGCTAACAAGCTAACAACCATTTGTACCTTCAGCTCCAAAGGAACTAACTCATTCTTCTGACCTCCATGGGTACCTGGCATACACATGGTACACATGCAAGCAGGCAAAACAACAATTAAAATTGTGGTGGCAGAGGTAGGCAGATCTCCATGAGTTCAAGGCCAGCCTGGTCTATAAAGTGAGTTCTAAGACAGGCTCTAAAGCTACACAGAGAAACCCTGTCTCAAAAAACCAAACAAAACACATTTAAAAAATGATTTATTTATTTAATGAGTGCCCTATCTGCATATAAGCCTTTATGCCAGAAGAGGGCTTCCATCCCATTATAGATGGTTGTGAGCCACCATGTGGTTGCTGGGAATTGAACTCACGACCTTTGGAAGAACAGCCAGTGCTCTTAACCTGTGAGCCATCTCTCTAGCCTAAGTCTTTTTTAAAAAATGAAAGAGAAATCCAGAAAGGATTACAAGTACCATTTTAAATTAGGTGTTTAAGGTCTGCCTCATGGATGTGTGACTCGAACAAAGACTTGGAAGGTGTTAGCCATGATGCTGCCTAGCAATGAAAATCTCTGGTACAGCAAAGAACTAGTGCCAAAAATGTTGAAGGCTGGAGAGGGTCTGATATGTTCGAGGAATGCAAAGGAAGGTAGTATGGCCTTAGTGGCATGAGTGGAAGAAGGAGGCAAGATAGGTCAAGGTTCGGCCCTCCATAGGAAGTGATGAGGGGCTGCTGGTGTGACCTCTTCACAGGGGCGGTGGGCAGCAGCCTATGTGGAGCTCAAGGGGAGACTTGTCCTCCCTTGTGTTCCCTGATGGTCTGATTTGATAGTGTTCTCATCCAGAAGCTGATGAGCTGACTCCAGGGACATGGAGCCATTGTGACGGTCAGGTCCCTTCTTTCCCTGCAGCCTCTTACAGCAGCAACTTGGCCTACAGCTTCTTCAGTCACCGGCTCTATGAGGAGGCCTGTGCCATCTTGGAGTCAGTCTGTCAGCACTTGGGCTTGGCAAAGTCAGGTGCTTGTCCCGAGGTGCCTCCGGAGAAGGTAGGAGGCAGAAGGAGGTCATGTTGGTGGGGGCCTTGATACTGTGAAAGGGCCACCATGCAGTACCCCAGGGTGATCACCAGTGCTCAGGGAGTGTTTCCCTCACCCCCTTACTTGCGCTGTTTCTCCCTTCCTGCCTGCCTTCCTGTCTTCCGTCCCTTCCTCTCTCTTTTTTCTTTTTTTTTCTTTCTTTTTTTTTTTTTTGATACAGGGTCTCATTTGTAGACCAGGTGGACCTCAAACTCAGAAGAGCCCCACACCTCACAAGTGCTAGGATTAAAGGCGTGTGCACCCACACCTGGCAGTCTTTTTGTTTGAAATGGCTAGCTTTCACTTTGGGCTTCTTCCTAAGCCAGTTCTAATCCTAGTTTCACATGAGAATCACCTGAGAGAACTTCAGGAACGTTCTCTTCTAATGTTTCCTCAAGTTTATTACCTCCCATTTTTGCACTAGAGTTCAGACATCTACATATTTTATTTTAAAAGACCCCCCCACACACACACCCCCTCAGTGGTAGTCCTTTCAACAACCAGAGTAAAACCAATGTCTTAAGCAATAATGAGTTGAAAGGATGGGTTGGCTGGATTGGCAAGTGACAATGGGTAGTTCAGGGCCTTGAGTTATATCCCAAACGAGGGGATGAGTAGCTGAAGGACATAAGTGGAGCCATGACAGCAGGTTGGCATTTGTATTGCCTTGTTGCCACTGTCCAAACAATGCAGGGCATGAGCCTTGGTAGTGGAGCTACTGTGGTAGCCTGGGCTTTAGAAAAGGTAGGCAGGAAAGAAGTGGATGGTGCAAGAAATCAAGGCTTGTTGGCAGTGGTGGCGCATGCCTTTAATCCCAGCACTCCAGAGGCAGAGGCAGGTGGATCTCTGTGAGTTCGAGGCTAGCCTAGTCTACAAGAGCTAGTTCCAGGACAGTGTCCAAAGCCACAGAGAAATCCTGTCTCAAAAAACCCCAAAAAACAACAAAACAAAACAAAACAAAAAACCCAAAAAACAACAAAAATAAATCAAGGCTTAATATGAGTTTAACCAGCTAGGAGGAAGGTAGAAAGAAGGAAGCTCTTAAGAGTAAGAGTGGTCCTGCATTTCTGTCAGGACCAGACAGTGACCTGTGCTGAGGAAAGGCCATAGGAGGTGGTGGGGCAGGTCCTTAACTTTGTGAATATTGACCGTGAGGAGCCCGGATGCTTAGTTGTCTGGTGTGTAGAGAAGCAGGGGGAATGCCTGCTATCCTCCCATGTGGTGATTGTGTGCTCTGCTGTGTGTATATTCATTGGCTCCATGCTCCAACTCTAACCTGTCTGGTCAGCTGCATAGGTGCTTCCGGCTGCATGTGGAGAGTTTAAAGAAACTGGGTAAACAGGCCCAGGGCTGCAAGATGGTGACCTTATGGCTGACAGCTCTGCAACCTTACAGCTTTGAACACATGGCTGAACCGGTCACTTTCTGGGTTCGGGTCAAAATGGATGCAACCAAGGCAGGAGACAAGGAGCTACAGCTGAAGTGAGTAGAAGAGGACAGTTATATTATCTACCCATGGACTGGGCATATCTCTATGTAGTGCTGAAACTTGCTATGTAGGCCAGGCTAGCCTTGCCTTCCTAGTGCTGAGATTAAAGGCATGTGCTACCATGCCCAGCCTTCTTGATCCTTACTTTTGAGAAAGTTACACACTTTTGAGAAAGTACACACTCAGTTACACATTGAGTGCTTACTGCATGCCAGGCACTAGGTATAGGGGCCATAGGGGTAAGAAGCAGTGTTTTTGTTTGGTTTGGTTTATGCTATACTTAGAAATACAACAGTGTACATTGTATGTATAATTTGTGAAGACAAACCATGGCCAGATTAAAGAGGGATGGACTTCAGGTGGGTCTCTTTTTTGGAGAAGTGATGTATGTTAGCCTTGAAGATGTAGAATCTATCATAAATGCCTTGGGATAGAGAACTCAGAATAGGAAAACACTGGGGTGGAATCAAGCTTGGGAATGGGAAGTGGCTTGAGAAAGTCAGCATGGAGGATGGAGATAGGATGGGGCTTGACATGCCCAATGAGACATTCTCTAGGTGGGCAGAAGCCAGACAATACAGAAGAGTTTTACAACTCCTGGGTACAGGTTTGGATGTGATCCCTGTAACCTGATTAAGAGTTTGAGTGCCAACCTAAGGCTGAGGCTCAGTAGCAAGGATGCAAAGATTCTTCAAGGTCTTGACCCAGGTGCTGATCTGCCCTCTGCCCCTCAGGACTTTGCGAGACAGCTTAAGTTGCTGGGACCCAGAGACACAGGTCCTGCTACTGAGGGAGGAGCTGCGGGCCTACAAGGCGGTCCGGGCTGACACTGGTCAGGAACGCTTCAATGTCATCTGTGATCTGCTGGAGCTCAGCCCTGAAGAGACAGCAGCTGGAGCCTGGGCACGAGCTACCCACCTGGTAGAACTGGCTCAGGTGCTGTGCTACCACAACTTTGCTCAGCAGACCAACTGGTGAGGAGGATTGACTAGGGAGGCCTCTTTTGCTCCTTGCCTTAATATTACTGTTAGGGGGTTGGTTTCCTGCTCTGTTCCTGAACACTGCTTTCATTTTATGGTCATTGAAACTGAAATGTGTCCAGCTGTCTGTAGTGGACCCACTTAAGTGCATCTGTCTCTACTACAGCTCTGCCTTGGATGCTATCCAGGAAGCCCTACAGCTTCTGGAGTCTGTGAAGCCTGAGGCACAGGAGCAGGATTGCCTTCTGGACGATAAAGCACAGGCCTTGTTATGGCTCTACATCTGTACCTTGGAGGCCAAAATGCAGGAAGTAAGTGGAACTGAGCCTGTGCTACTGGGCATGAATCAATAGTTTTTGTCCTGGGCTGCTTCCACTGAGCTGGCAGTACTGGTTTTTGTATCGGTCTCTCTTCTCTCCCAATCAGGGTATTGAGCGGGATCGGAGAGCCCAGGCCCCTACTAACATGGAGGAATTTGAAGTTAATGACCTAAACTATGAAGATAAACTCCAGGAAGATCGTTTTCTGTACAGTAACATTGCCTTCAACCTGGCTGCCGATGCGGGTGAGTGAAGGCAGTAAACATAGATACCACTAGTGTGAAAGAGGCTGGCTTGTGCTGGGGATGTGACTGGCGCAAAGGCCAAGTTCTTTCCTGATGGCCAAGTAGAGAAACTAGTCACCTTTTTCTGACTTACAGCCCAGTCCAAATGCCTGGACCAAGCCCTGGCCCTGTGGAAGGAGGTGCTTACAAAGGAGTCAGCCCCAGCTGTGCGGTGTTTCCAGCAGACTGCAGCTTCCCTGCAAATCCTGGCTGCCCTCTACCAATTGGTGGCAAAGGTAATAGGACAACTGATGGAGTCTATGCCACAGGGTTAAAGCGGAAACTGAGCTCCTGCGCCTTTTATCTGTGCACCTGCTGAGAAGCCATGCAACCTAAATGTTAAGAAAATAAGCTCTGCTAGGTGTGCCACACACTTCCTATACTAGCACTTGGGAGGATGAGGCAGGAGGATTATGAGTTACAGGCCAGCTTGTATTACATGGTAATATCCTCCTTTAAAAAAAAAAAAAAAAAAAAAAAAAAAGGCAAGCCAGGCAGTGGTGGTGCAAACCTTTGATCCCAGGACTTGGAAAGCAGAGGCAGTCAGATCTCTTGAGTTTGAGGCCAGTCTGGTCTACAAGAGCTAGTTCCAGGACAAAGAAACCCTGTCTCAAAAAACTAAAACAAAACAAAAGGGCATAGTCTATAACTCAGATGGTATTTGTCCAGCAATGCAAAGTCCAGTGGCAGTAAAAGGTTTGGAAACAATAATTTCACCTTAGGGCACTGTCAATGTTCAGCACATGATGCATGGAAAATGTTTTGGGTAAATGGAAAATTTAAGCATTATCTTATAGAATTACTACTACACGTGGCTTCGGTTCAATTCCCAACACCCCCATGGTAGCTCACAACTGTCTGTAGCTCCAGATCCAGGTGGTCTGATGCCTTCTTATGGCCTCTGTGGACACTGTAGGCTCGTGGTGCACATTTATGCAACTCATACACACACACACACACACACACACACACACACACACACACACACACACACACAATTTTTTTTAAAAAAGTCTTAAGAGAGAGTGCTATTCATTCAGAAGACCCAGGTTCAGTTCCCAGTGCTCACATGGTATCTCACACCTGTCTATATAACTCCAGTTCCAGGGGATTCTGCACCTTCACACAGGCATATAACAAAACACCAATGCACATAAAATAAAAAACTATTTAAAAAAGAGAGAGATCGCATTGTGGAACCTAGGCCAGGGTTAAACTTCCAATCCCCCTGCCTCTCTGCCTTTGGGCTATAGGCCTCTGTGACCATATGCGGCCCAATTCTACACACTTTGAAAAACTATTTATTCAAAGTGTTTGGATGTGAGTGTGGCAGTTAGAACAACTTGTGGGAGTCAGTTCTCTCCTTCCATGTGGGTCCTGCTATCTAACTTAGGTTATGAAACTTGGTGATAGGAACCTTTATCTGCTGAGCTATCTCGCCAGCCTGCCAACTTTGTTTTTATGTATGACTTTAAGGGGCTTCACAGACTGATACTATTCCTTTGACTCACCCCATATTCACAACCATAAAAAGAAAGCCAAAGTAGGTGTGGTGGCCTACACTTGTAACCCCAGCTACTAGGGAAGCTCAGGCTTTACTCCATCCAGCCTTAAAATTGTAATGTTTTGTTTCCAAAACTAAGAAAAGGCTGGGGTAGTAGCTGGGTACAGAGCACTTGCTGAGTATGTTCAGGGTCTGGGTTAAACCCCCAGTTACCACCAAAAAAATAAAATACGGTTTTAAAACTCACACTTTGTTATCGTGAACTTTTAGGGCATATTTCCAGCACAGGGGGGGTCGAAATACTGTCTCAGATCTAGGTTTGAGTCTTGGCTCTACCACATGAACACTTATAGGAACCTATCTTTCTGAATCTTAGTTTCCTGCTCTATACAATAGAGAGTAGGATTACTATACAAATTAAATGAGCATGGAAACCTTCTGGCACAGTGCCTGGTATATAGTAAGCACCCATGTACCAGTGGTGCAGGGATCACATCTAGGAACTTTGCGTTCTAGGCAAATAGTAACTGAACTACATTTCCTATTCATTTAGTTATTTTTCTATTTATATATTTACTTATTTTTGAGGCTGGTTCTCACTGTGAGGGTCTTGTTTGCCTAGATCAAGCTGAGATTAAGGGTGTCGCCACCATTATTATCTTCTAATAGTTTTTTGTTTTTTGTTTTTTTTTTTTTTCTAATGGGGTCTGTCTATGTAGTCCAGACTGGACTCTAACTCACAACTGTGGTCCTATCTTAATTTCCTCAGTGCTGGGATTGTAAGTCCGTCACTGTGGCTATGCTTTGAAACAGCAGGGCTTGTGGTCTTATTATAAGGAGGTAGAGCATGGTGGATAGAAGTTCAAGGCCAGTTTTTTTTTGTTTTTTTTTGTTTTCTTTTGAGACAGGGTTTCTCTTGTGGCTATCCTGGAACTCACTCTGTAGACCATGCTAGCCTCATCAGAAGTCTGCCTCAGCCTCCCGAGTCCTGAGATCAAAGGACTCTCACCCCCAGACCAATTTGGATAACAGCCAAGTTTGAGGCCAGTCTGGGTCACATGAGACCCTGTCCCAAAACAGACAAGGATGAGAAAGAGGGCAAGTTGGTTTATAGATCTCCTGAGCATGGTTGATGGATTCTGAGTGTATATGAACACCCTGAGGTCTAACATTTCAGAGGTCTGGGGGGTTGGAGATACAGGCTCTCACAGGAGCAGGGTCAACATTCTGCTCTGGGATGACTAGCCCCTGCAGGCTCTGGAGACTCTCCTGCTCCTTCAGACTGTATCTAAGAGACTACAGGACCATGCAAAGGCAGTCAGTGCCTCCTGCCAGCTTACCCAGCAACTCTTGAGCCTCGGCTGTCCCAGCTATGCCCAGGTGAGTGCTGGCTTGTTGAGTCTGGGGCTCATGGGGGCAAGTGGCTTTAAAGGTTCATCTCTCCTTAAGAAGATGGGGTAGTAAAGGGGCAGCTTTCTACTGAACATTTGGCTATAGCATGTTATAACGTGGGAACTCTAGAGGCTTCTTTCCTGCCTATTACAAGAGCTGTCACTCAGGTCTGCAGATCTGCCCCATTTCCCATGAAGTATGGAGCTGTCATACTTCTAATTGGCTTTCAGTTTCTTCATTCATCCCATCTATCCCTCTACCCTTTTTTTCTGTTCTTTTCTTTCTTTCTTTTTTTTCTTTGAGACAAGGTTTCTCTGTGCAGCTTTGGCTGTCCTGGAACTCTGCAGATCAGACCAGCCTCTGTTGATATTAAAGGCATGTACTTCCACCCCCAACTTCCTACCCCTCCTTTTTTTTTCTTGGCAGTTGAACCCAGGGCCTGAGGCACACTAGATAAGTGTTTTGCCACTACACTAAAACCCAGTTTTTCCCCTTTTTGATTTCATCTTCTGGTTTCTGTCAGTTGGCATGGGATCTGATCATCTATTTCCCTCCCAAAAGACTCCCATGGCTTCTCATAACCTAAATGATACTATCCTGACTTTGTACCACATGTTTTCAAAAAAATCACTTTTTCATTTTCTTTATATTTTATGTATGAGTATTCTGCATGTATGCTTACATCCCAGAAGAGGGCATCAGATCATATTATAGGTGATTATGAGCTATCGTGTGGGTACTGGGAATTGAATTCAGGGCCTCTGGAAAAGCAGCCAGTGCTCTTCTTATCTGATGCTCCATCTCTCCAGCCCCCTTTCTCCTTCTTCCCTCCCTCCCTCCCTCCCTCCCTCCCTCCCTCCCTCCCTCCCTCCCTCTTGTTCTCTCTCTCTCTCTCTCTCTCTCTCTCTCTCTCTCTCTCTCTCTCTCTCTCTCTCTCTCTCTCTCTCTCTCTCTCTCTCTCTCTCTCTCTCTCTCTCTCTCTCTCTCTCCTCTCTCTCCTCTCTCCTCTCTCTCCTCTCTCCTCTCTCCTCTCTCCTCTCTCCTCTCTCTCTCTCTCTCTCTCTCTCTCTCTCTCTCTCTCTCTCTCTCTTTCTTTCTTTCTTTCTTTCTTCCTTCCGAGACAGAGTTTCCTGTATAACTTTGGAGCCTGTCCTGGAACTAGCTCTTGTAGACTTGGCTGGTCTCCAGCTCACAGAGATCTGCCTGCCTCTGCCTCCCAAATGCTGGTATTAAAGGCGTGTGCCACCACCACCGCTCAACTCTTTTTTTCATTCTTAAAGGCATAGAAGGCAGAGATTTGAATTGCAGACCCTGGAGGGCATCTTAAGCTTATGAGACTTTTCTCTGGTTTTTTGTTTTTCCAAGGTGACTGAGGGTATCTTTCTATTGCTCTTTAGGCAGGTATTTGTATTAGATAGATAGATAGATAGATAGAGAGAGAGAGAGAGAGAGAGAGAGAGAGAGAGAGAGAGAGAGAGAGAGAGAGAGAGAGAGAGAGTTAGCTGAAAGTGTTCTAAGGATCAAATGTGTAGCTTTTTGTAGATTGTAATATTCAATGCCTTGCTTGCAAATGCTTTATTTCATTTTAATGTGAAGAGCCTATAACTGGCATTCTGCTGTCATCCTCTGTCTGATTAGTTATACTTGGAAGAGGCAGAATCAAGCCTGAAGAGTCTGGACCAAGCGACTGACACATACCAGCTCCTTTCCCTGACTTGTGCTCTGTTTCGAAGTCAACTCTGCTGGGCTCACCAGAAGGTAATTGCCAGTGCCCACATTATTTACGGACAGGAACTCAGTCAAACCCAGAGCTTGCCTGTATAACTAGTATGGTGTACTGGTTTGCTCTAGGGATCCACTGCCCTTCTTTTCTAGTGCTAGAATTATGAATGTGTTGCTGTAGTCGTCTAGTATTTACATGGGTTCTAGCCTTATGAATTTTGGTCTTCAAGCTTGAGTTGATGTTTGCATGGCAGAATCTGTCCATTTGTTATCTCCCCAGCCCCCTTTATTTGTTTGTTTGTTTGTTTGTTTGTTGTTTGTTTGTTTGTTGCGCTGTGGATTGACAGGGACTTCTGCATGTTATACCAGTGTTGTCACCAAGCTACACCCTAGTTCTTCTTACTTTCCAAATTCCCAAAGGCCCTAGACCTTGGGAAATTTTGGGATTTTCATGTTATTTGTCTTGCCTCTGAGATTTTTCTGCAGCTAGGCAGAATGTTCAGGACCCTGAAAAGCAGTCAAGATTTCCTCAATGGTAGTAGACATTCATTTCTTTCTTTGCCCATTTCTGCAGTGGAAAGATACATAAAGGGCTTTAAGAATTGGGGAAGACAGCAAGACTTTCTCAAAAAGAAAGGAAAACAGTGGTTTGGGTAGGAGGAAGCACAGGAGCTCTGATCTAGAAAATTTAGTAGGTGCCAAAACATCTCAATTTCTCTCCAAATTAGCTGTGTCTTGATCATCTCTTATTCTGATCAAGTTCCAGTTTTTCTTTTTTTTCCTTTCTTTTTTGAGGTGGAGGGGGTTGTTTTTTGTTTTGTTGTTTGGAGACAAGGTTTCTCTGTGTTGCCCTAGCTTTATAGAGCAGGTTCATCTCAAATCAGAGATTTGTCTGCCTCTGCCTCCCAAGTGCTGGGATTAAAAGTGTGTGCCACCATCCGGCTATATGTGACTCTTCTGTTTTTTTGTCTTTCCTAGGTGACTGAGGGTGTTTCTCTATTGCTTTCTGTCCTCCGGGATCCTGCCCTCCAGAAGACATCCAAGGCTTGGTACCTGCTACGTGTCCAGGCCCTGCAAATCCTGGCTTTCTACCTTAGCCTCTCATCGAACATTCTCTCAAGTGTCCATCGTGAGCAGCTCTGGGATCAAGGTGAAAGAGGGAGCTCTTCGCTTTCTTGGACAGTGGTCGTGGTTTTTCTGCTGTCTGTTCTTTGCAGCCATTTGCTCATGCTGTCCAGCATGTGAAACAGCCTATCTAGAACCTATCTATGCCTGTGGCAGCAAATGGGTTTCACTTCACCTGCTGTATCTAATCACTTAACCAGTAGCTGCTTGGAATATTAAACTAAAAGGAATTCTAAGACACCCTCTTTCCCCCAGGGGACCTCAGGGAAGGAGTTCTGTGATTGATTAGCTCTGTCTGCCTAAGGTGCAGAAGGAAAAGAGTGTCTTGTGCTTGGGTTTATTTTTTTTCCTAATCAATTAATTTGTGGTTTGTTACGCCAACAGGGCTTTTCTGTGTAACAGCTCTGGCTGTCCTGAAACTCAATTTGTAGGCTAGACTAGCTTCAGATTCACAGAGGTCCTCTAGACTGTGCCTCCCAAGGGCTGGGATTAAAGGCATATGCTACAACCGCCCAGCTTGTGTTTGCTATCTTAATTGAAGCTGTTAGGTGTGCTGCTGCAACCATCTTTTTCTGCCTCATTCACTACAGGCTGGCAGACCCCTGAGACAGCACTCATAGATGCCCACAAGCTCCTACGAAGCATCATCATCCTTCTTATGGGTGGTGATGTGCTTTCAATTCAGAAAGCAGCTGTGGAGTCACCCTTCCTAGACTATGGTGAGTGAAGAAGAGAGCGGAACCCTGGGTGATTGATTGGACACACTAGATGGGATGGGTTGGGTGTTTTGTCTCCAGAGTAGCTGGCTGTGGCCTGTAGTGAAGTCTTGTCTCTTCATTCACTACAGGTGAAAATCTAGTGCAAAAGTGGCAGGTTCTCACAGAGGTGCTGAGCTGCTCAGAGAAGCTGGTTGGCCGCCTGGGCCGTCTGGGGAATGTGAGTGAAGCCAAGGCCTTTTGCTTGGAGGCACTGAAACTTACAACCAAGCTGCAGATGCCTCACCAGTAAGTGAGAGGAAGGACTCCAGTTCCGCCATGTGCTTTTGAGTAGATATTCCCTGATGATTGCCCAAGTTCCGTGCTATATCTACAGAGATTGGTAGGAGAAGGCATCCTATGGCTAAGTAGGAAATGCCTGGTTAATCTGGGTTAGAAGCTGATAGGCCTGACACCTCACATACTGTCTTTCCGTAAGCTCCTATGCCCATGGGAGCTTGGTAAGGAATGCAGTTGGGAAGTGTAGCTGAAGGGTGATTTGGGGAGAGACTGTTGTACAGAGGGTTCCCTCAGAGAGGCCATAAGTCAGCTTGAGGACTCAGGCAAAGATGGCAAGGGCTGGGCTTGGGAAAGAATGAGGAGAGTCTCCAGGTAAACAGCCTTCTGTTAACTGGTTCTCTTCTCACAAGGTGTGCCCTGTTCCTTGTACTGAAGAGTGAGCTGGAGCTGGCTCGAGGTGACATTGACCTCTGTCAGTCAGACTTGCAGCAGGTTCTGTTCCTGCTTGAGTCTTCCACAGGTGAGCTGCCAGGTCCCTCCCAAGCTTGATGGGGAGGATCCGTATTGCAACATGTCCTTATATGTAAAGGTTTGGCTACATTCTGAATCAGACAGGTGACATTGACTTTAGGCAGAACATTAGTGTCCCTCTTGCAGAGAGAATTTTCACAAGCCCAACTCTTCCTAGCTGTTTTTCAGTACTGTTGAATACCTTTGGCTTATTTTATTTGTTTAGCTGTTTGTTTGTTTGTTTGTTTGTTTGTTTGTTTGTTTGAAGAGAAGGTCTTACTGTGTAATCCTGGCTGTCCTGAATTCACTATGTAAGTCAAGCAAATCAGGCTGGCTTTAAACTCAAGGAGGTAAAACATACCTCAGTACTCAGTTTCCTCAGTACTAAGACTAAAGGTGTGTGCTGGTACACCCTGCTACATTTTAGTGTTTTGTTTTCTTTTTTTAAAAGGACTAGGTTGGTGGCACATGCCTTTAATTTCACCACTCTGGAGGCATATTTCTGAGTTCCAGGCTAGCCAAAGCCATGTAATGTGACCCTGTCTCAAAAAACCAACCAAACAAAATAATTATTTTACGGCTTACAATATGGCTTAATGGATAAAGATGTTTTACATCAAGGCTGATGGTTTGAAGTCAATCCCTGGGGCCCACATAGTGGGATGAGAAATGATTCCTAAAAGTTGTCCTCAAACTTTGACATGCATGTGTGTTATACTCATGTCCACACACATTAACTTAAAAAAAGAAATGCCTATTTGGGGTCTGGAGATTAAGGGTGTATGTCACAATGCCCAGCTTGTCTAATATTTTTACCTGTTATCTCCTGTGCACCTCCCCTGTCAAGTGAGAACACAGATCTTTGAGTTCAGAAGTGGGGTGTAGAGTGCACTGTTAAGTCTTGGTGAGTGAAAATACTAGGATTTTTTTTTTTTTTTTGTAAAAGAATTTCCCTAATTTTGTGTGTGTTACACAGACATTGTTTGTAACTTGTAAGTAAATGGCATGTACAGTGCTTTGAACCCTATGGCAGGCTTCTTGAGACTTTCTCTTAGTTTTGTAATTTTTGATATTCTCTCTCCCTAGAGTTTGGTGGTGTGACCCAGCACACAGACTCTGTGAAGAAGGTCCGTATGCAGAAAGGGAAGCAGCAGACTCAAGTCCCCTGTTCCCCACAGCTACCAGAGGAGGAACCCTTCCTAAGAGGCCCTGCCCTGGAGCTGGTGGCCACTGTGCTCAAGGAACCTGGCCCTGTCCAACCCTCTACAAACTCCTCCCCAGTCCTGAAAACCAAGCCCCCACCCAACCCTGGCTTCCTGTCCCATTCACCCACCTGTGACTGCTTGCTGTGTGCTAGCCCTGTCCTCTCAGCAGTCTGTCTACGCTGGGTGTTGGTCACTGCAGGCTCGAAGCTGGCCATGGGGCATAAAGCCCAAGGTCTGGATCTACTACAAGCTGTGCTGAAGGGTTGCCCTGCAACCACCAAGCGCTTCACACAAAATCTTCAAGCTTCGTTGAAACACAGTGCACCCCCCTCTTCTGTCCCAAGCCTCTTTGATGAGCTTATGGCTCAAGTGTACACACACTTGGCAATGGAGTGCCTGAACCAGACATCTGAAAAGAACTTGATAAAAGTCCTAGCATCAGGGCTGAAGTTTGTGGCAACACGGATACAATGCTTGGAGTTCTGGCAAGCCAACCTGCTCTTGGTTCAGGCTCTTGCAAAGCTGGCCAGCTTCAGCTGCTGTACTTCTGAACTTTTTGCAAGCACCTGGGGCTGGCAGCCACCATTGGTAAAAAGTCCCACATTCTTAGAGCCCACTAAGATTCGGAGACAAAAATGCTCTGGACAAAGGCGCCAGCAGATAGCTTCTGCTCCCTCACCCCTCCATAATATCTCTCAGAAAGGTCTGGAAGATGATGGGACACCCTGTACCCCTAAGCCCTCAGGCAGGGCTAGGCAGGCTGGCCCTCGTGTCCCTTTTACCATATTTGAAGAAGTCCACTCTACAAAGAGCAAGCCTGAGGTTCCCTTGGCCCCCAGGGTACATAGGAGAGTCCAGACTCGCCTCAAGGTAAGTTGGAATTGAGGTTAGGTGATCATGGCATGAAGATGGGTGTCCACAGAGCATGGTCCTTGTGGAGCAGCTCCCCATAGCCAAGTGGAGTGTTGGAGTGTTGATCTGTCTGTCCTGCCAATGCATCTTCATTAGCTCTGTTCCTTCCCTGGTCATCGCTATTTACCTTCTCTTCCTTTTTCTCCTCCTTCCAAACTGAGTTACCATGGGGTTTGAGAGTGGCAAGTATAAGGAGGGAGATCAGTTCTGAAGTCATCAGAGAGGCACCTGTTGATACCCCATAGTGCCACCTACTGTTGAAAGGTATTGCTGACAGTTTCTTGGCCCTTTTTCGCCCTTTCCCTCTGTGGAAGGTGAACTTCAGTGATGACAGTGACCTGGAAGACCTGGTCTCAACTGAAGCACAACTTGTAGAGAAACCTAAGAGACGAGGGACTGCTGGCCGGGGCCGGGGCCGAGGCCGGGGCCGGGGCCAAACTAGGAAGGGCCCAAGCTTGAAGACAGATGCAGTAGCTGCCGGAGATAGTGATCCTGGACACACCAGTCTCAGTGGTAGGAGTCTTCGAGCCAAGAAGGTGACATCAAGACATTGTGAAGAAGAGGGTCCCAAGTCAGCCCTCTGTGTCCGGGCTAGCCTGGGACCTGAGATCATGAGAACTATTCCTGAAGAGGAGCTAATGGACAATCAGCTGGAAATGAGCTTTGAAATTCTCAGGGGTTCTGATGGGGAAGACTCAGCCTCAGGTAGGACTGCAAGCAGAGGCGTGTGTTGTATCGTATGTGTTGGGTGTCCCTGAGACTCCAGTAAGAAAAGTCCTTTGCTAGCTCTGGGAATGTAGTATAGAAGGGGAAGGAAGGGGCTAGGGTAGGAGGAGAGAGCATCATGAAAAGTCATATTCTCTCCCTAGCTGAGAAGGCATCAGCTGCAGGCCCTCACCTACCCACAGGAGAATGTGAGGTGTTGAGACGGGACTCCTGCAAGGCAGAACTGCCTGTGCTGTACCCTGACAAGGAGGCCAATAGTGACCCTAGTCCTTGGCTCCCACCTCTCTCAGTCCCTGTACCCATTGGTAAGTATATTGACCACTGAAGTTGGTTACCTGGGGAGGGTTGAGCCCACAGGCCTCTTGATATCTGTCCTTTTTGGGAGATAAACTTTCAAAACATGTTTTCTTGAGACATTGTCTATATAGTCCAGGCTGGCTTTTATGATTACAGATATGCACCATCATATTCAGCTTTGTGTGAATGTGAGTTTGTGTGTGTGTATGTATTTTCATGTATGTGTGGGTATATTTGTGTTGTGTTACTTGTGTGTTCATGCACGTGTGTATTTGTGTGTGGAGGACAATGGTTGACAACTGGTCTCTTCCTTAGTTGCTTTCTCCATCTTAGTTTTCTAACCTGGAGGTCACTGAATTGTTCAACTGACTGCAAGTCCCAGGGGTCCACTTGCCTCTGCCTCCTCAGCCCTGGGATTGCAGGTGCATGCCACTGCCTGGCTGGCTCTTTAAATAGTTACTGAGTGTTCAAAGGAAGCCCTTCATGCTTCTATACGAGACACTTTTAACAAGTGAACCATCTCCCCAGCCTGTCTTTTTTTCCCCAGACAGGGTCTCACTGTGTATACCTTGAATGTACTCTGTAGACCAGGTTGTCTTCAAACTCAACAGAGATCTGCTTGCCTTTGCTTCCCAAGTACTGGGATTTAAAGGCTTAAAGGCTCAGCTTTTTTTTTTTTTTTTTTTTTTAACTTTATTTTTATTGCTTAAGACAAAGTTTCAAAGTAGTCTATGCTGGCCTGCATTTTTTTTTTTTTTTTTATGTAGCCAAGGATGACTCCTATCAAATGTTAGAGTACAATCATACACCAGCATACCACCATACTAGCCGCCGCTCCCCCTCCCCCACACACAAACCCCACCTTGGTCTCTAAAGTTCTGATAATACAGACTAAGCAGTCCCATATCTTCCCAGTCTATGGCTCTGGCTACCTGGGTCAAGCAGTCTCTGAGCCTGGTTGAATTCTGCATTTTGTGCAAGAGACTTAATCTCTCCCAGCTTTTGTTTCCTTCATTGTAAATTGGGGCTTTAGGGAGTATAGGGTGGAGTGATGACTGTTAGGAGTATTTCAACCCTCTTGGCACATTCCCTTGCTCTTCTCTATGGGAGGTGGGATAGGGATAACTTAAAAGGTCCCATTAATTCAGAAATAGGGGTTCATGTTCAGCAATAATGTTGACTTGTTTCCAGATCTTTCTACCTTGGATTCCATCTCGGACTCATTGAGCATTGCTTTCCGTGGTGTCAGCCACTGCCCTCCAAGTGGGCTCTATGCCCACCTCTGCCGCTTCTTGGCTTTGTGTCTGGGCCACCGGGACCCCTATGCCACCGCGTTCCTTGTTGCTGAGTCTGTCTCCATCACTTGTCGTCACCAGCTGCTCACCCATCTGCACCGACAGCTCAGGTGAATGCTACCGAGGGTACACTGGGCAAACTGCTGGGCAGGTGTCCTGACTTGTGTGGAGATGGGCTCATTCCTGTTTGTGTTGCCTACAGCAAGGCCCAGAAGCACCAAAGATCACCTGAACTAGCAGAGCATCTACAAGGACTGAACCTGAAGGAGAGGCCTGGAGGTGCTCCCCTGGGGCATCTGGCCCACATCCAGAACGTCTTCTCCTTCAGAGCTTTGGGATCTGGCTTCTTCCCCCAGTCAGAGAAGAAGAGTTTCCAGGAGCTCCTGGCTCTGATCCCCAGTGGTATGGTGTCTGCTCCTGACTGGGTCCCCTGTCCTCTTACACAGCTAATTGAACTCAGTAGATGAGCTTAAGCGAGTGGTTAGTTTACCTAGATTTTGCTCCTTATATTTTTTATCTTTTTATTCCTTCCCTCTGAGACAGGGCCTTACTGTGTAACCCAGGCTTCAAGCTCAAAATCCTCCTTCCTCAGCCTTCTGGGTGCTGATATTTTTAGGCATGTACCACCACACCCTGTTTGTCATGCCCTATGATTCATATTAACATTTCATATTAACATTTTTTTTTTCTCACATCAGACTTATTCTGAAATTCACAATTTTTCTTCAGGTGTGTGTTGAGATGTCTGGAGTCTTCTGACATTAAAATAAAACATGCTAAGCCAGGCAGTGGTGACAGAGGCAGGTGAATCTCTGAGTTCGAGGGCAGCCTCGTCTACAAAATGAGTTCCAGGACAGCCAGGGCTATACAGAGAAACTGTCTCAAAAAAAGAAGGAAGGAAGAGAGGAAGAGAAGAGAAGGATAGATGCTAATATGATATGAGCCCTTACCCTAAATGCAATCACCTTTGTTAATTGCTGTGAGGGATATAAAGAAGTACCAGCTGCCTGTTGCCAGGAGCTGTAGGGGGAAGAAAGCTCACCTTGAACTTTATTGACCAGAGAAGACTTCCTAGAGTTGTCTTGAGGGACTCTGTAGAAGGCAGGTCTGCAAGTGCCTCGTGTGTTTCCTGATTCTGGGTGTGTCTTCTGCATATATTAGGGGTGATTGTCTGTGTGTTGGCCCTGGCCACCCTCCAGCCTGGAACCCTGAGCAACACTCTTCTGCTGACCCGACTGGAAAAGGACAACCCTCCAGTTACTGTGAAGATTCCCACTGCCCAAAACAGGGTAGGGTTCCTGTACCAAGGACTAGATTTTCCCGTACATAGACCTTGATGCCTGAACTCCGTCCCTAAAGGATGGAAAGATGACAGTCACTAGGTAAACAAATCTCATAACTCTTCATTTCCCATAGCTCACACTAAGCTCCATGCTGAAAGAGTTTGATGCCATCCAGAAGGACCAGAAAGAAAACAGCAGCTGTACTGAGAAACGAGCATGGTGGACAGGGAGGCTAGCACTGGATCAAAGGATGCAGGTGTGTGCTCCCAGGGCAGGGAGGAAGGCAAGAGGGGAGGAGGCAGGATCTTGACAGAGTTTCTCTGTGTAGCCTTGGCTTCCTGGAAATCAATCTGTAGACCAGGCTGGTCTCAAACTCACAGAAATTTGCCTATCTCTGCCTCATGAGCTCTGGGATTAAAGGTGTGCACCACCACCACCCAACTATGTCTTTAATTTTTAAGTGTCTGAGAAAATGAAAAGACATTATAGATTTTCTAAGACTGAGAGAAATTCCTCATTTTCATGTTTCCTATCTAACTGCCCTAGGAACTCATCACCTCCCTAGAGGAGCACGTGCTGGGCTGCTGGCGGGGGCTGCTGCTGCCGTCCAGTGCAGACCCTGGCCCTGCCCAGGAGGCCTCTCGCTTACAAGAATTGCTGCAGGAATGTGGCTGGGAATATCCTGACTCCACTCTCCTAAAAGTGAGTTCAGGAAATGGAAGGGGAAGCTGTGGTAATGGTGTTTTTCTACTAGCCAGGGACACCCACACCCACTAACCATTATTCTCCTGTAGGTCATTCTTAGTGGTGCTAAAACCCTCACCAGCCAGGATGTCCAGGCCTTGGCATATGGGCTGTGCCCAGCCCAGCCAGAGCGTGCCCAAGTGCTCCTGAGTGAGGCGGTAGGACGGGTACGGAGCCAGGTGGCCCCTCAAAGTCAGCATCTTGTGTTGGTTCTAGACAAGGTAAAGAGCTGGGGCACTGAGCAGGGTCCAGAGGGTAGTGAGCATGAGCTCACCTCTGAGCCCTTCAGACTTTTGCATTCATGTGGCTGGGGACAGTAAGTAACCGTGGAGTGCTTTTCCCCTAGGACCTGCAGAAGCTGCCGTGGGAAAGCATGTCCAGCCTCCGAGCACTGCCTGTCACCCGGCTGCCCTCTTTCCACTTCCTCCTCAGCTACTCCATCACCAAAGAGGTGGGAAAATGGGACATAGGGCCTGGGGATGCTCAATCCCTGGGAAGACAGGACTGGCTGAATGATGGGTCAATTGTGGAATGGGGCTTTGAGTATGCTGGTGGCTGGGAACCCTGCACAGACTAAGACCCTAATTGGTAGTGCTTGCCCCTCAGGCTGGGGCCTCATCGGTGCTGAACCAAGGTGTGGATCCACGGAATACCTTCTATATCCTAAACCCTCACAGTAACCTGTCAAGCACAGAGGAGAGATTTCGAGCCAGTTTTAGCAGGTCTGGAAACAAGGGCATAAAGCAGGGTGGAGAAGGTAGAGCCACCATGCAGGGGCAATGTTTGTGCCCCTGCTCCAGAATCAGTTGTTTCATCTCTTTTCTTTCTGTCTGCTGTTCCCCTTTTCCTTGTAGTGAAGCTGGCTGGAAAGGAGTGATTGGGGAAGTGCCGAGCCTTCAGCAGGTGCAGGCTGCCCTGACAGAGCATGACTTATATATGTGAGTGTTTGGGTCAGGGAAGTAGGGTGAGGGGCATTCTGGAGGATATTAATTACTATGGGGTGATTGGACATTTTAGGGCCTCTGGAAACAAGTAGGGACCTAGGAATGATAACTCAATAATTATTTCTCACTCCCTCTGCCTTAGCTATGCAGGGCACGGAGCTGGTGCCCGCTTCCTTGACGGGCAGGCTGTCATGCGGCTGAGCTGCCGGGCAGTGGCCCTGCTGTTTGGCTGTAGCAGTGCAGCCCTTGCTGTGCATGGAAACCTGGAGGGAGCTGGTATCGTGCTCAAGTACATCATGGCTGGCTGGTGAGGCCAAGGAATGAGACTTGCCCTAGGGCATTAAAAATCTTGTCCCTATCCCCAGGTTCCTCCTGTCTTGGGCCCTCCTAGAACTATAAGCCAAGGGAGCTCCTCATTGCTTCAAGCCCCTTTACATATCTATCACCATTAATGTTTTCCAGTATTTATGTTATAAACTCCTTACTTTGTATTTCTTCATTCTTTCTTCCCAGCCCCTTGTTTCTAGGTAATCTCTGGGATGTGACTGACCGTGACATTGACCGTTATACAGAGGCTTTGCTGCAGGGCTGGCTAAGAGCAGGCCCAGGGGCCCCCCTTCTCTACTATGTCAGCCAGGCCCGCCAGGCTCCTCGACTCAAGTATCTTATTGGTGCTGCACCTGTAGCCTATGGCTTACCTGTCTCTCTACAAACACCCTGAAGCAGCCTTATGTATGGTAGAAACTATGTGTCTACCTCTAAACTTAGTTTTAACTATTTAGAATTTTTAAAGTGATTTTTTTCCCTGGTGTTTTGTATGAAGTGTTTCCTTTTAATGTGACCTTAATAAAAGATATGCCAAGCTTCATTTTGTCTACAGACCTGATTGCTCCTCTCCTCACTCCTGCTGTATGGATATAAGCGGATGGGAGGAGCTTTGAGGAGGCTTTGAGAAGAAAGGCAAAACCAAAAGACAATGTTGGGTGATAAAAATTTATTTATGGTTTATGAAAATGGTTTTTAAAATATTAAAAAAACATAAGGGGAACCTGAGCCGAGACACAAGCCACCACCAATCCCCACTGGCTTCCTTTGTTACATCCCCAATTGAAAACCCGGCCTCCTGGACAAAAGAAAGAAAAAGTCTCTCAGTTGGCTAGTAGACCAGTGGCAGAATTCCCCATTACCAGCTGAGTGTGGCTGGGCCGTGGGTGACAGAGCTGGACAGAAGGCCATCAAAATGCTCAAGTGAAAGGCAAGCAGATGGATAGAGTGCTGAGGGTGTGCTTTAATGGCTCCATTGCCCTTGCCTCTGCTCAGTGATTTTTAGAAACCACTGTTCTTCTCACTAAGACTACTGCTTAGTCCAGATTCTATGGGCTTTTTCTACTTACATACAGCTCCTGTCTCCCCAACTAAATTGTTTTGAGGAAGCATATTTGCTTTTGAGATAGGGCTTCTCTGTGTAACAGTCCTGACTGTCCTGGAATTCAGAGATCCGACTGTTTCTGCCTCCCTAGTGCTAGGATTAAAGGAGTGAGTCACCATCGCCAAGTGGGGGAAGCATATATCTTATATTTATATACCACTCATCCAACACATGGTAACACAATTATGCTGGCATTAGACAGATGCTCAACAGTTAAGGGCACTAGGCTGTTCTTCCAGAGGACCTAGGTTCTGTTCTCAGCATTTAGATAGAGGCTACCTACTAAGTGTAATTCCAGCTCCAATGAATCCAGTGTCCTTGACACTGTACATCATACATAATACGTACATATATACATACACGCAGGCAAAACAGACACACAAACTTATGCTGTATTGTTGGTCAGCAGTGGTGGTTCTTTAGCGTCCTTTCTACTTCGTTTGTCCTTTAAATCACCGTTTCCACAAAGCACCTTAGTGGTTCTGTCACGACACAGGCCTGTCTCCAGAGTTGTCCCAGCAACGTGCAGTACCTTATGCAGCTTTACAAGCTTGCGGTTGCGTCCTGAGGACTTTCAGGAGTTTCCAGTTTCTTGAAGGCTAAAGCCCTGTTTGCTATTTAGTTGTGCCAGCGACTAAATACGCAGCGAAAAATCTCCATTATAAATCAAGCTTGAGATCCTTATCTCCCTTCAGAGGCGCAGGGTCATAGAGACGAGCGGCGCAGAGTGTATCCCAGAAATACCACGGAGGCTGGCTAGAGTGTCGCACGCCGAGCCGGCTTCCTCTTCGGTAGTCCTCCTTCCCAACATGGCGCAGTCTATTAACATCACGGAGCTGAACCTGCCACAACTGGAAATGCTCAAAAACCAGCTGGACCAGGTGAGGCCGGGTCCCGGCACTTTCCTTGCGCACCACGTCCTCCGGCCGCGTGAAGTTGGCCGCCCCGCGCCTTCCCGTTGGGGAAGGCTTCCTTTCCCAGGGAAACCCCTATCCGGTCCCAGGTCCCGCCCCCTCTGTCCGAGCCCAGCTCCCTCTCGGGTTCCCTGGCTGACCCCCTTTTATCTCCGCTTCTGTAGGAAGTGGAGTTTCTGTCCACGTCTATTGCTCAGCTCAAGGTGGTGCAGACCAAGTACGTGGAAGCTAAGGACTGTCTGAACGTGCTGAACAAGAGCAACGAGGGTATGGGTGAGGCGGGTGAGGGCACCTGGGGAACCGTCGCTAGCCCGCGTCTCTGCCGTTTCTTCCCACTCTGGTTTTCCATAGAGAAAACTGCTCGTTAGGTAGTGTGTATAGCCACACGAGCCCCTGCATGTTGCCTACGGAAAAGCTAAAATGCACAAGACATCCCTCAGCTCCCGTCACCTCTGTTGCTGTCTTTTCACTGTCTGTGGATACTGAGCCCTGTAGGAGCTCCCCTTAACGTCTTCACGTGGGAGCGGCCAGCCTTCCCCAGCTGTTTGTCTTCATTACTTTCACAGGAAAAGAATTACTGGTTCCACTGACGAGTTCTGTATCCTTTCCACAGGAAATGCTACCTTGCCTTATTCCTCAGTCATTTTTCCAAAACGGGGAGAGTTTTGGTAACAGTCACCCAATGGCTTTAAGAACAGTCATAGCCCAGCGTGGTGGTGGTGCACATCTTTAATCCCAGCACTTAGAAGGCAGAGCCAGGTGGATCTCTGTGAGTTTAAGGCCAGCCTGGTCTACAGAGTGAGTTCTAGGACAGCTAGGACTACACAGAGATATCCTGGCTCGAAAACCAAAGAGTCATACACACTTCATAGTTCTCATGTCTAACCTAGGACCAGTGTCTATCTAATTCGTTCCATCAGAGTGCAGTGAAAAAGTGTAATGTTTCTCTTTGCTGTGTGGAGATGCTCATCTAATATGGAGATAAAGCTGGCTAAAGCAATAGGAAAATAGTAGGATATTGAAAAATTGAGAACTTGACTCTGTTAGTGTCATCTTAATTGTGGCTCATTCCAAAACTATTTTCAGTAAGAAACCTAGATTGTTTCCATCTGTTGAAAATAATCCATGAAACGACAGGCTAAGAGAGGAACCTACGAATAGCAATTTGTAAAGATTGTTTAAGTTAAATAATAATGACAGTATGGTGCTGGAGAGATGGCTCAGTGGTTAAAAGCACTGGCTGCTCTTCCAGAGGACCTGAGTTCAATTCCCAGCACTCACACTCCAGTTCCAGAGGATCTGACACCTTCACACCAATGCACTAAAACAAATGTAAGTAAATTATTTAGTGGGTAAAAATGTGCAGAACCACATACAACCTGAGTTCAATCCAGTGCCCACATGGTGGGTGGAAGGAGGAAACCAACTCCCAGCCTCCACACATGTTCCATGGCATACACACTTATGAAAACATATACACAAAGCCAATGTAATATAAAAGTTAATGATGATATGAGACTAGAGAGAGGGCTTACTACTTAAGAGCTCTCTGGCTCTTCTAGAGAACCTAGTTTGGTGTAGGTAACTCCAACTCCAGGGATCCAGCAACCTTTTCCGACTTTTCCTCCAGGGATTCAGCAACCTTTTCCGACTTCTGCAGGCACCAGGCATGCACACAATGCACTTAAAAAAAAAAAAAAGTAAGAACTTGTAATAATTTATCAGTATTTATGGCTGGCATGGATAAGGCTAGCTTTCCACTTACACTGTTCTAGAACCTTGGGAAAGCATGGTTGCATCTGATGTGGACTTTGTGAAAAGACTAATGGGGGAATCTGGGTGGGATCAGGACAAGAAAGTGATCCAGCTGCTGTGGTCTTCACAAGGAACTCAAATAACTCTGTTATTTGGGGTTAGAGTTCTGGATGACAAAACTGTGTCTCATGCTGGGCTAGTTTTCCTTTAATCCTTGCCTCTCAGATGTATGTCCCTGGGAAGTTACATGATGTGGAACATGTGCTCATTGATGTGGGAACTGGCTACTATGTGGAGAAGGTGAGTTGGTAAGAAGCCTATGGATGTCCTCTGAGAAGGTGTGTAGGATAGGGTCTCCTTTTATTTCATCATTGACCTCTGATTTTGCAGACAGCTGAGGATGCCAAGGACTTCTTCAAAAGGAAGATAGACTTCCTTACCAAGCAGATGGAGAAGATCCAGCCAGCTGTGCAGGAGAAGCATGCCATGAAACAAGGTAAGTTGTATAAAACTGTATCTGTGAATGTCTGTCTGTCTGTCTGTCTGTCTGTCTGTCTGTCTGTCTGTCTCTGGGAGGTGTGGGGAAGCACACGAATGTCATGGTACATGTGTGGAGGTTGGAGGAACATTTTCAGGAGTTGTTTTTCTCCTTTCACCCTGGGTTCTAGAGATTAAACTCTTGTCATCAGGCTTCGTGGCAAGTGCTTCTAGCTGTTAAAGCCATCTCCCAGGCCCCCAGGGAACTTCCTGACACTATACCTCCATGACAAAGAACATTTATTGCATAAGGCATGATGCCATGCACATATCTGTAATCCCCAAGACTGAGGAGGTTCAAGTGGGAGAGCTGCATAGCAAGGCCCTGTCTCAAAAGAAAAGCAGCAGCCACTTTAATTCCACCCGTTCGAGGCCAGTGTGGACTTCATGAGACTCTTGTCCCCACCTCCCAAAAAGACTTAATTGGTTTAGGCTTCAGGAGAGAGGTATAATAGTAAGAGTGCCTAGCTTGCTGGTCAGCTGAAGCATACACCTTTGATCCCAGCACTTGGGAGGCAGAGAGGCAGGCAGATCTCAGTGAGTTTGAGGCCAGCCTGTACAAAGCTAGGACTGTTAAACAGAGAAACTCTGTCTCAAAAAAAAACCTTATAAACAACAACAACAACAAAAAACCAACAGAGAGTGCCTTGCATGTAAATGTCTTGGGTTAAATCCTTGGGACCACAAAGAAAATAACAACATTTACTTAAATGTATGCATATATATGTATAATATGTTTGTGTATATGTGTGTGTGCACACATAATCCATGTATCGTACTGTTTATTTAAATGAGTAATCTAGCTGTATGTGATGGGGCTCACCTGTAATTTTAACACTCAAAAGGCTAAAGCAAGAGGATTCCAGGTTAGAGGTCAAGCTAGGGTATATACCAAGATCCTGTCTCAGAAAACAGAGGTTGGAAAAATGGCTCAGTGGTGAAGAGCACTTAATGTGCTTACAAAAGGCACAGGTCCAGTTCCAAGCACCTGTGTAGCAGCTCACAACCACCTAAAACTCCAATACCAGGAGATATGACTTCTTAGTCTCCTTCATGAACACAGTGCACATATATGTGCTCAGATGCACATGAGCATGAGTGTGTGCGCACGCACAGAGTAAGTATTAAAATTTAAAAACAACAATGACAAAAGGCTGAGGAATATGGCTCAGTGGGCTTGGTGCATAACCATAAGGACTCAGCACCCAAAAGCTGGGCTTGACCCAAGTGCTTGTAACCCCAGTGCTGGTAGGACAGATCCTGGCAGTTGACTGGCTGACCAGTGAAGTTCCGGTTCAGTGAGAGACCCTATCTCAGGGACTAGACAGAGAATGATAGAGAGACATTGTCTCAGCAACAACAACAGAAAAGATGGTTCTGTTTGTCTTTGGTGCCTGATGTGTTATCCTGGAGGTTTGAGTGATTGAAAAGAAATGATTGGAATAAAATGTCTATAAACATAGAAATCCTCCAGGAAGTTTAAAAAGAAATCCAGTTCACACCAACTAAATCAGCCTGGAAAGAGGGTATAGGAAACTGCTCTTGATTTTAAAGCCAGGGAAGAGTTTGTGGCTTTTTGTTTTGAGACAGAGTCTCATTCTACACTATATTCCAGCAGTTATCCTGACTGACACAGTGTACTCTCAATCTGTGTGTTGCTTGTTTCCTTGTGCCCTTCACGATTGAACAGTGTTCCTCACCTTGGGTTCTCTAGTATTGTATTATGACTCTCCTCCTCCTCTCTTAGCCGTCATGGAAACGATGAGCCAGAAGATCCAGCAGCTCACAGCCCTGGGGGCGAATCAGGCGACCGCCAAGGCATGAGGATGTGTTGCAGAAAAGAAGCGTAGATGAACCCTGTTTCAAGGGGCCTGGGACTTTGTGGGCAATGCCTATTGGTGTCTGGGAAAAGAAGCCCTTGTGTTTAATGTTAATAAATGTGCCAGCTGGGCAAATGGTGGTCCTTTCTTGCGTTAAACAAGGGTGGTGAACTGGGAGAGGGGTCCAGAGGTGTACGCTTGCCTAGAACCCGAAAATAGGCTATCCACTCTGCCATTAGAGATTCCACTTGGGGCTTTGAGAAGCTCGAAGGAAGCAAGCACGCTTTTTGTGGTTGCCGTGGGGACGGCTTGCAGGCGGAAGTGAAGCTGCACTAGACACTTCCTCTTCCGGGTCAGCCTTCCCTTGGCGGTAACTGTATGGGTTGTTTCCTGCGTGGTATTCTAACAGTGTTGTTGCCGCTGCGGTCAGTACTCCAAACCCAGCATCGCATGCTCGGTCCAGAATCCGTTTCGCCCCCTAAAAGGCCTCGCAGCAACCTCATGGCACCACCGCGAATCGGGACACACAACGGCACCTTCCATTGCGACGAGGCTCTGGCCTGCGCGTTGCTCCGTCTCCTGCCAGAGTACAGGGTACGGACCGACAGCAAACCTAACCTGCGCATCACCCTTCTGATTCCTTCATCTTCTGATTCCTGCCTGACAGCCCCTCCCTTCTGTGTCTGCAGGATGCAGAGATTGTGCGGACTCGGGACCCCGAAAAACTGGCTTCTTGTGATATTGTGGTAGATGTTGGTGGCGAGTACAACCCACTGAGACACCGTTACGATCACCACCAGAGGTGAGTTCACAAACATCTCTGACTGTCTTAATTTCATTTAACTTCGTTTGTGCTACAATCCCGCCTTCCACTGCCCCAGTCCATCACGGCCTCGTGGTTGAAACCAAACTCCTTAATCACTCTGGGACTGAAACCTTTCCGCAGGCAACTGAATCCTTCTAATTCAAAGACAGTCCACTGTGGTGGCCTTGTGCTTTGTTTTATTTTATTTATTTATTTATTTTATGTGTATGTGTGTTTCGGCTGGATTCATATCTGCCTGGATTCAAGTGTCCACAGAGGTCAGAAGGCATCGGGATGCCCTGGAATTGTAGTTAAGAAGGGTTGTGAGCCACCATGTGGACGTAGGGGATTGAACCTGCCTCTAAGGTTGCAAGAGCAACCAACTCTTTTAACATCTCCAGCCCGGTGATGGTTGGTTTTAATTTTCAACTTGACACAACCTGGATTCTAGAATCACCTGGGAATTGGTTCCGTGAAGGATCATCCAGATGAGGCTGTCCTGTGGGCATGTTTGTGGGATTTCTTAATTACCTTGATAGACGTGGGAAGCACTAATTCCTGGGCTGCAGGAGTTAGAAGTAAGCCAAGCAACAGAAGCATGCATAGGCTTGTTTTTTCTCTGCTTTTGCCTGTGGGTGAGATACGATTCTTGAGCTCCTGCCCCTTCCCTGCTGTGATGTACAGTAAGCTGATGCTGCCCTATGTTGGTCTCTGTCAGGTGTTTTATCCCGGCAACAGAAAAGAGCTATGTGGTACCCACAGCACTATTGTCACCCTCCTCCCTCACCTCAAACCCCGCTCAAACTTCAGGGAGTGCCCTCACTTTCCCACCTCCAACATTTCACAACTCCTCCTTCCAGTTTAGGAAAATTTGTTCCCTTCTGTTTTGTTTGTTTGTTTGCAGTTTTTCCAGACAGGGTTTCTCTGGTTGCCCTGGAATTCTCTGTAGACCGGGCTGATCTCAAACTCGAACTCACAGAGAACTGCCTTCCTCTGCCTCCCGAGTGCTGGGATCAAAGGGGTGTGTGTGTGTGTGTGTGTGTGTGTGTGTGTGTGTGCCTCTATGCCTGGCTTGATTGTTTGTTGTTGTTGTTTATTTACTTATGTATACACTGTTCTGTCTGCGCACCAGATCTTATTATAGATACTTTTGAGCCACCCTGTGGCTGCTGGGAATTGAACTCAGGACCTCTAGAAGAGCGGCCAGTGCTCTTAACCTTTGAGTCATCTCTCCAGCCCCTGGCTTGTTTTTTGTTGTTGTTGTTGTTGTTTGTTTAAGTAAAAAGCATCTGTATGGAATGTGAATATGCTGTTCTTATACTTTAAGGTATAACACCTACTTACCTAACATCTTCCTCCTATTAAGTAATTTAGAGATGATCTAAAAGATACAAGTGCTGCACATCTGTAACCCCAGCATTTAGGAAGTAGGGGCAGGAGGGTCAAGAGTTAAAGGTCATCATCTGTGAACAAGTTTGAGCCTACCCTGGATCACATAAGACCTGTTCCCATCCAGAAAAAAAAAATTATAGCTAATCATGGTGGCACATACCTTTAATCCTAGAACTTGGGGAGCAGAAGCAGGAAGATCTCCTGAGTTGAGGCCAGCCTGATCTACAGAGTGAGTTCCAGAATAGCCAGGGCTACACAGAGAAACCCTGTCTCCAAACAAAACAAAACAAAACAAAGAAATATACACAGGAGGATGTGTGTAGTTTATAGGGAAACACTGCCCTATTTTACATAAAGGACTTGAACATCTGGAGGTCAGGTCCTCGGAGCTACAGTTGCTCTGATGTTTGTCAACTTCCCACAGGTGAACTTGACAGGATCTTAGATTTTTCTCCTTCATATACAAAACACAAAGCCTGGTATACAGTAAGTGATGTTCCAATCATTATCAAGTGAATGCAAGAATAGAAGCTTCGAACCAAGGCCTATGTTTGCACTGGAGGAAAAGCTAACATCTTTCCAGTGGGTTTTCTTCTCGCTATTTGTACAGCATTCCCCATCCTGCTGATACCCAGGTCTCCACATGTAAACTTGTGTGCACACACTAGTCTCCTGGACAAACTCTTCACTGTAGCCTTTCCCTGTGTTCCTCAGGACTTTTACAGACACCATGAGTTCCCTGTGCCCTGGGAAGCCATGGCAGACCAAGTTGAGCAGTGCGGGACTTGTCTATCTGCATTTCGGGCATAAGCTACTGGCCCAGTTGCTGGGCACTGGTGAAGAGGACAGCGTGGTGGATACCCTCTATGACAAGGTAGGGACCTGAGGACAAAGCTGTCCTGTATATACATTCCCACCAGGCTGGCTAGTGCGGCGCTGGACTGCCCCTGGTCAGCATCACTGGATGGTAGGGGACTGTCTTAGTCACTGTTCTGTTGTTGTGGAAAGACGCCATGATCACAGCAAATCTTATAGAAGAAGTCATTTTATCAGGGCTTGCTTATGGTTTCAAAGGTTTAGTCCATATTGTTATGGTAGAGAGCATTTGGCATTCAGGCAGACATAGTGCTGAAAAGTTAGTTCCACATCCACATCAGCAGGCAGGGGAAGTGACATTGAACATGGCTTGGTCACTCCCAGGGACACATTTCATCCAAGGCCACACCTCCTAATCCTTCTCAAGTAGTGCCACTCCTAATGACTAAGCATTCAAATAGATCAGCTGGTGGGGGCCATTCTTACTCAAACCACTACAGGGACCCAACAGTCACCCTCCCCATCAGGTATGCTCTTTGCTCCTTCCTAACCTGCATCCTGGAGTGGGAAGTGAGGATTGAACATTAACACATAGGAAAGGGATCTTAGTATTTTATTATTTTGAGATAGGTTCTGCCTATGTTGCTTAGGCTGGCTTTGAACTTGTGACTAAGTAGTATGCTTGCTCCCCCACTTAAGGACTGGGACTATAAGTGTACACACCCACACACCTAAAGGGAAGAACATTGAAAGCAGCGTTTTCCAGTGTTTTTTGTGCCATACATCCAAAAACAATTATTCCAGGTGTGAAGGTACACACTTCACCCAGCACTTGAGAAACTTATACAGGAAGATCCTGAGTTCCAGGCCACTTGGATGCTGACTCAAAAACCAGACCAAAGAAACAAAGAATTATTCACTGTTTCTCAGTAAACAGAGAAGGCAGCTTGTACCCGAGGCACTGTGTGCAGAGAGGCTGGCTCCCTGGCTGGCTCCCTGGCTGGCTCCCTGGCTGGCTGTTGAGTGTCTGTTCCCCATCTGCATGCTTCACTAGGGCCACAGGAGCTGTCGGGCTTGAGTGGAAAGGACAGATTACAGAGGCATCTTCAGGTTCAGGCCAAACAGTACCTGTTCCTGTGATTCATCCAGTCCCCAGCACCTCAGACAGCATCAGCCCTGAAGTTCAGCCCACAGGACTGCAGGGGGACTGTTGGGTTCAGACCTCCGCTCAGGTCTTCAGCATCTGCCTCGGTGTGCATGTGCCAAGGGGAAGGAAGTGAGTAGGATAAGAGTTTTGGGAGTGCCAAGGCTTTAGACAAATGGGGTCACTTAATTCCTGTGCTGATGGGTTTCCTAAGTAGCTGAGTTTTAAGTGAGTATCAAGCCTTGATACATGGAGGCGTTAACATTTTCGATTCTCTGAGGTCAGTGTGCTTTCTACACATCACACATGTGATTGATATGAAGGACAATTGTAGGGTAGATTCTCATCAATATCTCATGCTGCTGCTGCCCTAGAATTTGAGGCATTATTTATTCTACTTTTCTTCAGACTTCAGTGTTGTAGCTGCTGCTAACATATGGTTTTTGGATTTTTGTTTTTAGTTTTTTTTTTTTTTGGTTTTTTTTTTTTTTTTTTTTGAATAGCTCTTAATGTTTATCAAACACTTTCCTACTTAACTGCCTCATTAATTTGCTATGCAGCCTAGTTAGCACACATACTCTTCCCTCTCTTGACCCAAGAATCCATTTCCACAATTCTACTTAAGAACTAAAATCCTTGTTCAGAAATCACAGCCAGCCAGGTGGAAAGTTAAGAGCACAGGATCCTCTTCCAGCGGACAGAATTCGGCTCCCAAAATGCACATGGCATTTCAGTCTGTGGCTCCAGTTTCAGGGAATCTGATGCCCTCTTCTGGCCTCCACTGGCATTAGGCATATACATTGCACACAGGCAAGCAAAACACCCATACACATAAAAAAGAATTAAAAAGTTTTTTTTTGTTTTTTTTGTTTTTGTTTTTTGAGGCAGGATCTCACTTTGTAGTTCTGGTTGTCCTAGAACTCACAATGTAGACCAGGTTGGTCTTGAATTCACAGATCTGCCTGCCTCTGCCTCCTAAATGCTAGGATTAAATGTGTGTCACAATGCCCAGCTTTAAAAAAAAATTGGTGAAGGCTGGAGAGATGGCTTAGCCCTTAAGAGTACTGGCTGCTCTTCCAGAGGTCCTGAATTCAATTCCTAGCAACCACATGGTGGCTCACAGCCATCTATAACAGGATCTCATACCCTCTTCTGGAATGCAGGTATATATGCAGAGCATCAGTGATACACATACATACACACACAAATTAATGGGGTGGGGGAGGCAGCACCCTGGGCTCACATGCTACCCTGTTCTTAGCCACAAGTCTGTTAGAAGTCAGATGACCTGAATTCCAGCTCCAACACTAAGCTGTTTCCTTCCCTTGTCCTCCCTTTCTGTCTGGTTAATGGTGAAACACTCAGGACTATTGTGAGGAAGTGTGTTTACATTCTGTGAAACATGTGCCAACTTTACAGTGATGGGTATCCTCCCTCAAGTGCATCTCCCCCGCTGCTTTAGATGTACGAGAACTTTGTGGAAGAGGTAGATGCAGTAGACAATGGGATCTCTCAGTGGGAAGGTGAGCCTCGATATGCACTGACCACTACACTGAGTGCCCGGGTTGCTCGGCTTAATCCCACCTGGAACCAACCCAACCAAGACACTGAGGTAAGGACAACCTGAGTCACATTAGAACCTGAGGACAAAGGAAGAACAGATGCCTTCTAAGACCGTGAAGTAGAATTTGGGCCAGTGCCCAACATGTTTTCTGGTTTCCACCGTTCCCAGGCAGGGTTCAGGCGTGCAATGGACCTGGTACAAGAAGAGTTTCTACAGAGACTAAATTTCTACCAGCACAGCTGGCTTCCAGCCCGAGCCTTGGTAGAGGACGCTCTGGCCCAGCGATTCAAGGTAGACCTGGGAGGTAGCCTGAGATCCAGGGTCTGAGCTATCTGGTCTACTGGATTTTCTGCTTGTACCTAACCCTAGCACACCCTGTCTTCCATTTCAGGTGGACTCAAGTGGGAAGATAGTGGAGCTTGCAAAAGGTGGGTGCCCTTGGAAGGAGCACCTTTACCACCTAGAATCTGAGCTGTCTCCCCCAGTGAGCATCACGTTTGTTATCTACACTGATCAGGCTGGACAATGGCGAGTCCAGTGTGTACCCAAGGAGCCTCACTCATTCCAAAGCCGGTGAGTCCCCACAAAACTACCTGCCTTCAGGTCTGTTTCAGTGCTGTTGTGAGTCTGCCACCCTTATGCCTCCATCTATTCTTATATAGACTGCCCCTACCAGAGCCATGGCGAGGACTTCGGGATGAGGCCCTGGACGAAGTCAGTGGGATACCTGGCTGCATCTTTGTCCATGCCAGTGGCTTCATTGGTGGGCACCGCACTCGAGAAGGTGCCCTGAACATGGCCCGTGCCACTCTTGCCCAGCACCCAGCACCTACACCCCTTGAAAATGCTGTAGTTAAATAAAACTTATCTCTGACTGACCCAAGCCCTTATCCACCTATTAACTTTCTCAGACTTGGTAAGTACAACGTCCTATGTACTGGGTCCTAGGCTAGGTGTTTTCCCACTGCTTCTTAGCTTTGCTTTTTGATCCATTTGACAGCCATCCTAGTGGGCTGGAGAGGAAGCTCGGCAGTTAAGAGCATTGTTGCTGTTGCTCTTGGAGAGGAACCAGATTCAATTCCGTGCACTGACATAACTGTCTATAACTCCAGTTCCAGAGGATCCAACACCCTGTTTTGACTCTGTGGGCACTAGATACACATGTACACCCAGGTAACATTTTGAAAAATAAAGAGAAGGGCTGGAGAGATGGCTCAGCCATTAAGAGCACTGGCTACTCTTTCAGAGGACCTGAGTTCAATTCCCGGTAACCACATGGTGACTCACAACATAATAAATTTGTTTTGAGGTTTAGTTATTATGTATGTAGTATTCTGTCTGCATGTATGCCTACTTACCAGAAGAGGGCACCAGATGGTGGTGAGCCACCATGTGGTTGCTGGGAATTAAACGCAGGACTCAAAAAAGATAGTGCTCTTAACCTCTGAGAATCTCTCCAGCCCCCTACCTTAATAATAAACCTTAAAAGAAAAGAAAAGCCATTTGAGGACTAAATAACTTGATCAAATTCACAGGTAGCTAGAAAGTGACAATAGAATCTTGGTCTGTGGACCCAATCCATTTTTTTATGCTATGTCCAGCAACATACTAGGAAAGAAAATACAGCCTGGTAAATGAGTAGAAAACCAGAAGACTTTATTTACAAGTGAGAGTGAGGGGAGTGGGGTTGAGCAGGTGGTAGAGGGTCCCAAGGTGATGTCTCAGTAAATAGTGGCACTTCATGAATGGAGCCTCCACCTCCAGCTGGGGGCTCCTGAGCCCGGCCCAGCACTGGGCTAAATCGAGGAAACTGGGCGTTGACAAAGTACAGGGGGATGTGGGCAATTCGGCCTGTAGACCAGCACTGCAGAAAAAGGGTAAAGAAGGTGTCAAGAGTCTGAACCTAGAAGTGGCTTCATGATAGGCCAAGACTACAGAGGCTCCAGCCATTCGGAAGACAGGTACACATGCATACTCATACACACACACCTAGCTTTGTCTACTCACCACACTGAGCAAGGCCCCTTTGTTGAAGGAAGGATGGAAAGTGATAAGCTGAGCCTGGGCTCCTGGCTCCCCCTGAATAATGCCACTGTGGCAAGAAGAGAAAGATGTGAGAGATCAGTGTTTGAAGGGAAGTTTGTGCAGTTGCACGTGGGCAGGTGCTGTGAAGTCCAGACCCAGAGGTCTGCTTGGCACTTACCAGGGAAGCAGCTCAAACACAGGGCTGTTTCGAGTTCGAAAAAGGAGGATGACGGGATTCCCATCTTGTACCCGTGCGTTTCCTATAAGAAATGAGTCGGCTAATTAGGTCCCACGGGGCAAGGACACAACAGCAGCCCTGACACTGTCAAAAATCTATTAGGCTGTGGTTTAAAAGCCCTTTTTCTTTAGTGGGTGTGATGGTGCACACCTTTAATCCCAGTGGGAAGCAGAGACATGAACTACCCAGTGAGTTCCAGGATAGCCCACGCTACTCAATGAGAGCCCGTCTCAAAGAAAATAAGCGCCATTCTCTTTGTTCCTTACCTTTCATGAGCACAGCCAGACGTTCACCACTAGGGTCCCAAACCATGGAGTGGACTTCTCCCCCGAGCCTGTGACAGGACAGGAGCACTCAAATGTGGCTCTTCCAACTTTGCATCGCTCCTTCCACAGGCACTGAAACCTACCTCTCCTCTCCATCTGGTGTCTGTATTGTTGTCTCAGAAAGATCCGCTACGATCGTAGCTGATTTTGCACCTCCAACATGTCCCTTCTCTGTACCTGAAAGGGCAGAGGTTTCTAGCATGCAGCGATTGGTTGGTTTCCCAGGTTTCTATGCTTCCTTCGTCCCTCAGTGCACTCTACAGGCTGTTGTCTCCCTCTACCACCCCATATAAGCTGTAATATGAAATGTAACTCACCACATCCTTCTGGGAATGACAAGGAATAAATTAGTGTTTCCCCTAGTACAGTGAACAGAAGTCGACTCCCATCTGGACTCCAGCAGCCAGTCTGAGGACAGGAAGGAAAAGCCATGAGAAGAGTCTATAACAGGACTAAAGCAAGAGAGAAGTAGAGGTACAGAACCATCGAGGGTGATCCCGGCCCATTAAAAAAGCCCCAGCGTCTGTGAGTCCAGGCCCTCTTACCTGCAGCGTCTGTGAGTCCAGGCCCTCTTACCTGACAGCGTCCTGAGAGAGTTGGCCACCTCTCACAAGTCCACACCCGAGTCTCCCAGACTCTGAGGCAGAGAAACAATGATCACGGCCTGGAGCCTTCGTGCTCCAAATGTGGACCTGACCCCACTTTTTGGTCCCCAGAATCTGGCCCAGAAACCAAGTGCCTTTCTCTAGATCTCAGTTTTTTACCCACTCACCGAAAGACAGCTGACGGAGTAGTAGCCAGGACTTTGCTGCCATCTGGGGACCACAACAAGTTGGTAACCCCTCCTCCTCGGAACCAGGGAAGGGGGACACAGATTTCTGTTGAGACATCCCATACCTGAGAGGAAGGGAAATGGTACAGACACTCGGAGCACTATCAATCAGCTCACTTAGGCTACCCTACCCTCTTCCATCCATGCACAAAAGCTCAGGCAAGGGACACAGAAAGAAACTAACTTCTCAACATGAAGACCTGGGTTTATGATTACAATGATTGTTGCCAGAGTCAGACAATTTCATTCCCTATAAGATTTCCACCACCAGGTGAAGAAGGTCTTGTCTGAATATAGGGGTGGAGACCACTCACCAGAATAGCAGCATCTACAGGGGAGGCTGAGAGCAGCCGTCCCCCATTGGGGGCCCAAGCCAAGCTGGTGACTGGTGTGTGTCCAGGGTGAGATAATACCTGGGCGCAGCCAGAGGAGGGTCTGTGGGATAAACAAGAGGGATGGAGTAAAAAGCTGATAATAAAAGCTGGAAGGTGGTGGCACATGCCTTTAATCCCAGCACTCGGAAGGCAGAAGCAGACAGATTTCTGAGTTCAGGACAGCCAGAGCTGCACAGAGAAACCCATCTCAAGGAGACAAGGATGGTAAACAGATGCATCGAGGGAGCTAGAGAGGCTAAGTGGCCCAGAACGCTTGCGTTTTCACAGGGTAGGGGTTAGCCTCCCAGCACTCACTGCAGGTGGCTGGAAACCTCCAGCTCCAGGGCACCGATACCCTCTTCTGACCTGCCAGCACCCAAACACCAGCAGATGAAAATGTCATGATTCCATTTCCTTGCTTTTGCTAGAACCCCTAACCCATAGCCTCTAACTGAAATCCACGTTGAGAAAAATGAACGATAATGGTGGAGGTTAAAGGGAAGATGTATGGAGAGCCCCTGATTTGCCAGGATAAAAAGAAGCTAAAAAATGAAATTTAAAAAAAAAAAAAAAGAAGAAGAAGAAGAAGAAAAAGCTTTAATACCAGCACTTGGCAGATGAAGTTGGATCCCTGAGTTCGAGGTCAGTCTGGTCTACAGAGCAAGTTCTAGGACAGCCAGAGTACAGGATACACACAGAAACTGTGTCTTGAAGAAAAAAAAAAAGGCAGAAGCAGCAGTCCAAATCTCTGCAGACAGCTCCTGGCAGTGTGTCACTCCCTACTGTGCTGGGTCACCAAGGAGATTACCCCAAGGATCCAACTCCACGCTCCTTCTCTTCTCAACCCCAGCACCAATCACCCCTTCTTGTCAGAACATCTCCCTCTTCCATGTGCCCACAGCTTTCTATTTACCAAAAAAGAGCTGTATGTGAACTGACTTCCACTACTGGGACCTCTCCCCTTTCTACTCAGCAGTAACCACCTTTAATTCCTTTGAGGGCCTTGGTCACTGACATATGATTAACTTTACAGTGAATGGCAATAATCTTTTAAATCAGCTCTAACTTGAGAGCCCCAACTCACTCTCAGTGGCTCCACTGTCCCTATAATGTGTCTGTGATCAAAAATAAATCTTTGTTTTATGTGTATAACTATTTTGCCTGCATGTCAGTGCCCATGTGTATGTAATGCCCATGATGGCCAGAAGAGAGCATCAGATGCCCTGAAAAATCTCTCCTGAGTATTCCAGTTATGAGCAGTTTTCCAGCCAGCCTGGTCCCACAGCTGCATCAGCACCAAATAACACAGAGATGCTGTATTAGATATAAAGCTGTTGGCCTGTTACTAGTGTTTCTTATTGGCTAGCTCTGTCTTAAATATTAACCCATTTCTACTAATCTAAGTGTTCCATGTGGTCTTATCTTACTGGAGAGAGGGTCCGGACCTCTTCCTCTCAAGTCCCTACATCTGAATCTCCTCTACTACATCTCCCAGAATCCTCCTTGTCTCCTAGTCCTTCCTATTTGCCAACAGTGCTTTATTCATTAACCAGTAAGAAAAACATATTTACAGAATGAAATCTCCCATTACCTTCTCTCTCTCCCTAAAATAAAAACATTCTAAAGGACAGCCCATTGTTTTTGAAGCCTCCCTCCTAACAAGAACTGTTACTCTATTCTCAATAAAACTTTGCTGGCTTCTCCTCAGGGGAGGGGAAATAAATTTCCTAGAAAGGGGATAGAGAGATGATTTAGTGGTTAAGAGCACTGGCTGTTCTTCCAGAGGATCAAGTTCAATTCCCAGCACCCACATAATCATCTCTAACTCCAGTCACAGGGTGCATCACTCCCCTGGCCTCCTCAGATGCTGCATGTACATACAGATATACACATAGGCAAAACACCCATCTGCATAAAATTAAAAACAAAAAACAGGCAATGGTGGTGTACCTCTTTAATCCTAGCACTAGGAAAGCAGGGGCAGGCAGATCTCTGAGTTCAAGGTCAGCCTGGTCTACAGAGGGAGTTCCAGGACAGCCAGAGATACACAGAGAAACCCTATCTTGAAAAACCAAAACAAATAAAAATAAACCTTAAAGAAATTTCCCTAGGAGAAGCTGAGCATGGTGGTAAACTCCTATTATCCTTTCACTTAGATGGTAGAGGCAGGAGGATCAAGAGTTCAAAGCCATCCCTACCTATACTAAGTTTGAGATCAGAGTTGCCTACATTAGGCCTTGTCTCAATAAACAACCAAAGACACATGACTCAGTATTACCATAGTGCTGATGTTTTGTGCCATTTTGTACACTTAAAAACTTATTTTGAAATTGTTCAACAAAAAACAAGACATCAACATAAACACTGGTGAGATCCAAGTAATTAGTTAATAGTAACGGACAGCCAGTGGTGGTGGCACACACCTTTAGTCGTAGCACTCTGAAGAGGATCTTGTGAGTTCAAGAACAGCCAACACTATACAGAAAAACTCTGTCTCAAACCACCACCCCACCACCATCCTCAAACCTCAAGGAATGGATAGATGTCAGTGTCTCAGTTTTGAGAAGTCTGATGTGGTGACACGAGATGTTAAAGCAGCCACTGAGAGTATACTGAAACAAACCAGGCATGGTAATACACTCAGAAGGAGAGAAATGTCGCTGTCTAGTAGCTCAAGTCCAGCCTGATCTACATAGCAAGTTCTAGGCCAACCAGGGCTATAAAGGAACACCCTGTCCAAAAAAAATATAATAAAACTAATTTTATAACTTCTCTATAAAGATTATGCTAAAACAAAATAAAAAAGAAAAGAAAAATGGAGGAGGGGACACAGAGAGATGACACTAAATCCTGAAAACCTGTGTTCAGTCTCAGGGACCCACATAGTAACTCCCCAAAATTGTTCTAATGTCCCACAGACACACATTAAGTAAATGTACTGTCTTAAAAAAAGAAAATGCCAGGCATGGTAGCACATATCTTTAATCCTAACATTCTCTGTGAGCTCAAGGCCAGCCTGGTCTACATAGTGAGTTCTTGGCCAGCCTGGTCTACATAGTAGGACCCTGTCTTGAAAAACAAAACAAACAGGGTGTTGGTGGTGCACGACTTTAATCCCAGCACTCGGGAGGCAGAGGCAGGTGGATCTCTGAGTTTGAGGCCAGCCTGATCTACAGAGCTAGTTCTAAGACAGCTAGGGCTGTTACATAGAGAAACCTTGTCTCAAAAAACCAAAAAAGAAAAAAAAAATTATTTTATTCTCTCTCACATCTCCCTTTCTCCCCTCCCCCTTTTTTAAGGTGGTCTCGGGTCTCAGGCTATTGCCCAGGCTGTCCTCAATCTTCTGAGCTGAGATGGCCTTCATGTCTCAGACTCCCATGTAGCTGGTTACAGGTGTGCAGCACTGACCTTAGTTCTTCCACATCTGGAGCTAGCCAAAAGGTTTCCATATTTGTTCATAATTTTAGAATTTTCGGTTTTTTTATTTAGTTCTCATGGAGAATGTTCCGTTCCCTCCCCTGCCCCTGAGATAATGTTTCTCTGCATAGCCCTTGCTGTTCTGGACCTTGCTTTACAGACCAGGCTGGTCTGGAGGTCAAGAGATCTGCCTTCTGCCTCCCAGTATCAGGATTACAGGCATGTGCCACCATCCACTGGTGATTGTTCCAATTTTTATGGTTTCTATTCATATCTGTATTTCTTCCTGTTCTACAACTCTGATGGTATATGACCCACAGACACATTCTCCCATGATCCCAAAAGCCTCTAAGTTCTGTCCCTTTGTCTAGACAGAACATCTTAGCACCCACCAGACCTTAGATCAGCTTCTTCACAGCCCTGGAAGTGCTGTGAGGACGGTAACTTCCAAACCCCACAAGCTCCTGGCATGATCCCCAGGATAGGTCAGGACAGGCTGATAGGACTCACCTGGTGGATAAAGAGGTGGGGTCCAAGGTCCAGATGAGAATACAGCTCTGGCAGGCCACAGCCAAGACAGAGGCGCTGAGGGGCTTCCAGGCCAGTGCAGCCACATTTCGCTGTAGACGATGCTTCAGAGAGGGAACTATAGTACTAGGGTAAAGAGATGGGAAGCTGAGTCAAAGCAGGGACACTAAGCTCAGGGAACCTAAGTTCAATTAAAAAAAATAAAACAAGGTGCTGGAGAAATGGCTCAGAACATTGGCTGCTTTTCCAAAGGTTCAGGGTTCAAGTCCCAGCACCCACATGGCAGCTCACACAACTGTCTGTAACTCCAATTACAGATCTGACACCCTCATACAGACATTCATACAGGCAAAACACCAATCAATACTCATAAAATAAAAATAAATAATACAAATTTTAAAAGAAGGTAAAACCAGGCTGGGTATGTTGACAAATGTCTTTAATCCCAGTATTCAGGAGGCAGGATCAGACAGATTGCAGAATTCCAGACCAGGCTGGTCTACAGAGTGAGTTCCAAAACACCTAGGACTACACCAGAACCACACACGCACGCATGCACGCACCCAAAGGGTAAGATAAAAAAAGATAAAAAGTAGAGAAACCCAGTCTCAAAAAACAAAAATAAATAAATAAATGAATAAATGAATGAATGAATGAATGAATAAATAAATAAATAAATAAATAAATAAATAAATAAATAAATAAAAGGTAAAACTACACAGAAGAAAGCTACATCTAAGGACATAGCTTAGAAGTAACTCTGGTACTTTGTCTGTACAATGGCCTGGATCTGATCCCCCAGCACAGGGGGTGGACAGACAAAGGGGTGGGGGAGACCCTCCCAGGGATTGGTTCAAGAACATGGGGTATTGTGGGACAGAAGCATAAGATAAAAATTAGATGTATGCTGGGTGTCATAGTCCACACCTTTAATCCCAGCACTAAGGAGGTCGAGGCAGTCAGATCTCTAGTTCAAGGTCAGCAGAGATCCCCATCTCAGAAAAAAAAAAAAAAAACAATTTAGAAAGGACACATTCAATTGTGGAGTGTCCCCAACCAATTCTAGAAGGAAGTTCTATGAACCAGCCCACAAAGGGCAGACAGTAAGGCCAGTCTAAATCAGATGCTACTGTGCACACCCTTGTACCTGCTGGCATTATACACACGGATGGAGTCATCCAGCAGGGCCACTGCAAACTTGTTGGTGTGAGGGTGCCACGCAAAGACCCGTAAGCAGCAGCTAGACCTGCGGGGAACCAGCATAGAGTCAGTCAGTAGCTGTACTTCCACAAACAGCCTAGCCACTCACTCACTCCACATGAGAAAAGGATGCTCAGTTTTCCTTTTGTTCCTTTCTGAGGGTGGGGAGAGGGGTGTCTTAGTTAGGGTTTCTACCATTGTGATAAAATAGCATAGTTAAAAGTGTTTACTTCATCTTATAACTTGTAATCCGGCAGGAAGGAGGGTAGGAAGCCAAGAACCATAGCAGGGACTAGAGCAGAGGCTGTGCTGCCCTGACCTTAACTGGCTTGCTTGGTCTGCTTGTTCGCTTGCTTGCTTTCTGGGGGGTAGGAAAGGTGGCTGGATGGGTAGTTTTGTTTTTGAAACAGTGCCTCACTATGTAGCTCTAGCTCTCCATAACTCACCATATAGATCAGGCAGGCTAGCCTCCAACTCAGAGATCCACCTGCCTCTGCTTGAGTGCTGGGATTAAAAACGTACACCACTGTATCAGATTTCCATCTGCTTTCTTTTTGTTTGTTTGTTTTTTTGTTTTTGTTTTTCAAGAAAGGGTTTCCCTGTGTAACTTTGGAGCCTGTCCTAAAAGTAGCTCTTGTAGACTAGGCTTGTCTGCCTGTCTCTGCCTCCCAAGTACTGGGATTAAAGGCATGCACCACCACTGCCCAGCTCAGTCTGCTTTCTTATATCAACTAGGACCACCACAGTGGGCTAGGCCTTCCTACATCAATCATCAGTTAAGAAAACACCCCCATTGCTGGGTGGGGGTGGTGTGAACCTTTAAATCCCAGCACAGAAGTAAGCAAAGGTAGTGCATGCACTACCCATGGTAATCCCAGCACTCAGGAGGAAGAGGCAGGTGGTCTCTGAGTTTGAGGTCAGCCTGGTCTACACATTGAGTGCTAGGACAGGCTCCAAAGCTACAGAGAAATCCTGTCTCAAAAAACAAATACAAAACTAGCAGAACAGGGGTGAATGTGTAGAGGAGTCTCTGCCTTGCCCTCTCTCCCCAAAGGAATTTTCACAACTCAGGATGTCTGACCCACAGGGGGCCTGGGTTTATGCACTCACCAATTAGTTACTTGGGCGAATTCAGCGATCAGATCTTCACTTCTGAGCTGTAAGAACACAGCAGATAGACTTACCACACACACAGGAGCTCACCTACTCAACCTTCCCACAGAGGAGCTGGGCCACTCCCACCCACAGAGGAAAGTGGCAGGGAGGAAGTTAAACTTACAGACAGGTGCGGGAACAGGGAGCCGTGGAGGGAGGAGGCCCATCGACAGAGAGCCAGGGCCCAGCTGGATGCCGTCTTTACCCACTCAAACACTGTGGGGTTAAAGAGACAGCTCAGATTAGGTGAGGACAGAGTCAAAACTCTTTAATTCTTGTGCCCAGCACTGACTGGGTCTAGATACCTTCTTCCCAGTACCCATCTAGGGCATCAGGGTACATAGAAGAGACAGTGACAGAAAAAAAGCAGGCTATGGGAGTAGTTGGGCTAACAGGGGAAAGTATAGAGAGGAGACAAGTTTACAAGTAGAGGGGACTAGAGGGGCACATACCTTCTTCCTCTGAATTTGCAATTTCATTCAAGACTCCAAAAAGGCCCACATCACGCCTCACAACAGAGAAAAAAAATAAGAGTTATTCTCATCCTGTTACAAGTCCCCCTAACAGGTCTCATTCATTCAACAAATATTAAAGAGGGTTGGGGTGTATGTGGCAAGTTGGTAGAGTATCTCTGCCTGGCATAAATAAAGCCCCGGGTTCAATCCTACCAGCACATAAAATCAGGTGTGGTAGCCCCTGCCTATAATCCAGCACTGAGTAGATAAAAATTGGAGGATTAGAATTTCAAGATCCTTAGCAACACAGTATGAGGCCAGCCCGGACTATATGAGGCATTAGGTACTGTATTTTTAATGAGTGCTAACTAAGCATCGGACACTTTATATTTTGCTTCCCCCCCCAAAAGATGGGGTTTCTCTGTGTAACAGTCCTGGCTGCCCTAAAGCTTACTTTGTGTAGAAAGTTGGCCTTGAACTCACAGAGATCCACCTACCTCTGCCTCCCAAGTGCTGGGATTAAAAGTGTGCAGCACCATGCCTGGCTCATCCTTTCATTTCCTCTCACACTAATCTCAATGACAGTTTGCCCGCTTACAGGTGAGGGGTGGTGGACTTTCTGAGCAGGTCAGTTAAGGCTTGGCATGGCGTAGCGGCTCACACCTTTAATTCCAGCATGCAAGGAGAACCCTGTCAGTCCTCAGCCAACCTGGTCTAAATTAATGAATTCTATCCAGCCAGGACTACATATTGATTGAGATCCTGTCCCAAAAGGACAGTGGGTTGGGGGAGGAGGGTAAGCATCAACCTTACTTTCAAACAGTGAATGGCAAGTCATTGAAGTGTCTCAAGCAAGGGAAACAATCACATGAGCATTTCAGAAAGATCAATTTGAAGTTAAGAGAGTCCAGAATGGAGAAAGGGATCAGTTAAGGAGCACCGTAAGGACTCCAGAAGAAAATGGTGGAGCAGCCTGAACCTGCAGGATATAGAAGAGACTTGGAAAGCAGAATACACAGACTGGAGAAGTAATGAAGACATCAGTAAGGAACAGAGCAATATGCTGAGAAACATCTAGCAGTAATTATACAGCAAATATGCCTATAATGTGCCAGGCATTGGGCTGGGTGCTTCCATAGTCCAATTTAACATTACTACAATCTGATCACCCAGGTTCTCTGTTTTGTTGGCTTTTTTATTTGGCTGATTGTTTTTGAGACAGTCTTATGGAGTCCAGGCTGGCCTCAGTCTTGCTATACAGCAAAGAATGACAATAAACTTTTGACCCTGTGCCTGGTGCTGAGACTACAGGTATGCACCACCACTCCCAGTTTTCTGTGGCAACAATTCACAAAGTAACCTATGAACCCAGCAACTTAATTTCCAGGGATCCTTCTTACAGATAACGGTAATGATAGTAATAGTGACAACAAACATTTCAAGGTATGGACCAAAACATGCCTCTCAGTTCTCTGCATCTATTCAATACCACACTGCTAGATAAGTTTCATTGAGGACAGAGTAGTTAAGAAAATTTTCCAAGGCTACACAGCGAAAAATGGTGGTCAGAGACCAGGTTGTGGTAATTTTTAAAAAGTGGTGCTCGAGAGAAAGATGCCATGAGACAGAGCTTGGATGGAGGATTTTTTTTTTTTATTATTATTTAAGGAGAAAGTGAGAAAGTGAATGAGAAAAGTGGGGAGGGGAGAGGGAGACAGGGCTTTGAGGACAGGAGCAGCAAAAGAGAAGAGAGTCGAGGGAGGGGGAGGGAAGGGAGAAAGAGAAAGACGGAAAAGCAGAGAGGAAAAGATGGGAGGTGGACATGGCCTTTTTAAAAAAGAAACAGTGAATGTGCACAAGTGGTGTTCTTAGTGGCTGCATCTGAGGATGCAGGCCAGTTCAGAGGGCTGAATACTAACACAGGTAACACAGCTTCAGCTCTTACATGTGACCTATGTATGCATGAGACAATACAACCTTTAGCTAACTTTCCTGAGCTTCAGATAAAAGCTCAGAACGAATAATGAATGCATGAAGTGGGTGCTGAGAACTGGGGTGTAAGTAAAACCATACCAGAAACCAAGGCAAGCTATTACGGATAAATGAACCTTTTGATAAAGCCTTGAGATTTGGATGGGTTATTTAATACGCATGATTTGTGAAGTTACAGATGTGAAGATAGAGACTTGAATAATGCGGACTTCGCAAGAGCAGCCCAAAGCAGAGGTGTGGTGGCTCATTCATTCCTGCAGGTTCTGTAGACCATGGCCTGTGCAACCCTTTGCCAGGCCTCACCAAACACTGATGTGCAACCCTCTGCCAGGCCTCACCAAACACTGACGTGCAACCCTTTGCCAGGCCTCACCAAACACTGATGCATCTCTTCCACACTTGCTCCCGGTGATGGATGAAGGCAGTTCTCGTGCCATGGTCCAGTCTCCCAGGGGTTTTTAGGGGATCCTTGGTCAAGTGTAGGACAGGAAGATTGATCCACTATACCTCAGAATTGGGGGATGGAAGTCAGTCTCTTCCCCAGGTCTTCCCAGAATTCCCCGCCATCTCCAACCCATGGCTGGACTAGGCATAAAAGACTGCACGGCCCCATTTCCCATATACACAAAGGTGACACTTGTGAGACAGAAAAACAAAGTTTAGCCCTTATCTGCAAACCCCAATCATTTTTCACAGGGTTGACATTAGAAAATACCTGTCTCAGAGCATCCTTCCTTTCCTCTACCCCTTCCATAACCTCCTCAAATGCCTTGGCATCCCCTACAAGCCAATGCCAGCCTTAAAATACATTTCGTTCTCTCCAGTCTCCCGTGGCAGCCAAGCCGTCGCCACCCATTCCCAGTTTCCGCAGACCCATCCATGCATCCCCATCCAGACCACCTGGCCCCGGAAGTCGGGAGGCGGGCTCTCATAGCTGTTGCCGGTCACCAGCTCGTTATTGTGCTCATATAGGGTTACTTGACCCCTAGGCGGCGGCGGGGGAAACAACCCCAGGGAACACATCTCGCCAGTCCGGAGGGCGTTTAGAATCGACAAACTCCCGGCTGGGGACTGCGCTCCCCTGACTCTTGGTTCCCGGGCTAGATTCGTACGCGGACGGGTAGCCGTACAGGACAAACAACAGTGCGGCGCTCAACGGAAGTGCAATTAAGAAAAGTTCCGTGTGAGGATCCCTGACGGACTTCCGGAAGTTCCTGGCGCGCCCCCTAGCTGACGGAGCGAACACGTCGCAGGGCCAGCATGCAGTCAAGAGCTCCGCGGTTTGGTTTTGGTTTGTTTCTTTTGAGACTACTGTTTTTTCCAATTCCGAATCCCCAACAGCGTCTCCCACTCATTTACTTAGTACGGAAAAAGCCCAAAATAAGCCAGGTCTAGGAAAGTACCTAATTAAACCCTCCAACGCCCGTGAATAGCCCTGAGGAAAATACAGATTGTGTCATCCTGCTGCTCCATTCCCAGGAAAAACCGTAAGTAGGCAGTCAGAAAGGACTTTATGGGACAGTGCTGTGCCTCCTGATCCCGCGCCCACAGGCAAAGGAGTCCTAAAAGAGAAAGATGGACATTTTCTAAGTACATTACTTATAAGTGCTTTCAAATCCTTACAATAACCTCAAAATTAATACACCATTGAACTACCACTAGCAAAGTGACACAGATTGGATCTGGATGTACCCAAACCAGACGTTGGCAGGGTACGTTGGCCCAAGGCCACAATTATTGCAGGATGTGAAGATGGAAAGAAAATGGGCTACACAGTAAGACCCTGCTCACAATTCCAGTGAGACAGAAGGATCAAAAGTTCAATGTTCACTTCATAGTTCTCTTTCAGCTTTATGTACATATCACTGTGCCAGGCTTTTCTTTTGGGCCACCAACCAGCTCCCAAATCATGACACAGAGACATTAGTTTTGAATGCTCAGCCTAGCTTAGGCTCATTTCTCGCTAACTCTTTTAACTTAAATTAACCTGTTTCTCTATCTACCTTTTGCCTTGGGGCTTTTTACTTTTCTTTCCTTCTGTGTCTTTTACTGCTTCTCCTTTCTGCTGGTGGCATCTCCTCCTCTCCTCTCGTTCCACTTTTCTGGAACCTAGGTTTCTCCTCGTATTTATTCTCTCTGCCACTAGCCTCACCCATTCCTCTTATGCCTAGCTATTGATCATTCAGATCTTTATTAGACCAATCAGGTGCCTTAAGCAGGCAAGGTGAAACAGATGCAACACATCTTTACATAATTAAACACATATCCTTACATCACTAAACAAATGCAGCAAAAACAAATACAGGACACCTTTACACAGTTAAAGTAATGTTCTCCAGCATAAACAAATGTAACATATTTTTGCCTAGTTAAAATAATATTCCATAACAGAATGGTACCCTCAAAGGCTATGCCTTGGGCCTAACCCCTACCTGTTAATACTTTCTGTCAGCTTCCCTGTCCACCACGAATGAGCAGCCTCTGCCACCTGCTTCTGCTGCCATGATTCTTTACCTCATCTGAGTCCCAGGGAAATAGATTCACCTAACCTCAAATTGAAACCTCTGAAGCTGAGTTTGGCTCCCCCCCCTTAAAAGTCATTTTGTCACTGGGCATGGTGGTGCATTCATGCCTGTCACTCCAGCACTCAGTCGGCACTGCATCTATTCCTGGTACCTGTAGGGCCAAAGAGGGCTTTGAATAGCTTGAAACTGGAGTTAAGGACAGTTGCCATATGTAATTTAAAAACTCTAGAACAGAAGTCACACCATACAACAGAACTCACGTGGAAGATTTACTGGAAGAGGAGAAAAGGGGGCAGAGGGGAGCAGAGACCAGTCCCTGGGGCCAAGTGAAAGAAAGGCAGAGTGGGAGAGATAGACACAAACACACACACACAGAGAGAGAGAGAGAGAGAGAGAGAGAGAGAGAGAGAGAGAGAGAGAGAGAGAGAGAGAGAAGAGGCAGGAAGGGCCCTTTTTAAATGGAACTTGGTGAATGTGCATAAGAGGTGCTCTTAGTGGCTGCAGTTAAGGGCATATCCTGTAAGAACCCCAAGAGCAAGCTGGGCAGTGGTGGCACACACCTTCATCCCAGCACTTGGGAGGCAGAGACAGGCAGATCTCTGTGAATTCGGGACCAGCCAGCTCTACAAAGTGAGTACCAAGACAGCCAGTGCTGTTACATAGAGGAACCCTGAAAAAAGAAAAAAGAAGAAGAAAAAAGAACTCCAAGAGCAGGCCAGTACAGATGCCTGAATACTAATACTAGTGGGTGCTAGGAATTGAACTCAGATACTCTGGAAGAGCAATAATGCTCTTAATTACTGTGTTATCTTTTCAACCATCATAATTATTTTATATGGTTGTTTCACAAATAAAATAATGGAAATTAAGTAGTTTACTAAATTGGTAAGTATTAAACAAATGTCAGAAGTTATTAGCTACAACTCTAATTTTGCAATCAACTAAGTGTCCTTGGACATTGACAATTTTTATTTATTATTTATTTATTTGTCATTGCTAGGGAAGAAGCTCAAAGCCTCTCCTAGCTAGCTAATCACAAAATCTAACCTCCAAGGTGCACTCTCAACCCACAAATAATGGTATTAAATTCAAAGATGTGGGCTGGGGATATAACTTAGTCAGTAGACTGCTTGCTTAGCATGCACAAAGCCCTGGGTTTGATCTCCAGGACCACATAAAAACAACCATGCCATAAATAAGTATTTTAAAAAGAATAAAAGGTGGATAGAGAGGGGGCTTAAGGATTTTTTTATGTGCATTCCTGTTTTGCCTGTGTGTATGCACCATACACATGCAGTGCCCACAGAGAACAGTGGAGGGCACTGGACCCCCTGGAATTGGAATTGCAGGCGGTCATAAATCATCACGTGGGTGCCGGAGACAGAACCAGGGTCCTCTGCAAGAGCAACAAGTGCTCTTAGCCACGGAGCCATCACTCTAGCCCCAAAGAACTTTTTGGGGGGGGCAGTCTGGAGACATGGTTTCTCTGTGTAAACACTCTGGCTCTTCTGAACTTACTTTGTAGACCAGGCTGGCCTTGAACTCACAGATATTTGCCTGCCTCTCTTTCCCAAGTACTGGGATTTAAACACATGTGCCACCACTGCCTAACATATATAACACTTTAAAAAGAAAAAGAGAAGCAGAAGTAAGTGGTCACTGTGAATCCAAAGTCATCCTGGTCTAACAAAGGAAGTTGCAGGCCAGGCAGGGATAAATATATAGTAAGACCCTGTCTCAAAAACAAACACAAGCAAACCACACAAAATACCTGGAGTTCAGGAATCCAAGGTTATCCTCTGAAACTTAGTTCATACTATGCTTTGGCTACATAAAACCTTGTCTTGCTGGGCATTTGGTGGCATACCCCTTCAATCCCAGCACTCAGAAGGCAGAGGCAAGCGGATCTCTGTGAGTTCGAGGCCAGCCTGGTCTACAGAGTGAGTGACAGGACAGCCTCCAAAACAATACAGAGAAACCCTGTCTCAAAAAACAAAACAAAAAGACCTGTCTTAAAGACATCTACAGGATGGAACTAAAACTGGAGTGGAAAGAAGAAGGGGAGATGTGACAATTAAGCTTGAATAATTTTTTGGTTTTTTGTTTTTTTTTTAAACAGGCCAGGGTCTTCCTGTCTCAGCCTCCTCAGTGCTGAGAATTAAAGACAATGGTGATCAGTCAACCTTGATTGTCAAGCTGTACCCTCATATACTTAAGACCCCATCAAAATAAATAAATAAATAAAAATTCAAAGCTATGTTGAGGCTTAGGCCCTATGCCCCTGTCTCACTGAAGAACATAAGAGCAATAATGGGATTCTGTTTCTTTCGTCCTCAAGTTTCTGTGTCCACCTCTCCTTTCTATCTAAAAGGTTCTTCCAGGAGAGGTTCCCAGGTCAGAAAGCAAAGATGTCCAGAAGGTGCCTGCAAATACATTTCATAAGATAAGGCAGTTGGTTTGCCTCTATCTTCTTTTACTTTTTTTCATTAAGACAGGATCTCACTCTGCAGGTTTGGCTGGCCTGGAGCTCATTGTGGCCATCTTCAACTCACAGAGATCTGCCCTCTTCTGTGTCCTGAGTCCTGTACCACCACATCAGACTTGCCTCTAGTCTTGTACTCCTCAAATGTTAAGGGTTATGGATGTCACTTGAGACTTTCTTTTCTTTTTTTAAATTTTAATAAATTTGCTGGTGTAGCTGAAGAGAAGATGGCTCAGTGCTTAGCTTCGTGGTGCTCTTCCAGAGAACCATAGTTCTGTTCAGAGAACTCACATCAGGGAGCTTACAACCACCTAAACTCTCATAAAATAAAAGAATCTTTTAAAACTCTACCAGATGTGTTAATGCATGCCCTTATTCCTAACACTCAGGAGACAGAGCCAGGCAGATTTCTGTGACATCTAGGTCAGCTTCATGTACATATTCAATTCTAAGATAGCCAAGACTACATAGAAAGAGCATATCTTTTTTTTTTTTTTTTTTAATGTGTTTGAATGTTTTGTTTACACACAGAATTGGGGCAGGATCTCTTGAAACTGGAGTTATAGTTAGCCTCCATATGGGTGCTGGGAATTGAAGATGAATTCTCTGTAAGAGTAGTAAGAACTATTAACCACTGTGCTATCTCTCCTGAATTAAAAAAAAAAAAAAAAGATTCTAATCTCTCAGAATTACAGTTCTAGAGACTCCTCAGATAACTCTGCTCAGATCTATACATTGTTTTTCCCCAATATGTAACCCAAGGTGATTTCAAACCATGTATCCCAGGCAGACCTTAAACTCCGAAGTGCTAGGATAACATGCATGCATCTTAAGTGACCAAACTCTAACCTTTTCCTATTAGCCAGGCCAATCCATGACAAATCAATTCTCTGTCATCTGGGAAGTCACTTAACCAGGGGCAGTTTTTATTTGAACCTCCATCACCACCCAACCCTAACCCCCAAAACATCATTCCAGAACCTTTGGATGAAACACACACACACACACACACACACACACACACACACACACACACACACACGCACATGCTTTCATCCTAGGGTAATGTTATCTGCTAGCTGTTTGAGCTGACCTTAAATGTGCCCTGGGATAAAGCTACAGTGCCATTCTGCTACTCTGTCCCGGCTCGGCCTCGTTCAAGTACAACCCTCCTCCACCACACTGCTAACTTAACATTTTTAAAAATGGCTTTTACAGTTTGCGGGTTCAAGGGAGGCCAAAGTCCAGGCCGAACACACTGCCCCTTAATTAACTTCACTAGGGGGCGCTACGGCCCCGGCGACGCAGCGACTGTGGCCGGGTGGCACCCACTCCCCCACCCCCCCCACCCCCCCAGGGCTCTGGGCTTTCTGCTGTTGGTTACCACCGCTCCTCCTACGACCTGCGCAGGAAAACCCGGGCAGCGCTCAAGCTGCGGCCAGAGACTTCTAAGAGGCCCCCCACACAGTTTGGGAGGCATCGCCGGGGTCTGAGCTCGCCCTCCTGAGCCGAGCGCCCCGGGCCGGTAACCAGGCGCACATGGCCCGCCCGGCCCTGTTTGTCCTGGCAGCGCGCCGCCGCTATTTGAGGCGGTTTTTATCTCCCAGAAACCAGCAAAACCCCAAGCCGAGTCTAGGAAGATGAAAGGGGCCGAGGGGCCTGGGAGGGGAGGACTTCGAGGCTGCGGCGAGCGGGAGCTGGCACCGGACAGGCGGAGCCCGGGAGGCGACATGGCCAGCCCCTGGGGGGTCCAGTGCGCCACGGGGTCCGGGTCCGCTCTCGCCCTCCGCCTCCGGTATGCGCCCGGGCGCCCCCAGGTCCTGTACACTCTCCCGGGTCTCCTTCGACGTGGCCCCGAGCCCACTCGACAAATGCTCGGAACTCGGATTTCTTCAAAGTGTCTTTGAAGCCGCGTGCCGGGCCAGAGGGCTGGGGATCTTGCACCTGGGCAAAGGCACGGGTTTCGCGGGGTGGGGTCACCTTCGGGTCCGGCTCCTCCACTCCAGCGGCAGGGTGGACGGTGGTCGGGGCGCCGCTGCCCGGGAAAACGCCCTACGCACGCCCCCAGCCCAGCGGGGGAGCCCTGGGGGCGGGGGCTGCACAAAGCCCTATTGTGGCTTGGGGACGGCCGCCACAGAGTGGCTTTTGTTCCTCCACTAACTCCGAGGCAGGCACGACTGATTGCAGGCCCCGGGCAGGGGGCGGGTTACGTGCCAGGCGGGTCAGCCAGCCCGGAGTCTCACCACCGACGTGCAGGGGATGCGCTGCGAGCTAATCCATACTGTGACCACAGTTGATACTCAGGCCTGGTCACTGCCCAGACCAAGGTCGATGGTACCCAATTAGAAAGCGCTCTGGAAGAAGACTCGGCCTTCCCAGCGCTTCAGATGGCACCGGGCGACTAAAAGCTCAACTCCGTTAGAGAACTTGGCCGATCAAGTCATTTTTTTAGCTTTCAGTGTGAAGCGCAACCGAGCCGGATTAAGTATCTCCGACAGGAAATCCCCGCTTTGCTAAGGAAATGTCCCACGGCCCATCCATCTCCTTCCTCTTCCCCTTTTCTCACCAGACACAATTTCAAATGGAATTTTTATTTATTAAATTAAAAAAAGAAAGACTCCGCAAGGGGATGATCCCTTCAACGATGTTATTCTCTTCTCGGACTCCACTGGCTTTTATCTGGGGGCCTAGAAGGAGCAGAGGACGGAACAGGAAGATCCAATAGTCTCAGGAAAGGCATTCAAAGGCACGAAGCGGCTTTTAAAAGTCACTGGAACGGAGTGGAAACTCCTAGATTGGGGGCCTGTGGATGTACCCCCACATTAGTTTAGGGACCTCTGTCCTGCTACAAATTCTTTCTCATGGCTTCTAGGCACCAGGCCTTGCACATAGTAGGCATTCAATAAATACTTGATTTACGGATTTGATCCCAGAGAAAGCCTTTCCCCATCTATCTTCAGAAGGGGCACATCCAAACCAAAGTCCTCCTGTCGGGTGGGCTTTCCCCCAAAGGACATGTTTAAGATGGCAGCCGCAAGCTCTCCGTAACCATGACAACAGGGGATTAGCCTGATGAGGTCACAGGGTATGAGGAGAGGGTCAGTGGCAGAACCTGCTCGAAGTCGAAAGAGCTGGGGTACAGTCCAGTCCTCCCCTCCATAGGACATGAAGTTTCACAGCTTCTGGCTGGGGCTGGGGATCTTAGTGACCTAACCTAGAGATACCACATAAACTCTAACAACCCACTTTTAAAAACTCCGCTGAGAGTCAGCCAACACTCCGGAGGCAGAGGCAGGCGGATCTCTGTGAGTTCAAGGTCAGCCTGGTCTACAAAGAGAGTTCCAGGTCAGTCTCTAAAGCTACAGAGAAACCCTGTCTCAAAAAAAAAAAAAAAAAAACAAAAACAAAAATAAAACAAAACAAAAAAGAACTCCCCTGAAAAAGAAACCCATTGAGACCTCAATGATAGAGATCTAAGAACAAGATCTCCACTATTGTTTTGTCTATACAGAGATATATTTGACTAGATTTCCTTAGCAAAAAACAAACAAACAAACAAACAAACAAACAAAAAAATATCCCCTCCCTTCTCCAGCTCACTCAACCTGACCAGTCATCAGTTATCTATCATAACTTAGATAAATAGAATTATTATTATTACTATTCTTTACTCCTGGCACATAAGGGTAAGCACTCAAAGCTGAGGGCAGCCTCCCTGACCCTGGGGTCACCCCATCTTTGGGATCAGATCCCCGCTGGTCTGCCCCCTACTTGGCACTCTGCTCTCAGCCAGGTTGCTAATACCAATCTCCCTAACGCAGCTTCCTAATGAAGAACCACCAGGGGGCAATAAATTATCATCATCATCATTGTGTTTGTTTTGTTTTTTAAAAAGGTTCAAAGGGATGGAAAGCACAAGGTAAATCTGGAACACAGCCTCGAAGCTGCAGTGGCAAATAGGGTGAAGAAGCAGAAAGACTCGATGGCAAAGAGTTGAAACCCAAATAGAAGGGAAGTAAGCGAAGCTGTGAACAGGGGCAGGGAGGAAAAAAATTAGGAAGCCAGAGCACAGGAACTGGGCACGGACAAGGGTTTGAGAGGAGTTTGGCTAAGACTCCTGGCAAAGGGAGGAGATAGCCAGTCTAGGAATGGCTAGGGAAAGGCGGAAAGAACCCCAAAATATAGCATGCATAGGAGTGAGGGCAAGCAGTGGTCCACCACACCAAGAGAGCCTAGGAAAAGGACCCTGGAGACCTTCCTCTACCCCGCTCAGATCTCTAGCAGATTGCTCTGCTCCGGGCTGCCTCCAGAGGCTTTCTCTGGGGGTGCAGGCGAAGTGGAAGATCGGGGAGGTTGACTGGCTTCTTCTTCCCCGACGCTGCGGCTCTCCCCCAGCTCCTTAGGGCCACTTGGGGGCGGCCCCGGGCCTGGTTCCCCGTGGGTGCGCTGGTGTTTGCTCAAGTGGTCGCTTCTGGTAAAGCGCTTGGAGCAGAGGAGGCAGGTGAACTTCTTCTCCCGGGTGTGAGTGCGCACATGGCGCTCCAGCTCGTCGGAGCGGGTGAACCTCTTGCCGCAGAAAAGCCAGTTGCAGACGAAAGGCCTCTCGCCAGTGTGCCAGCGCAAGTGGGCTTTCAAATGTGAAGCCTTGCCGTACACCTTGCCGCAACCAGGAATGTGGCAGCTGTGAATGGGCTTCTTTCGCAGCCCAGCCGCTGCTGCCCCCAGCCGCTCTAGCTCCTGACAATTGGGGCAGTCGCAAGTAGAACGCCCTGCCCCACTGCCGGCATAGCCACCACTGGCCCCAGTGCCTGCACCCCGGGGGGGTTTGCCTGCACCACTCCCCTCCAATTGGCCACTATTGCCAACTGCCTTGGGCTTATAGACATCTTGGGGTAGGACATGCTGGGGCCCTGGCTGCAGGAGGTGGGGCGCTGGGTAGGGAGCTGGATTAAGGGGGGCAAAGTCAGATGAGTAAGTAGGCAACTGGGGGTTCAGTGGCGGTTGGGCAGGGCCTGTGGACAGTGTCCCTTGCAGCCCATCACCCTGGCCCTGTCCACCACCTAGCCAGTTGCCCCCAGGATGCATGTCCCACCAAGGAGTAGGGGTGTTGCCTGGACCTGGTGAGATGCCTGCATGGATGCCTGCCTTGTACCAGGAGCCATAGGGATGTGCCATGTCCAGAGAGGTGTAGACACTAGGCAGGCAGTCAGAAGAGCCGTGCCCCTTAGGCACCAGTAGCCCAGGGTCTTGGGCACCCGTGGGCCCAGGAAATGAGTGAGGAAAGGGTGGATAGTCATTGGCATAGCCAGAGGCCGGGGCTGGAGGACTGCCTGTAGGTGACAGGAGTCCATTGGTGCTTGAGAAAGGAGCTGGGTAAGCATCCCCCATGGTTTTGGGGCCTGAAAGGTCGGAATATGGCTTCTTTGTGGTTCCTTTTCCCAACGTCGTTGAGTCCCGCAGAGGGCTGGAGCCACCGAATTTACTGCAAGCCGCTGTCAGCATGGCCAGGGGGCTGCAGCCATAGTGAGCTTCTTCCTGTAGACAGAGGGAGAGGACTGCTTAGGAACAATAAAGAGAGGAGAGAGGGAAGGGCATAGCTATGGGACTGAGACCTACAGACACAGAACAGAGCACAGAGCTCAGGGAAAGGTGAGAGAGAAAGGGGAACTACAGGGAAGAGTGGTGTTCCAGTGAGGCCTTGTACCAGGGCAGAGCTATGATCAAGTCAAGAAGGGACAGAGAGGCCCAGACCTGATACTCTAGTCCACTGTGGAGTCCTAGAGAGATCTGGCTGAGGTGAGAGTTAGGGTACTGACTCAAAAGAGATGTCCTTCAAAGAGAAGCATGTTCCAAATGCAGCGGATCACACCGTAATCTTCGCACTGAGGTGGTGGGCGCAGGGAAAGTCAGAGGCTCAGAAAATCAGTTACACAGCAATTCCAGGCCAGGACAGGTCACACAGATAGATCCTGTCACTGTAGCAAACACACCAAGTATGGTGGCATATACCTTTAGGCCTGGACTCTGTAAGCAGAGGCAGGAGGATCTCTGTGAGTTCCAGGCTACCCTGGTCTACATGGTAAGTTCCATAACAGCCAGAACCTTAGAGAGACCCTGTCTCGAAAAACCAAAACCAAAACAAACAAAAAAGCCTAGCTGCTCAGGATGCTCAGGTGGGAGGGTCACTTGAGGCCAGAAGTCTTTGAGATGGACTTGGCCAGCACAGAAAGGACACCTTCTTCCATTCCTTCTCCACAGAAAGTAGTGTAGGGTACAGAGAACCATATTTGACCCCAATCCAGATTTTCCTGGCATCAACCCAATTCCATTTCCTGTTTCTGCTTGAGCCCCTGACTAAAGAGCCACTGCCTCATCTCCCTGAAGTCAAGACCACATAGCCCTAGGAAGGAATCTCTTGACATGGACCTTGGAGCTGGGGAGCTAAAGGAAAGGACAGCAGAGACACGGGGACGTTTGAGAGGGAATAGGGCTGTAACCAAGCCTAGCTGTGGTGAAGCAAGAGTGTCTTTCAAGCAGACATTGGGTACCTCCTGCTTCTTGGTAATGGAAGAGTCCAAAGTCCTCAAGACTCCCCAAGACAGGGAGCTGGTTAGGACACTGTCACAGCCTTACTCCTCCATGCCTCAGTATCCCCTAATGGTACATGGGGCTAATCTGCACCATACCACTCAAGTGAGTGAATGAAGACGTGAAAGTGGGCTGAGGGAGGACTTTTAGAAACACGGAAGTAGTCAGGTGGTGGTACACACCTTTAATCCCAGCACTCGGGAGGCAGAGGCAGGCAGCTGGACCTCTGAGTTCCAGCCAGCCTGGCTATAGAACAAGTTCCAGGACAGCCAAGACTACACAGAGAAACCCTTTCTTGAAAAACAAACAAAAAACAGAGGTATCTCCTTAATGCCTACCATTGTGCTATGACCAATCTGACCACCCTTGTGCCCATCATTCCTCAGGAGCTATCTGTACCCCTCCTCAGGTCAGACTCAGAACCTCTTTGGGAAGAAATGCATTCCAGCATCCTTGGTTAGTATGTACAAGATCCTGGATTCAACTAAATTGCCTTACATAAAGGAAAGGAAATAAAAGACAACCTTCGAAGGCTTGACCATGTGGTGCCAGTAAGATGGCTCAATGGGCAAAAGCTTTTGTTACCAAGCCTGATGACCTAAATTCAATCCCCAGAACCCATATGGTAGAAGGAGAGAACTCCCACAAATTGTCCTCTGACTTTCACACATGCCATGGCATAACATTCACATAAATACACCCTACATCTCTATCTCTGTCTCTCATGTGTGTGTGTATCAACCATTTTGTTTAAAGAGCTAGTCATTGGACCTGCCAGTGGTGGTGCACACCTTTAATCCCAACACTTGGGAGGTAAAGACAGGTGGATCTCTGTGAATTCCAGGCCAGCCTGGTCTCCTGAGCAAGTTCTAGGACAGGCTCCAAAACAATTCTGAGAAACCCTACCTCAAAAAAGCCAATAAATAAATAAATATAACAAAAGAAAAAGAGAGAAAGAAAGAAAGAAAAAAGAAAGAAAGAAAGAAAGAAAGAAAGAAAGAAAGAAAGAAAGAAAGAAAGGAAGAAACCAACCAAACTTACAAAGGAAGGCAAGAATCCAGGGTTCTCCGACAAGCCTGGTGACTCCCAGTTCAATATGTATGTGTGTATGATGTGATGTCAAATCCTATAAATGAGGCTAGTGTCTCAAGGTTCCAGTGACGGTGTTGGCAATCATGATTCCTGTTCTACACCCCTGCCCAACTCTCCATCTCTTTCTGAGGTCCTGCCAACCCTATAGGCTTCCAAGCATGAGCTATCAAAAGCCACCCAAATAAACTTTTGTTTATTGTCCAACATTAAACCCTTGGGCTTTCCCTGTTATGGTTTCCCTGAAACCTCTAATGGCCCAAGCAGAGAGGAGGTTAGGGCAGGACAGCTGGTGAGGCAGGAGTGAAATCTTAGCATGAAAGCGAGGTGACATTGTGGGAGCTCACACATGGAGATACAGAAACATGGGCTGCAAAGGACACTGTGCCAAGCAAAGCTCCATAGGGACAGAGAAGAGGGGACCATAAAGGAAGATGTTTGCATTAAGAGAGACACAAGCAGACAGGAAAGTTAAAAAACAAAAGGGTGGGGGATCGAGTGAGGCAGAATACACAAAGGAGAGCTGGTAAGAGATCCTGGGCCAGGAAAGCTAAGGAAAACACAGAAGGAAGACAGAGCAGGAGGAAGGCACACACTTCCCACCTAAGAGAAACCCACCGTGGCAATGGGCCACAGAAAACGCTGGACCAGGCCATTCCTCCCTCCTTCTTCCCCTTAGTTGCTGCCCCCTCCCCCTCTGCCCAGCACGGCCCTGCTCGGCTCCTGCTCCGGTGGCTTCCCTGCGGTTGGTTTATTTTTAAAAACGCCGACGCGGTCCCCCGCCTGCCCGGCCCTCACACTGTGGCCACAAGGGCCTCAGCCAAGCCCAGGGACCCCACCCAGCTGTGGGGAGGCAGGGAGGGGTAAAATAAGACAGCCAACCCTAGGCTGACATGAGACCCCGACTTTGGGGAGTAAGGGCCAGTGGGGCCCCTGAAGGCCAGAAAGAAAAAGCAAAGTACTAGACAGCTCTGAGGGCCAAGCTCTAGAGGTTAAGTCCCTTCACATCACAGATTTTCTGGCTGATTGCTCTCTGTGAGAGCTGAGAAAGGGTTCAAGGTTCTGGGTATATGTTCCTGCATCTGATCATATGTACCTTGTAGAAACCAAGACACCCATTTTCCAGCTTCACCCATTTTCCAGCTTCCCTGTTCCCCATGCCTGCCCCAGCATCTTTTAAAATAAAAGGCTCGGGCAGGTGTGGTGGCTCATGCCCTTAATCCCAGCACTCAGAAGCAGGCAAGTCTCTATGAGTTTGAGGCCAGCCTGGTCTGTGTAATGAGTCCCAGGACAGTCTACATAGTGAGATCTGTCTCAAAAAATCAAAAATAATAAAGAAAATAAAAGGCTTAAAAAACAAAAGAGGAGCCTGTAACGGAAGACATGCTAGGAACTAGCTTCTTTGCTCTGATGTCAAGTGAACCAAGGAGGCCTCTCTTTCAAGTAACGCACAGTGGAAATACTTACTATACATCTGACAGCTGGAACTAGCTACATACGCTGAGCACCCAAGGTCCCTGTTCCTCGTGCCTAGCTTTCTCCCAGGTTTCTTAATTCATCCAGATTTATAATTCTTAAAAATTTTCTTGCTGGACAGTTGTGGTGGAGCTCGTCTTTAATTCCAGCACTTGGGTGGCAGAAGCAGGTGAGTCTCTGTGAATGTGAGGTCAGCCTGATCTACAGAAAGAGTTCCAGGACAGCCAGAGCTACCCAGAGAGATCCTGTCTAGAAAAACAAATATATATATAATATATACATATATATTATATATATTTCTTTTATTATGAGTATTTTATTTTTAATCTTTGTCATCCTAGGAATTCAACCCAAGGTCTCTCTCATCCCTGCTGAGCAAGCATTTCAGCACCGAGCTGTATCCCTCTAGTACTGGAGTCCCAACTCCATGCCTAGTATCCTCCCCTCCACTCTCCTTCCCACCCCAGCTCTGCTCTCAGTTCAGCTAAGTGTCTTACCCCAGCAGCTGCTTCCCTCTCTGAATCCCAAGTTCCTCCCACTGCTGGAGAAGCTACTCATACCAGACTGAGAGATCCCCAGGGCCTTACAGAAGAGGTTTAAAAAAACCTAGGATCCTAAAAACTAGTTAAAAGAAATGGAGAGACTGCCTTATGTGATGGTCCATGCCTCCTGACTCGGGAGGTCAGGAGGCAGAGGCAGGCAGATCTCTAAGAGTTTGAGGCCAGCCTGGTCTACAGAGTGAGTTCCAGGACAGCCAGAACTATATAGAGAGACCCTGGCTAAAAAACAAAACAAAACAAAACAAAACAAAACAAAAAAAAACCAGAAAGAAAGAAAGAAAAGCAAAGAAAAGAAAAGAAAAGAAAAGAAAAAAGAAAGGAAGGAAGGAAGAAAGAAAGAAAAGAAAAAGGAGACACTGGTGTGTCTTTGGGTTAGGCATGTTCTGTTCATAAGGAGTTGGGTCTCGCATCCATGACACATTCTTATTGCCAAATGCTTCCCCAAGTCTGTGTCTTTCCAGAAAGTCTCTGAACTGCCCCTCCCCCAGGCGCTAGTGCCACGCTGGCAAGGCTGGCATGATGTGCATACCCATGACACTGTCCCTGCCCTGAGCAGAACAAGGACTTATATATACCTTTTTCCTCTTGCTTCCTCAAATTCATTGTTTCAATGATGGCTCAACTCAGAGCCTGTTGAGTAAAAATATGTGCCCCTAGTCATACATACACATAATAACAAATAAATTTAGACTGTATTAGAGAAAGGGCAATAACAATCTTTACACAATGCTGTTGAGAGTAGGTCTCTATATTTGAGATTCCTATCTGCTTATAGGGTGTGTCCCCCTACTGGCTGGCAAGCCATTACCTCAAACTCAGTCCCAAAGTCATTATCTCATAGCCTTACAGACATCATTCCTCATTTGGACTAAGTACTAAAATAATCCATTTTATGAGTATACATGCACTCTTGCATATACACACACAAACACACACCTGTACTCACAAAATCAGCAATATAAGCAACTCTAACACTTATACACAGGCCAGTGAACACATAAGTTTCACACACATGCACACACACATGCTGCCACAGGTTTAGATAGGTGACTTTCTGGCTAGTCAATCACCAAAGACTCGTCACTCCAGGGCCCTGACTTAGGGCCTCCAGAACAGATTTTGGTTGCTTGCTTTGTTTTTGAGACAGGGCCCCTCTTTGTAGCTCTGGCTGTCCTCGAACTCTCTGTGTGGATCAGGCTGGCCTCATTCTCTTCCGTTCCTGCCTCCCAAGTATTGGGATTAAAGGAATGTGCCACTATTTTGGGCTGAGATGGTGGCTTCTGAGGGTCCCAATAGGGCCAATTTGATGCTACTGGAGGATGCTGATATTCAAGGAGGATTATCTCACCCCAAATTCCTTCAGAAGGACACTGAAAGCAGCCTAGAGATGGTGACACAGAAACAACACCAAGAGACCAGGAAGATGTCAGGTTCTGAGAAGCTGTGTGTAGTCCCTTTCCAACTCTGTGCCTCCTGTTCCCCAGAATCCCTGACAAAGTTAGTGATTTCTCAAGAACCCAAATTCATATGGTACCCTAGTTCTCTCAATATTCAGAACCAGAGGCAAAGGATGCTGGGGTCCTAGCCTGGAGGGGAAGTGGCCCAATCCTCCCTGGAGCCTCCCACTCCCAAAATAGAGCTTAGTTTGTCTTTGGCTGAAAGCTAAATATTTGTGAGCTGGGCAAGCAGCCTCAGACCCTGTCCCTCCTCCTTGGTTCCCTCTCAGGCCTGGGCTTACTTCTCCTGGCCAGCCCCCCTGCCCCCTCCCCCCATGCAGGGCTGCTCTCTCTACTCTCATACAACCTACCTCCTCTCCCACACCCCAGCTCCCAGGCCAGGCTCTACCCTCAATACAGACCTGACCAGATCTTGCTTAACATAGGAGCCCTGGACATGGGACTCCCCCAACCCAAAGAACTGTAGCTGAAAGCTCCTCCACGCCCACTCAGATACCATCTGCTGCCAACCTACCTGTTTCCCACCGTCCATTCCTTCTCCCTGCTTTCTCCATTGTGTTTTCACTCCTCACAGCTAGTGTTTAGCTGACCTTAGGGGCCCTAGATTTCTTTTTACCCAGTTCTCTCCCCCCTTCTTTGACTGCCCTCTAACCCCTGACCCTGTTTTCTCCTCCCTTTGCTTCTGCCCTCTGCTTGTCCCTCCTAGGACACTACTCCTCTTCATCAGAAGGACCTTGGAAGTAACTAGCTTTGCAGCCACTGTCTATGTAAGATGAGGGGGTGGGGTAGGCATGGATTAGGACCAGGAAGATTGTAGCTGGTTTCCTAGGAAGAGGAGGAAACAGTTACCTCAAGCAGAGAGGATGCCATCCTCAGGCTGGGGATCGGGTCCCAAGGAATCAGGCAGACGGAGAGAACCGAAGAGCCAGAGGGAGAGGGAGAAGGGAGAGGGAGGGAGAATGGGAGAGAAGAGATCTAAAGTTAGAAGGGACTGGGGGGTGGGGGTGGGGGGGCTGCTCTCTGTCTGTAGGGATCCACCCTCTAATTACAGCTTTCCCAGCGGAGAAGACTCCGGATCCAATGAGGAGGGCGAGAGAGGGAGGCAGAGGGTCCAAATTTCCTGCTCCATTTGCTGAGCTCCCCAAAGAAGGGATCTGAGAGGGAGAGGAGAAAAGGGGGTGCCCAGGGAGCCGCTGGGAAGCAGGAATATGGACAAGTTGTCAGAGCTTCTCTGGGGGTGCTAGGGGGAAAAGTAAAAATGGTTGGTAGACCCAGGTGTCCTACATACCCCAGAAATCCAATGGGCATCTGTGGGCAGTCCCCCAGAGCTGCTCAGCATCTGTACCTGGGGAGTCTGAGGTTGGCTGTCCCGTCTCCTCTCAAGAGGTCTGGCACGAAGACTGCTGGCAATGGGTGGCCTGAGGGCGCTGGGAGGGATCCGCTCCTCTCTGAGGCCAGCTCACTCTTGTTCCCACTCAGATCCAATCCTATAATCCTACTCTGACTCGGAGTCCTTGCAGCTACTCAGTGCCGCGGCAGCTTCTGTTGCTGCAGCTGCTGCTGCTGCTGCTGCTACCGAGGCTGTTGCCGCTGCTGCCGCTCTGCTGAGGAAAGGAACAGGAGGGAAAAGGAACAAACCCCAAACCACTAATTAGAGATCTGGGGGGGGGGGATGGGGGATTGGGGACGACACTCACACAGAGAGACTGGAACACACTGACATACACACTCATGGACAAACCCAGGGATGATGCATGTACACGTACATACTGCTACCCACATGGGGATTGTCACTGTGGTGAATGAACACAGACAAAGTCACATACAATGAATATGATGACACATTGGGGCACCTACACTACCACCCACCACCCCCCCAAGCTAGCAATGGAGATGCTTTCTTGTTCATTCAGCCACCACCTTATAAGATCAGGGTGGTACTGTGCGTATTGTGTGTGTGTGTGTGTGTGTGTGTGTGTGTGTGTGTGTGTGTGTGTATGTGTGTGTGTGTTGTGTGGAGTAGGAGGGATGACCTATCTGCTCAGTGTGGTTGTGTCTACTGCCCAGACTTTCAGTGTCAATGAGTTAGGTTCTAAAGCCAGCCTGAGCAAGTGATGGGGAGCGGGGAAGAACATGGCACAGTTTGCAGAGGAAGGTGTCCCCAATGAGACTGTTGAGCAATGAGACCTGGGCCCTCTTCAGGTTGTAGGGCAGAACCTAGATCCTTAGAAGATTTAAAGCAAGCAGGAATGAGGGTCAGAGCAGAGGGTCATTGGCCAACTCATTCATGCCCACACTTAGTCTCCTGGGATTAATCTCCTCCAATAGGAATAATCTATCATCTCTCATTCCTTCTATTGAGGAGTTGCCATCCCTAATGCCCTCTAGGTTAGGGATTTAATGTCCTTCCTTCAGTAGGTGGTTTCTCTCATAAGTCATCTTGCTTCCCTAGGTGGAACTTCTTGGCTCTCTTCTCCATGGCCATGCAGCAATTCACTATCTAGAAAGAACTTATGCTAGCTCTTGGTCAGGACTTCCAACTGTAGCATCCTACCCAGATGAGAAAGAGAAGGAATGTCAATCACAATGGGAGAAGGAAGTCTAAAATATTTATTAACTGATGCCTTGGTCCCAGGATGAGTTCACAGGAGAGCGCTGGACAGCCTAGTGGTAAACAGGGTATCTGTTGGAGCTGGAGAGATGGCTGGGTGGTTAAGAGCACTGTCTGTTCTTCCAGAGGACCTGGGTTCAATTCCCAGCACCTATGTGGCAGCTCATAACTGTCTGTAACTCCAGTTCCAGGAACCCACTGGCACCCTCTCACAGACATACATGCAGGCAAAACACCAATGCATATAAAATAAAAAAAAAGAATAATTTTTACAAAATAGCGTCTGTCCCACAAGGGGGCCTGTCTGGGAAGAGGGACAGCAAGTCAGTCCCTCCCTCACTCCTCTGTCCTCAACCAGACTAGCCTGTTCTTTCTAGCTCTCTTTACTCTCTAGCAGCCCTCATTTTCTCTTTGTAAGGGGCAGGGATAACCCACTTTCTTGTTCTTTTTGACCTCAGAGTTCTTCAAAAGAAAAAACTAAGAAGGCTGGAGAGATGGCTCAGTAGTTAAGGCCACTGCTTGCTCTTCCAGAGGTCCTGAGTTCAATTCCCAGCAATCACATGGTAGCTCACAACCATCTATAATGAGATCTGGTGCCTTTTTCTGGTCTGCATACATAATATACTGTATACACAATAAATAAATAAAATACAGACTCTTGACTGGATACATCTGGGATAGGGGCCTTGGATTCTGCATCTAAGAAAAATATTTTTTTTTTTCGAGACAGGGGTTTCTCTGTGGTTTTGGAGACTGTCCTGGAACTAGCTCTTGTAGACAAAGCTGGTCTCAAACTCACAAAGATCTGCCTGCCTCTACCTCCCGAGTGCTGAGATTAAAGGCATGCGCCACCACTGCCCGGCAACAAAAAGAAAAAGCTGAGAGACGGATGGTAATGAAGGTTCAGGGACATGGTAGTTGAAGCTGTGAACAGAAGCAAATTTCAGGTAGGACTCAAGAGTTCAGGATCCCAACACCCAGATTTGATTTCTAACTCATCTATAGAGTGCATGCTAATGGGTAAGGTATGTGGACCTGGATTTAACTTAATCTCCAGTCTCATTCTCTTTTCTCTCTCCCTCTGTCTTTCTTTCTCTAACACATGATTTCACAAGGTAACCCTGTGAGCCCAACACATAAGAGAAGTATTGGGAACCAGGTGGCTGTCAGACAAAGAAGCAAAGCAAAAGACAGACTGGAAAGAAGAGAGGGCACGAGAGCACAGCAAACAGTCCCAAGAGAACTGGAAAAGGTATTAGACAGCCCAAGGAAAGAGAAGTTTGATCTCAGCGCTTGGGAGGCAGAGGCAAGACGGTCTCTCTGAATATGAGGCCAGCCTGGTCTACACTTTGAGTTCTAAGATAGCCAGGACTGCATAGAGAAACCCTGTCTCAATAAAAAAAAAAGAGAAATAAAAAAGAAGAAACAAACAAAAACAAAACCCAAAAACAAACAAGCAAACAAAAACCAGATACCTGGCTTTGAAAAAGACAAAACAAAACCCAGAAAAAGCAGAAAAGAAAAGGCAACAACAACAAAAACCACCTTAAAAGAAAAAGAAACAGATCCAGACGAACAAAGATAGGATACAAGGCTACAGAAAGACAAGGGAAATAAGTAGAGGAATAGCCAGTTCTGGAGGAGGTGAAGGGTAAAGCAACCAGCAGGTGGGGGGGGCGGAGATGAAGTATAAATAGGGCATAATTGTGTCCGATGATTACATGGGCCACCCCACCCGTCTGCCCAGAAGGAAGTGCCCGTGGTGGGACATTGCTATGACCTCGTAGTGTAGTCTCCTCCATGGTGGTGGTGGGGAGCCTAAGGCCTAAGTGTTGGTTAAATCTCTAGGGTTTTAACTAAGAAACTGTAAAGAAAAGGAACCTCTCCAGCAGTGACAGTATCATTAGAGGACCAGAGCATAGCTCAATCAGAAAACTGAGGCGGGAGAGAAATCTAGGAGAGAGAGAGAGAGAGAGAGAGAGAGAGAGAGAGAGAGAGAGAGAGGGAGGGAGGGAGGGAGGGAGGGAGGGAGGGAGGGGGAGGGAGGGAGGGAGAGAGAGAGGGAGGGAGGGAGAGAGAGAGAGAGAGAGAGAGAGGGAGGGAGGGAGAGAGAGAGAGAGAGAGAGAGAGAGAGGAGGGAGGGAGGGAGAGAGAGAGAGAGAGAGGGAGGGAGGGAGAGAGAGAGAGAGAGAGAGGGAGGGAGGGAGAGAGAGAGAGAGAGAGAGAGGGAGGGAGGGAGGGAGAGAGAGAGAGAGAGGGAGGGAGAGAGAGAGAGAGAGAGAGAGAGAGAGAGAGAGAGGGAGAGAGAGAGAGAGAGAGAGAGAGGGAGGGAGGGAGGGAGAGAGAGAGAGAGGGAGGGAGGGAGGGAGGGAGAGAGAGAGAGGGAGGGAGGGAGGGAGGGAGAGAGAGAGAGAGAGGGGGAGGGAGGGAGGGAGGGAGGGAGAGAGAGAGAGAGGGAGAGAGGGAGGGAGGGAGAGAGAGAGAGAGATGGACTCAGACCTGATTGGACAAAAAGAGAATGGAAGGGTAAGGGATGGATGAAAAGGAAAGCCTCCATCTACAAAGGGGTAGATGAGGCAAGGGTCAGTCTTTCCATTCCCTGTGGGAAGGAGTAGAAGCATTCAAACCCTACAAATGTTAGGGGAAGAAGCAGGAGGAGCAGAGTCCTTGGAAGATGTAAGAGCCAGAGCCTGATGCAGGAACACAGGTAGGCAGCCACTGCATACCAACAAGTCTTCCGGACAAGGATCTGTGTCAGCCAGGTGAGTGGCAGTATGCCCCTCTGAGGGCCACCTTTACCCATGCCCTCGAGCTCCGGCTTCTGACTTCTCTCACTCCAGTTAAAGACACTATTGCAAGCCAGCTGTGGACCTGGTATTCCTGGGTCCTGCTCTCCACCCACCTCTCCAGTGCCCTCAGGGACCTGGGGGAGGGGGGCAGCAACTGGAATCTCTTCCCAAGGACCTACCTCCACCCTCACAGGCCTCCCTCAGCCCAGCCTCCCAGGGGGTGGGGCAGCCCAGGCAGAGGCGCCATGTGGCAGGGGCGGGTAGAGGCTGCGGCTCTGGCCCTTCCAGTATAAACCCCCTAGGCATCTGGTTTCTATCCACCACCCCCACCACCCTGGGGGCCCCTCAGCCTCCGCCCATGGCCACCCAGACACTGAGCTCTGAGATGGACGTCCCTTGAAGGGGTGGATGGTGCCTTCTGATCTCCCAGTGCCACACTGGGCTGAACCGCAGGGACCACTCCCTTCCCTCCCTCCCTTGAGAGATACAGGGTGGGCTTCTCTAGACTATAGGGTTAAATCTGGAACCTGCCTTCAGTTCTAATGATTTTACATCTTTCTGCAAAGGTGGAAGGAGAGTGAAACTCGGGGATAATGGGAAGTTCTACTCCCTGTTCCTTGAGGGGCATTAGTTACCTTCTTCACAATCTTTGCCTATGCTTACCTGTTAAGGTTTCTCTCTGAACTCTAATCCAGGGACTCCTAGGCTTTCCTCAAAACTGCTATAGATTTGACTGCTTAGACTCACCAGAAAGGAGAAAATAGAACCTTCAAAATTGACACATAACCCTACAAGCCTGATGGCTAACACACAATCAGGTACACATACTAGCACACTTTCTGGAGAACACAGAACCCATTCACATTATGTAATGTACGACACCCACAGTAACACACACTGACTCATAGGTGTGCTATACATACCATGCTTACCCAAAGGCTCCCTGATTCCCATTCATACCAGCACAAATACTCATAGCTTTGCATGTATTACCAGCACACATACTCACAGATATGTATGTATATGTAAATATGTCTGCATACAGATTCAGTGACCTTGATGCCTCTTGTGGACCCACTTAGACTCATTTCAACATAGCATCTCCACACAAGCAAATGTCATAATCCCATCACTTGAGAGGTAGAAGCAGGAGAATCAGAAGTTTAAAGTTATCCTCAGATGCGTAGTGAATACAAGGTTAGCCTGGGCTACATGAGGCACTATCTCAAAAAGCAAACAAAGAGGATAGGCATGATGTGGCCAGCCCTATATATTGCTCTCTCTACCTCCTACTTTACTACTTTGATCCCTTTACTACCCACTCCCCTAGGAGACAAGATACCCAGATGGCCTTATGCAGACTCCTTAGCTCTGGGGAACCCCAGGCATCCCCACCCCCACCCAACTGCCCCCCTGCTCTGTGGCCCTGCTGACTCATCTCTCCCTCTGTGGAGCTCCCCAACCACAGGGGCCTGGAAGAGAAGCTTGGAAAGTTGCGATCATGTCCCGGGCCCCTAGTCTGGCCACTACCCGCCCCCAAGCACCCTGGCCCAGCCCTCCTCTCCAGTGGTGACTCCAGTGACAGACAAAGAGATAGGAAAGAGGAAGGCACCCAGAAATAAGAAAACAGGAAGACAAAGGGAGCCAGGGGCAAGGATGTGAGACTATCCTCTCCGTTACAAGGAGGCTAGGCCAGCCTTGATGTCATTGTGAAACCACACCTCAAAAAGAAAAGATGGCAGGTATGCTGGTACATGCTTGTAATCCCAGCACTCAGGAAGCTGAGGCAGGAGAACTGCAACATGTTCTAGACCAGCATAGGCTCCATACTGAGTTCTAGTGCAATATGAGTTACTGTGGCATCTTCGTGAAAAACCAAAACAGAGATAGGTCAGATAGTTCAGTGGGAAAGGACAATTGCTGGCAATCCTGACACTCTTTTGAGTTTGAACCCCAGAACCCACATAGTGGGTGGAAAGAACTGACCCCCTCAAGTTGTCCAACGACCCCCACATGTGTGCTGTGGCATGTGCCTTTTCCTTGTAGAAAAGAAAAAACACTAACAAAACACAAAAAGCAAAGGCAGATATATGGAATGCATAAGGTAGGGACACAGACAAGAGTTCTGAGGGACAGCTGCTAATCTGATGGGATCCTTGAAGAGCAATGGACTGGAGACCAGAGAAGCTTGGTCCCTGGGTCAAGGAAGTCATTATTCATGGGCTCAGGATTTGGACACTGACTAGTGCCCAGTCTAGCATTTTGATTTGACATTGAGTAGTCTGGAGCTCTAAGAGGCAAAGCGGATGGCACAGGAGAGAGAATGGTGGCAAATGCCACCCAAGACAACTTGGAGAGGGAGTCCCCCACCCCAAGAATTTACAAACATTCCTGTCTTTTTTATTTTATGTTCATTGATATTTTGACTGCATGTATGTCTATGTGAGTGAGGGTGTCAGACACCCTGGAACTGAAGTTATAGACAGGCATCAACTGCCAAGTGGTTGCTGGGAATTGAACCCTGGGTCCTCTGGAAAAACAGCCAGTGCTCTTAACTGCTGAACCATCTCTCCAGCCCACTACATTGTTGTCTTTTAGGAGCTGCAAGACTCTAGTCTTGGTTCCGCTTGTCTCTGAGCCTCAGTTTCCTTGGTTAATGTTTGATCCCTGAAATAAAACAGTAGTTTCAGGGGAAATAGGTCAGAATCTGCAAGAAGTACTATGAGAAGAGAGAGAAGGAGCAGGGACCGAGAGGACTAGTGTGTGTGTGTGTGTGTGTGTGTGTGTGTGTGTGTGTGTGTGTATGTGTAACAGGTGTAGCCGTGGAACACAGGAACCCTCCTTGCTTGGGTATCTGTCATGCACAGGTCAGCATTGAACTAAGACCCTGTTGGTCTCCGGGAAAGGCCCTTTTGTTAAAATAGTCCCTTCAATAGCACGTACATTAAAAATTGGAACTCCTAGATATACAACCAAAAAAAAGGAAAAGCTCCAGGCAGTGGCGGAACGTGCCCAGAACATGGGAGGCAGAGGCAGGCAGATCTCTGTGAGTTGCAGGACAGCCAGGGAAGTTACACAGAGAAACCCTGTCTGGAAAAATAAAGCAAACAAAAAAAAAAAAAAAAAAAAAAAAGGGACAGATCAACGAGCAAGGATGACACACAAATTCATGAAATGCTCCATATTTTTATTTTTAGAGAAGATGTATGCCCTTTAGGGCTGGAGACATGGCTCAATGATTAAGAACACACACTGCTCTTTCAGAGGACCTGAGTTTGATTCTTTGTACCCATACACACTCACACAGACATATATCCATCATTAAAAGTAAACTAAATCTTTCTTTTGAAAGGTCTGGTGAGATGGCTCAGTGAGCAGTGAGCTAAAGCAGTTCTTGCCAAAAGCGATGCCCTAAAGCTTAATCCCAGTACCCATATAATGGAAGAAAAAGATTCCTGCAAATTGTCCTTTGACAGCCACACATGTTGTGATGTTCTTGCACCCACACACATACAAGTCATAAATAAAAACACATATACCTACATTTTTGTTTTATTTTGTGAGACAGGGTCTCTCTACATAGGTCTGACTGTCCTGAAACTCACTGTGTAGACCAGGCTAGCCTTGATCTCACAGAGATCCATCTGCTTCTGCCTTCTGAGTGCTGGGATTAAAGAATGTGTCACCATGCCTAGCTAAGAAATGACACTTTTGAATAAGGACCATACCTTCTATCCCAGGAATAGGACTAAACAACTACAAAAAAATGATCCTTCAAAATCCTGAATATTGCCAGGTGTTGGTGGTGCATGCCAGTAGCCCTAGCACTTGGGAGGCAGAGGCAGGCAGATCTCTGTGAGTTCGGGGCCAGCCTGGTCTACAGAGCTAGTTCCAGAACAGGTTCCAAAGCAATACAGAGAAACTATGTCTGGAAAAACAAAAAACAAAAAGCAAAAACAACAACAACAACAACAAAAATCCTGAATATTGGGCTGGAGGGATAGCTTTGCAGTTAGGAGCACTGACAGTTCTTCTGAAGGACCCAAGTTTGATTCCCAGCACCCACCTGGCAGTTCACAGTAGTTCACAGCTGTAATTCTAGTTCAAGTGGATCTGAACTTCCAGCCTCTATATATATAGCACACAAATATACATTCAGACAAAACACCCATATGTATAAAAATAAGTAAATCTCAAAAAAATTAAATTCTGAATGTAAACCAGGCACTCTGGAGGCCGAGGTCAAGGTAATTGAAGATCATCTTACTCAGGACATAAGTTTCGTGCCAGTCTGGGTTTCTTGACCTTGAGCTCCCAATGCTCTTGTTTCCATCTTCAAAGTGCTGGGATTCTAAATGTGTACCGTGAAGCCCAGTCTATGCAATGTTAGGGATCATACCCAGAGCTTCATACATGCCAAGCAAGCACTCCATCAACTGAGCTACATCCTCCCTTTTACCCCTCTCTCTCTCTTTCTTATGTGTGGTATGGCGAGGGATTAAGCCCAGGATCTCCTGCATACTGAACAAACATAGCCTTGCTCTAATTGTTGGGGTCAGAGATATATGAAATGTGGAATGAGTCTACAGAGCATTGAGTCATTCAACAAATGTTCAAAGACCACATACTTTGTGCAGAGCACGCAGAGCTAGGCACAAGCCTGTAACCATAAATATGGCTGGTCCAGAGCTTTGCCTCATCAACTAACCAGCAACGAACAAAAGAAAAGTGATCATTTTAATTAATTTAATTTAATTAGAATGAGTACTAGATGTTATAGGAGACAGGGTTGATCTAAGTCAGTACTGGAAGAAGGAATTAAGGAAGGTTTCTAGAAGAAAAGACGACTGAATAAAGAAACCAAAAAAAATAGCTGGACATGACTCATATTTGTAATCCTAGCACTTAGGAGGCTGAAGTAGGAGTGCCATGAGATTAAAGCTAACCTGAGCTGGGCAGTGGTGGGGTACACTTTTAGTCCCAGCACACTGGAGGCAGAGGCAGGTGGGCCTCTGTGAGTTCGAGGCCAGCCTGGTCTACAAAGCTACACAGAGAAATCCTATCTAGAAAAACAAAACAACAAACAAGCTAACCTGAGCTATGTAGAGTGAGCCTGAGCTATGTAAAGCTAGACTAAGCTATGTGGTAAGATTTTTACCAAAAAAAAAAAAGAAATGCAAGGAGGTGATAGAAGGAGAAAGGAAGAAAGGCTCAATAAAAATAAGAATTGGTCTAGCTGGGCATGTTGGGACACACTGGTAATCCCAACACTTAGGGTGGGACGCAGAGGCAAGAGAGTGATTTTGAACTCCGTGCCAAGCAGTGTTACAGCTGACCTGACAGTCTATCCCCCAAACAATCAGCATCAACAAAACAAAAATATTGCAAATGTACAGTGTCACAGGGTAAGAGAGATGAACACCTTTGTGATGCTGATCGTGAATATGAATGCACATGAAGGTTGGGCTGGGTCAAGTGGCACAAGCCTGTATCCCCAGCTACTCCAGAGGCTGTGGCAGGAGGGTCACCTAGGCTCCCATGTGAGCCCAACTCTGCCACACACACAAAGGATGGTGGTGTGCTGTAGATCAGTGGTAGTGTCTCACAAGCACAAATCCCCTGGGTCCCACCCAGTACATGAGAGAGAAAGGTTGGGGGATGGAGAGGATGGTGGAAAATGTCTCCTCAGCCCTGCAAGGTATCTGAACTTGACCCCAAGGACAACATATAGAAATGTTTGTATATTAGAAAGATGGCTCTAGCCGGGCGTTGGTGGCACATGCCTTTAGTCCCAGCACTCAGGAGGCAGAGGCAGGCAGATCTCTGTGAGTTCCAGGCCAGCCTGATCTACAGAGCTAGTTCCAGGACAGGCTCCAAAGATACAGAGAAACCCTGCCTCAAAAAACAAAAAACAAAACAAAAAAAGTAAATAAAAGGAAAGGAAAGGAAAAGAAGGAAGGAAGGAAGATGGCTTTAGTAGAGTGGTGGTAGCACATGCCTTTAGTCCCAGTACTCAGGAGGCAGAGGCAGGTGGATCTCTGTGGGTTCAAGACCAGCCTGGTCTACAGAAAAATTTCCAGAACAGCAGGGCTACACAGAGAAACTCTGTCTTGAAAAACCAAAATAAAAAGAAGAGAAGAGAAAAGAAAAGAAAGATAACTCTGGCTGCAGAGATGATAATGAAATAGTGTCTTAGAGCCAGACATTCTGGGTCAATCAGTGATTTAGTCTGCTGCAAGCTTGGGCTAACTGTTTAACCTACGATGCCTAAGATGCTTCTTCTGTAGAAATGGGAAACAAGACACTAAATTCTCAGGGTTGTTATGACATTTAGAAATAGGACTCAGTGGGTAAAGGTACCTGCCATCAAGCCAGAGTTCCTTTTCTTTGACTCTCTATCTCCTGAAAGTCATCCTCTAACCCCCACACATGCACTGTGGCACAATGCACCCCCCCATAAAAGTAATTTTTAAAAATCCACAAAAATTAGAAAGGTGTGAACCACCACCTTTAACTGCCGCTGAACTATACCTCTAACCTCTAGCCCTTGTAACTATAAACAGTGTCCACCACTTAGTATTTGCTTTATAAATGATACCTGCTAGTGTTGTCATAGGTTGGTGGAGGACAAAACTGGAGATGAGAAAGCAATTGTGTCATCAGACCAAGCCACAGGTGAGATGTGCTCTAAGGCAACAGAATTGGTTTCCTCAAAGTCTGGGGGAAATAACATGGAAAGGAGAGCCAGCCTGATTGACCAGCAGGCATGCAGATTTTAAAGTCCAGTTCTGAGAATGGCCCTGGACAGCCAGTGGCTCTGAGAGAGGGGCCTGCGCCGTATCTGAGGGTCTACCTCAGCATTCTAGCAGGCATCTCCTGAACTGTTGGGAGTCCCTCTAAAGAACTGTTTCCCTACCCTGTTTCTCCTCTTTTCTGCCCCCCCCCCTTTTCTCCTCGCTTAGAAACTTTCCCCACTGCCATTGTTAATGAGAGTCCCTGGAGTCTGCCACTACCCCCATCTCCACCAGCCTCAATAGGTTATCCCTCTGGATTTCAAAGCACTGTTCGACTTTTTCCATGTGGAGGCTCGAAACGAGGTGTTCATCCAGTGAAAGTGTAAGAGTGGGCCTCAGCCTCCAGCTAAGGCTGTTGGAGAAACACATGCAGCCAGAGGGGCAAAGTCGTGAGATCTGGATGGGGGCATCTCCCATCGCTTACGCTGGCCGCCAGGGACCTCTGGCATGCCTCGGTGTCCCGGTTCCGCGGGCTGGCGAGGGGCGGGACGGCTGGGGGGCGGGGCGCAGGCGGGGCAGGCCGGGCCAGGCGCCCGGGCAGGAGGCAGCTGCATATCTGCGGTCCCGACCACAATTGCTGGGAGTCGCGTCCCGGAGACTGGCGGCGCTGACTCTGCCCGCTGCGGCCGCCGCGCCGATTAGAGCCCGAGAGGGAGCGCCAACCCGGGGAGGGGGGCGGTGGCGGGGGAGTGCCGGTGCCCCTTGCCCTCTGTCCTAGCCAGCACCCCCAAGTTGCCCAGCCGGGTCTTTCTCAGCTTCCTTTATAAACCCAGGGTAGGTGTCCAGCCTTCCAGCCTTGGCTTTATCCAAACTGTATCTAAAGCTAGTGCTTTGGGACCCTGAAACGACCTACGGTGCTGACAAGCCGTTGACCTGAAGCTGACTGCCTGCCTCTTCCTCTTCCCCCAACTCCCAAGAAAGAGGACTTAGACTCCACTTTCTCTTATCCTACTTTCCTCAGAAGCGCTCTCGGCAAAAGCATATCCTAGGAACCTGAGACACCAGAGGACAAGCTTTCCGAGGCCAGAGCACCCCCTGCTGGCTGGCTCTAAGCCTGCCCCTCCCCCTCCAGCTGTGACCTCCAGCTGTGTTGGTCGGGTGGTGGGGAGAGCTGGCCTCTTTGATCTCGGAGCGTGGCCACCCCTTCCAGGCGCCCCATTAACCTCCATTATCCCAATTAGGCATCCCTCCCAGTCCTGGACACTTCAAAGTCCCTTTCAGTGTGGAGAGAAGAGGGGCTGACTCCTTTGCCCCTCGACAAGCCAAATCATTTTCAGTCAAGACCCTGGTATCCGGGTCCCCAGCTTGTGTTCATGATAATAGAGCTATAAAAAGGATCTCGAGAGAATAAATAGAAAAGGGGACCCTTTTTTTCCTCGTTCCCAGTTCTGCATTAAATGATTGAGGTAGTGGCCTCCAGGATCCTGGCTGACCTGAGCCTCCCACCAATTTACCCAGGTTTATCCTATCCAGAGGGGAGCCAAGAGCCACCCTCCTCCTTCCTTAATCCTATCTCAACACTCCCTCCTCTCCTCCCTCCTGGAACAATTTCCGCTGGGGGAGCCCGAGCAGGGTTCAGCACAGTGGCCGCTTCCTGGAACATTTTCCTGTATCCGAAACCGCGGCTCCCTCCCCAGGGACCCGCTGATCAAGGCCAGATGGGAGCAGGGATGGGGGTGGAGGCAAAGGAGCCAGGCTCTCACCATCACCCCCCTCCCAACACATTTGTACACCACACGGAGCCCCCTGCCTTGACACACACACTGACACAGGCACACACCACATGCCACAGTCACACACCCATGGGCACTCATGGCGACACAGGAACCACAGGACCGAGTCTTAGAGAGCCAACACATCCATAGATATCACCGCACACTATCTCCACCCTATCCACACCCTTCTAACCACTCCTTGGGCCTTCCTTGCCTCAAAAGGAGACTGTAGGGATCCAAAATTACTGGGACAGTGCTGCAGGAAGTTATTAGATGACAAAGGGGACAGATTGGGACATCCATGTGCCCAACTGCACAGTATTTAGGACTTTGTTCCATTTCTGGATGATTATTATGTCTGATCAGTCTCTCCTGGGTGCTGGGAAGATGCTAACACTCCTCTCCTTGGGTGCCTCTCTCAGTGCACTTTCTAGTTGCTTCCATTCGTACAGAAGTACAGGGTATTCATGAGGTTTACTTATGACAGCCAGAGTCAAAGAAAGCAAAAGCAGGCAACTGCATGGATTCTAAGGTCTGACTCTCAAGGACAGACAGGAAATCAAGACACCTCTCTGATGACAGGCCACTCCTCCTCTCTCCCTGCTGCTCCTCTGATATTTATTTATAGGATTCCACCCCTGGCTGGTCTTACACTCTCAGAGGTCAGCCTGTCTCTACCTCCTGAGTGCTGATATTAAAGGCATGAGTCTCCTGGGCCTGGAGAGAGGGCTCAGAGGTTAAGAGCATTGACTGCTCTGCCAGACAACCAGGTCCATTCCCAGGACCCACATGGCAGCACATAGCAGCTTACAACTATCAGGAGGTGTAACACCCTCACACAGGTATACATGTAGGCAAAACACCAACACACAGAAAAATAGTCTGGAAGTGGTGGCACAGGTCTTTAATCCCAGCACTCAGGAGGCAGAGGCTGGCAAATCCCTGTGAGTTCAAGACCAGCTTGGTCTACAGAAGGAGTTCCAGGACAGCCAGGGCTACACAGAGAAACTCTGTCTCAAAATAAATAAATAAATAAATATAAACTATAAACTATAGAAAGAGAAAAGGCATGCCATCCAGCTATTTTGTTGTTTGCTTTGAGACAGGGTCTCTATTATTTAGCTCTGGCTGTTCTAGAACTCACTCTGTAGATCAGGACGGCTTCAAATTCAAAAGAGACTGGCCTGCCTCTGCCTCCCAAGTTCTGGGATTAAAGGCATGTGCCACCACTGCCTGGCTCCTCCCTTCTTTTTCTTTTCTTCTTTCTTTCTTTCCTCCTTTCTTTCTTTCTTTCTTTCTTTCTCTCTCTCTCTCTCTCTCTCTCTCTCTCTCTCTCTCTCTTTTGTGTGTGTGTGTGTGTGTCTGTGTGTGTGTGTCTGTGTGTGTGTGTGTGTGTCTGTGTGTCTGTGCTCTAGGCATGAAACAGCTTTGGCCACCAAGCCAGGCATCAAGCTAGGATGAACAAAGGACTGCTATCTGCTCTGCCCCTGGTTGACATAAGAACACCACCACAAGATGTCTCTTTGCCCATTGCCAGAGGTTTCCTCCCTTCTTTTATTTTTTTAAAATTTTCATTGATTTATTCACTCACTTGTTTACATTATTGAGTATGCAGTGAAAGAGGGCCTATGGATCAAGAGGAAGGGACGTGGCATAGACCACCACTTGGTGACCATTGCCACTTGACAAAGTTCCAACATTTCAACATTGCAGACCACACTTGTCCAGCACCTTTTCACTTTCATTCCTAATGGTTGTAGATATCAATGCCTTTCCCTTTGGGAAATTTTGTGTGGGCGTTCATAGAGGATAAAAATGTGTATAATGGTAGCCTAGGTTCTCTAAACAAAATAATTTTTTTGGGGGGGGGGAAACAAAATCCCCGCCACCAGAGGACCAGGAATTCCACTGTGCCCTCCCTAAGGACCCCAAGAATAGGAATGCTAGGGATTTACTAGACAAACCTGATAGCCAGCCTACACTTCAGATGCAGAGGAGCCTGAGGGAGCCTGGGCCCATGAAAGGTAAGATTTCAGTTAATGAATAAATACAGAGAAATCAGAATGGTAGTTATCCCAAGACTGAGATGTCAGAACCTTTCCTTTTGAGTGAGTCAGGAGAGGAGAGAGAAACAGCAGTATCATTAAGCTAAGGTCTATTCCCCAGATCAGTTCATTCCCTTGGGAGGAACTCAATGGCCCTGTCATTAACATATGGCTGGTGTTCCCAGGCATTGGTGGGTGGTGCATGCCTTTAATCCCAGACTCACTCACTGGGGAGGCAGAGCCAGGTGTATCTAAGTGAGTTCAAGGCCAGCCTGGTCAAACACATGAGTTCCAGGATAGCCAAGGCTACACAGAGAAACTGTGTCTCAAAACAAAACAAAAAAGCAAAACAAACAACAGCAACAACGAAAAACCCAAAGACAAAAGCACATGATGCCTGGTGTCTATTGTTAGACTCTTCAACCCCTGACCTCAAGTAACACCCCAGTTCACATTCCCCTCATCTCCCATTTAATCCTAGGTGCGAATATAAAGTGGAATCTTTTCTCAATGAAATGCTATTGGCAGAATCCTGATTTACCCTCAGATCTTAGCAGTCCCCTCCTTCTCTGCCCCTGACTTCACAAGGCCTCTTAGGACCTGTATCACCCAAGTGAATCAGGAGTCTTCCTTCTTATGTTAGGGTGATGAAGTTTCTTCTTTTGCATGTTGCAGACTGGGCTGATGTATAGTCCCAGATCTATTTTAGCCCCAGCAGGAGTGAGTTTCCAGGATAGCCAGGCAGGGCTTTTATATTGTCCTAGAAGGTATCCTTGGTAACAGTGCTGCATGATTGCCATTTGCTCCGTGAAAGACCTGACACCACATTCATGAGCCTTAAGTTTTCATGAAGCTCTGGGTAGAATCAGGTGCTGCTGAACACGTCTGTCAAATGTTACTGACTGGTGACATACTTTGATGACATCTGCCTAGATTTCACTTCCTAGTCATTCTTTCTGCCTGGCACCCCCTCCTATCCCTCTCCTGCCTAGGTACTGGCCATTCAGCTTTTTCTTAGTTGCCTAGGCAAGTAAGAGGAAACAGAAGCAACACATCTTTACATAATTAAACACACACCCTACATCATTAAACAAATGCACCATAAACAAAAGTACCACACCTTTCCACAGTTTAAGTAATATTCTGCAGCATAAACAAATGTAACACAGCTTTACCTAGTTAAAATAATATTCAACACATAGTCTTCTGCTTTTTGGAACATCTTGCTGGTTCAGAGGAAGTATGTGAAACTGAAAAGTTCCCGAGGTCTGAGCTGTATGTTACTATGGAAGGACAGAGGAATGGACATAAGGTCACAAGAAAAACTGAAACTAGTCGAGCTGCCCAAAACTCATTACAGTGCTTTGTTTGGTTTATACTGGGTTCACTAATATGTTAAACAAGAAAAAAAACACATCAACTCAATAGACATTACAAAGACATTTAGTTAATTCAAGGTGACTCTTCTTAAAAGCCTTTAAAACAGAATTGAACAAATGGTAGAAATTGTAGCTTTGAGATATTTCTTAGAGTTGGAGTCATTTTCTTGGAGCTGGGGATACCATTGTGATTCACAAGGGAAAATGTTATGAAGGCATCTTGGTGTCACAAGCCTATAATCTCAGCACTCAGGAGATGGAGGCTGCAGGGTGAGGAATTCAAGGTCATCCAAGGCTATACTGAGTTCAAGGCAGGCCTGAACGGAGTAAGAGAATGTTGTGGGTGGGAGGAGGGGGTAAAAGTTGAGTGTGGTGCACCTTTGATCCCAGCACTTGGGAGGCAGAGGCAGGTGATCTATGAGCCTGGGCTACACAGAGAAACCTTGTCTTGAAAAACCAAAATTAAATAAATAAACAAATATAAAATAAAAGAAGTGTGATGCACATCTTTAGTCCCAGCACTTGGGAGACAGAGGCAGGAGGATCTTAGTGAGTTCAAGGCCAGCCTGGTCTATGGAGTTCCAGGACATCCAGGGCTAACAGAGAAACCCTGTCTCCAACAACAACAAAGTCAGTTTATTGTGACATATGCCTGTAGTTCCAGTACTCATGAGTCTGAAGCAAGGGGATTTTAGTTGAAGTCAGTCTGAATACACACGAGATCCTATCTCAAACTCACAAACAAGAAGCCACGTCAATCTTTATGAGTCTGAGTCCATAGTGAGTTCCAGGCCAGTGAGGGCTACATTGTGAAATCCTGTGTCAAAAGCAAAGTAAATTTCAAACTGTAAAACCAAAAAACATGAAGTAGGTCTTGGTAGCACATATCTGTAATTCCAGCATTCATGAGACTAAGGCAGAAAAATTGCCACAAGTTCAAGGCCAACCTAGATTACAGAGTGAGACTGTTTTAAAAAAAGAAAAACAACAACATAAAAATTTAAACTGGGCTGTGGTATCTCACATCTTTAATCCCAGCACTTGGGAGACAGAGGCAGGCAGATCTCTGTGCCTTCAAGGCCAGCCAGGTCTTCAGGTCGAGTTCCAGAACAGGCTCCAAAGCCACACAGAAAAACCCTGTCTCAAAACAAAACAAAACAAAACAAAAATAAAATTTAAAAAAAAAAAAACTATGGGAGTGGATTGGACATTATTTTTGGTGACTTAAGTGTAGACTCCTAGGCAAGACCAATTCATATAATACAGTAATTCACTGATGAAATAGGGATTGTAGGCTTATATTTGGAATATTCTTTGTTGGGGGGCAGTCTGTATTGTTGTACCCACCCTCTATAGTGTAGTTTCCAGTGGTATCCACCAGTGCTAAGCTTGAAGAGTAGCAAGACAGAAATACTAAAACCACAGAAACTTTTAAAGAAATTACTTGATGTTTCTTTTTAGAAAAAGAATTTGTACTTTACTAATTTATTTAGTGTATGTGTGTTTATATCAAGATACACATGTGGAACTCAGGGTTCAATGTCTACTCTCTCCTTCCTCCTGGGATCTAACTCAGGTCATCAGACACAGTGGCAAACACTTGTATACACACAATACACAAATGTTTAAATAATAAAAATTTCACTTAGTCCAGATAAGCTCAGTGTGTTGGAACATCAGGAATGGCAAAGTACTTTGTGAGTGAGAATGGCAAGGGATTTCATAATAATTTAAAAAAAAAAAATCCTGAAGAACAGGGCAGTGTTCAATGTTCAAAGAGTTTTTTTTTTTTTTTTTCAGAACAGATCTCCCTATCTAGAGCCTGGATGAGATAAATATCAGCAATGTTGTTCCGCACCAGCAGGTGGCAGCAGTGAGCTGCTGAGAAGCTCCATCTCGAGTGTTTGCTAACTCTGATCTCCAACTTGCCTGCATATTGCCACTTTTCAGTACAGGGCATTAGCAGAGTTGTGAGTACTGAGGCAAAGGCTGGGGTGGGAAAAGGTCTATGGTAATGGTTCTATCCCTTCTCACAGTCTTCACTGAGAGAGGCACTTGACAAAGGCCTAAAGGTATCTTATTCCATAGCCCAGAATCCAAAGAGTCCATCTATTTTGTACCCCACCTGCTTTTCTTTCTTACTGTGTGCCAGGAGTATCCTAGAAGTGCGGGAGGAAAAGTGGGTGAACTAGTGGAAGACAGCCTGGTAATAACTATAGTTGGACGATGACTCTGGAAGGCAGTTTGAATGAGTAAGCACATTACCTTGGGAGTCAATAACCATGGCGTTACCTTACTCTCTGACTCTGAGGGCATTCCCTCCAAGGATGATCTTCAGGCTGCAGCTCAGTGGTAGAGCAATACTTACCTAGCAAGCACAAGGCCCTGGATCCACTTCCTGGTACCACCACATACATGTAATCACCCAGCTCAGCCTTGAAAACTTAGAGTACAGAAGCACTGCATGGAGATTTGAGGACAAAGATTGATGAGCTAGAGTTGAAGCTCAGCCCTCTCAGGCCTCAGCTGTCAGGCAAGGGGTAGACAGATCCCTGTGAGTTTGAGTCCAGCTTTGCCTACATAGCTAGTTCCAGGACAGCCAGGGCTACAAAGTAGAGAGAAAGAAGGAGGCAGAGACAAAAAGGAATAAAGCAGATAACTTCAGAGAACAAAGACAAACACTCCCTGCTTCACTATCAACAGGGACAAGGACAAGACTAATTGGAGGACAGCCTGGTCTGGGTTCTTCCCACATGCCACCACATGCCAACAGGCCTTTATCAAGCATCTCCTTGAGTTTCCAGAGCTAAGACAGTGGGGCTGGTAGAAGGATGGCCTACAGCACTGCAGGGAGCCCTAGATTCCAGCCTGAGGGTAACCGAACCTAGTGGGATAGCGCTTGCTTGTGATGCCAGGAGAGTCAGGAGTTCAAAGCCATCTTGGGTACAAGTACAGTTTGAGGTTACAAGAGACCCTGTTCTAAAAAAAAAAAAATCTAGGAGGAGTGTAGTGGTACATGGTTGCCTTTAATTCCAGTACTCAAGAGACAAAGGCAGGTGGATCTATGTCGCATGAATAATAAAAACGCAGAGACAGATATTGAAGTTAAAACTGAAGATTACCCAGGCAGTAGTGGCACATACACCTTTAATCCCAGCACTCAGGAGGCAGAGGCAGGCAGACCTCAGTGAGTTTGAGGCCAGCCTGGTCTACAAAGTGAGGTCCAGGATAGCCAGGACTGTTAACCCTATCTTAAACAAAACAAAACAAAAAACAAAAACAAAAACAAAAACAAAAACAAACAAACAAACAAAAAAACCCCTGAAGATCAGAGAAGCAAAGCAGCCAGCCAGGAGAAACTTCTCACCTCCAACAGAACAAAAAGGGGTGATCCACCACCAAACCTCAAACTTCCTCAGCTCCTGTCTTCTCCTGTCTTATATTTCTCTCAAGTGATGGGATGAAAGGCACAGAATCCCTAGACTGGATCACTTTCAAGTAGCCCAGAGTGTCCTTGAACTAACAGAGATCCATCTGGTTCTGTTTCCCCAGTGCTGGGATTGAAGGTGTGTGCCTCTATTCAATGGTATGGCTAGCTTTGCACTCTGATCCTCAGGCAAGCTTTATTTGTTAGGTCATAAACAAAACATCACCACAGATCTATGTGAATTCAAGGCCTGCCCGGCCTACATAGTAAGTTCTAGTATACTCAGAGCTACATGGTGGAAACTTGTCTGAAAAAAATATATTACCAGTAAGACAAAAAAGAAAAAATATGCCCTTGGGTGTGTCTTTCCTTAGGAATGCCTCTCTCTCTTTTAACTATCAAGTTTAAAGGTCCCTTTAAGCTATCTTTGTTAGATCTCAACTTTGCTTTTTGAAAAATACATTACCATAATAAGAAAACATTAATCAAATTGGGCATGGTAGATACACCTAAAATCCAGGGAAGAGGGAGGTAGATGGAGGAAGACTGGAAGTTCGGGATTATCCTAGGATACACAGTAAGCTTGAGGCCAACCTGAGATACAGGAGGCCTTATCTCAAAAATAACTAAAGTTGGGTAATGGTGGCTCATGCCTTTAATGCCAGCGCTTGGAATGCAGAGGCAGGCAGATCTCTGTGAGTTTCAGGCCAGCCTGGTCTACAGAGTGAGTGCCGGGACAGGCTACACAGAGGAACCCTGTCTCAAAAAACCAAAATTAATTAAGTAATTAATTAAGCCAGGCTGTGGCTGGGCGCACCTTTAGTCCCAGCACTCAGGAGGCATAGGCAAGCGGATCTCTATCAGTTAGAGGCCAGCCTGGTCTACAAAGTTCCAGACAAGCTCCAAAGCTACAGAGAAGCCTTATCTCAAAAACACAAAAACAAAAACAAACAAACAAACAAACAAAATCCCAGTACCTTCTAAAGGTTCCACAATCTGCCCAAACAGCACCATCAACCAGGGACCAAGTGTTCAAATGCTTGAGTCTATAGAGGATATTTCTCATTCCTGCCATCACAGACAGTATAACATAACTGTAAAACAAAACAAACAAAAAAGCATCCTCTTAGAAAAGATTTTTTTTTTTCTATTACAGGCACAGTTTAAAGTATTCACTCTCCTCAGTTAATAAAAAAAAGTATGTGGTGGGGTCTGGAGATATGGCCCAAAGGTAAAGAGCATAGACTGCTCTTCCAAAGTATCAGGGGTCGATTCCCAGCAACCATGTGGTGGCCAACAACTATCCATAACTCCAGTTCCAGGGGATCTGGCACCCTCACAGACACGAAGACAAAACACCAATACACACAAATAAATAAATAAACAAATAAACAAACAAACAAATAAATAAATAAAGTAAAATGGACTGGAGAGATGACTCAGAGGTTAAGAGCACTGACTGCTCTTCCAGAGGTTCTGAGTTCAATTCCCAGTAACCATTTGTTGGCTCACAACCATCTATAATGAGATCTGGTACCCTCTTCTGGTATCCAAGGCTGAATGCTGTATACATAATAAATAAATCTTTTTTTTTGTTGTTTTGTTTTTCGAGACAGGGTTTCTCTGCATTGTTTTTTAGAGCCTGTCCTGGAACTAGCTCTGTAGACCAGGCTGGCCTGGAACTCACAGAGATCTGCCTGCCTCTGCCTCCCGAGTGCTGGGATTAAAGGGGTGTGCCACCAATGCCCGGCTATATAAATAAATAAATCTTTCAAACAAAAACCTTGTAGTGTTTTTATTTTCTATTTATTATGTATTTTATGTGTATGCCTGCATGTGTTTCTTCTATGTATCATTCACGGTGCCTGCAGAGGTCAGAAGAGGACATTAAATCCCCCATGACCGGAGCTACAGAGAGTTGTGAACCACCAAGTGGTAGATGCTGAAAATTGAATCTTGGTCCTCTGGAAGAGCAACCAGTGCTCCTAACTGCTGAGCCATCTCTCCAGCCCCACTGCTGAGCCATCTCTCCAGCCCCACGTGGTGATTTAAAGAGAAACATCCCCCACTGGCTAAGGTGTTTAAACTCCTGGTCTTCTGTTGGTGGCACTGTTTGGGGAGACTTAGGAGTTGGGGCTACGTTTGAGAAAGTACAACATCAGGTGAATGCAGGGCTGGACTTTGAGAATTTGTAGCCTCGCCTTATTTATATTTTTCTTTCTTTCTGCTTTTAGATGTCATGAACAGATGTAAGCTCTCAGCCTGCCCAGTTGCTACAGTAGACCCCTCATAACCCTCTGAATTCCCTAAGCCAAAATAAACTTTTTCTCAAGATGTATTTGGTCATGGTGTTTCACAGCAATAGAAAAGGTAACCAATACAAACCATTACTAAGCAACAAACAAATCAAGAAAAAAAAAGTAAAACACAAAAAAATAAGCCGGGCTTTGGTGGCATACACCTTTAAGCCCAGCACTCAGGAGGGAGAGGCAGGAGGATCTCCGTGAGTTCCAGGCAGCCTGGTCTACAGAGCTATTTCCAAGACAGGCTCCAAAGCAATACAGAGAAACCCTGTCTCAAAAAAACAAAAAACAAAACAAAACAAACAAACAAACAAAAAAACCCAAAAAGAAAAAATTCCACAACCTTGGATTGGATTCATACAGAGATAAACAAGTAGAGGCAAGAAAGCTAAGCATGTTAGAATACTTTTTATTTCTTTGACAATTCCATACATGTATATAATGTATCTGGATCACAGGCTCCTCCACCTCATCTCTCCTAATCCCTCAACACCCACCAATAATATCTACCAATACTGCAACTCACCCTTTATACCAGGTGGGCCATGACCCTTTCTCCTCCACCTCCGGAGCTCTGGGATTAAATGTGTATACCACCATGCTGCTGCCTTAAGAGTTTTTGAGGGATTCTGGGGAGATTGATGGCTCAGTGGTTAAAAGCAATGGCTAGTCTTCCAGAGCACCCAGATTTAATTCCCACACGGCAGCTCACAATGGTCTATAACTCCAGTTCCAGGGGATCCAGCACATCCTGACACAGACATACATGAAGGCAAAACAGCAATGCTTGGGGGTAGAGAGGTGCCTTGGTCCTGCCTCAACAAGATGATGAGACTTACTAGAGTCTTCCTATGGGAGGCCTTATCCTCTCCATGGAGCAGACAGAAGGAGGGGGGAGTGGAAGGAGTGGGAGGGGAGGAGGGAGGGAGAACTGGGATTAGAATGTAAAAAATAAATTAATTAAAAAAAAAGAGAGAGAAATCACCAATGCTCATTAAAAAAAAAAAGTTCTTTTCTTACTAATTTTTTTCTATGACATCTGTTTATATCTGTACATTTATGTTACAGCTTGGGCCAAAGAATTAGAGCCTATTTCAGAAACATAAAAAACCAAGAACAATAAAAAATCAAATGGAGAAAGTGACTTTAGTCTGAGATAGAAGTGTGCACCATAACCTGGATTGAAAGGCAGGGTTTGACACAGGCCTATGGGCCAAGCACTTGGAACCAGAAGGAACAGGAGTTCACAGCCAGCCTTAGCACATAACAAGCCTGGAGCTAGCTTGGGCAACTTGAGGATAAAAGGAAAATCTGTTCAGGCCCCCAAGACCAAGTTCTTAACACAAAGGAGATTTATTTGCCCCAGAGGGACAGAGGACAGGGAGTAAGAGACAAAAGGAAATAGAGGACAACAGGGAAGGAGAAGGAAAAAAGAAGATGGGGACAGGATATTTGTCCCTAAGGGACAAAGACTGGCTCTGGATAGAGGGAAGACAGACCCATAAGCAAATGGTAGTTTTGAAAGGTAAAAGGGGAAACCCCATGTTAGGATGAGACTTTAATTTTAACTGGGCGTGTTAATTAGGTGAGTCAATGGGGGCTTTTGATTGCTAGACTTCAATACTTTGATATCTGGACCTTGGTAATCAGCTTCAGGAGGAGGACGTGACCAAATAAGGAATAGTCCTTGATGGCTAGCTTTAGGGATGTAATCTAATGGGTTTTAGCAAGGCAGAGGGAATGGGGAAGAAGGGCAAGGCCTGCCAGAGCCATGCTGGCCACCCTTGAGCAGGCAGAGTACCTTCAGAGGCCCTGTCCCAAAAATTGCACAACAGAAGATGAGGAGATCAGAAATTATCTGGCCTGCTATATCATCCTCAGCTTTTGTCTCAAGTCTGTCCCAGGGAGGACTCCTGATTTTTTGAGTCTTTTTCCTTCTCCAGGTTGGCCACAGTGTGAGGGGTCTCTCACCTGCATCCTCTTACCACCAAGGGACAGCTTAAAAAGCCACTATGCCAGAGTCTTTCTTTCCACTTGTATGTCTCTCCTCAAAGTTCCAAATCTTGAGGTAGATGGCAAGAAGAGGCATGCCTTTGGCACAATGCCTAAAACTGACGTGACAACGGAAGAGAACCTCTGCAAAGGGGCTAAATTCAAAGAGAACCAGGCCAGAGGTAGACATTGCTGGAATGAGAAGACAGTGGGCATTTTAATTATTATTATTCCACACAAAAATTCTAACCCTTTTTTTACCTGTGTGGAGCAGCCTGCAGGTGGGGGCTAGAAGGAAGCTTAGGCAGAATTAAGGAGTGTAGGCCATTCTAGGTTTCTAAGCAAGATCAAGGTTCCCTCTCTAAAAAAGGAGCCAGGTGTGCATGTGACATGGGGTGGCCTGTAACCCTAACAGCACTAGAGAGGTAGAAGCAGAAAGACCAAGCCTTGAAGATTAACCTGGGGAGGGGAGGGTGCGCTAAAGTGCTTAAGTGGCTCAGTGGTTAAGAACACTAGCGGGCAGGGCTACACAGAGAAACCCTGTCTGGAAAACAAAACCAAACAAACTACTAGATGGTCTTCGAAAGAGAGTCTAGAGTTCAAATCCCATCAACCATATGATGGTTCATAACTATCTGTAATGAGATCTAATGCCTTCTCCTGGCCTGCAGGGGCACCTTCAGACAAAACATTGTACACCGAATAAATAATTAAAAAAAAAAAAGTTATCCTTCCTTTAATATTGAGTTCAAGGCTAGCTTGTCTCAAACAAATCAAAACAAAGGAGAAAATGAACTTAAAATATGTGCCAACTTCTACTATGAATCACACCTAAGTCAGTTACTCTGCTTTTTTTGTTTCCTTTTGTTTTTTTCCCAAGATAGGATTTCTCTATGTAATGTAGCCCTATCTGTCCTGGCACTGCCTCTATAGACCAGGTTGGCCTTGAACTCACAGAGATCCCCCTGTTTCTTCTTTCTAAGTGCTGGGATTACAGACATGTACCACTACTGCCTGGATCGATTTGTTTTTAATTAATTTTTTTTTAATATTGATATGGCATGGCATGGTGGCAGATGACTTTAATTCTAACACTTCAGAGGTAGAGGCAGGTAGATTTCTGTGAGTTTGAAGCCAGCCTGGTCTACATAGGGAGTTCCAGGACAGCCAGGGATGCATAGTGAAATCCTGTCTCAAAAAAATAAATTGTATGCTTGTATGTACCGTTTGTCTGCTGTGAACTTCCTGATGAAAGTCCTGGGTTTGTGTAAATGCTCCTAACTACTGAGCCACCTCTCCAGCCCCGATTTTTATTTTTACTTATTTTTTAAGATAAAGATTTTTTTGTTTTCTGGACATGCTGATGCATGCCATTATCCCTGCACTCAGAAGTCAGAGGCAAGCAGATCTCTATAAATTCAAGGCCAGCCTGGTCTACAAATTGAGTTTCAGGATAGCCAGAGGTGTTACCCAGAGAAAACACTGTCTGGGAAAACAAAAACAAAAATTCAATAAAGATTTTATTTTTTTAAAGATTGATTTATTTATTATGTATAGTGTTTTGTCTGCATGTTTGCCTTCAGGCCAGAAGAGGGTACCAGATCTCATTATAGATGGTTGTGAGCCATCATGTGGTTGCTGGGAATTGAATTCAAGACCTTTGGAAGAGCAGCCAGTGTTCTTAACCTCTGAACCATCTCTTCAGCCCCTAAATATTTTATTTTTTATGCATGGGTGTTTTGCCTACATGTATGTATATGTATAACATGTTTATGAGGTGTCTACAGAGGCCAGAAAAAGCTGAGTCCGTTGATACTGGAGTTACAGAGGATTGTGAGCTACCATGTGTTGGGAACTCAACCCAGGTCCTCTGCAAGAGTAGTAAATGCTCTTAACTGATGCGCCATCCCTGGGTCAGCCCCATCATTTATTTTAATTAATTATTTATTTTTGAGGCAGGTTCTTACTATCTAGCTCTATCTGGCCTCAAAGTCACTTTGTGTTCTGTATGCACTCATGCTGGCTTTGAATTTAATAGAGATCCTATCTCTGTATTCCAAATGCTGGGATTAAAGGTCTGTGACATCATGCCTACCAGTCTTTCTTCCTTTTTCTTCCTTTTCTTTTTCTTTCTTCCTTCCTTCCTTTCTTTCATTTTGTATGTGTGTGTCACGTGTATTCAGATGTAGGAGTAGGCCAGAAAAAAGCTTTGGATTCCCTGAAGCTGGAGTTACCGGTTGCAGGCTGTGAGCTGCCCAACAGGGGTGCTGGAAACTGAGCTCAGGTCCTCTGGAAGAGCAATAAGTGCTCTTAACCTCCTAGCCATCTCTCCATTCTACTTCCTTTCTCTGTTTTTACTTATTATTATTAAACTCACACTGTAGACCAGGCTGGCCTTGAACTCACAGATTCACCTGCCTCTGCCTCCCAAGTGCTAGGATTAAGTTGTGCTTCAACACTGTGTTAGCTTTCTCTTTATCCAGAATGGGTATCATGTGGCTCAGGCTTGCCTCAACTGACGTATGGCCAAGGGTGACCTTCATCCTGTTCCTCCTCCTTCAGTCTCCCAAGTGCTGAGATTACATTCAGCGCTGCCCCTTTTCATTGTTTTTGAGAGGGAGTCTCCATAAGTATACTAGAATGTGCTACACAAACCAGTTTGAAGACAGAAACTGGGCAGGCAATTTAAGGACAGGGACCTCAGTTCTTGTCCTTGGCCAGAAACCAGAAATGCCAGAACAGTTTGGAAACTCCAGATTTTCTGCTTTTTACTCTTTTTTTTTTTTTTTTTTTTTTTTTTACAGTTGCCTGGTATTTCTTAGGTGGGAGCAAGTCCACCCATCCTTTTGTGTGAACAGAGTTCAAATTGGTTGTCTAGATTGTCATGGTGGGAATAAAATCTGCTATATTAGAGATACTATAAATCTTTGGGTCTTCATTTAATGCTGTCTTAATTTTATCACTCTTTTTTTTTTTTTTTTTTTTTTTTTTTTTAACATTTGAGACAGGGTTTCTCTCTGTCCTAGCTGTCTGGAACTGGCTTTGTAGACCAGGCTGGCCTAGAACTGAGATCTGATTGCCTCTGCCTCTTAAATGGTAGGATTAAAGACCTGCCCTGGATCCCTGGGCCTTATGGCTCCTTTTTTTACAGTCACACCTACACATATGGTCCTGCGATTATTTAACTCTACTGTCCATTATTCTCTAAGGCCTGGAAGTCAGCAGGAGTGGAGACCAGATGCACTTTCATGCCTCATTTTTAGCCATGAGCAACTAGATCAGCTCAATGTACAGCTTTCTAACGTGATTTTATGGGGGTAAAATGTAGGTCACTAAATAGTGATTAATAAGTAGTCATGGGGGCTATTGAGAAAGAATACCTCACTTGTGGTTAGTTTTGGGCCCCATTTCCTGTTTCCCCAGTAACATTAGAAAGGGAAATATCACAACTGCCTGGGTGTAAGATTTAATACCCATATAGAAAGGTGGGGAGGCCCAAGGGAAAGCTACTTCCTCCTGGTCAAAAGAATGGAATCTGAGTTTGACCTCTGGCCCCGGGTGGAGACATGACATTCTGATCTGTTTCAAAGATTAGAACATTACAAAGGATTGTCTCCTCCTTTAAGAGTTAATCCAGCAGGGCCTAGTCAGGAGACCAAAGTCTGAGGAAAGCTGATTCATCTGAAGATGTACCAGGAAGAGGGAGGAGTAATTATCCCCTTAAAGAATAATGTACCTATACTTCCCAGAAGCCCCACCCCCATGCAGTTTCTTACAGAGCTCCTGGGAGGAAGTGCTGCTGAGCCTGCTTATTTTCCTGGGTTCTAACTCCAAACGTGTAGTTTGGACTGGCAAGATGACTCCCTGGGTAAGGCTCTTGACACCAAGCTTGATGATCAAGCCAAGGATCACCACAGTAGCAGAGCATCAAAGACCAAAATTTGTTCTCTGATCTCCACACATATACTGTGGCATATCATCTTCCCAATAAAATATAAACAGTAGGGCTGGAGAGATGGCCCAGAGGTCAAGAGAACTTTCTATGCTTGCAGAAGCCCTGGTTAGGTTCCTAGTATCCACATGAGAACAAACATGCAATAGCTGTATATCAGTCCCTCAGCACCAGAGATGAATCTGATATTCATGTATACTTGTAGGCAAACAATCACACACATTAAACCTTTAAAGCTAGGTGTGGTGGCACATACCTTTAATCCACCACTTGGGAGGCAGAAGCAAGCAGAGCTCTGTGAATTTGAGGCCAGCTTGGTAGCTTGGTCTACATAGGGCATTCCAAGATAGCCAGGGCTACAAAAAGAGACTCTGCCTCAAAATACAAAAACAAGCAACAATTATTTAATAGTAATTTTTTAATTAAAAAGTGTTAAACATTTTCTTGTCTATTTTTCAGGGACCTAACAAATCCTAAGTGTTTTCCCTGACTCTCTAGAATTCCTCATTGGTTTTCTGAAGACCATTCCTCCTCATGAAGATGTGATTTTTCTCTTCATTATCTCCCTTTTCCCAGAAGTTGCCAGGATTTTCAGCTTCTCATGCCCAGTTTTTGAGCATCTTTCTGAATATGTTTTTAAGTTCTCTAGTGTTTTACTTAAGATATCTACCTTCTATCTTTCTGTGTGTGTGTGCATGCATGCCACGGTGTCTATGTGGAGGGTAGAGGACAATTTACAGTAGTTGTTGATTTGTCTTTTTGTTTTGGTTTTTTGAGACAGGGTTTCTCTAAATAGCCTTGATTGTCTTGGAACTAGCTCTATAGGCCAGGTGAGCCTTGAACTCACAGAGATTTACCTGTGTCTCCTTCCAGGGAGTACTGAGATTAAAGGTGTGAGCCACCACTGCCTGGCAGGAGGTGGTTTTTTGTTCTTTCAATACATAAGTCCCAGGGATCAAACTCCATTTGTGATGTTCTTACATTAAACAGGAACCCAGGAACTCTGATTTTCCCTGGTAACAAATTTTTCCTCTCAAGTGCTAGGATTAGAGTCCTCTGCCAGCAGCCCAGGCATTGCATTGTTACCTTGTATGAGATGAATCTAAGACCTCTCCTATGCTAGGCAGATGCTCTACCACCCAGCTAGTTCCTCAGCCCTTTCTTTATTTTCACTGATTTTATTCTTCTGGTCTTCATATTTGCTGCAAACTGGATATTAATCTAAACTTGCCTATATTCCAGCTTAATGGTCTGCAAAGAGTATTTGTCACGCAAGGCAGTGTTCTTCCTATTATCACAGCTGGGCCACGTCAGACACATAATAATGTGATTCAGTTTCTCAAGCAGCTGAAGGTGACTTAGCCTGAGGGGGTGTCTGCAGCCAACCACATATGAGCCAGAATCTGACCTTTGCTGCCACTGGCCTGTGTGGGCACATGTGGGTCAAAGTCTGAACTGTTGTCAGCGTCCAGAGGAGCACTGCCTGTGTTAACCAGCTTCCCTTCAACCAGGCTCTGTACCTAGCAGGGATGAGGAGACCAGACCAAACACGGTTTTGCAGAACAGAGGGGGAGCAATTAAACCTTGTTCAGAAAGTCTGTCTTGTACTCTCCACGAGGTTAACAGGAAGACCACCTCGCTAGTTCTATTTTGTTTTGTTGATGGTCTGTGTCTGTAGCCCAGGGTATCTTCCTGCCTCAGCCTACTTCCGGTTTAAACTTATTTATTTTATTATTTTAAGGCAGTGGTTGTCATAATATGGCAAAAGGGGGACGTTGGCAGATCCCATGGCAGGAGGCGGGAAAGGGACAAACAAACCAGGCAAACAGGGCTTATGTGGGAAGTTCTATTGGCAGAAAGGGGCATGGAGAAACAGAAGGAGATGGGGGAGAAAAGAAAGAGAGGGGGAAAGAAACAGAGAGAGGGAGAGACACAAAGTCCTGTCTGCCCCTGCTCAGGAACAGCGGGAAAGAGAGAGGAAGTGGGTGGAGTTTTCCTCTTAAAGGGACCTGTGCAACTATGTGCAGACTATGTAGTAACGCAACAGCCATAGGACCCTGGGCTGGCCAGGGTACTGCCTGAGTGCATCCTGCCAGGTGACGGGGGCAGATCAGCATATTGCCTGAATCCTAACAGTAGTGATTGGGTTCTGGCCTCTAGTATGCTGGGAAAGCATCCCATTACAGAACCATAATCTCAGTCGGTTAAGTTTTTGTTTGTGGGAAAGAAGAGAGAGAGAAAGAGAAGGGAGAGAAAGTGAGAGAGAAGAGCCAGGCTGTGGTGGTGGCACATGGCTTTAATTCTAGCACTTGTGAGTCAGAGGCAGGATGATCTCAGAGCTCGAGGCCAGCTTGATCTACAGATAAAGTTCCAGGGCAGCCAAGACTATACAGAGAAACCCTGTCTTAAAAAAAAAAAGAATGAAAGAAAGAAAAGTGGTGTCATGTATGCTCATAAACCTTACTTGTTTCTGAATACTCTGGATTTCTCTCTCTTTTTCTTTTAAGACAGGGTCTCACTACATAGCCTTGGGTCCTCAAACTCACTGGTATTTGTTTGGCTAGGCCTCCTGAATGCTGGGATTAAAGGATCTTTGCTTTTGAACTTGCAAGGGCTAGTGCTAGAAGTAATTTAAAAGAAGTAATTAAAAAGTAGGTAAAATATCGCCACTGCCACCAAGCCTGACAACCTGAGTGTGATACTCAGGAATCCTGTGATAGAAAGAGAGAACTGTTATGGATTGTTTGTTTACACTATGAAGATGTGTTTTTGCCAAAGCACCTTCTGATAGGTTTAATAAAGAGCTGAATGGTCAATAGCCAGGCAGGAAGAGGTTAGGCAGGACTTCTGGAAAGAAGAAAGGTTGAGTTGCCAGCCAGAGAAGGAGAGGAGACAAGAGGTGCAAGATGGAAGTGAAGTAATACCATATGGTAGAATACAGATTAATATATATTAATATGTTATTAATATATTAATATAATTAATATTTATATATATGGGTTATTTTAAGTTATAAGAGCTAGTTGAGACAAGCCTAAGGTAAACACAAAGCTTTCATAACTAATAATAAGTCTCCAGGCAGGTCATTATTTGCTGTCTGGTGGTCCAAAGATCTGCTATAGAGAACTGACTCCTGCAGGTTGTCCTTAGACCCCCACATATACTCAGTGGCACATACATGTTATAAAGTACACACAGGACAAAACAAAATGTAAGACAAACAGAGAGCATAGTGCAGGTTAGCCCAGCTTTCCTGGAGCTTCCTTTCCTCATCCTTCAATAGCTCCATGTACTATTGTAATAATTCCCTAGACTTCAATCATTTACATTCTACCTTCATAATTTCTACCATAATCAGGTCCAGCTTGTTCTACAGTATACTATTATTTTCCTTCCTGCTAACAATAATCTCTTGAGAGATGATAGGTTTGATGTGTAGTTCTTTTTTTTTTCCTTAGGCGTTGAACAAACATATAAGCTGGTGATGTGGCCTCTGTTTGGAGTTCCAGTTGCAAGAGTGACTGATGAGTTCTAGAGTTTCATGCTAGCTTATGTAACAAAAGAATACTACATCCTGCCAAGGTGGTGCAGTGGTGGCACAGGCCTTTGATCCCAGCACTTGGGAGGCAGAGGCAGGTATCTTTGATTTTGAGGCCAGCCTGGTCTACAGAGTAAGTTCCAGGACAGCCAAGGTGACACTGAGAAACCCTGTCTCAAAAAACAAAACAAACAAACAAACAAAAAAACACATCCTAAAAGAAAAAAGAGGGGCCTGAAAAGCAGCTCAGTGGATAAAGGTGCTTTCTACCAAGCTTCAGTTTGATCCCTGGAACCCACATGTTGGAAGGAGAGAATGTACTCTACTTAGGAGCCTTGGCATGCTTTCATGCAGATGCACAAGACACACATGCTAAGTAAATAAATGTAAAAAAGAAAGAAAGGCAAAAATGGTTGAAGAGCCACTCCTGGTTGTCTAAACCTTATATTCCCAGCATTCCTAAGGCACAGGCCAGGGGATCTAGACCTGTTCTATGTAATTCTTTGATAGGAATGCAAATAAGGGCCAGCCAGAAAAGACTGTATGTAGCAGACCTGGTCTCACATACCCCAAAATCAATATGTTGAGTACACTAGTTAAATACCATGTTTTTTCTTATTTTTACAATTTCACAACAACAAATTCACTGGTTTCAATGGCAATATCTTGTCAGTTAATTCCCACATACTTTGGTAATCTGGTCCTTTGCAGGTTTTTAGTTTAACACACACACACACACACACACACACACACACACACACACACACACACACACATGCAGCCCCCAAACCAGGTGGCACTGTGCAGTTCTGGGTTGCCAGGTACCTGCTATATAGGCCAGTTGAACTCAAATTGAAAGATTCGCCCATCTCTGCTTCTCCAGAGCTAGGATTAAAGGCTGGTTATTACAATCTAATTACTAATATTAATGCTTATATTACATTTCACAGAGCAAATATAGCTTTCTGTATGTATATTTGTACTTAGAGAATAAATGCAAGTTAAAGATGCTACAGAGAATTCAAGAAGTGATCAGACAGATTAGGGCTGGGTATGGTACTCACACCTTTAATCCCAATATTCTAGAGGCAGAGGCAGGTAGATCTCTGAATTAGAGGCTAGCCTAGTCTACAAAGTGAGTTCCAAGACAACCAGGGTTGACTGAGACTGTTTCAAAACCCAAAACAAGTGGAGCGGTGGTGAAAGCCTTTAATCCCAGCACTCGGGAGGCAGAGGCAGGCGGATCTCTGTGAGTTCGAGACCAGCCTGGTGTACAAGAGCTAGTTCAAGGACAGCCTCCAAAGCCAAAGAGAAACCCTGTCTCGAAAAACCAAAACCAAAACCATACAAAAATTGAAAACGGGGGTGGGGGGGTGTGGGGGTGTGGGAGAGTGGGGGGGTGGGGGGGGTGTGGGGGGCTGGAGCAAGAGCTAGTGTTTAAAAGGACACACTATTTTCAGGGAGTATGTGTTTCTGGGGTTCTCATTTTTCTGGTCTCTGTGGGAACTGATTTAACTGATTTCACATGCAGAAACCCACTAGCAACCAGATGAGATGAGGCAGAGCCAAGCCAGACTCAAGTTCCAGTCCATCCTGGTCTACAAAGTGAGACCTGTCTCATGAAATAAAATAAAAACCTTTTAAAAAATGCTGCCGTTGCAGAATCGGATCAGAGGAGAGTCTGGGTTAAGAGCAAAGATGTAGCAGCCAGCCACAGAGATGAATGGGCTGGGAGATATCTGGAGTAGGAAAGCCAGAGCCAAGCCCAGATGTTAGATGACAGGTTTGTGGAACCTGTCATCTCAAGTGTGGATATTCACTACTTTTAGGGGCTTAGGTGAGGGAGGAAGACCTTATGTAAGTTTCAAAAAACAAAACCCAAAGCTAAAGTACACATCTTTCCACCTACACCCTCCCCCGAGTACAAAATCCGGTACAGAGCAAAATTCTATCTATGGTAGTGGAAGTAGAAGTAGCCCATGTTTTAGGATAAGGATAACCCACAGACACGTGTAGACTACAACCAGGGAGTCTGGAGACCTTGCAAAGACTTGGAACTGCTCTAAGTGGAGTATCTCTCTCTCTCTCTCTCTCTCTCTCTCTCTCTCTCTCTCTCTCTCTCTCTCTCTCTCTCTCTCTCTCTCTCTCTCTCTCTCTCTCTCTCTCTCTCTCTCCTCTCTCTCTCTCTCTCTAAAGGAGCATCTCTTTCATAACCTTTTTTGTTTGTTTGTTTTCCAAACAGGGTTTTACTACGTAGCTCTGGCTGTCCCAGAATTATGTAGACCAGTCAGGTCTTGAACTCAGGGACTAGCCCGCCTCTGCCTCCCCACTGCTGGGATTAAAGATGGGATTAAAGACATGCACCACCATGCCTGGCTCTTCTCTTTCAAAAATCAGGGATGACCTAGGTTACAGGTCCTGTGAATGACTGAAACCTCTCAGGGATCTTTGTCCAGGGGGAGGCGGCGCGCAGGGAAGCCTGTCACAAAAGGGCGTGGGTCAATGGAAGCAAAACCATCAGGGCTGGAAGTTTGAGTGGCCCTAGGCCAGTCCCTCCTCTCCACCAAAATCGCTGAGGAATTCACGTGGCCATTCAGGGCCTTTCCCCTACTGGAACCACCCACTAGTCCATCTTGGCTTCCCAGGGCTTGTGGAAACTTCCTGAAGAAGATACGAGAACTCAGGTGTCAAGCTTCTACGAACTTCAGCTGGCTTCAGAAGCCCTGCAGGGGGAGGGGAGGGTTCTACGGCTAGGGCGACCAGATGGCCCAGCCCTAGCCGGAAATAGGGTTACGATCCCCGCCCCCAATCACTCTGCCGCCGGACCACAGACCGTAAACCACACCCCATTCTTTTAGCAACTCGCAGCCCAGACGGATTTGTTTACAGATCCAGCTCTAGTCCTGGGTGGCCAAGAGAATGTGATCCACTCTAGCCTCTGGCCAGCATCCCCGACCGATCTCATACTCCGGGTGGATGGCTGGGGGTGGCTGCGCTTGTTCCCAGCCGTGGATTACTGGAGAGAGGACTCTGGGCTGTTTGTCACAGGAGGGGAAGGAGAAACTGCTACAGTGTTACAGTTTTGCTTAAAAGTGGAACTAAAAAAAAAAAAAGAAAAAAGCTATGCAGGACCTATCACCTGACGTGTGCAGGCCTCAGGGTGCAGTTCCCGGTGACAGGCTACAATGGAGTGCTGCTTCCTTCCTGGTTGTGAGCTCCGTATATGGGGAAGGAAAACGTGTTGATTATGTAATAGCCCCAAACTACATTCCCTGAATGGTCAGATTTATAAAGACTTTCAAAAATTATTTGCCCTTTTCCCCGTTCAGGCCATCTCTTACCCGAACTTCTCCCCATTTCCCTCCTCACTGCATTAGTTTTGCTTAAGTTTTCGAGTTCCCAATTTTGAGGTATGTGTACACGCCCTTAATCCCAGCTGGTGGAAGGCAGAGGTAGGAGGATCTCTTGAGTTCAAGGTCAGGCACTTAGAGAGACCCCTCTCCCCCAACCCCCACTATAGAATTTAAAGCAACTTCTGTTTTTCTCAGCATACCTCAAGCCTCCCTATTTGTTTTTAGAAACAAGGTCTCTATATGTAGCCCATGCCAACAACCAACTGGCTTTGTATCTTCCTGCCTTAACTTACCGATTGCTGATATGACTGCACTGCCTGACAACACAGCCACCTCCTGTCTTTTTGTTGTTTTTTGAGACAGGGTCTTACATACCCAGCTTCACTTTTACTTGTTAAAGTTTCTGGCTTCAGAAACCATCTGTGGAGTTTACATCAGGACAGCCTTCTTACAGCTCTTCTCAGAAGAGGCAATATTTGTTTGTGGTTATACCAGAGTTCAGCTACAGAAAGAGCTACCATTGTGTGGGTTTGTTTTCGTCTCGTTTAGCCTTAGCTGGCCTGGAAGTTGCTATGCAGACCAAACTGGCCTTGAATTCCCCGAGATTAGTTTACTTTTGCCTTTTAGGGAAGGGATTACAGGATTAAAGGTGTGTGCCACCATACCCAGTCCTGGTTTTTATTGTTCCAACCCCCACCCCCTACCCCAGGGTTTTAACAGCCCTGGCTGTGTGGGAACTCATTTGTAGTCCAGGCTGGGCTCTGCCTCCCAAATTCTGGGATTAAAGGCATGCATCACCACTGCCCACCAGGAGTGTGTGTGTGTGTGTGTGTGTGTGTGTGTGTGTGTGTGTGTGTGTGTGTGTATTTTGCCTGCATATGTGTCTGTATGTGAGCTGCCATGTGGGTAATGGGAATCGAACCCCAGGTCCTCTAGAAAAGCAGCAAGTTTAACTGCAGAGCCATCTCTCTAACTCCTGGTTTTTAATTTTCTAAGGCAAGCCCTCAGATACCTCAACCCTGAATCTCCAGAGAATAGGCATGAACTCCAGATCCTCTTACCTCTGACTCCCAAGGGATGGAATTACAGGCAAATGCCACCATGAAGGATTTCTTTATATCAGTACTGTGGCTCTAACCTAGAGTTTTGTGAATTCTAGCACACATTCTATTGACTATCTGAGCTGCATTCCCTAAATCCATTTTCTTCTTCCCTTCCTTTTTTTTTTTTTTTTTTTTTTTTCTCTTTTTCTTCTTTTATCTGGTGTTTTCACTGTATAGCCTTGACTGGGGCTGGAGTTTACTTTGTAGACAAGGCTGGCCTTGAATAGTCTGATCTACCTCTGTCTTTGAGATTAAAGACCTGTGCTATCATGCTGGGCCTTTAAATTGTTTTCTTGACTTTGGCTTCTAACGCTCACTGCCCTCTCAGTCTTTCTTCCTTAGAGAGCCCATCAAAGCCACCAGCTAATTGCAGGACTGAATGTGTGCCTAGTACTAGATACTACTCACTGTTTAGGCTAGCATGAATCACAATGCTTCTCTGATAAGGAAACAAAGACAGCAAATGTACAGAATAGGTCATTTAAAATGATGACTGCAAAGACTGCTGCCAGATCTAGGATTCTCTTAAGTTTCCCGGATACCCAAACTGAAAAGCCTGGTTTGCTTTAGTCCTTTTTGCTATTATGTTTTTGCTTCTTCTGGGCTATATCTTTATCTTTTTTTCCCCCCTCTCTTCCTCCTCTTTTTTGCTGTTGTGTGTTTGGAGACAAGGTTTCATTAGCCGAAAATTTGGAGACAACTTTGGTCTCCAACTCTTTGTCTCTGTCTCTCTTGGTTTTTGGAGTAACAGTCTCACTTAAAACCTTGGCTGGCCTAGAATCAGCAATGTAGGTCAGGCTGGCTTTGAACTTGTAACACACCATCTGTCTTTTCTATCTCTGGTCCCAGGTGCTGGCTTTACAGGGATTCATTGCCACCTAGCCTCCAAAGCTCTTTGAGAGAGAGAGAGAGAGAGAGAGAGAGAGAGAGAGAGAGAGAGAGAGAGAGAGAGAGAGAGAGAGAGAGAGAGAGAGAGAGAGAGAGAGAGAGAGAGAGAATTCTAGTACTCTAGAGGCAGAAGCATGTTGGTCTGGGAGAAGACCTTTAGTTCCAGCACTCCGGAAAGCCTGAGCTACAGAATGAGACTTGTTTTAAAAAGAAAGGAAACAAGTTAAAAGCTGATCAACAGCACTGGCTTATCTCCACCCCTTTAGTGAGTGAGTTAGGTGTGGTCTGGTGCCAAATACCCTACACAGTTGTCAGAACCCTCAGAACTTGCTTTACAAGGATGAGTAATGTACTCCCTTCCTTCCAGAAAGTTTCTTTGGTCCTGAAGCTTTCTTCTCTCCAGTCTCCCCTACCCACTTTTCCTTTTTAATTTTTTTTTGCGGGGGTGGGTGGTGGGTGGGAGGGGGCACACATGCCAGTGTGTGTGTATGTAGGTCAGAGGACAGCTTTTGGGAATTGCCTTTATTTATTTTGTGGGGGATACAGATCACTCATTGGGGGTGGATTGTGGGTGAGAGGGCAGTACCGAATATATTTCTGTTATTGAGCTCATGTATTCACATTTGGTTGGCAGGGGTTACCCACTGAAACATCTCCCCTGTCCAGATTTTGTTTGTTTGCTTGCTTTTCTTTCTTTCTTTCTTTTCTTTTTTTTTTGAGACATAGTTTCTCTGTGTAGCTCTGGCTGCTCTGGAACTTGCTCTGTAGGCCAGACTGGCCTTGAACTCATAGAGATCTGCCTGCCTCTGCCTCCCTAGTGCAGTGCTGGGATTAAAGAAGTGTGCCACCACCTCTGAGCTCCCTGTCCAGATTTTGTTATTTAATATTTCCAGTGTCCCTGCCTTTAACACCAATACTCTTGAGACAGAGATTGGGAACCTCTGCAAATTCAAAAACAGCCTCATCTACAAAGTAAATTCCACACCAGGCTACACACTGTTTCAAAAAATAATTAAATAGCCAGGTGGTAGTGGCATAAGCCTTTAAACCAAGCACTCTGGAGGCAGAGGAAGGCAGATCTCTGAATTTGAAGCCAGCCTGGTCTACAAAATAGTTCCAAGGCAGCTGGGACTACATAGAGAAACCCTGTCTCAAAAAAACAAAATTTTATTTTATGTGTGTGTATATTATATTTAATTATTTTAGAGATACAGTCTTTGTAGTCCAGAGTAATATTGAATTTAAGATCCGTCAATTTCAGACACTACCTAGTATAACATTGGGGTTGCAGTTGTGTTCTACCAAACTGGTCTGCCTTTAAAAAAATAAGCACTCATGTGGGCGAGAGGGTTGAGTGTATAAAGGTGCCTCCTGTGGACAATACAAGTATAAAGGAGAGCTGACTCAACACCCATCTATAGTAATAAAAGTAAGGTCCCCTGTCTCCTTTGAGGGGGCAAGCACTGGAAGGGAATAAGGGAGATTGCTGGTTCCAGGCCAGCCTGGGCTACATAGTAAAACCCTGTTTCCTGTTCCCTAAAGACAAAGTAAAAAAACAAAACAAAACAAAAAACCCCACAAGGGTAGTGGTGGAGGTGAATGCTTTAATCCCTGCACTCAGAAGGTAGAGGTAGAAAGATCTGAGTTTGAGCCAGCTTTATTCTACTGGATCAGTTCCAGGACAGCCCAGTTAGTGAGGGGGCGAATCAAAAAAACCAAAAAAAAAAAAAAAACCAAAAAAAACCAAAAAAACCCAAAACTAAAAAAACCAAAAACAAGCAAACAAACAAATATTTTGTAGGGAATTATAAATTCTTTTTTTAAAAAAGTCCAAATTGGCTTCAATCTTTCAGCATCCTGTGTGGCTCAGCCTTTCAAGTACAGAATTAGGATATAATTCATTAGCTTTGTGATCTTTGGTATGCTATTTCCCAGTTTAATTTCTTTTTTCTCCTGTAAAAACACATATTTATGATAGTTAAATTTTTAACAAATCTTCTTAATTTTCATTGTTGTTGTTTTGAGACAGGGCCTTTCTGCACATGAAACTGTTTAGACCAGGTAGGTCTCGAATTCAGAGATCCTCCTGCTTCTGCCTTCCAAGTGCTGGAATTAAAGGTGTGCACCACCATACGTGACAATACTTTTCTTATGAACTTGTCATGCTTATCTAACTGGGACATCCAGAACTGATAGCTGAGCTGTCACTTAATTTTCCCTAGGCCATCTCAGAAGCAGCAGAGGCCTCGGTTTCTATGTTCAAAGTGCTTTAAGATGTCTAAAGAGAATTCAGCTCGCAGTATTAACTGCAAGTGCTAATGATAGTGACACCCTGTCCTCCACTTAAACAAGGATAATGGTGGCAAAATGGAAGCCAGGGACTGAAGTGCCCCGGGCAAAATATTTAACCTTTGTGATTGCAAAAGGAAGTAAATAGGTTACTGTGCTTTCTGGTGAAGCGGTGTTTACGAGTAAAGAGGTGAAAAGGAAGTGCTTTAGGAGAGCTTCGATCCAGGAAGTTCTCCAGTCAAGTCTCAAAGAGTTGTGAAAAACTGAACCCTGGCCCTCGATTTTGCGCGTTCAGGACAGCTTAAGAAAATGGCGTTTGCTAGAGCTTCCCGAAAGACTTCCATATTGGTGAGCTCAGAACTGACTGAGTTTTCAAGTGCCGTCACCAGGCTCTCGTCCCGCCCGCCGCCGCCGCCGCAGGGCTTCCACCCACGGGGAGGGGGAGCCGCCCACCCACCCCTGCTGGGGTAAGATTCGAGAGTGCGAGCAGTGAAAATTCGAGCGATCCCGTGTGGCATGATACACCGCGCTCGCCTGCTTTGGCTGTGACACTTGTGGAGCTGCAGGGCTCAGCTGGACTGTACACCCTAACAACGTAAGGAAGCCTCTCGAGCAGGGCCAACATGGCGACGAACTCCTTTTGGCACAGCCCCTGTTCCCTCCTCACGATGGGCGGCCCCAGAAACGACCATTGGCCAAGCTAGAGGCGGTGCCAGGGCTTTTTCGTTCCCTCATTGGCCTGAGTATCTGAGAGGGAAGCCAGTTCTTCTCTCCCCATTCCAAGTTCCAGCCTTCGCCTTTTATTCGGCATCTAATTGGCTGTTAGCTCATGTCAATATGCGCCCTGTTCCGGATCTTTTCAGTTACAGACCAATCAGAACTTTCTTAACTGCCCGCCTGAATCCTGGTTGGTTTAGACAGCTTGATCCTATCCCATTCCGGCCTATTTCTTACTCTCCTCCTAAACGGACTTCGCCCAGGCATGCTCAAGATTCTAATTGGTCGTCGTTCTGTCACTCCTGTCTAAGTTCGTCCTATCACCACTGTTTACTAAGCCCGCCTGGCGATTCACTGGTTTCCCTCCAAGTCGATCTTCTTTTTGTCCCGCCCATCACCACTTCCTGGATCTTTTATTGGCTGTTAAAACCGGGAGGGCGGCCTTTCTGGGCGGACACTAGGTACGCAACTGGGTCTTACCCGCCTTAGCGAGGGAACGAGTCTTCCCATTGGGTGACCTGCCCGCCTTTCTCCTGCAAGTCCCTCCTTTCTCCCTCCCTCATTGGGCGGGGCAGCAGATAAGGGGCGGAGATTAGGCCGGGCTTGTGGCGCGCTGCTCCCTCCTCCTTACCCCCCCTCCCTGTCCGGTCCGGGTTCGCTTGCCTCGTCAGCGTCCGCGTTTTTCCTGGCCCCCCCCAACCCCCCCGGACAGGACCCCCTTGAGCTCGCCCCTCAGCTGCCACCATGAGCGGTAAGGATGAGTCCACTCCATGCCTAGGGGTGGGAGGGGAGTGAGGGGGCGCGCGCGAGGGCCGACCGGGCGGTCCCCGCTGTGAGGGGGGGCGGGCGGGAGGCGGCGGCGGCGGCCTTGGTCCCGCCCGGGGCGGAGGGAAGGGAGGGAGAAGGGGCAGTCGCGGGGCCTCGGAGGAGGAGGGGGATGGGCCACCCGCCCCGGGGGAGGGGGCAGCGTGGCCTCGCCCGCCCCCTGCCCGCCCCGGCCACGGGGGACGGGCCTTACCCCCCACTACTCGGCCGGCCGCCTGAGGCTCCTCCCGTCGGGGGCTGGCGCCGCGGGGGCGGCCCGACCAGTGCAGGCCCCGCCTGGGCCAACCGCCTCCCCGGTCCGCCCTCCGGTCGCCGCCTGCCCCAGGCCCTCCTCCGCACCCCCGAACATTTCCCTTCCCCCATCTGACCCGCCCTTTCCACGCCCCTCACCCCGAAACCGCCCCTTCCTTCTAGGGCCCGCCCTCTCTGCCCCAAACCTGGGTTCTAAGCCCTAGACCACTTTAGTCCCTTACCTGTATCCTCAGATGTGTTCCTATCGGTACTTATGATGTACTCTTACTCTTTCTCTTCCTGTCTTTATTTACTTATTTACTTTTACACTTGTTCATTCTCCATCTCTCTTAATTCTAATTTAGCACATTTTCCAGCCAATCACATGTTGGGTCTCCTCTTCCTCCTAGAATGCTTTTTTTCCTCTTGAGACAGGGTCTGTGTAGTACTATGAAGACCAGCTGGCCTCAAACTTTTAGCCATCCTCATGCCACTTTCTCTTGAATGCTAAGTTGCCAACACTGGGGGCTACTTTTTATTATTACTGAGATACTGCCCTCAAATTCCCTTTCTCAGAAATGCTATTTGTCTTGTTTAAGGCCTGGTCTCACTGTAGTCCAGGCAGACCTAGAACTAGTGAACACCTGCCTCATCCTTCCAAGTGATGTGATTATAGGTGTGAGTCACCATGCTTGGCTTCCAAAGCACTTTTTTTTTGGAGGCAGAGTTTCTCTGTGGCTTTGGAAGCTGTCCTGGAACTAGCTCTGTAGACCAGGTTGGTCTTGAACTCACAGAGATCCACCTGCCTCTGCCTCAAGAGTGCTGGGATTAAAGGCGTGTGCCACTACTGCCTGGCTTCCAGAGCACTTTTTAGAGTGATTTCTGGTTTTAATTTTGTACATGGGAAAATAGTGGTCCACCTTGGACACCATTTGAACCACATGCCTGCCCTGTATGCCTAGGACACTGGAATCCCAGTTGTTGTAGCTGAATATTATTTTGAACTCTTGGTCCTCTTTGCCTAATACTTCCAAATTCTGGGATTTCAGGCCTACCACCATATCTGGCCCTATTTTGTTTATTACACTGCTTTTAAGTACTCTGTTAGTCATTAGGCTGCTTATCAGAGCCTTATTTTAAACCTTTGGATTTTTTTTTGGTGTTTTTTTTTCTCCCCTTTGCACTTTAAGTTATTGTTTTGTAATTATTTTTAGATCAAGATCACTCCATGGATGAAGTGACAGCCGTGGTGAAGATTGAAAAAGGTGTTGGTGGCAATAACGGGGGTAACGGTAATGGTGGTGGTGCAGCTTTTTCTCAGACTCGGAGCAGCAGCACAGGCAGTAGTAGCAGCAGTGGCGTCGGAGGAGGGCAGGTGAGTGATCAATCAAAGGTGGGGAAGGTGTTGAGGGTATAAATATTCTTAGAAAGTTACTTAATCAAAATGCTGGGAGAAAAAAAAATACAGGAGGGAAGTACACACAGAAAGATAGGTGATCTAGAGGGTCCCCAAATATGAAAGTTGGAACAATACACAAAAGTCAGCATTTTGTTTCTGGTTTTTGCTCTTTATATGCCTGCATTGTTGCTGTTTGTCTGTTGAATACTGCCCCCTAGGCCGGCTATTGGGTGCCACTAACTCCTTTCCTCTCTTCTGGCCAGGAATCCCAGCCATCTCCTTTGGCTCTGCTGGCAGCAACCTGCAGCAGAATTGAGTCACCCAATGAGAACAGCAACAACTCCCAGGGTCCGAGTCAGTCAGGGGGCACAGGTGAACTTGACCTCACAGCCACACAACTTTCACAGGGTGCCAATGGCTGGCAGATCATCTCTTCCTCCTCTGGGGCTACCCCTACCTCAAAGGAACAGAGTGGCAACAGTACCAATGGCAGCAATGGCAGTGAGTCTTCCAAGAATCGCACAGTCTCTGGTGGGCAGTATGTTGTGGCTGCTACCCCCAACTTACAAAACCAGCAAGTTCTGACAGGTCTACCTGGAGTAATGCCTAATATTCAGTATCAAGTAATCCCACAGTTCCAGACTGTTGATGGGCAGCAGCTGCAGTTTGCTGCCACTGGGGCCCAAGTGCAGCAGGATGGTTCTGGTCAAATACAGATCATACCGGGTACAAACCAACAGATCATCACAAATAGAGGAAGTGGGGGCAACATAATTGCTGCTATGCCAAATCTTCTCCAGCAGGCTGTCCCCCTCCAAGGCCTTGCTAATAATGTGCTCTCAGGACAGACTCAGTATGTGACCAACGTACCAGTGGCCCTGAATGGGAACATCACCTTGCTGCCTGTCAACAGTGTTTCTGCAGCTACCTTGACTCCCAGCTCTCAGGCAGTCACCATCAGCAGTTCTGGATCCCAGGAGAGCGGCTCACAGCCTGTCACCTCAGGGACTGCCATCAGTTCTGCCAGCTTGGTGTCATCACAAGCTAGCTCCAGCTCCTTTTTTACCAATGCCAATAGCTACTCAACAACTACTACCACCAGCAACATGGGAATCATGAACTTCACCACCAGCGGATCGTCAGGAACCGGTTCTCAAGGCCAGACACCCCAGAGGGTTGGTGGGCTACAAGGGTCTGATTCTCTCAACATCCAGCAGACTCAGACATCAGGAGGCTCACTGCAAGGAAGTCAGCAAAAAGAAGGGGAGCAAAGTCAGACACAGCAACAACAAATTCTTATTCAGCCTCAGCTAGTTCAAGGGGGACAAGCTCTTCAGGCCCTCCAAGCAGCACCATTGTCAGGGCAAACCTTCACAACTCAAGCTATTTCCCAAGAAACCCTCCAGAACCTCCAGCTTCAGGCTGTTCAGAACTCTGGTCCCATCATCATTCGGACACCAACAGTGGGGCCCAATGGACAGGTCAGTTGGCAGACCCTTCAGCTGCAGAATCTTCAAGTTCAGAACCCACAAGCCCAGACAATCACCTTGGCCCCTATGCAGGGCGTTTCCTTGGGACAAACTAGCAGCAGCAATACTACCCTTACACCCATTGCCTCAGCTGCCTCCGTTCCTGCTGGCACAGTCACTGTGAATGCTGCACAACTTTCCTCCATGCCAGGCCTCCAGACCATTAACCTCAGTGCATTGGGTACTTCAGGGATCCAGGTGCACCAGCTTCCAGGCCTGCCTTTGGCTATAGCAAATGCCCCAGGTAAGACATCCATTCTTTTGCATTTATTACAAACTAACTCTTAATACTTCCCTGAAACTATTGAATCTAAAGGGGGAAATAGAACCTTCTGAGATGTTTCCTTAATCAGGCAAGTGTAAAATGTTTTATTCAAGACATTTTGAGCTGATTCAAGAGAAACGTTTTTTTATTTGATCTGATGAGAAAGAAGGACTTCTGGGTATAATGTCCTGTGGTACATTAATGTTGCACATTAGTTAAGTAGAAGTATAATGTTCTACTTCCCTGTGTGTTGGTACCACAAAAAAAGTTTGGTGAGCTTTCTGCATAGGGTCAAGTACAATATTTTAGGCCTTAAGATCCACATATATTCTCAGTTTTACTTCATATTCTCTTTGGTTTTCCCCCTACCCAGCAGTGATATGGACTGAACATATATGGCTTTCTGAATCTCCTGTACAGTAGCCTGATATATCCCCAGCAATTTGTTTTTCAAAAAAACCCTTTTAAGAATGTAAAAGTTAGCCAGCCTTTGGTGGTGCATGCCTTTAGTTACAGCACTCAGAAGGTAGAGGCAGGTGAATCTCTGTGAGTTCAAGGCCAGCCTGGTCTACAGAGCTAATTCCAGGACAGGCTTCAAAGAAATACAGAGAAACCCTGTCTCAAAACAAAACAAAAAAAAAAAACAAGAAAAGAAAAGAAAGAATGTAAAAGTGAGGTAGCCTGGCCATGTTGGCAGCTCATGCTTTTGATCCTAGCACTTGGGAGGCAGAGGCTGGCGGAACTCTTCAAGTTGGAGGCCAGCCTGGTTTACAAAGTTAATTTCAGGACAGCCAGAGCTATTATACAGAGAAAGCTTGTCTTGGAAAAAAGCAAAAACAAAACAAAAAAGAATGTAAAACTGGTGAACACCTTTAATCCCAGCACTCAGGAGGCAGAGGCAGGTTAATATATGTGATATCAAGGCCATCCTGATCTACATAGTTCCAGGGCTATATAGAGACCCTGTCTCAAAGAGTGTAAAATTGGGATTGGAGAGATGGGTGGTTTAGCAGTTAAAAGCACTGACTGCTCTTCCAAAGGACCTGAGGTCAGTTCTCAGAACCCATGTGGTGGCTGACAACAGTGACGCCAGTCTCAGGAGATTCAACTCCCCTCTCTTCTAGCCTACTTCTGGCTTTGGAGAATGTGGAATACATTCAGGCATACACTAATACACATAAAATAAAAACAAAACTTAAGTATGATGTGAAAGACTAGGATTGCTAAGTGGTAGACTCCTTGTCAAGTATGTATCTAAACCCTGGCTGGATTCATCATAGGACCATACCAAAAAAAATTTTTTTGTTTTAAAGGTAGGGTTTTAGCTATGTAACCTTGGGATTTGGTCAATTCCTGTGAATGCTGGGGTCACAAACATGTACTATCATGACCAGCCCCACCACAAAATTAAAAAAAAAATCTTGTACAACCACTCTTTAACTCTAGGGTTGCCTTTCTTTTCTGCTTCCTCCTTCTTTTTTTTTTTTTTTTTTCTTTTATGTGTATGTGTGTTTTGCATGCATGTCCATGGACCACATAAATTTGTGGTGCTCTTGGAGGCCAGAAAAGGGAGTCATCAAATATCCTGGAACTAGAGGTAGTTGGTAGCCTGCCACGATGGTTCTGGGAGTCAAACCTGGTTCCTCTGGAAGAGTAGTTACTATTCTTTCTTTCTTTTTTTTTTTTTTTTAAACTGTCCTGGAATTCACCATGTAGACAAGGCTGACTTTAAACTCTCTGATCTGCCTGCCTCTGTCCTTTAAGGAAGATGTTTATTTTGGCTGACAGTTTTATGTGATTAAATGTGTTGAATATACTACATTTTGGTAGAAAAGGCGTGGCAACTGGGGTAGCACCTCTTTCCTTTAGTGACAGGAGCAGCAAGCAAGCAACTCCTCATATCTTGGTTCAGGAAACTAGCTCAATGGTCTTCTTTTGGTCTGCAGACCACATAGGTTATAGATTGTGATGATTCAACTTGAACAGTCTTTACATTGGTTGTTACTCATAATTGGGGGGGGGGGCAAATGACTTATTTGATTCCAGAAAGATTTTTCCTTTTTTTCTTCTTTTTTGGGGGGTTGGGGGTGGGGAGGGGTTCAAGAAAGGGTTTCTATTGCTTTGAAGCCTGTCCTGGAACTAGCTCTGTAGACCAGTCTGGTTTTGAACTCAACAGAGATCTACCTACCTCTGCCTCCAGGGCACTGGAACCGAAGGCGTGTGCCACCAATGCCTGGCTAAGGGTCTTTGGTTTTTGTTTGTTTGCTTTTTTTTGAGACAGGGTTTCTCTGTGTAGCTCTGGCTGTATTAGAACTCCCTCTATAGAAGATATTGGCCTGGGAACTCAAGAATTTTGTCTGCCTCTATGTGTCTGTAGTGTTGGGATTAAAGGTGTTTGCCACTCAGCAGGGCACACAGGTCTTATTCTGTAGCCCAAGGTAACATAATTTACATGTATGAGGCACTAACACTTAAAACTATTTTATAATTTAATATAAGAAAAAGATAACAGGAAAGCCAGGCAATGTTGGCCTACACCTTTAATCCCAGCACTTGGGAGACAGAGGCAGGTGAATATCTGTGAGTTCAAGGCCAACCTGGTCTACAAAGCTACACAGAGAAACCCTGTTTTAAAAAACCAGCTATATAGTTGCTACAAAATATCTTATTTTACCCTCTTTCTGATACAGTATTACTTATGTACTAGAAAAATCTAACATGAATAGTACTTTTCAACCTCTTCACCGTACAGTGTAATAGAAAGCCCATTGAATGTGAAACAATCTTTTTTTTTTAATGGTTTTTCAAGACAGGGTTTCTTTGTGGAGCCCTAACTGTCTAAGAACTCACTCTGTAGAGTGTTGGGATTAAAGGTGTGGGCCACCACCACCATCCCCTGGCCGATTGTGAAACAATCTTTTTTGGGGGAGGTTTTCTTTCGAGGCAGGGTTCTCTGTGGCTTTGGAGGCTGTCCTGGAACTAGCTTTTGTAGACCAGACCAGGATGGTCTCGAACTCATCCACCTACCTCTCAAGTGCTGGGACTAGAGGCGCCACCACCGCCTGGCTGATTATGAAACAATCTTAATGTTCTGAAATGAGGTAGCCTTTGAAACTACAGCTTTGGGCCATATTTAGGTTCATACCTTTAATACTGTATTCTGGAGGCAGAGGCAGGCTGATCTTGTAGTTGGAGGTCAGCCTGGATCTATATAATCCAAGCCAGTCAGGGTTACATACACAATGACTCTTCTTAAAAGAGAAAATGCTTGGCAGTGGTGGTGTGTGCCTTTAAATTCAGCACCTGGGAGTTGGAGGCAGGCAAATCCCTTGAGTTCAAAGCCAGCCTGGTCTACAGAGTGAGTTCCAGGACAGCCAGAGCTATACGGAGAACACCTGTCTTGAGAAACAAAGAGTGAGAGACAGAGAAGACTATAAGGTACCTCGTGCTCATTCATTTAGTCTGTTTACATTTAACATAAAAGATTTTTTAAATGCTTGCTTAAGTTTCTTGTTGATTTTTCTTACTCTTTTGTGCTGAATACACAAGCAAAGGCATAAATCTAGAACCAAGAGAAACCCCATACTTCTGTGTCCCATATTTTTCAGACTTTGCTCCTGGTGGGTGGTAGTGAGGGAAGGGACCACCCTGTTAACTGAGGTTAGTTTCCAAAATGAAATGATACATAGGTTCCTAGAGTTGTTTTTGTTTGTTTGGTTGGTTCTTTGTTTTTAAATAATCCACAGACTTTCTTCTTTAACCAACACCTTTGTCTTTTTATCGGTAACTTTCTCTTCATTTTATATTCTTAATTTGCAAATCTCAACCCCCTCAGCCTCTGTCAAACACTGAAAACTGAAAACTTGCTTTGGATATGCATGGGGGCAGCTTTAAAAAATTAGTTTGGTTGATTCTTCTGGAGTTCTAATAGAGAACTCAGAGTTTTGGCATGAGAATAAACAGATTATCTTGATGTCTATAATTCATTCATGAAAAACATTTCAGGCACTAAAAATAAAAATTCTACATCTGCTAAGTTTTATTGGGGTCAGGAAAATGTTTTGTCTTACAGTTAGTAGAATGTGGTGCTGGGATTGGTTTGCCAGCAGTCTCACTAAAGTTGGGGTCGGATTGCCCACCTAATTTGTTTAAAAAAGTTGTGTTTTTTGACTAGTGCATGTGAAAGTGAGAAATTATTGTTTACATTGTAAAAATGTTTTCAAAACAAATTTTTTCAGAGATTGAGTTGCTTAGATTGGCTTGAGACACACTATGTAGTGCAGACTGGTTTCAGACTAGTGGCAGTCTTCATGCTTCAGCCAATGAATGTTGGGATTACAGATAGGAGCATGCACAATCAGCCAGAATTACCAAAATGTACAAAAAAATCATATGAGAAACTATTTTATTATAATATAGTTTATCACCAGGTGGTGGTGGTGCATGCCTTTAATTCCAGCACTCATGAGGCAGAGGCAGATGGGCCTCTGTAAGTTGTTTGAGGCCAGCCTGATCTACAGAGCGAGTTTCAGGACAGCCAAGGCTATACAGAAACCCTGTCTCAAAAAAAACCAAAACAACAACAAAAAAAGATAATATCATTTATTAAATAAAAACATTTCTGAATCATTTCATCTAATAGTACACTTTTTATTATAGTGATTTTGCTTTTAAATGGTGACTTTTGTTTAAAGATAAGAGTTCTCTAAATCTAGGTATTTTTATTGCTTTGGAACTCAGTGGGATATGAGAAGTCTTTATTTCAGTTGTTCCTATCTGTTCATTCTAATGGCTTTATCTAAATGACATCATTGTTAAGTAATTCTGCCTTATGTATGCAGTGTGCCCATCTTAACTGAGTAGGGATATGGTAGCACTAGCCTTCAATCCAAAGTACTTGGGAGGCAAGAAGATTGGGAGTTCAAAATCATCTTCACACTCTGGAGGCGGAGAGTGGATCTCTGTGAGTTCCAGGCCAGCCTGGTCTACTGCACAAAAAATAAAAAAAACAAAAAACAAAACAGATGCAGGCAAATATCTGTGAGTTTGAGACCTGTCTGGTCTACAAGAAATATTTCCAGGACAGGCTCCAAAGCCACAGAGAAACACTGTCTTGAAAAAGAAATAACAACAACAACAACAAAAAAGAAAACAACAAAACTAAACAAAACCCTGAATAGAATTTTTCCCCTTTGAAGACAAAATATCTGTTCTTTCTGTTCTCACCTCTTCCCTTTCTATTTCTAGGGTGTTATATAGTACAGGTTGCTCTCTAGCTATGTAATAGAGGCTAAACTTCAACTCCTGATCCTACAGTCTCTACTTCTCAAGTTGCTGTGATTACTGGTTTGATCTCAATACCCAATGAAAACTGTTTCTGTATAAAAGTTTTTTTTATTTTTTTTTAAAAATTATTTATTTTTATTTATGTGCATGAGTGTTTTGTATGTGTATGTCTGTGTAAGGGTGTCAGATCCCCTGGAATGGAGTTACAGTTAGTTGTAAGCTTCTATGTGGATGCTGGGAATTGAACCCAGGTCCTCTGAGCTGCCAGTGCTCTTAACCATGGAGCTGTCTCTCAAACACTCTTGTAGAAAGCTTTTAAGTGAATCTTAGAGAATTGGTTGCAAATCTGGATTATAACTGGGTTTTTTTTTTTTTTTTTTTTTTTTTTACATGTGCTTTCATGTTTTTTAGGCTGTGAGTTGTTTATGGAAACTGGGCAGTATTACTTGTTAGACAAGTTTGGATTTGCATATCTCATTTTTGTGTGCCTGCCTTCTTACCTATATCCAAAATGATAACTGAACTACTTTCAAGTTTTTTTGTTTTCTTTTTTAAACAGGAAATACCTAGGTTATAACAAAGATTTGCTTTTTTTAAAAAAGATTTTATGTGTGTGAGTGTTTTGCCTGAATGTGTGCCTGTGTGCCACATATGTGCTGGGTGCTCTAGGAGGTTGTGAGCCTCCATGTGGACTCTGGACTTTTGAAACAAGTGCCCTTAACTACTGACCCAACTCTTAGCCCCCAAAGATTTGCTTTTTAGGAGATGAGGGAACTTTCATCAAGCAGTGGTGGCACACATCTTTAATCCCAGCACTCAGGAGGCAGGTGCATCTCTGTGAGTTTGTTGTTGTTGTTTTAAAAATGATTTGTTTTTATTTTATGGAAATTGGTGTTTTGCCTGTAAGTATGTCTGCGTGAGTGCCAGGTCCCTCACACAGACCTGGAGTTATAGACCATTGTGAACTCCCATGTGGGTGCTGGGAATTGAACTGGATCCTCTGGAAGAGCAGTCAGTGCTCTTAACCACTGAACCACCTCTCCAGCCCCCCCCCCCTTTTTTTTTTTAAGATATGGTCTCTGCATAGCCCTGACTGCTCTGGAACTCACTCTGTAGACCAGGATGGCCTCTAATTCAGTGATCTACTTGCCTTTATCTCCTGAATGCTGGGATTAAAGGTGTGTGTCACTACTGTCCAGCTTTGTTTTGTGTTTTAAGTGTGAATGGATGTATTGCCTGCATGTATGTCTATGTACTTACATGCCTACTATAGTGCTCACAGAGGCCAGAAGAGAATTTCAGATCCCTCAGAACTGGAGTTTAAGGTGGGTGGGAGCTGCCTTGTGGAAGCTAGGAATTGAAGCCAGTGCTCTTAACTACTGAGCTATCTCTCCTGCCTTTGACTCGTTTTGCATTATTTTATTTCTTTGACACAGGGTCTCATGTAGTTCCAACCAGCCTTAAACTCAGTATGTAGCTGATAAAGACCTTGAACTTTGTGTGTCTGTGTTATAAATGCAGTTCATGTGCTCACGTGCCTGCATGCAGATGTCCTAACAAGACCTCAGGTGTTTCTCTGTTAGCCCTAATGCCTTGAGACAGGGGCAGCTTGCTGGCTGGCCCTTTCATTTCCAGCCTGTCTCTACCTCAACCCACCTCAGAACCGCCTACCCCCAAGTTCACCCTCCTGAGTGCTAGAATCAGAATCATGAGCCACCACATGGGAAGCAGCTTCCATTTCACATTTGTGTTTAATTTTTGAGACAGGATCTTAGTATGGAGTATTTTCTGGCCTAGAGCTCACTATGTAAACTAGACAGGCCTGGAACTGAGAGGGTTCTGCCTGCCTCTGCTGAGATTAAAGGCATGCTCCATCAGGTCTGACTTATCTATCCATCCATCCATCCATTTTTGAGACAGCTTCCCAAACAAACTTGGAACTTGTGTTTGTCTTGTCAGCTAGTCTGTAAGCCTGAAAACTTCCTGTCTTCTTGTCTCTGTCCAACCTAGGGTTACAAGCATGCACAGTGATTGTTATGTGGGTTCTGAGACCTGAATCCAGTCTACATGATTGAGCAGGAAGCATTATTTAACTGTAGAGCCAGCCCTTCTTGAGCATACCCACATTCCCTGTTGGTGTGTGTGTAGAAATATGCAGAAACCCCAGGTTAACATTAGTTAACTTCCTCAGCTACTTTGTTATTTAGTAAGATTTATTGTTTTGTGTGTCTTATCTGTGTGTATATATGTGCACCACATTTTTTTCCTGAATGCCTGAAGAGGTCAGAAGAGGATATCAATGAAAGCAGATTATTACAAGAGCCAGTGAAATATTGTTCAGGGATACTGTGCTCACATTCTCTAAAAACGTACCTAGAGAAGAAATTATAGAGGGTATGGAATGGATAAATGACAAGTTTTTTTTTTTGTTCAGTTTGGAAGTTCAGTTTATAAGTGCTTTAAATTTTGTTTTTTTTTTTTTTTTTTTTTTTAAATTTAGTCTGGTGTTGGTGGCACATGCCTTTAGTCTCTGCACTCTGGAGGCAGAGGCAGGCGGATTTCTGAGTTTGAGGCTAGCCAGTTCTACAGTGCTAGTTCCAGGACAGGCTCCAAAGCTACAGAAAAACCCTGTTGAGGAGTGGGGGGGGGGGTTTAATTATTTTGGGAGGCTAGAGAGGTGGGTCAGTGCTTAAAAGTACTGACTGCTTTCCCAGGGGAGCCAGGTTCAATTCCCAACACCCATATGGCAGCTTACAACTGTCTGTAACTCCAGTTCCAGGGTATCTAACACCTTCACACATGGCATACATGCAGGCAAAACCCCAATTCACATACAAATTTTTTTAGAAAATAATTTTAAAAAGATTTGATTATTTTTATATATGTCTCTGCACCATGTGCATATGTTCACAGAAGCCATAAACAGCTGTCAGATGCCCTAAACTGAAGTTGAAAGATGGTTATGAGATACCCTCTAGGTACTTGAAATCTAGCTTGAGTCCTCTGGAAAAAGAGTCAGTTTTCTTAACCATCTTTTTAGTTCCTAAATTTTGGTACTGCAAATCTCCATTCTGTTGCTACTATTTAAAATGCTGGAGGTTGGCAGTGAAACCTAGAATACTTTGCTCGAATAGTTTTATTTCTTATCTTTTTTTTTTTTTTTTCGAGACAAGAGTTTCTCTATGTAACAGTCCTGGCACTCACTTTGTAGATTAGGCTGGCCTTGAACTCACAGAGATTCACCTGCCTCTGCCTCCCAAGTGCTGGAATTAAAGGAGTGAGCCACCATTACCCAGCTCATTTTATTTTTTAAAATACATTTATTTTTGTTTTATGTATATTGGTGTTTTGCCTGCATGTATGTCTGGGTGAGGGTGTCAGGTTCCCTGGAATTGGAGTTACAGACAGCCTCAGTGCGGGTACTGGGAATTGAGCTTGGGTCCTCTGGAAGGACAATTGCTGAGCCATCTCTCCAGTCCCTGTGTATTTATTTTTGAGGCAGGATTTTATTATGTAGCCCAGACTGGCGTCAGTGGCTAACCTGTTGCTCAATCTCTTGAGTGATAGAAATAGTTTGTCTTATTTGTTTGTTTAGAGGCAGGATTTCTCTGTGGCACTGTCCTGGAACTTGTTATGCAGACAAGACTGGTCTTGAACTTACAGAGTGCTGGGAGTATATGTCATCACACCTGGCTTTGAATACTATTTTTACTCCTCTATTTATTGTGCTGCTGTTGTGATAAAGAATGAATTAATGCTGAAAATACACAATAGCCAGGAATGGTGGCTCCTGCCTTATGAATCCTAGCATTTGGGAAGTTGAGGCAGGTTTTTCAGGTGCTTTGTTTTATTTTGTTTTGTTTATTAACACTACTGTGTAGCTCAGTCTGTCATTGAATTCATTATATGATAGTGACCTCAGACTGACCATATTCCTGCCACTGTACTTTCTGAAGCTGGAATTACAGGCATTCAGCATCATGACCTACCTTTCTAACCTGTACCCTTTGATTCATGATGAATGACAAAACTCAAGCTCTTAGCTGGGAACATTACCAAAACTTATAGTTAGGGAACACTACCAAAACTGAAATTAATACTTAGATTTGATGGAGAGACTTTCAAAATACCTTCTATGTTCCTAAAATTTGTGCAGACCCCTTCTTTTTTCTCTCTCTCTTTTTTTTTTAAATTGTGTAGGAGGATGGTATAACACTTAGTCACAGTGACATCTAGTGGTGAAAAGCCATTAACATCTTTTTACTGGTTGCTTAGCTCAATGGAAAACTACCCATTTTCAGAGGCAGTTTTTAAATCTACAAAAAACCAAAATAAAAGAAAGAAAAAAATGGTAATATACCAAAGAGAGAGTTACACAGTCTAAACTTTTGGTTTGGTACATATTTTCACTGATAAAAAAATTTTTAACCACATATAGAAATTTTGGAAAATATAAAGGGGAGAGAAAAAAAAAATAAGGCTTCTCATTACAATTTGTATGGTAGCATGAATTCTCTTTACCCTTAAAAATTGAAAACTCTGAGTCAGCTATCAGGGAGTGAAAGCTAAAGGATCAGAGAAGCAGAGCAGCTAGCCACTAGAGTTCTTACCTCGACCAGTGCTCAGACCAAAGAGATGCTGTCCTCAGACTACCTCCTCAGACTGTTTGCCCTGCCTTATATTCCTCTCACTGACTGTCCATATCTCTTCCTATCTCCACTTCCTTAGTGCTGGGATTGAAGGCATGTGACTTCCAAGTACGGGGAATAAAGGTGTAAACCACTACCACTTTTCTTTCTCTTTTTTATACTGGATCAGTTTTGCTCTGTCTCCCTTTCCTGAGTGCTGGGATTAAAGGTGTGTGCCACCACTGCCTGGCCTTTATGGTTCTGATCTTCAGGCAAACTTTCTTAGATCATAAAAAAAATATCACAACAATCATCAATTAAAACTGTTGTGTGAAATCTAGATGGTGGTGGCACATGCCTTTGCTCCCAGCACTCAGGAGGCAGAGGCAGGCGGATCTCTGTGAGTTCAAGGCCAGCCTGGGGTCTACAAGAGCTAGTTCCTGGACAGCCTCCAAAGCCACAGAGAAACCTGCCTCAAAAAACAAAACAAAGAAACTATTGTTTGTGTGCGTATGCATGACAGGATCTCTCTTTATAGCCCAGGCTGGCTTTGGTTTCACTTACCTCCTACATCTGCCTGCTAGTGCTGAAATTACAGGCATATTCCACTATTCTTAGCATGAATGGTCAAAGGTTTTCTTTTGTAATTGGATAATTGGATTTTCTTCTACTTTTTTTTTCCTCCTGAGACAGGATTTCTCTGTGTAGTCCTGGCTGTCTTGGAGCTCACTTTGTAGACTAGGCTGGTTTACAAAGAACTCAGATTTGCCTGTCTCTGGCTCTGAAGTGCTGAGATTATAGGCATGCACCGCCACATGGCCCGAGAACTAGTTGGTTTTTATTTACTTATTTATTTTGGTTTTTGAGACAAGACAGGGTTTCTCTGTGTAGCTTTGGAGCCTGTCTTGGAACTTTCTATGTAGACTAGGCTGGCCTTGAATTCAAAGAGATAGATTCGCCTGTCTCTGCGTCCTGAGTCCTGGAATTAAAGGGGTGTGCTGTCGCCACCCAGTCCCAGAGAACCAGTTTTAAGTAGATGTAAAATACGTTCAAGTTTGTGTATCTCATGTATGCCTGATGCCTGTAGAGATTAGAAGACAGTGTCAAATCCCCTGGAACTGGAGTTACAGACAGTTGTGAGCAGTCATTACACTTAATGTCTTTCCGGCTTTCATGCCTAGCTTTTTTTCTCCCTGTGATGCCCAATGTTTTCTTTGTTTTTCCCAGAGAGCTATGCTTGCTCTGCCATATATATCAGCCTTCTTCACATGTTGGCGGTGAGGAGAGAAGGTTCTCACTAAGTTGCCCATGTTATCTTCTGATTTCTCAGGCACTCCAAATGCATGCAATACACTCATACACATGAATGAATTAAAATAAAAATACATTTATCAGATTGCTTGTAGACAAGTCTGCAGGCCATTTTCTTGATTAATGCTTGATAGGAGGACCCAGCATACTGGGGGATGGGTCTTTCCTGAGTAGGTGGTCTACGAAACGAGAATAAGCAAGCCTTAGAGACTAAGTCAATCCTGTCTCTTAGTTCTTGCATCAAGTTCATGCCCTGATTTCCCTCTTGATCTAAGAGTTGTGAGATGAAAGATGAAATAAATGCTTTGCTTCCCGAGCTGTTTTTTTTTTTTAGGGGGGTGGAGGGGTCCTGGTGCTTATCACAGCAAAATGACAGATATGAAACCAAAAGCCCAAGCAGAGCTTTTTAATGTGGAAACTAGCCCTTTGGACTGGTAGAATGCTTGCCTACTATGTGGAGGCCCTGGACTTAGTTCCTTGAATGGTGATTTGTTTTGTTTTATAGTTACTGAAATTTTAATTTCATCATGCTTTAGTAATTCACAAGGTTTTGACTGTCAGTGATCTTCTTGGAAAGTCATGGCTTTAGCTACTTCTTTACTTTGAAGAAACTAAAAAGTTCTAATATTTATAGTTGTTTCAGAAATGGATGCTAGCGGCAACAACTCCATGTGCCCAAGACTGTCATTAAACTGTGCCTCTGGTTTCGTAGTTATTTTTATCACAGGAAGGCCAATCTTTAATTTATCTCATTGCTTAACTAGTACCATGTTTTAAGATTAAACTGTTCTTTTCTAAAACTATTATTAAAAGGGGTGGGGAACAAATTCCAATATGTTGGTGTCATGTTGACCTTTTTATTTGACATGGGTCTTACTCTTTAGCCAGGGTTAGCCTGGACCTACTATGTAAACTTAAACCTGTAGTCGCTTGGGAATCCTCAGGTACTTATTTGGGAGATTGAGTCAGAAGATTGCTTGAGCCTAGGAGTTCAAGGCCAACTTGGGCAAAGCAAGACCTTATGTCATATTATAAGAGAGAGAGAGAGAGAGATCTTGAAGAAATGGTGTCATTTGGGCTAGTGAGATGGCTCAGCAGATAAACGCTATCGCCTGAGATTGATTACTAACAGCCTAACAGCCTCAGGCTAACAGCCTGAGATTGATTACCAGAACCCATGTGGTGGCAGAGAACTGATTTCTAAATGTTTTCCTGATTGAACAAGCATACTACACACACCATTCATGGAAGAAAGAACTGTAATTAAAAGTTGGTACTGAAAAAAAAAAAAAATAAAAGTTGATACTGTTAATGTCAGTGAGGTTTCTATAGCTCTTCTGTCCTACTCACTGCCATCTTTCTCCTTTTTATTTCAGGTGATCATGGAGCTCAGCTTGGTCTCCATGGATCTGGTGGTGATGGGATGCATGATGAGACAGCAGGTGGAGAAGAAGGAGAGAACAGCCCTGATCCCCAACCCCAAGCTGGTCGGAGGACTCGGCGGGAAGCATGTACATGCCCCTACTGTAAAGACAGTGAAGGAAGGTAAGTTCATTGAATATAGAATTTGTTTTGTTTTTGAATGTAAATAAATAAAAGATGGACTTAGAAATAAGAGGGAAAGTGTATATTTATACTATTTAAGATATAGGAGGGAGCCAGGCCTGGTGGTACATGCCTTGAGTTCTAGCACTTGGGAGGCAGAGGCAGGCCTGGTCTACAGAGTGAGTTCTGGAACAGTTAGAGCTTTACACACAGAGAGAAAGACCAGACTCCCCCCCCCTCAAAGAAAACCAAACAAACATGAGAGGGTTGGGTTTGTAGCTCAGTTAGTAAAGGGTTTACCTAGCATTTATAAAGTCCTGAGTTTGAATTACAGCACTTAGTAAATCAGTTGTGGTCACACATGCTGTAATCTCATGTTGTCTGACAGACTTTTCCTGGGGAGATATAACACATACATGTATCTACTTAACCCCAGAGTGTATAGAAACTGTATAAAGTGAGGGTTTTGACACCAGATGTATTGAGGACATGGCCTCTACAAAGTGTGGTTGAGGGGAAGTTTTTTATTATAGATTTGAGGAAGAATACAGCCAGAGTCCAGAGCAAAGAAAGAAAGTAGTAGACTAAACATGGCCAGTAGATTGGACCCAGCCATGAGAGGAGAGAGAAGGGGGAAAGAGAGTGAGAGAGGAAGATAAAAAGTGAGAGGCAATATAGTGCCTGTTGGAAATGACAGGATTATATGGGAACGCAAAGCTTGAGGAGGAAAGCCCTATGATCCAGAGAAGTGTAGTGTAGCGGTGGGGTAAGAAGAGCCAGGATGAACTAACTGTAACAGGTATTTGCTATACTGAGAGAATCTGGAGGCCAGCATGTGTTTTGATGTGCTAATGGGCACTACAGTTAGCCATTTGGACCTAACAAGGATCCCATGACAGACCAAAGTATGGTACCTTCAAAGCCCAATGGTGAGCCAAGGAGTTTTAGTGGGATTAGTTATAGGAACGTGAGGTGAGGAGTTACTTACAGAAAAGGAGCAGAAGTGACTCAAAGACAACCTGAATTACCAAAGCCTATTCCAGCATGGATGACAGCTTACAAAAGCTGGAGACTTGGAGCACACTGGCGCATGCAGCAGCCAGTACCCCTTCTATCCAGATTGGTTGGTCTAAGTCCCTTCAAGGCAGCTTTCTGAACTCTTGAGAGTCTTCTCTTTGCAGCTTGGCTTATCTGAAAGTAATTCATGGCTGGCTGTTTTTATCTTTTACTCTTGGAAGGAGCCTAGTGAATCTGATCAGTTTCGGAGGATTCCTGAAACTGTTTTGAGTTGTTCATCCTCTGTTTTATGGGAGATAAGAGTGTTTTAATCCCAGAGTATATTGCTACACCACATCCCTGCATTTGGGAGGTGGAATAAGAAATATATTTTATATCTGGTTCTCTGGCCAGGTGTGGTGGCGCATGCCTTTAATCTCAGCCTCAAAGGCAGAGGCTGGCGGATCTCTTGAGTTTGAGTCCAGCCTGTTCTACAAAGTTTTTTGAGACAAACTCTCAACCTCATAGAGATCTCTTAATTCTGCCTCCCAAGTGTTGGGATTAAAGAAAGACACATTATTACACTCAGAAGTCCTTATTTTTTTGAGACAAGGTCTTTATATACTCTTGGCTCTTGTGGAATTCACTATTCAAACCAAGCTGGCCTCAAATTCACAGAGATAGTTCTGCCTCTGCCTCACCAGTGTTTGGATTAAAGATGTGAGTCTGCACACCCAACTCCTTGTTTTACTATACATGGAATCATGGTCTTGCTTCAAAATCCTTGCCTGACCTTGAATTTTTGGTTCTTGTGCCTCAGTCTCCCAAGTAGCAAGGATGATGAACCTCCATTCCTTCTTTCATCCTTAAGATTTAGGCCTGGAGTAATGGCTCAGGTTTGTTTTGTTTGTTTGGTTAGTTGATTTTTCAAGACAAGATTTCTCTCTGTAGTTTTGCCTATTCTGGGACTTGCTCTTGCACATGAAAATAAATAAAAAGAGAACAAGGGATAGTAGGGTGCAGCTTTGTGGTACAGCACTTTCATTTCAAAAAAGTATGTAAGAAAGTCAGTGAAGCCAGGTTTGTTAGTGATACACATCTGCTACCTCAGCGCTTGGAAGGTATAGGCAGAAAACTGCAAATTTGAGACCAGTTTAGTCTAAAAGCCAGTTCAAGACTACCATGAGCTAAATAAAACAGGCTGTCTCAAGAAACAGTCTCATGGAACCAGGCATGATGGTGCATATCTGTAATCCCCATCACCCAGGAGGCAGAGGCAGAAGGATAACCCTAAAGTCTGAGGCCAGCCTGGTCTACATAGGGAGTTCCAGGGTAACGGGTTAAACAATGAGGCCTTGTCTCAATAATAAGTAAGTAAATAAATAAATTCACAAGCTGGAGATGAACTAAGTGGTAGAACACTTGTCCAGCATTCAGTCAATAAGAAGTCAGAGCTAAAAACAAGAGCTGTATAATATGACCTACTCAAATGTACTGTATTAGCCTTTTGCAACATCTGACATCACCTCCCAAGTGCTGGGATGCTGTGTAGCAATAACCCTGGGAATCAAAATACTTGCTGTCTCCCTTGGAACCAGCAATGGCTGAGTATTTAAGAGCACTTAGTGCCCTTGCAGAGAACCCAAGTGGCAGCTCAGCCATCTGTAACTCCAGTTCCACAGGATATGGCACCCTTCCTCTTCTGGCCTCTTTTGCCACAAATATTCATGCAGGCAAAACATCTATACACTAAATAAATCTTAGAAAAAGATTTCAAGCTGGCCAGGAATAGTGACACATGCCTTTAATTCAAGAGTTGGGTTTATCTTCATGAGTTCCAAACCTGCAAAGTATCCATAATGAGTTCTAGTTTAGCTAGCGTTTACATAGTAGAACCATAGCTTGAAAAACAAAACATATAGATGGGTGGGTGGGTGGATGGATGGATGGATGGATGGATAGATAGATGGATGGATGGATGGATGGATTGATCGATCTGGCTATCTTTGGCCTAGAGAAGTCAGATGGAGTTAGCTTAATGATCACCACCAAGTATCTGCTTTTTTAGTTAACTTTGCTTGTAGCTGGGAAGTGGTGGTGCACACCTTTAATTCCAGCATGAGGGTGGGGGTGGAGGTGGGGGCTTGATAGGGGTGACACAAAGACAAGAGGATCTCTGTGAGTTGAGTCCAGGACAGCCAGAGCAACACAGAAAACTCCGTCTTGAAAAGCAAAAAAAACCAAAAAGGAAAAAAATTGCTTGCAAAACAGCAATAAATAGAAACCTACTTGTAATGTTTTTTTTTTTTTTTTTAAACCATAGCTTTAGGAAAATTACATGTTTACACAGTTCTATCACTCAAAAAGACAAATATACTTCTTTCCAGGTGTTTTGTTTTTCTCAAGTCAGGGTTTTCTCTGTGTAGCTCTGACTATCCTGTGGATCAGGCTAGTCTTAAACGAAGAGAGAGATCTGCCTGCCTCTGCCTCCCAAGTCCTGGGATTAAAGGTGTCCTCCATCATTACCTGTCTCTTACACAAGATATATATTTTTGCACCAGGATTTTTCTTTTACTGAAATTTTTTTTTCTTAAAGATTTATTCTTTTTATTTTGTGTATATGAGTGTTTCTTGAATATATGTGTGTATGTATGTATGCCATGTGCATGCAGGTACAACCTGTGGAACCCAGGAGAGGGCATCTGATTTTCTGAACAAAATTAATTTGCTTAGTTGGGAAGCTGGGAATCTGTGTATCAGTGTATCATGGTACAGATGTAAAAAGTTGGAGGATCACTTGAGGGAGAGGGGTTCTGGGGATTGAATTTAATGTCAGATTTGGTGGCAAGTAACTTTACCTGCTGAGCCATCTTGTTTCCTCCTGAACATTTTTTTCTTACTAGCCTGTAACAGTTCTCTAAGTTTTGCTCTATTCTTTGTAGTCACTGTATTCTCTTTGTAGCCATGGCTGTCCTGGAACTTCCAGAGATCCACCTGCCACTGTCTTCCAAGTACTGGGATTAAAGGCTTGCACCACCACTGCTCAGTTTAAGAAATACTTTTGAAAACTGTAAATTGTAAATCTTAGTGACAGGTATGATGACACATACTTTTAATCTCAGCACTAAGCACCCACAGGCAGGTGGATTTCTGAGTTCAAGGCAAGCCTGGTCAACTTCCTGAGTTCCAGGACAGCCAGAGCTACATAGAGAGAGAGAGACCTGTATTCAAAACAAAGGAATGGGTTAAGTAATTGCTTCTGACACTCCTTGATTCCTTAATTTCTGTCTCCAGAGTGATAAATCATTATGTTCTCATTCTTAGAGGCTCTGGAGACCCTGGTAAAAAGAAACAGCACATCTGTCACATCCAAGGATGTGGCAAAGTATATGGCAAGACCTCACATCTCCGGGCACACTTGCGCTGGCATACAGGGGAGAGACCATTCATGTGTAACTGGTCATACTGTGGGAAGCGCTTCACACGTTCAGATGAGCTTCAGAGACATAAACGCACACATACAGGTAAGTAAGACCCAAGGGAAGAGGAAAAAGAGGAGACATGATATGCCTATGAAGTAACTAAAAATCCTGAACAATTTATATGTGAAACTGAGTGTGTCGCAAAGAACACTTGGATTAATCTGGAAGGTTTTAGGAAGGAGCTCCGTTTTAACTGGGTTTTAAGATATATTTATTTATTATATATACAATGGTCTGCGTGCATGACAGAAGAGGGTACCAAATCTCATTTAATGGTTGTGAGCCACCATGTGCTTTCTGGAATTGAAAGAGCCTATGCTCTTAACCTCTGAGCCATCTCTCTAGCCCCTCTTAAGTGAGATTTAAAGGACAAACATCAACTCAATCTTTATGCCTACTACTTTTGGACTAAGTTATCTTTTGCTTTTTTATTTAGGTGAGAAGAAATTTGCCTGCCCTGAGTGCCCCAAGCGTTTTATGAGGAGTGATCACCTGTCAAAGCATATCAAGACCCACCAGAACAAAAAGGGAGGCCCAGGTGTTGCCCTGAGTGTGGGCACTTTGCCCCTGGACAGTGGGGCAGGTTCAGAAGGCAGTGGCACTGCCACTCCTTCAGCCCTTATTACCACCAATATGGTAGCCATGGAAGCCATCTGTCCAGAGGGCATTGCCCGACTTGCCAATAGTGGCATCAACGTCATGCAGGTGACAGAGCTACAGTCCATTAATATCAGTGGCAATGGTTTCTGAGATTAGATACCTAGAACCAGAGACATATGGGCCAATACCCACCAAGCCTGGGATGCAAGATAGCATGGGTCCAAGAGACATGTGGAAGAGAGAGCCATGAGACATTAATGTGCTTGGTGGTGGGAAGAATTGGGGGAGGGTACAAGAGAAGAGATGGGATTGTGGCACCCATCTGTTACTGGTGACTCCTTGAAAATGGAAAATATTAGTGAAATTTCTGTTGGTGCCACCCTTTGATAAGCATTTATTTTATCCCAGGTTCTTCTTACACTTTTTACCCAGCCTCCCCTTCCTGCGTTTCCCCTCTGAGCTCTCCCATGATGGATCCCTGTCCCCCTACCCCCAAAGCCATCATGCCTTGATAAATATATATGATCATTGAAATACTTTTTAACAAAAACAGATTCTATATTATATATATATATATACATATATATAAAATATATAGAGATGCTTTCACAGGGGTTGGCTGGGAGGAGGAAAAAGACCATTTTGTGACCAAAAATACCTTGGTCATTTTTTATTTTTTATTTTTTTTTTTTTTTTTAAATATTGCCTTATTTCTCAATGGCTGAGCCTTATCATGACACATCAAGCTTTTCTATAAATGTTGTCCTGGCATCCCACCAGAGTAAGCATTCATATGCTGTGCTTTTAGTTCATATATACATACATAATGTTTCTTCTTCCTTAATTTTGTGGATTTACTTGGGATCAGCTCCTTGTGCTCCTTTCCTGACTCACTCTTTTTTCTCCCCTTTTCTCTCATGATCACTTCCTGTGTTGTTTTGACAGTGATTCCTGTATTAGGCCCTTCACTCAATATTTTAAAGAGCTTAGTTCTAACAGCAGAATGGACAAAGCTTGAAGTGCAGCCTGGTGCTTGAAGTAGCTATGGAGGGAGTGTTAATTACTACTGACGCAGGCACTTTCTCGGTGCTGGAGAGTCAAAACCATCTCCCTCTGTTAGCTGCTCTAAACATCTGGGGTCAGAAGTCTCTGTGGAATTGTTTGAAAGGCCCTTGGAGAGAGATCATCTGGGATCAGTATATATGAACTGTCAAAAAATGGTCAAATAGTAGGCAGCAGCTTTCAGTAGGAAAAAGATGTTCTCAGAAAAGGAAATAACTCAGTCTCTATTAGTGGAATTATTTGGATTTCAGTATCATTGTCTTCCAAATAGCTCTAAGCCTTAATGTATGGGCTTCTGAGTTCACACACTGAAAGGAAGCACACTTCCTCTTTTGAACATTTCTGTAGTTCCTTCTTGTTAATGTTTGAATGTTAAGGAGCATTAGTCAGCGAATCTGTTCTGACTTTTCATGCAGTAGAATGCAAAACTTGTGCCAGCGGCAAAAGAATAATTCTTTAAAAATTTTCCCCCTTAACTCTTCCTTATATGTACTTGGGTATTCCTAAGGGAAAAGGAAGCACACAATCATGGGAACGATGGCCCAGAACAAAAAGAAATCTTGTCTTACCACTGTGGATTATAGGAGAGATCGGGAGAAATTATCCTTCTTTTTCCACGGCCTGATTCCAGAAGTGACTGATCCAAAAATTATATCGGCAGGGAAACTCAGTGCATTTGACACCGAGACTTAAATGCAACCAGAATTGTCCTCAAGGCCCAGCCATTAAAGCGTTGTCTCTCTTGACCTTCTGGTATCTTGTCGGAGAGCCTTTCACTGTGAGGAAGTGTGGACGTGGTTGTGTGTATGTGTGTAATCTATTAGGTTGGGGATAGGTTTTCTGATAGCCAATGTTTAAAGAGACCTGCAATAAAAAATTACCCTGATCTGATAGAGAAAGTAAACTGTGTATGACTGTGCGTGTGAATGGGTGTTTGTGCTTGTAAATATCTACGTGCAGATGAGAACTTATATTTGAAATTGTTGGAAAGTAAATTCAGATTAAAATGCCTTTCAGGCCTGTTACCTAGGAATTGGTTATAAAACTTGGGTATGTTCCTGAGGTCAGTTCTCTGCTTATGCTAAATCAGTTACAATTATGAATGGGGTGGGGGGATCTCCTAGTGCACTTTCTAAAGAAGAAACTATTTTTGTGTTTGAAAATGAAATCAACATCCAAATCTATAGCAGAGTCCTTGTTCTAAACTCTCTTTATCTTGGCTACAAATAGATTATACTATTATTATACATTTTATGTGAATTCCATCTAAACTAGATTCTTGGTAAGTTTGTGGTGGTGTTAGTCTGAAATACAAGAGCTGTTAATCCTCTAACATTAGTCTATTCCATTTGGTCCTTTCTGTGCACACTTAATACTGTTATCAAGACTCAGGAAATAATATTTCAAGGCATTTTCCTCAGATCACGTCATTTGATGTTGAAGTAAAAGTTATCTGTCCTTGGTCACCATGACACCTTTTATCCCCACAAAAGAGCAGAACTCAAACCTGGTTACTTTATGTCTATAATCATGTACAATGGCATCTCTGGAGGAAGGGACAGGATAACTCACTGGAAGCGTGCAGTATTTTGCTAGATCATTTCAAGGAATAGAATCTTGTTCTGTACAAGGTGATTCGATTGAAGCTGACAATGATGCCAAGGACTAAAGCCTTTGGATAAGTTATTTGATAGTATCTTCTTTCTTGGGTGAAAAGCTGATGATTTACCTTCAACATCTGCTTCATTAACATTTCCATCATATTCTTTCTGCTTTTCCTATTTTCTTCTCCAGTATCTTATTTGACCCTAAAATGGAAGCAGTTTCTGCTTCTGTCTTCCTGTCTATGAACCATTTGGCCTTTTTCATAGATAAGAGACTACATTCCTCTAGTCAGTCTCATTACTGAAAAAGAACCTTTCCCCAAATTTCTGGCCATCAGAATTTAACATAATTGACCTGAATATTGATTCTGAAGTTCTTTTCGTTACCTTTTTGTAGTTTAGGAGTTTTTTTTGTTTGTTTTGTTTTGTTTTTTTGAGACAGGGTTTAATTCTGTAGCCCAGGCTAGCCTGGAACTCACTATGTAACTCGAGCTGGTCTTTTCTGCCTCCTAAGTGCTGGGATTACAGGTATATGCCACCATGTCCAGCCTCTATGATCTTTTACTTTTTAGTGATTATACCTTGCAGGGCAGTAGGTGACCACAAATATAGTAATCTTGTTAGGTTTGACTACTTAACCTTCCCTGGTAGTAGTCCAGACTGGCCTTGAACTTTGAGATCTCACATCTGCCTTTCAAGTGTTGGGGTTACAAATGTGTACCACCACACTCAGCAGAATTAGTAACCTTAAAAACATTCATCCCCTTGTCCTGGGTTACTCATTCATATTCATCTGCATACTATTTTTGCCTGTGTCACCTTTTTCCTAGAAAGGACCAACCCACCATCTTCCTTGGGGGACCTCCCAGCATGCACTCTTTTTGGGGGTGCTATGAAAAATGTAATGGATATTTCTCAGTCTGGTTTCAGAATAAATAGAACCTTTAATTGCAGAAAGTATAGACTGAAGTATGGGGTGAAGGTATAATGTGGGGAGGGTTGGAGACTAAAGCTGTAAATTACTATGGCTGATTTATTTCTACTATATACATATATATTTTTGCTTTTGTATATCCTATATAGAAAACTAAGCATTGTATTTTTTTAACAAATCCGAGAAAGCACTATGAACTGCAGGTGTTTGACTTTCAGGATATATTTTGTATTGTTAATACTTCACATTGTGTGAATACTGGAAGCTGCAGATCTTTGTTAGACCGCAATAAATTTGAATACTTTTTGAGGGGTTCTTTTGGGGGTGCTAATCAAGCCTCTATTATACTTTGAGGGAGCCCTGGTGCTACACGATTAGTTTTCATTCAGTTTTAAGTGCCCTGATGCCTTTTGGACCTTGGGATCAGATCAGAAGTGATTCAGAGATCAGGTACCAAGGAAAGGAGGACAGTATAGCTGCCTCGGTTGAGGGCTCTTTGCATGGTTTTGCTTTCTCTATACAAGTTGGGGTTGGAAGGAGAAATGTTTGAAGTTTTCTCTTAGAAGAACCAATAACTTAAAAGGATAACCGGTAGCAGCAGTTGCTTTGGGGAGAGGAGGGTATGGCAATTTTCCAACCCCGGAAAACATTTCTTTGAAAGCTGCTGATAAAACATGGACAGGTTATTTGGTGTAGAAGACTGTTCTCTGTAGTGCCTCTCTTGGCTCTGCTTTGGGGGGCGGGGGGGTACAGATCTCATCTAGGAGAATGAGTAGCCTAGCTTTGAGGTTGACCTGTTTCTTCTCTTTGTCTGCCTTCCCTAAACTCCATCCCCCAGAAAGACATTAAGCAGCCTTTAGCTTAAGTTCCTACTCCCTCTTCCAGACTTGGCTCATGTGGGCTGGGAAGGGAGATGAAGGGGCAGTCCTTGGCTCCATTCCTTCTCTGAGTCATCTCTGCTCTGACTTCTCAAACTCGAAAGGATTTCTCCACAGCACTCATTTGAAAAAGTGAATTATTTTTTTTTTTCTTCTTTACCAAACAGCCCAACCTTGTCTTGGCTAAGAAGGTACATGGACTCATCTGTCCTTCAGCTTCTCTAGGTCCCAGCTCATGGGGGTTGAGCATGACAAATTAAGCTGGGGCTACAGGTAGAGAAGACTGTTGGTACATCTGCTTGGTTGTGTGCTTTCCTATTTCTCGCCTTCAGGAATCACACTGTGCCTTCTCCTGTAGGGAATTGATTCTATCTACCCAGCTTTTCCAGTAACTGCTCTTGAAACACATGGATAATGGCAGTTCTTCATATATCTGATAATTCTTTTCTCCCAGTAACATCCTAATAACCCTTATCTAGCTAAAGACTAGGCAAGAAGTCTGCTGATACTGATCTGAGGAAACCAGAGGCAGCTGTCCTAGAGCCTGCTTCCCTCTCCCAAGTCTGTCATCCCAGGGCAGAGGAGTAGTGCTCCAATTTGGTGCCTAAAACAAGTTTATCTTTCTTAATACTGGCAATAACCAGTTCCCATACCATTGTTGCCTTTAAACATCAAGCTGTGTTTGTTGTGGGTTCCAATCCAATTATCACCAGGGCTGTGTGGGTAAATACTTCTAAACAGTCACTCACCTTGTTTTCTACCCTCACTCTTGTGTACGTATGATGTTAATATCTTGTCTTCCTGCTCTTTCTGTATCTTCCTTGTCTCTCCCCCTAACTTTGTCCCTGGGTATTTTGGGAATCTCAATATCTCTTTCTCTATTTCTCTATCTTAGTCTCTCTGCCTTTTGTACAAAGATTAGTTTCAATGTAGTCTGTAGCTCCTTTGTAAACCAATTAAAAATTTTTTTTAATAAATCATGTCTCTGGTGTATTGAGAAGGTTGGGAATGGGGATTATGTGATAACTTCATATTTTGAATCTAACAACTGTTGCAGCTCCCATATATTTTACTCAGTGCATTTACTCTACACTTTAATCTTGGGTCAGAGTTCATGAACAGATAAGTGTGCTTTTACTATATAGAAATGGGAACTTCCAGGTTTGATAGTTCATGGTATAATCCCAGCACTGGGAAGGATGAGTAGGGTGGGTTAGTGTCAATTAGAGAGGCCAGATTGGTTGGTCTATATAGGGAGTTCCAGGCCAGGTTGGAATCTGTCTCAAAATTCCAAAAATGGGGCGGGGGGTTTGACGCCAATGGTTGGGTTTCATAGCTCAATGATAAAGTACTTTAATTCTATGCAAGATGCTCCGGACCCCTAAGAGGATGACCAACTACACACAGAGAAACCCTGTCTCAAAAAAAAAAAAAAAAAAAAAAAAGGATGACTAAAAGACCATGAAGATGAGGGGCAGCCCCAACTTCTGTAATTTTTTTTTTCTGCATTTGTTTTGAATGGGGTACATGCTTGCCACATGCATGTGGAACCCAGAGAACAACTGGCAAGAGATTCTTCTATTAATGTGTTACCAGGGCTCAGACTCAGATGCACAAGCCATATCACCCTTTTGTTTTGATTTTTGAGACTGAGTAGGTCTATGTAGCCTTGGCTGTCCTTTAACTCACTATGTAGACCAGGCTGACCTCCAAGGGATAGAAATCCACCTGCCTTCTGGCCACTGCCTCTTAAGTTCTGGGGTTTATTTTATGTGTATGGGTATTTTGTCTGCATGTATGTCTGTGCATCACATATGTACAGTACTCATGGAGGCCAGAGGGTGCTAGATTTCCCTGGAACTGGAGTTATAGATGGTTGTGAACTGCCCTGTGTGCTGGAAAACAAACCTGGGTCCTTTGAAGCAGTAGCCAGTGCTCTTGCTGCTGAGTCATCCCTCCACCCCATATTTGAGACACAGAGCCTCTAGCAGAGGATCTTCATGCAATGTTTACAAGGATGTACCCATGGCCCTATGCATACTAAGAAAACACACTACCTACTACCTACTGGACTATATCCACCTTTTTTAAAAAGATTTATTGATGTGTGTGTGTGTGTGTGTGTGTGTGTGTGTGTGTGTGTGTGTGTGTGTGTGTGTGAGAGGGTACCAGATTTCATTACAGACAGTTTTAAGCCATCAGAAATTGAACTCAGGACTTTTGGAGGAACAGGCAGTGCTATTAACTGCTAAGACATCTCTCCAGCCCCAGAAAAGATAATTTTAGATTTAGACTAAAGTTGTAAAGGACAGCTATACAATCCAATTCCCACCCCCCTCTCCACCTCCTTTTTCTTTCTTTTTTTTTTTTTTTTTTCTTTCTTTCTTTGTTTTATTATTCAAGATAGGGTTTCTTTATGGCTTTGGAGGCTGTCCTGGAACTAGCTCTTGTAGACTAAGCTGGTCTCAAACTCACAGAGATCTGCCTGCCTCTGCCTCCCAATTGCTGGAATCAAATCAAAGGTGTGAACCACCACTGCCCGTCTTTTTTTTCTTTTTTCTTTTTTCTTTTTTTCTTTTTCTTTTTTCTTTTTTTTTTTTTTTTTTTTTTGACATAATGGCTCTAGCCTTGAACTCAAAGCAGTCTTCCTGCCTGTGATTTCCAAGTGCTCTCATTATAGGTATGTACTCAAAAGTCCACCCAAACAACTCTACATTTGTTACAGTGCACATTCTGGTCAGAGGACAACCTTGGGAGTTCATTCTTTTCCACCTTGTTTTGAGGTGTGCACACACATACTTGCCAACAAAATGTTAGCACTTGGGAGACAGAGGCAGGTGGATCTCTTGAGTTTGAGGCGAGCCTGATCTACAGAGCTAGTTCAGGACAGGCAGAGACATACAAACTCTGTCTTAAAAAATCAAAAAATAAATTTAAATTAGGAAAAAATCTATATATAAATTTTAAAACCAGGTGGTGGTAGTCCACACCTTTAATCCCAGCACTCAGGAGGCAGAGACAGGTGGATCACTGATTTGAGGCCAGCCAGGTCTACAGAGTGAATCTCAAAAAACAAAACCAAAAATTTAAAACTTAATACATTTATTAGTCTAATTTTACATGGGTGGATGAATATGCCATAGTGTGAATGTGTAGATCAGAGAACAACTTAGAGAAGTCTGTTTGTTTATCTTCAGTATTTCCAGTGATTGAACTGGGGTTGTCAGGCTTAATGGCAAGTGCCTTTACCACTGAGGTATCTTAACAGCCTGCCATAACATGTATTTTACATTTACTTAATACTAGCCTGCATCTAACATTAAATATAGGCTGTGGGTCCTTCTGAATAGATGTTGTCTCCTTAGTATTCTAACGCTGATTTTATTTCCTCTTACACCTTTCCAAGACATCTTTGGTCAGCTGTTTATACTATTACAGCATTCTAATTATCTTTCTTGTCTTCTTGTACCTATCTGCTTTATCAGTACTCAATCATGGGTTTACACAGTCATGTGATTGTCTCTTGTAGCCATTAAAATATAACATTTTAACATTTGGCTTAATTGGAAATTCACCCCTCTGGTCATGCATGATCCCAGTTTGCAATGAATGGAAGGTACACGTCCATGCTTATTTTTGGAGACAGGGCCTAAACAACTCAGCAAGACTAGTTTAGTTAGTTGGTGATGGAGCTCCAGATAACCTCCTGCCTCAGCCTCTTCCTCTCCAGCTTTGGGATTACAAACACATGCCACCACATCCAGGTCTTTAACTGGCTACTGAAGAATTTTAGCTCGGCTCTTCATGGTATTTTGGTGAGCATTTTACTGACTGATTCATCTCCTTGGATATGGGGTCTATTTATTTATTTACTTTCTTATTTTTCCTACGTATTCCTGTGTACCCTGGACCTCCACGTAGACTAGGCTGGTATTAATTCTTGAGAGATCTGCCTGCCTGCCTCTGCCTCCTCAGTGCTGAAATTAAAGGTGAGTGCCACTATGCCCCACTAGATGTGTGTTTTGACAGCCTGAAACTGAACTCAGGGTAGTGTTATCTATTTATTCAATAAATGTTTTTTGAGCCTTTGCTATTTATGTGGTATTAAAACTAAGGCAAAATGGTAAGTGAGACAGGCCTTCCTGCCAAGGTCTCTGTAGTGGGTCATGGAGACAGGTGCCATCATTTGCTGTTTCTTCCATCATGACCTCGTTTCCAGCTTTGTACTTCATGGAGAAAATGGAAGCTGGAATTTCTTCAAACTGTCCCTCACCTCATCACAAATGTATTTTTCCACCAATTTGCCTCATGCCTTCTTCCTAGGAGAGGAATAATGGTTTTTTTCCCGTTTGCTCTCATTTGGCTGTTCTTTGTTCTTTGTTTTGATGTGATTTTCTCCTTTCATCTTCAGCCTCCCTTTGGTTCCTGCCTTAGCTTATAAGCATGTTCCTGGTCTTCCTCTCTCCTAACCCTGTTCTGGAAAAAAAACAACAAAAAAACAAAAACTGTGTCCTTTTCAGGTTGCTGGGCCAATTATTGTCATATTCAAAGTTAGTGGAAGCAATTTGCATCCATTTTTCTCTTTATTCACCCCTTAGAGAACTTTGTTAGCACCCATCCTTTCAAAAATGTTCAGGTTACCGTCAGCCACCTGGCTGCAGCACCAGTGATTTCTCTCTGCAGCAGTGTGCTCCTTATTGGTGACTGCTACATCTTTAGGCCTTCTTGTGGCAGAATGGAATGTTTATGGGTCAGTGAGATGGCACAGTGGGTGAAGGCCCGTGCTGCTGAGCCTGATGACTTGAGTTAAACCCCTGGGACCCATGTGGTTGAGGGAAAGAATAGACTCCCTACAACTGACTTCCACAAATGCAATACATAAATAGAATGCATTAAAAAAAAAAAAGCCAGAGGTTTCAGTGAGGGATAAATATGGACATGCACACCTTTAATCCAAGCATTCTAGAGGCAAAGGTATTTGTGAGTTCAAAGCCAACTTGGGCTACACAGTGAGACCTTACTTCAAACAAAACAAGCCATAAGGGAACAGGGGGGCAGTAAAGAAAGCTTGCTGCTCTTCCAGAGGACTGAGTTCAGTTCCTAGCACCCACATCTGGTAGCTCACAATTGCCTTTTCTCCAGTTTCAGATTAGTGTCCTCTTCTGGTCTCTGAAGACACCAGCACACAGGCAGAAATACACATATAAGCAAAGGTGAAAGGACACCCAAGGTTGCATAGTGAGGCTGTCTTTAAATAAAGTAAAATATTGCTGGGCTGTGGTGGCACACCTTTAGATCCCAGAACTTGGGAGGCAGAGGCTGGTGGATCTATCTGAGTTTGAGGCCAGCCTAGTCTAGCAAGTTCTAGGACAGGAGGCTTCAAATCTACAGAGGAAACCTGTCTCCCAAAAGCAAACAAAAAAGTAAAATCTTAATAAAGGGGCTTGCTAGGAGGAGCCAAGGACACCATGGGAAAACACAGTCAACTGACTTGGGCTCATGGGGACTCACGACGGCTGAACATCAAACCAGAGAACTTGCATGGGACTGACCTGGGCTCTTGTGGGACTCCTGGCAGAGGGCTCTATGGTTGTTTCTGATTCTTGCCTGCTCTTAGGACACTTTCCTCCTGCCAGCTTGCCTCATCCAGCCTACAGAAGAGTAGGTACTTAGTCTTGCTGCAACTCATGCTGTGGCTGGCTAATAAACATGAGAGGCCTGAACTTTTCTGAAGGGGAGGGAGTGGGAATGGATGAGGTATATATGTGTGGGTGGGGTGGGGGAAGGTTGGGAGGAAGGACTGGAAGAAGGGAAAACTGATCGGGTTGGGGAAAATGAATTGATTAATGAAGTAAAAAAGGTTTTCTATTGGCTTAAGAAAAAAAAGAAAATGAGGGGTGGCTAGATGGTTCAACGGATAAAGGTAATTTCCCCTAAACCTGAAAACTTTGAAACCTGGGACCCAAATGGTGGTAGGAGAGAACTAGTTCCTGAGGGTTGGCCTTTGGCTTTCACATGTATTGATGTGCCATTCACATGTCTGCTCACAGCACTCAGCTAGGCGTAAAGAATAAGACAAGTGTGGTGGCTCACATTTGTAATCTTATCACGCAGAAGGCAGAGGGAGGTGGACCTCTGTTAGAGGACAACCTGGCCTACATAGCCCCCCACCCCACTGTGTATATGTGTATCATGGTAAAAAAATTAAGGAAGTCAGCCAGCACTGGAAAAACAAAGTGACACTAACACACTCTTCCATCTTCTCCTGGCTTTCTAGTGTTCAGAGACATTACTTCCTAGAAATTTAAGCATTGGTATTTCATCCTCGGCCCTCTCCATCTTTCTCAAACAAGTCTCATCCACCCTAGTTTGTTTTCTCCCTCTCCATACACACACACACACACACACACACACACACACACACACACACACACACACACACACACATCCTTAACTGCCTGAGCCTCCTAAATCCTAGGATTACTGGTGTGCCACCATACCTCACTGTCCACTAGTTATCTTCATACATATTGATGATTCCCAAATACTTTGTGTGTGTGGAAAGGGTGTGTGCATGCACAAGCACAACAGAGGAGGACATCAGGTATCTTGCTCTCTCACACTCTGCTTTATTCCCTTAGGGATCTCTCAAGGCTAGAGAGATAGAACACTCGCTGCTCTTCCAGCAGACGTGGGTTCAATTCCCAATGCCCACATGACAGCTCACAGCTGTCTGTAACTGCAGTTCCAGGGGGTCTCACACCCTAACACAGACCATCCAGACAAAACACCAATGCATATAAAATAAATAAATCTTTAAAAAAAATAAAAAGGTCCTCCCACTGCCCCAGAAGCCTGCCATTTCAGTTGTGAAGGGCCAATGAGCTTCCAGGATTTGCCTGAGTGGAGCTCCCAGAATGCTGGGGTAACAGGTGCATAGCCATGCTCAGCTCTTCACATAGATGCTTCAGACTTAAACTCATGCTTTCACATCCTCAGCCTTAACCTTTCTTTTGACCTGGAAGCTTCTATGCTGGACAATTTTATCTAAGTGTAATATATATAAAGAAGAAATAACCCTTTGTGCACGCTCTCTTTCTCCCCTCTTTTTGTGGGGGTTGGTTTTGTTTTTTGAGACAGGCTTCTTTGGAACTTTGGAGCTTGTCCTGGAACTCAGTAGACCAGACTGACCTTGAACTCACAGAGATTTGCCTGCTTCTGTCTCCTGAGTGCTGGGTATGTGCCACCATACCTGGCTTTCTTTTTCTTTTTCTTTATTTTTTTCCAAATTGCCTAGGCTGGCTTTGAACTCTCTCTGTATCTTAGCAGACCTTGAAGGTGTAATCCTCCTCCTTCAACCAAATAACAGATTACAGGCCTGTGTCACCAGCCCAGACTGTTTTACACATACATAAACACAGATTTTATGTATATGTATGTGTGCATGCACACACATGTAGGTGTCTAAAGAGGCCAGAAGAAGGTGTTTGCTCCTTTGGAGCTGTAGTTACAGGTGTTTGTGAACTGGAAACAGAACTGGGGGCCTCTGTAAAAGCACTAAGCACCCTTATCCCAAAAGCCTGAGTCATATGTGTTCACAGCCACACACAGTTTTTCATTGTTGTGGGTTTTTGTTTTTATTTTTGTTTTGGTTTGTTTTTTGTTTTTTTGAGATAGGGCTCTCTGTAGCTTTGGAGCCTGTCCTTGAACTCTTCTTATCTGTAGACCAGGCTGGCTTCCAATTCACAGAGAATCATCTGCCCTGCCTCCCTAGTGCTTGGATTAAAGGTGTGTGCTACCATCTCCTGGCTACACAGTTTTTTTAATGTCAGTGCTTGGAATTCCAACTCAGGCATCAGGTTTTGTCTCTCCAGCCCCCACCCCTTTTTTTGAGACAGAGTCTCACTCTAGTCCATAATGGCCTGGGATTGACTATTGACTATATAGCCCAAGATTACCTCAAATCACAGCAGTCTTCCTGCCTCAGCCTTCCAAATGCTGAGATGACAGGAATGAGCCACTATCACTGACTTCTGGATTGTTTCTGTCTTTGAACAAAATAGTAACATAAGGCTTTGGCTGAGGAGATGCCCTTACTGGTACATCCCTTCCCTGCTCCCACTCTGGAAGAAAGGGTCATCAGAGACATCCCAGGCAAAAGAAGCCACTTGATCTTCAACTACCCTCATCCCTACTTACCTGACCTGGGAGCTGGTGAAGGAAGACATCAGGACCTAAATACAGCATTCCATCTTACTAACAGACTTCCAGAAGGGCCCAAGGAAGGGTGTGAATCTGTCTCTAGCCTTGCATTTTCTCCAGCCACTGCTTTACAGCTCTTGCCCCATCACAGGCATGTTCCCCAGGAGAAAGGCTCTCCATAAACTGGCACCTTCACCCCTGATCTAAGATCAGGTATCCTGAGCAAGGGTTTCCAGTCAGCTACCACAGGGATAGAAGCTAGGGGCCCAGAGAACCAGTCCACTTTGACCAGTTCTCTTTGAAGTCAGCTGCTCACAGGTGTGGAAATGAAATGATTACCTATGACCGGTTCCTACTCTGGGGGGGGAAATGAGATTGCACTCCTGTCTGTATTGCAACACAAGCCACGGACCTCTTCGTCTACACACAGATAGACTCCACACACCCTATGCTCTTCCTTTGTACTTTATGCAGCACAGGACATTCTGGAGTGTAATGTGAATATTAGTCATCTGAGGAGGCCCTCTTTTATTTACATTTGTTTATTATTTTGAGGAGGCCCTTGACAGACCAGTTTCTCCTATATCTGCTGACCTCTGGTGGTGAGATTTTAAATTGTAGGCTCCTTTTCCAGCTGGTAGCCTGTTGACAAATTAGCATTATGCCGGTTTATATTTTTCAGCATTCCAAATTCAAATATTGAAATATTGTAAACAGTGTAAATATTTATTTTTGAGACACAGTCTACGTAGCCATGGCTGTCATGGAACTTTCTCTGTAGAGCAGGTTGGCCTCAAATTTACAGAGATCTGCCTCCTCTTCTGCCTTCTAGTGCTGAAATTAAAGGGGTGTGTGCCACCATAGCCCAGTATGGAAACGTTCCTTCAGGTGCTGAAGTTTGGATTTTTTTGAAGGCAACATTATATAATAGAACAGAGTCTGTACTTTGGAGTAGGATATGCACATCTAGGTCAAAATCTCAGCTGTGCTTTATTTTTATTTTTATTACATATGGACAGCTCATTTATTCTGAATTTCCTTCCCTATAAAGTATAAACAATAATATCTCAGTGAAAAAAATTAGATGACTTAAAATTGCATATCTCTTGCTTTCTCTAGAACATAGTAGATGCTCAATAAAAGTTATCTTCTTAATGGTGGTAATTTCCTTAGTGTTTGAATCCATAGGAGTGTGTGTATGTGTGTGCTTCATACTGCTTATGCTAAGGAGGGCTTTCTGTATACTCTAGGCAACTAACTGCCCATTATGTTACCTGTTTTTTCATTAAGGAAAAATACATAACAAAATTACCATTCTAACAATTTCTTTTTCTTTCTTATTTATTTGTTTGTTTATTTTTGGTTTTTCAAGACAGGGTTTCTCTGTGTATCCCTGGCTGTTAGAACTCACTCTGTAGACCAGGCTGGCCTCAAAGACACACAGATCTGTCTGTCTCTGCCTCCTGAGTGCTGGGATTAAAGGCATGCACCACCACTGCTTGGCTACCATTTGCAATTTTAAAGCTTTATGTTGGATGGCTGAAGAGATGGCTCTTTATTTTTATTTTTATTTTATTTGCCTGGGTGTTTTGACTGCATGTATATCTGTGCACCATATGCATGTGCCTGGTATCCATGGAGGGCAGAAGAGGGTATCTGATCTTCTGGAACTAGAGTTACAAATAGTGTGAGCTACTGTGTGGGTACTAGGGACCAAACCTGGGTCTTCTACAAGAGTGGCAAGTACTTTTGACCCACTGTGTCATCTTACCAGCCCTACTGTGTGATTTTGTTGTTGTTTTGTTTTTTTGAGACAAGGTTTCTCTGTGAAAGCCTCTGCCTCCTGAGTACTGGGATTAAAGGCATGTACCACCACTACCCTGCCTATGATTTTTTTTTTTTAAATATGAAAGCTTTCATATCCTTTCTGATTCTGATTCTGGAGTTTGGAAAGTGAGATCTACTTAGTATGGACTGTGGAGTCTTCCTTTATTTGGAAGGCTACAGATTTGAGCTCTCAATAGTGGGTTAGGAAGGGTCTTGGGCAGAGCTGAGTGTCTCCAAACATTTGACATCTGCTTGAGAAAGGCTGAATATCCAGCACCTTTCCAAGGTCAGTGAAGGATAGAGATTTTGAAGTTAGTTATCACAGGGTTCTCAGCCAGGCAGCCAAGGTCCCTTCCTCCCACTCTGCAGAGAAAAAAGGAGGTGGTTGAAGAAAGGATATTAGATTGGTTCTCTGCTCCTCCCTTTCTCTCCCTGTTTTCTCCCCCACAAAAACCTTCTCTCCCACAGAGACTGGGATAGGACAGAGGGGGCGGAGTTGGGGATTGAGGGCTTGGAAGCTCTACGATGCCCTGTATCTGTGGGAATCCTTGGATGAGGGAGCTGTGCTGGTTTGTGCTGTCCTGTTGCCATCCTTTAGCAGGATGCTGGGGATACTGAGGCTTTGGATATTGCTTTCTGCAGTTGCACAAGGTAAGTGTCTACAGGTACAGGTAGGGTCTTTACTCCACTCAGTAAGGGAAACTGTGTATTTGAAGCAGCAGCTACCCATCTGGAAGAGGAAGATGTCAGTGGGCTGGATGAGTGAAGGTGAAGAGCAGAACCACATGTTCCCATGATGGGGGTCAGGCCTCAGGCCCTGCTGGCCCTGGAATCCTATTTTGTTTATCCTTTTGGCTGCCCTTCATCCCTGCCTTTACTCCCTTCTTGACTCCCCTTTCTTCATCTTGGATTTCAGTATTCCCAAACAGTAGGACCTGCGTGTTCTTTGAGGCTCCTGGAGTCCGAGGAAGCACAAAGACACTGGGGGAAGTGCTAGATGAAAGACCAGGCATCCCTAAGAGTATCCGCTGCCTCTACAGCCATTGCTGCTTTGGCATCTGGAATCTGACCCATGGCCGGGCACACGTGGAGATGCAAGGTGAATGGCAAAATACATGGTGGATGAGAGCTAGGGTAGGGAAAAGGCATGTCCAAGTTGAGGGAGGCAGCCAAGAGGGAAGGGGAGAAGTGGAATGTGTAGAGGGGAAAAAGGGATGTCAGATAGAGGGATATCTTTGATAGAGGAGGGATTTGTTTTCTGCCTCCCAACATCATTGTACTCTCTCTCCTTTTTCTCTCTCCCCTAATCCCATCCCATCAGGATGCCGAGACAGTGATGAGCCAGGCTGTGAGTCCCTCAACTGTGACCCAGTCTCCAGAGCCCATCCAAGCCCCACCTCCACTCTCCTCACATGCTCTTGTGGCAGTGACTTCTGCAATGCCAATTACAGCCATCTGCCTCCTTCAGGGAACCAAGGGGCTCCTGGCCCCCAGGATTCCCAGCCTACCACAGGTAGTTGCCTTCCCCAGTGTACTAAGCCCAGAAAGGGCACGAGCATAGATCAGGATGAGAACCGGGGCCAGCCAAAGTTTCCCTCCTCCTGGCCTTGGGAAGTTGGTTGCCTTGGCAACTGGAAGATAAGGGGGCTTGTGACCAGCATGAAGGGTGTTTTGGAAAGCGATCTCTTTGAAGAAGGGGGTTTCAGTGCTCACCCACATGTCTTCTTGCCTTGCTGTTCAGGTGGGCCCATCTGGATGGCACTGCTGCTGCTGGGGATGTTCCTCGTGCTGCTGCTGGGCAGCATCATCTTGGGTACTCATTTATCCCACCCCTCCCTTGTGATAGCAAGGCACTTCCCCAAAGCTCCAAGCCTACTCCAGGCTCTACAGACCCCCCATCCCCCCCCCGCCCATTTCTGGGATCTCTTTGGCCCCACATTTCCTTGTATGAAGTTCTATTCCTACATAGCCTCCTTGGCTGCCTCCATCCTGTGCACTCTACCCTAAAGATCTTCTCTGCTTCAGCTCTGCTACAACGAAAGACCTGTGGAGTGCAGGGTGGGTCAGACCCGGAGCCTGTCTCAGGTGGAGACTGCAGTGAGGAGTTGCCAGAGCTGGCTGAGCTGTGCTTCTCCCAGGTGCTTCAGAAAAGGAGGGTGGGTTCTTCTCTCTGGTATTCATGGAGGTTCTGCTGGGGAGGAAGCCTGGCTCTGATGCTGGCTCAGAGGTCCGCACTCAGTGCAGTGTTTCCACCAGGTAATTCAAGAAGGAGGTCATGCAGTCGTGTGGGCCGGGAGACTACAGGGTGAGATGGTAGCTATCAAGGCCTTCCCCCCAAGGGCTGTGGCCCAGTTCCGAGCTGAGAGAGCTGTGTACCAGCTGCTGGGCCTACAGCACAACCACATTGTCCGCTTTATCACTGCTGGCCAGGGGGGTCCTGGGCCCCTGCCCTCTGGTCCTTTGCTGGTACTGGAACTGTACCCTAAGGTGAGCACCAAGAAATGTTGGTAATGTGCACTATGCCTATGTGTGTGCTCATGGAAGCCAGGTGCTACATAGTAGCAGGGTCTTGCCCATGCTACTCTCCTGCTTCATGCTTTCCTTAGAACACTTTGTTTCTTTTGTTTTGTTTTGTTTTGTTTTGTTTTGTTTTGTTTTTTTGAGACAGTTTCTCTGTGTATTCCTGCCTGTCCTGAAACTAGGTCTGTAGTACAGGCTGGCCTCAAACTCAGAGATCTGCCTGCTCCTCTGCCTCCTGAGGGCCGGGATTAAAGGTGTACACCACCACCACCCAGCTAGAAGTGAGCCACTGTTAAATAAGTATCCAGGCACAGCTGTCCAACTCATTCATGTGTTCATTTAATCAATATTTATAAGCAATATGGCAGGCTGGAGATATGCCTCAGTGGTTAAGACCACTGTCTGCTCTGTCAGAGGACCTGGGTTCAATTCCCAGCACCCATGTGGCAGCTCACACCTGTCTGTAATTCTAGTTCCAGTATTTCTGACACCCTAACACAGACATACATGCAGGCAAAATATAAACTGTTTTAAAAAAAACAATATGGCAAGCATTGCTAGCTGCTGAGAAAGCACATATGGTCCCTAATTTTACAGATTTTATAGACTAACAAAACTGGTCACAGAAACAGATAAACATGAAAAGAAATACCAAATGTCAAGTGTGTTAAGATCGAAAGGAAAGGGCATTGGATACTATAAGAAATAATAGCTGGGCATTGGTGGTGCATGCCTTTAGTCCCAGCACTGGGGAGGCAGAGGCAGGCTAATCTCTGAGTTCAAGATCAGCCTGGTCTACAGAGCGAGTTCCAGGACAGCCAGGGTTACACAGAGAAATCCTGTCTTGAAAAACAAAAACAAAAAAAAGTGTTGTTTCACCTGCATATATTACATCTGTATACTGTGTGCATGCCTGGAGAGGACATAGGATCCTGGGGTGTCACTTTCAGATGAGCTGCTATGCTCATCTTCCTCTGGAAGAGCAGGCAGTATAACTGCTAAGCTGTTGCTACAGTCTCTTAGATATTTTTTTTAATGAAAAGAATGTATGTGGCCTGAGGTAGGAAATGAACAATGTGAAGAGGGAGAAGCCTGGAGGTAGAGCTGCTTGACTATAATCCCAGTAATGGGTGGCTGAACCAGGAGGGCTGGAGTGAATTCCAGGATAGCCTGGGCTATATATATATAACCCTGACTCAAGAAAACAAAACAGGCCTGAGTGCTGGGGTTAACCCTGTATCCCAGCATTTCGGAGGCAGAGACAGGTAGATCTGTGTAAGTTCAAGGCCAGCCAAGGGTCCATGGTAAGACCCTATCAAAAGCAAAAACACTCCCCCCAATAAAACCTCACAGAAGAAAACAAACCCCAAAAATAGTGAAGAGGAAGAAGTCTGCAAAGGTGGGGCCACCTGGAGTCTGGGCCTGTTGAAGACTGGGAAGCATTTTAAGTTCCTTGCACTCTCTGGGCACTTGGAACACCCTCACATGTTTTACCTTTATGAGCATGCTGTGAGGTAGAAATCACATCCATAGATGAGAAAAGGAAAGTTTTTGCCCAGGACTGTGAGTGGAGACTGACTCCTCACTGCCGCTACTGTCTCCTGTTTATTTGCCATCAGCACTGTCTGTTCCTGGAGGTGAGACCCCCCTCCCACTTCTTCACCCTGATCTGCTTCAGCTCCTAACGTGCATCAGTGCTTAAAGGCAGTCAATGACTGTCTTTTTGTTGTTTGTGTATATAGTGCTCTGCTTGCAAGTATGCTGCATGCCAGGAGAGGGCGCCAGATCTCATTACAGATATTTGTGAGCCACTGTGTGAGGTTGCTGGGAATTGAACCTCTAGAAGAACAGTCAGTGTTCTTAACTACTGAGCCGTCTCTGTCTCTCTAGGCCCCTCTCCCTTCCCCAGATTTTATCAATCTTTTTTTTTTTTTAAGTCTGTCCTGGAACTAGCTCTGTAGACTAGGCTGGCCTCGAACTCACAGAGTATCTACCTGCCTCTGCCTCCCGAGTTCTGGGACTAAAGGTGTATGCCACTGACACCTGCTGATTTTATCAATCTTTACAACTCATTGCTGAGAGGTTGAGTCTGGAAAGCTCCTTTTTTGACCACATGCTTTCTGACCCTATTGAAAAATAAGTTTTTGGCCTGAGGCTGTAGTTTAGTCATGTTGTGCAAGCATAAAGACCTGAGTTCAGTTCTCAGAAATTACATTTTAAGAAGCCATATGTAGGGGCAAGAGAGATGGTTTAGCAGTTAAGAGCACTGACTGCTCTCCCAGAGGACGATAGTTCAGCTCCCAGTATCCATGCCAGGTGTCACAATTTCCTGTAACTCTAACTTGAGGGGATCCATTGCTCTCTTCTGGTCTCCATGGGCATTTGCAAATTCACATTCTTTCACACATACCCATACTTAAATAAAAATTTAAGTTTATTTTTAGCCAAGCAGTGGTAGTACATGCCTTTAATCCCAGTACTTGGGAGGCAGAAGCAGGTGGATCCCTGAGTTTGAGGCCAGCCTGGTCTACAGGGCTAGTTCCAGAACAGCCAAGGGCTACACAGAGAAACCATGTCTGCATGTGGGCATGTGCAAATGAATGCCAGTACTCTCGGAGATTAAAGGCATCAGATCCCCTGGAGCTGGAGTTACAGGTAGTTAACTGATCTGGGTGCTGAGAGTTGAACTCAGGCCCACTTAGAGAGCAGTATCTAGCCCAAAAGTAAAATACATTTTTGTTTGTATGTTTGTTGTTTGAGACAGGGTCTCTCTATGTAGTCCTGGCTGTCTACATACATAGTCTTGGAACTCACTCTGTAGACCAGGGTAACTTGGAACTCACAGAGGTTCACCTGACTCTGCCTCCAGAATGCTAGGATTAAAGACATGTGCCATTATGCCTCACTAAAAGTAAAATAAAGGTTATAAAGAGAAATAAAAAGACAAAACAGAGCCAGGTGTAGTGGTGCACACCTGTAATGCCAAGAAAAAGAAGAAAAATCCAGGCATGGTGGTGTATGCTTGTAATCATAATACAAGGATGGTGGAGACAGACAGGTCTCTGGGGCTTATGGCCAGCCTGGTCTATTGAGTAAGCTCCAGTTAGAAAGAGAACCTGTCTCAAAAATACATGTACAGATATACAATTCCTTTTTACTTCCTTGGCTTCCTTTCACTGTCACAAGTACTTAGGCATAGTTGCTTTACAGCCATGGCATTTAGTTCATTGTTATATCGTGGCATTTATTGTATCCTCTGCTTATATGATCACCTATTCCCAGTCACAGTGCTACCTAGGCCCAGCTGTTGACACATCTGAAAGTGCTCAGAGTCTCAATGAGTGGCCTGTCCCCAGTTGCTCCTCCTCCAATAGCTCTGCCCATCCATGTCTATCCAGGCCTGCTACCCCAGACCAGGAGGTCTGAGGGATACCCTTGACTACCCTTGTCCTGAACCGTCTGAGTCAGCACATGACGGTGACTCTTGATTCAGATTCTGAAAACTCCACTCCTACCTCATCATTTGACCCCAAACAAGCTTACTCAGCATTCTCTAACACTTCAACTCTGACCGGGTGTGGTAGTTTGTGCCTGCATTGCTGGCACTCAGGAGGTAGGGGCAGGAGGGTCACTGCAAGCTTGATGGGAGCCTCATCCTCATGGTGACTTCTGTGTCAGCCAGGGTTACAAATGTACATGGTGAGATCCTGTCTAAGAAAGGGGCCTGCAGGGGTGGGCAGGGAGAGGCAGGGACAGGGGTAGAAAAAGGAAAGAAGGTAAAAGGTCCAGCAAGATGGTTCCAGCAAACCTGAAGACCTGAGGTCAGTCCCTGGAGCATGTGTGGTGAAGGAGACCAGCTCCAGCACGTTGTCTTCTGGCCCCCACATGTGGCCTGTGGGTACCCACATACAGACACATACACCTCACACAAGTAAGAAAGAGAGGTGAGAAAGAGAGGGGGAAAAGCCACAAAAATTAGGGTGATCAGAATTCCTTCGCGCTGGGGCCCTCATGAGGACTAGGAAACCCTGTTCGAAAGGCCTGTGTCTCAGTAAGTACTCAGTATCACTGAGTTAACCTACTCCCCCGGCCCTGTATTGGGCCTTAAATGTAGGAGCTGCCTGCTTCAGCCTCTTGAGTGCTGAGATTACAAGCAAGTGCTACCATGTCTGGCTAAAAGTATTATTTTATGTGTGTGTGTGTGTGTGTGTGTGTGTGTGTGTGTGTGTGTGTGTGTGCATGCACACGTGCATTTGTGCTTTCAGGCAGGGTGTCCTGTAACCCAGATGGCTTTTTCCTGACCCTCTCCTTTCACTTCCCAGCTGCTGGCTGGCAGTTGTCTGGTATCATGCCCAACTAGAGTGACTATATTTCTCCCGTCACTTTGACTGATGCATATTCCTATGCACCCACTGTCTGTAGTGTCTTGACCTGGTTCTGTCAGGCTGTCTCTGTCTGCTGGGGAGTTGCGGGCTGGTGTGTGGGGTCTGTCAGTAGATCTCTGCTTCCTGGGATGATTTCCCCCTATTTCTGTGTGCCCTGCTCTTCCCTCTGCTTTTTCTCCAGGGCTCCCTGTGCCACTACTTAACTCAGTACACCAGCGATTGGGGAAGTTCCTTGAGGATGGCTTTGTCCCTGGCTGAGGGCCTGGCATTTCTCCATGAGGAGCGCTGGCAGGATGGTAAGTGAGCCCGCAACAGGCAGGCAGGATAGTCAGGGGTCACATCACAGCATCCAGTTCTCTTCTCCTAGAGAAGGACCCGGCCAAGGAAAACTAGATGGTCTGCGTTCCTTAAACCTTGAATTTCTCCACAGGCCAATATAAACCAGGTATTGCCCACCGAGACCTGAGCAGCCAGAATGTCCTCATTCGGGAAGATAGGTCATGTGCCATTGGAGACCTGGGCCTTGCCTTGGTGCTCCCTGGCCTTGCTCGGTCCGCTGCCTCAGCACCTACTCAACCCCAAGGCCCAGCTGCCATTTTGGAGGTGAGTGCTTTTTGGTAGGTGTGAGCCCCAAGAAGGTGGTAGTGCAGATGGCTGCCGCAATGGTGCAGCTTTGCTAGTGCATGGGCCACTGCTGAGTCTGTAATTGGGGGAAATGTGCGCCAGAGCTGCTGGGCAGGTTGCCATAGAGCTGATTCCTGGCATTCCACATCTTATTCTCCAGGCTGGCACCCAGAGGTACATGGCTCCAGAGCTCTTGGACAAGTCTCTAGACCTACAGGACTGGGGCACAGCCCTCCAGAGAGCAGATGTTTACTCTCTGGCTCTGCTCCTATGGGAGATCCTGAGCCGCTGTTCCGATTTGAGGCCTGGTAAAGTCTCCATCCCCAGCCAGTATCCCATCTTCCTCCTGGCCTGACTGTAGAAGGCTATGACCTTCCCTAGTTTTCTGCCTGGAAGTCCCCTAACCAGAGTAGATTGACATAATGCCTATGCTTTTCCCAGACCACAGACCACCACCTTTCCAATTGGCCTATGAGGCAGAACTGGGCAGCAATCCCAGTGCCTGTGAGCTCTGGGCACTGGCAGTAGAGGAGAGAAGGCGCCCCAACATCCCATCCACTTGGAGCTGCTCTGCCACAGTAAGAAATCACAGGCTCACCAGCTGGGGACCGGGAGAGGGGGCTGGGTATGGATATCAAGGACTTCTCTGCTACAGCCATACCTCCCACTCCCATACTTGCCCTCAGTTTACCTTTTCTTCCCTAAGTCTCAGACAACTGGCTCCACCCACCTGAGACATACGCCCTCCTGTGGCTACTTTTCTATTGGCACCCCTCACTCCATCAGTCTCCTCCTCCGGGAAGTCCTCTCTGGCTTTGTCCTATGCCGAGCTCTGTCCCTGGGACAGTGTCTCTTCCGGTACCTTGGGCCCCCAAATTCAACCCAGTGCCCTATCATTTTGTACTATACAGCTGTGTTTCAGTTACAGAGTGATTAAAACCTATTCTAGGTGTGACAAGGCTCTAGGTGTGACAAGGTTGTAGCTGTGTCAAGGTCAGAAGAGTTGCCTGACAGTGAAAGTGCATAGCTCTTCACAAATGATTTCCTGAGGAGATGCTCTTTCTCCCACTGCCCAGCCTGAGATTTCTACCATACAAATGTCTGTTGGGTTAGCTAATGGAAGCCAAGCTTTTTCTGCAGGACATACAGCTTGACTGAGAGGGAGGAGAGTAACTTTCCTTTAGCATGTAAGTTGTCCTCCTGAATTAGCCTCAGAGGAAAAGGTCATGGGAAACAAACCTCACAGGCCTGGACTTTAGGAAATGGACTAGGGGTGCTCCACTAGTGGGGCGTGGAGTCGGGAGTGGTGGAGCTTAGCAAGGCTCTGCAGCGTGTGGTAGAGCACGCAGAGAAGTGAACACTGAAGACGTCCACTCTGGGGTTGGCTCAGGCCTGCCATCTAGTCCTTTCCTCCAGGACCCTGGGGCGCTGAGGGAGCTCCTAGAAGACTGCTGGGATGCAGACCCAGAAGCACGACTGACTGCTGAGTGTGTGCAGCAGCGCCTGGCGGCCCTGGCTTACCCACAGGTGGCTTCCTCCTTCCCAGAGAGCCATCCGAGGGCCTGCACACCTCCCTATCCAGAAAGCTGTCCTGCAGCACCTGCCTCTGCCACTGTCCCATGCAGGCCTCAGCAGGGTTCCTGCCATCTCAGTGTCCAGCAGGCCACTGGCTCTACAGGTCCTCAGCCTGTCAGTACCAGTGTTTGTGTGTAAATGAGCAGTTTGTATGAACTCGAATACAGCTAACATACATGTGGCGATCACATACATGTTGCTGTCATTCTCTGTGGATTTCTAACCCCTAGGGTATGTGCTCAGGAAAGAGAATAAAGGTTTCCTGCTATTGGCCTTGGGCTTGGCTCCTTTTTATTCTTCTTTTTCACTAATGTGTATTTATTTATTTTAAGATCTATTTACTTCATTTGTAGCTTGTGTGTTTGTGTGCACCACATGCATGCAGGAGCCCTTGGAGGTCAGAAGAGGGTGTCAGATCCCCAGGAACAGGAGTTGTGAGCCACTATGTGGATGATGAGAACAGGTCCAAACCTGGGTCCTCTGGAAGAGCAGCTAGTGCTCTTAAATGCTGAGCCATTTCTCCAGCCCTATTATTTATTTTTGAGACAGGGTCTTGCTGTGTAGCCTTGGCTAACCTACTACTCAATATGTACCCCAGGTTAATTTTAAATACACAGTTATCCTCTTGCCTCAGTATCTCAAGTATTGGAATTACAGGGTTGAGGCACTAGCATTTATGTATGTAAGTATGTATGTATGTATGTATGTATGTATGTATGTATGTATGTATTTATGTATATATTAAACAAGGTCTCACTACATAGCCCTGGTAAGCCTGGAACTCACTTGTAGACCAGGTTGACCTTGAATTTAAAGAGATCCACCTGCTTCTCTCAAGTGCTAGGCTGAAAGGTGTTTGCCACCATGCCAGGCACTTATCACTTACTTTTAAAGATTTTATTTGTATTATTTTAACTATGTGTAATTGTGTGTGTGGTACGTACATATGGGTGCAGGTGCCTGGAGAGGCCAGAGAAATTGGGTACCCCTGGAGCCGGAGTGGTAAGCCACTTAATATAGGTGCTGAGAATTGAACTTGGGTCCTCTGGAAGGGGAGTAAATGCGTTTTAACCTCTAAGCCATCTTTCAAGCACCACCAGGATTCATTTTCAAATGGTGGCATCACCTGCTGGGCACCGGGGTGAGGGGAGGAGTGATCCCAATGAAGTCACTGCCCTGAAGGTGCTAAGATGGCTGAAGTTCACACAGTGGGGCTCTATATAGTGTTTGGGGGTAAGAGCAGAGGATTGAACACAGGGAGGCTTCATGAAGCACAGGATGCTGGAGCTGAAGTTTGCCGAGGCAGGAGTTTCCAGGAGTGTCAGCAGCACTAAGGCATTGAGAGTCCTGTAAGGAGTGATAGCATACAGAACAGAGTACATGCAGAGTCTATGAGTAAGTTATAGAGCAAAAGTGTAGGGGGCAGTGATGGAGATTAGCTCAATTTGTAGGGTGCTTACAGAGCACACATGAAGCCCTGGGTTCCATCCCTAGCATTGCATGAATTGGGTGGTGCATGCTTGCAAGCCCAGCACTGAGAAAGAGGAGACGGGTTAATTGGGATTTGTAGGTAGGAGGATCAAAAGTTCAAAGAGGCTGGAGAGAGATGGCTCAGCCAGGAGCACTTGTTTCTCTTGCAGAGGACCAGTGTTTAGTTCCCAGCACCCCTATTATGAGATTTAATTCCAGTTCCAGGGAACCTAATGCCTTCTGGCCTCTGTGGCCACCACTGATGCACCTACATACAAGCAGACACACAATCAGCACATATAATTGCTTCAGAAACACACACACACTAAAATTACAACCATACCAAGATTACCATTGTCCCTGAGCAAGGATGACACACATCTTTGTGAAACATTCCATATATTTTCAAAAGGGCTTCTTTTAAAAGATAAATATGTGTGGCACACATCTTTAATCCCAGCAGAGGCAGGTGGATCTCTGTGAGTTCGAGGCCAGCCTGGTTTACAAAGCTACACGGAGAAACCCTGTCTCAAAAAACTACATCACACACACAAAGATAAATATGCAAGTTTTCCATAAGATTGTATACATTAAAAGTAAAATTTTCACCTGGTGGTGGCACACACCTTTAATCCCAGCGCTCTGAAGGCAGAGGCAGAGAGAGGCAGAGAGAGGCAGAGAGAGGGGCAGAGAGAGAGGCAGAGAGAGGGGCAGAGAGAGGCAGAGAAAGGCAGAGAGAGAGAGGGGCAGAGAGAGAGGCAGAGAAAGGCAGAGAGAGAGGGGCAGAGAGAGGCAGAGAAAGGCAGAGAGAGAGAGAGGCAGAGAGAGAAGCAGAGAGAGGCAGAGAGAGGCAGAGAGAAGCAGAGAGAGGCAGAGAGAGGCAGAGAGAAGCAGAGAGAGGCAGAGAGAGGCAGAGAGAGAGGCAGAGAGAGGCAGAGAGAGAGGCAGAGAGGATCTCCAAGAGGCTGAGGTCAGCCTGGTCTATGGAGCCAGTTCCAAGACAACTAGAGCTACACAAAGAAACTCTGTCTTGAAAAAAAAAAAAAAAAAAAAAAAAAGTAAAATTTCCTCTTACAGTAATGTATTAGTCAAGGTTCTCTATCATAGTTCGTTCTATCTATCTATCTATCTATCTATCTATCTATCTATCTATCTATCTATCTATCTATCTATCTATCGAGCATTTATTAGAATGACTTACAGGTTAGGATCCAGCTACTCCAACAATGGCTGGCTGTGGAAAGCTCAAGAATCTAATTTGTTGCTCAGTCCGTGAGGCTGGCTGTCTCCCCTGGTCTTCAGTATATGCTGGAATCCCAAAGAACTAGGCTCTAATGGCAGAGAAGGAATGGATTTGCTAGCAAGGTGAGAGCAAGCAGGTGAAGAGCAAACGCTCCCTTCTTCCATGTCCTTACATGCTCCCAGCAGAAGGTGTGGCCCAGATCTAAGGTGTGTCAAGATCTGGATTAGACATACTTCTACCTACATCAAATTAAGCAAAATTTCCTCATGGGTGTGTCCTCCACTTTTGGATTTTAGTTAATTGTTGACAACCAAGAATAGCCATCATACCGAATAAAATTTTTTTTTAAATATTTATGAGTTCAAGGTCACCTTCATTTCATAGCAAGCTTGAGGCCATCCTAGGCTGTGTAAGGCCCTGTCTCAAAATAAATAAATAAATAAATAAATAAATAAATAAATAAATAAATGTGTAGAGGGGTGAGGTGACAGGGAAGGACGTGTGGAAGGCCTTGTGTGCTTTGTTGTGAAGTGTTTCGTTTATACCTACTTTCTCTTTTCCTCTGTTCTCCTTTCTCCTTTTTTTTTTTTTGGTGATAACTAGATAAATCTCTTTATTCCATGTTTATTCCTTTCCTAAGCTAACCACTACTTTGTTTTTATTTATTATTTCTTATAAAACAAGGTCTCACTCTGTAGCCTTGATTGCTATGTAGTTCAGTACTCCAGGTTGACCTCAACTTGAAATCCTCCTGCTTTACCCTCTACCATGCTAAAAGTATAGGTGTGTGTGTGTGTGTGTGAGTGTGTGTGTGTGTGTGTGTGTGTGTGAGAGAGAGAGAGAGAGAGAGAGAGAGAGAGAGAGAGAGAGAGAGAGAGAGAGAGAGAGAATCATTTTCAGGAGTCTACTCTTTCCTATCCTGTGGGTCCTAGGGATTGAACTGAGGTTGTCTGGCTTGTCAGTATGTGCCTTTACCTGCTAGGCTATTTTGCCAGTCCCTTTCAGTCCCTTTTTTGTTTGTTGGTTTGTTTTTGTTTTGTTTTTGTTTTTTGAGACGGGGTTTCTCTGTGGTTTTGGAGGCTGTCCCAGAACTTGCTCTGTAGACCAGGCTGGCCTCGAACTCACAGAGATCCACCTGCCTCTGCCTTCCAAGTGCTGGGACTAAAGGCGTGCACCACCAATGCCCATCTAGAATAATCTTTGAAATCTGGTTATACCATGCCTCTGCTCAGCCTGCTTGTGTTTTCCGTGACAGTTCTCTAGCCCTCTGTACACAGGAGGAAACTGAAGACTGGAAAAGTTCAGAATGTATGTAAAGTTGCATAACGATTAAAGGTTTCCAGCCATTGAACGTGTTTATGGGGGCTAGAGTGATGGCTCAGCAGTTAAGAGCAACAGTTACTCTTCCAGAAGACCCAGATTTAATTCCCAGCACCCATGTCCAGTGCCAGGGGAATCTGATGTCCCCTTTTGACTTCTGAGGTCACTGCCTGCACATGGTGCACAGATGAAAAACAGCCATATACTGCCTGGCTTGGTGGTACACACCATTACTCACAGCACTCGGGAGGCAGAGGCAGGCAGGTCTCTGTGAGTTCCAGGCCAGCCTGGTCTACAGAGCAAGTTCCAGGACAGACTCCAAAGCTATACAGAGAAACCCTGTCTTGAAAAAAAAAAAATTCTGAGAGTGCTGGCTCACTCCTATTAAGATTGCTTCTCCTCCAGCCTGAGTTATATAGGAAAGCACTGTCTCAAAAAACAAAAGAAAAACAAAACAAACTAAATGACTGTCAATTTACTGATTTACCAGGATCTGTAGCAGTTTTCTTTTTCTTTTTCTTTTTTACTTTTTTTTTTTTCTTTTTGGTTTTGTTTTGTTTTCTTTACTCTTTTGGAGGACTTGCCATCCAGCCTACAAAGTAAATCATACATGGAGATGTTTTCTTACTTATAAACTCCAGGCCTTAGGCTGGAGAGATGGCTCAGTGGTTAAGAACACTAGCTGGTCTTCCAGATGGACCTGAGTTCAATTCCCTGCAACCTCATGATGGTTCATAACTGAGATCTAGTGCCCTCTTCTGGCCTGCAAGAATACCTAAGGACAGAACACTGTGTATATAATATGTAAATAAAATCATTAAAAACTGATATTTCACAACATCCTGTGTAAAACAACAACAACAGGCCTTAGCTTAGCTTATTTCTAGCCAGCTTTTTTTTCTTTTTTGTTTAAAGATGTGCTTATTATATAATGTATACAGTGTTCTGCGTGCAGGCAAGAAGAGGGCAGCAGATCTCATTACAGATGGTTGTGAGCCACCATGTGGTTGCTGGGAATTTAACTCAGGACCCCTGGAAGCGCAGCCAGTGCCTTTAATCACTGATCCATCCCTCTAGCAACTACCCAGCTTTTCTTAATTTAAATTGTCCCTTCTCCCTTTTGCTTCTGGGCTTTTTCCTTTTCTTACTTCTGGGCTGGCTGTGTAGGTGGGTTGCTGGTAGTGTTCTCCCCTCCCTGTTCTCTCTTTTTCTCTTCTTTTTCCTGGATTTCCTCTCCATTTTTTTTTTTCTCTCTGCCAGACCCACCTATCCTTTCTCCTGCCTGGATATTGGCCAGTCAGCTCTTTATTAGATCATCAGGTGTTGTAGACAGGCAAAGAACCACAGCTTCATAGAGTTAAACAAATGCAACATAAAAGAATGTAACACATCTTTGCATCATTAAAACAAATGTTCTACAGCATAAACAAATGTGACACACCTTAAAATAATATTCCACAACAGGGAGCAATGGCATGAAACAGATCACAGCATCTGGGAGGGTGAAATAGAAAGATACTGGTTACATACTGGGCATATTGAGACCCTCTCTTACTCTGTCTCTCTACAAAAAATAAAAAAAGGAAGGAAGGAAAAAAGAACATGCTATGGTGACATATGACTATAATCTGAGCACCATGAAGGCCAGTCTAGTCTATATAGCAAGCTCTAGGCCATTCAGAACTACATAGGGAGTCCCTGTCTCAAACAAACCAAGACTCCAAATAATATATGGCATGAATTATAAATCCTCTGATAACTGAATTACATTAATTGAAATATAGTTGACTGAGGATGTAACTGATCTCCCCTCCCCCATAAAGTCTCATGTAGTCCAGGCTAATCTTGAACTTGATATGGAATAGTAAGGAAGGTGACTTTGAGCTACAGATCTCCCTGCTACACCTGTCTAGTCCCTGTTGGGGTTACCAGGAAGCAACACTGTGCTTGGTTCTGTGCTTAGGAAAAGGGATCAATCCTTAAATGTTCTGTGCTGTCCAGGGCTAACCAAAACCAACCAACCAAACAAGAATGGGACAATTGTGGGGCTGGAAAGATGGTCAGTGGTTAAGAGAATCAGCTGGTTTTCCATAGGACCGGGTTCAATCACCAGCACCCACATGGCAGCTCACAACTGTTTATAACTCTGGTTCCAGGAGATCTGACATTCTCATACAGACACACATGCAGGCAAAAACACCAATGCACAGAAGATGAAAATAGAAATTCTCTCTATACAAAAGGTGCAATTGTAGCAATACAGGACATTATGGCAGGCTAGGGGCAAGGCAGATGGAAGTGGAGGAGTTACAGATGTATTTGGGAGACAAAAATATAACTGTGTTGCACTGGGGTTAGGGTGAAGGGAAAACATAGGAGAGAGCATCATAATGTGGCTGAGTGAGGAGGGCTGCTATGAGTTTGAGGTCAGCCTGGGCTACATAGTGAAACCCAATCTCAAGAAAATACAAAACAAAACAACAAAAGGATGACCTAAGCTTTTGTTAAAAGCAACCTGACAGGTGACAGAGCAATGAAATGTCAAGGAGAGTTTTGTGAGCGATTAGGAAATCTGTCTTCCCTCAAGAACGTGTCTTTGCTTTTCACAGACTGGAGATATTGAGGCTTGAGGTCTCAGCAGCACCCATCACCCCTGCGGCCTGCCAGAGTTTGTATAGCCTCCGTTATCCTAGACCAAGTTCTTGAACTCACAGACATTAATCTGCCTCTGCATCCACAGTGCCGAGAATAAAGGTGTGCGCCCCCACCGCTCCACTTATCTCTGTTGTTTTAAGTTGTATTGGCTGGCCTCAAGCTCATGATTCTCCTCCACTTTCCAAGCGCTTGGTTACAGATAAGTGCCACTAGGCTTGTACCTCCCTACCCCCATTTTTTTTTTTTTTTTTTTTTTTTTTTTTAACAACTCCTAATATACTCACTGACTGTAATCTTAAACCAATGACAGGGACTGGAGATACGGCTCAACAGTTAAGGACGTTTGCTTCTCATGCCTAGAACCTGGGTTCAGTGCCTAGTACCCACATAGTTGCTCACAACCAATAGGGGATTTGATGACCTCTGCTCGGTGCACATACATACATTCAGGCAAAACACTCATACGTATGAAAATTAAATTAATAAATTTAAAAAACTAATTAGATAAATAAATAACCCAATGAGAGTTTATCTCTGTGGCTCGGGGTCTTTGCTTGCAGCTGGCTGTCCCTGGGCTCCCGATCGTTTCTACAGTGTTTCTGTATTTCACCTGTGTGTCCGTATTTCATCACGCAATGCTTCCCAAAAGGCTCCGCCTCTAGGCTAGAGCAATCGTTTCCTCCTAGTTTAGTTGGACCACAGCGATTGACAAGTCAGCTCTCCAATCATCATGCCAAGTAGCCACATAATTACCAACTAGGTCACAGGGGCGGTGCGGAAGCCTAGAATGAATAGGGGTGACTAGGAAGTGCGAACTCAGACTGGAAAGGCAGAGGCAGCGGTAGGACCAGCTGTCTTCGGAAGGTGACAGGGTGACAGGGCATCTGGCCTCCCTAATTCCCTTCTTTCCTCTTAATAGGGGTCAGGGGCCTGTTTTTATCTGGGAAGTAGAAACTCCGTTTGCCGTGTGTGTGAGTGTGTGTGTGTGTGTGCGTGTGCGTGTGTGTGTGTGTGTACGTGTACGTGTACGTGTTCCCTAATTCCCTTCTTTCCTCTTAATAGGAGTCAGGGGCCTGTTTGTATCTGGGAACTAGGAACTCCGTTTGCCGTGTGTGTGTGTGTGTGTGTGTGTGTGTGTGTGTGTGTGTGTGTTTCCTTATCTAAACGTTTGAGGACCTGGAGTTTCCTTCCTCTTGCTGCTCCAGGGCGGGGTCCTCGGGGCAGACCTGGGAGTTTCTGTGGTTTTAGGTTCCCTCTCGCACTGCTGATGATTAAAGACCTCGGGTTCCTTTCTGGGGAAAGGGAAATGAGTGATGGGAGAGTAGACTCCTCCAGGTGTGGCTTGAGGTAGTGAAAGGGAGGGGCCCTGGGAATAGAATTTCAATCGTTTTGACCCTGGGCTAGAGTAGGCTAGAGGGCGCTGGAAAAAGGAAGTTCTTATTTATTTATTTATTTATTTATTTATTTATTTATTTATTTATTTATTTATTCGAGACAGGGTTTCTTTGGATAACTCTGGTTGTCCTGGGACTCTCTCTGTAGACCAGGCTGGCCTTGAACTCAGAGATCCGTCTGCCTCAGTTTAGCGCTGGAACTGAAGCCGTGGGTCACCACTCCTAGTAGTTAGAGCCTTTGTAAAGCAGAAGCTGGAGGGTGGGTTTCCGACTCTAGAAAATCCTCTTCCTCTCCTAGGACTTTCAGATTTTTGCCTCTTTTCCTTCTTAGGCTGGAGCTAACATCTGGACATGTGGAATCCTAATGCTGGTAAGTACCTGGGGGCTCACCTCTGCCCTACCCAGCCCATTTTGCAATGGAACAGGAAGTTTCTATATCTCCACTCTCCTCCCACCCACCCCCCCAGCAGAAGTGAAGCCTTGGACTACTGCTACCAAGTTTTCCCTTTCCACTGTGTTAAGAAAAGCAGTGATTTTGTTATTTGTTGACAGAGGTTCTGGAAAGTTCTAATCTTTATTCTCTGGTTCTTTTTCCAGGGCCTAACCCATATCCACCCCAAGCTGTGTGCCCAGGAGGTCCCAACCCTGCCTGTCCACCACCTGTCAACCCTGCCTTCCCCCCTGGCCCCTGTCCTCCAGGAATACCTCAGGGAAACCCAGCTTTCCCTCCATGTCGCCCCCCTTATCCTGTACCACAACCAGGGTGTCCAGGTTACCAACCCTCAGGGCCCTACCCTACCCCATACCCACCACCTGCTCCTGGCATGTGCCCAGTGAATCCTTTGGCTCCTGGCATGGTAGGCCCAGGAATGGTGATAGACAAGAAGGCACGGAAGAAAATGAAGAAGGCTCATAAAAAGATGCACAAACAACACAAGCATGGGAAGGTCAGTTTCCTTGGGAGCCTGGCTTGGGAAGGAGTGTCCATCAGAGGGACTGGGGTGAGGGGTGGTTGGGGAAGGGCCTCATGGTTTGTGGGAATGGGAGATGGCAGTCACATTAATTTGGCAGGTGACCTTCCTTTGTGTAAAGGAATTCTCCTGATAGGAATGTAATACTAATATTGAGGCATCAGATCTCTCTTATTTCTGAAAAGGAAAAGTGAAGTATTGGAGGATATCAGAGCCAAGACCCCTCTTCCTTCTCAGCCTAATTCTTTCCCAGAAACACCCCCAACCCAAGACCCTCCAGGTGCATCTTTTGGCAAGTTGGACACACCCCCCTGAGGTTGTCTAATTGTCAATTGAGAGAGTCTTTTGACAAAGCAAAACCACACATAATGATTAACAGAGTGGTAAACATGGACTTAGTTCTAAGGGTTCCTTTATCTCCTTCAGTATTCCCAGGGTGTTTTAATTACCTAGGCATTTCTTCTGTGACTCAGCCTCCAACAAACCCTGGAGTAAAGGGTTTTTTTCTTCCTTCCACAGGAATGCTAGTTATTATTAGGGAAGTTGGGAGAAGTTTCCTTGAGGACTTAGGAAGGAGAGGACCTACCTGGGTCTCCACGATTCTGTTAGATTTTATGCCCAGTGTTTGCTTTGTGGACTCGGGCTTTAGTTCCTATTCTGGGTCTTTGGTAGAGATGCGAGGAGCAAAGGAGAGACCAAATGAAGGAGAAAACCCTGCAGAGTCTAAAAATGTTTTTAGTGGTAGTTGGTAGAGGTGTGTCTGTATGGGTCCTTGGATGGGATATCTCCAGTCAATCTGTCTCTCCCACTTTCCCCACGTTTCCCCCTGGTGGGGTTTAGAGGTACAGCACTACCCACACAGCTGCCCCTGAATTTCTACCCTCTCTTAGGGGCATAGATCCTAATTTGTGATCGATCGTCCTTACTTGCAGCCAATCAACGGGTATTTATAAGGTAGCAGCTGTTTTATAGAGTGGTGCTATGCTTATTTATTCCATATTCCTGGCCTTGCCTAGGTGTGGAAAGTGAAAAACACCATCTGAAGGCAATAACATGTTCAGTTCTGTGCAGCGGTAGAGGACAGTTTAATCTGTTCCTGTATGCTTCCTGCTGAAGAAAACCCTTGATTTTGTTGGTTATGGGGTAGGATGGGCTAAGACGCCTGCCTTCTAGATACTTGGGTGGAAGGGCGGGACATCAAAAGAATGGCCTTGGAATGAATGTTGGAAGGTCATTTGGATCTGATGCTATGTCCTTTCCCCTTGCAGCACTCCTCCTCCTCCTCTTCCTCCTCCAGCAGTGACTCTGACTGAATGCAGGGCCCGGACCCTCCTCCCCCTCATCTCACCAGTACCACTCTCCCATCAAGCTTCAGCTGTCATCTTGTACTGAGGGAGATTAGCCCTCTGCTCCCCACCCCACTCCTACCTGTGCCTTCCCCTGCTGTCCAGCCTGGCTGTCTAGGGAGAATGGGAAGAAGATTGCCACGGGCTGGCAAAAGCTGCCTTGTCCCTGCTTGATGTTATAGTTGATGAGGTCAGCAGGGGGACTGTCTGATGGTGAGAACTCTGAGCTAAATGGTGAAGAGTTTTAAGATCTGCACCATGGGATCTTTTTCATTTCCTTTTGTAATGCTTGTGACTGGGGTTTGTGAAAATCTATTATCAAAAACCTGTACTTTTGTAATGATGGCACATTAGGGTGATTCAGTGGCAACTATGTTCCAGTGGGCCATTGATTGATTGCAGTAACTGCAAAGCTGCTGGGAAGGAGAGTCACCTTACTTTTGCTCTTTTGGAACTTAGTCTATTCCTCAGTTCAGTATGTTCTCTCACATGCCATGAAGTCCAAATAAAAGCTATTCTCCTGGTCTCTGCTCGCCTGTGCCATTACCTTGCCTGGGTAATACTTTTGCTGCTCTTTGTCATACCCTTTAAAGTGTGTCTTCCCTTGAGATTTTCATACTAACTACCCAGGCTTCACTGTGTAGTTCAGGGTTACCTTGCTGTATTGATCCTCCTGTTTCTACCTTCCCAGTGCTAGAATCACAAGCTTGAACCACCACACCCTGTTTATGGGCTTGCTAGGGAGGCACTCTACATCCTGAGTTACATCCCCAGCCTGGTGTCATTTTTAATAGGGAGCCAGCACATCAGTGAGGAGGACACTACTGTGTAGCCCTGACTGTCTTGGAACTGGCTCTGTAGACCAGGCTAGCCTCAAACTCAGAGATCCTCTTGCCTCTCTGCCTCTTGAGTGCTGGGAGTATAAGTGTGTGCTACCACTGTACAACAATAGCATATATTTTCATTTGCCTCAGAGGTTTTCTTCAGGACAGGGTCTCCGTATGTATTCATGGCTGACCTGAACTGAACAATATGTAGACCAGGCTAGACTGGAACTCACAGAGATCTGCCTTCCTCTGCCTCCCAAGGCTTGGATTAAAGGAGTATGCCAACAAGCCCTGACTGCTATAGAGGTCTTCAATCTTTGGCTGCTTATCAGTTTAAGGGAGAAATTGTGGTTCTGCCCTTGATTTAACTGAATAAGAGACATTATATATGTGTGTAATATATATTACATATAATGTATATATTTATACACACATGTGTATATATTTATATGTATGTGTTTGGTCTTTGTGTGTGTGTGTGTGTGTGTGTGTGTGTGTGTGTGTTTGTGCACTATATGCATGCAGTTCCTGTGGTGGCCAGAAGAGGGCATGGGATTCCCCTGATACTGGAGTTACATACCATTTGTGAGTCTCTGAGAATCAACCAACCTTAGACCCTTTGGAAGAGCAGTCTCTCAGTCACCACACTTTTTTGGGGGGGGGGGTTGAGACAGGGTTTCTCCGTATTTGTTTTTTTTTTTTGAGACAGGGTTTACCTGTGTAGCCCCTGACTGTCTTAGACCAGGCTGGCCTCTTACTCAGAGATCTGGCTGCCTCTGCATCCTGAGTGTTGGAATTAGAGGCACCACTGCTTGGCTTAATTTTCAACAAAAAATCTAGTTGATGGTCCCATGTAGTCCAAACCTCAAGCTCATTATATAGCCAAGGATTGATCTCTTCCTGATCTTCCTGTTTCTACTCAGGGCTGGGATTACAGATATGCCAGCATGCCTGTTTTTATACAATGCTGGGGCCTAAACCCAGGACCTTGTGCATGTAGATGAACATTCTAGTAACTGGGATCCCCAGCCCAGGTTTGCTTGCTTTTTCAATTTAGAAAGTACTTTATTAGTGTATTAGTCAGGGTTCTCTGGGAGAACAGAACTTATAGAAAAATATGATATGTATGGAATTTATTAGAATGGCTTATAGGCTGTGGTCCAGCTAGTCTAGTCAAACAATGGCTGTCTACCAACTGAAGAATCTAGTACTTGTTCAGGCCATAAAGCTGGATGGATTTCAGTATACACCAGAATCCTGAAGTAGGCTCTAATGCTAGAGAAGGAACTTGCCAGGCAATGAGAGAAAGCTTTCTTTTTCCATATTTTGCATATAGTTTTCCACCAGAAGGTGTGGCCCAGGTTAAAAGTGGGCCTTCCTGCCTTAAACCTGGATAAAAAGTGGGTCTTGCTGGGTCAGGGTGGGGCTGGTGGCGGTGCTGGCAGTGCACACCTTTTATCCCAGCACCTGGGAGGCAGAGGCAGATGGATCTCTGAGTTAGCCCAGCCTGGAAAAAAAAAAAAGTACATCTTCCCATTTCAAATGATTTAATTAAGAAAAGAATAACTTTTACAGGTGTACCCTACTGCTTGGATTTTTGTTAATCCCAGATGTAATAAAAGTTGATAAAGAATAGTAGACGTTAACTACAGGAAGCTTAGAGAGAAGGCAGTGCTCTTGTGCAGTGAGGAGCTGGAGGCTGTTTCTCCTTCCTCTCTCTCCTTCCTTCCTTTCTTCCTCCCTTCTCTCCTTCCTTCTTTCCTTCCTTCTTTCCTTCCTTCCTTCCTTTCTCCCCTCCCTCCCTTCTTTTTCAAGACAGGGTTTCTCTGTAGCTTTGGAGCCTGTCCTGGAACTCACTTTGTAGACCAGGCTGGCCTCGAACTCATAGCGATCTGCCTGTCTATGCCTCCCCAGTCTAACCCTGAGTGCTGGGTTTAAGGTATGTGCCGTCACTGCTCAGTTTGTTTCATTTTTCTAATGGTCTATGTAGCTCTCGATGGCCTTGAACTCACTCTGTAGACCAGGCTGTCCTCAAACTCACAGAGATCCTCCTGCCTCTGCCTGCACAGTGCTGGGATTACAGGTGTGGGATACCACATACTGGCTTATTTGTTTTCTTGAGAGAGGGTGTTGTCAGGTACTCAAGGTTGGCTTGGAACTTGCTTGGTAGCCAGGCTTGCTTCAGGCTTTGGGTTCTTCTGCCTCTGCCTCCCCAGTGCCACTTTGCTTACTATGTGTAGCTCGTGTCCAGTCTTGGTATATAAGTAACCACGATAGTGAACAGAGGTTGAAAAATTGAGAACTGTGGGCTGCTTCTGCCTGAGGCATTTGGAAGGACCACTGTCTTGTTAAAATACCATTTCGGAAAGATTTAGATTTCCAGTGGAAACTCTAGTATGTGTTTACACCTCTGAAGATTTAAGTTCTAGTTGTGCCTAGCATAAATGTGTCCCAACTCTAGTTTTCCCTACTCTCAGTTGGCTTCTCCCAATTCCGTGAGTTTTCTGAATTTTCTGGCTCCTGAAAGCATGGGGTTTATACCCAAGCTTTGTGCATTAGTCCCAACAGGGATATACATAGTTCTTGTATTTTTATTTTTAAAATAAGGTTTATTTCAGTTTCAAATCGTGTGTGTGTGTGTGTGTGTGTGTGTGTGTGTGTGTGTGTGTGTGTGTGTGTGTGTGTGTGTAGCTTGTCCTGGAACTAGCTCTGTAGACCAGGCTGGCCTCAAACTCACATAGATCTGCCTGTCTCTGCCTCCCAAGTACTGGGATTAAAGGTGTGTGCCACCACTGACTGGCTTTGGATAATTTCTTGATCCACAATTGGATGTTGCTATTAGATCCTTTTTTCTTGCTCCCTCTCCTTATCTCCTTTCTCCCATCTCCTTCACTTTAAAAAAAATGTGTTTTGTATGTGTATGTGCCTGCATCAATGTATGTACAGCACTTGCATGCACATGCCCATGAAGGCCAAAGGATATGAGGTCCTATAGAAGTGAGTTACAGGTAACTTGCCACCTGCCTGGTATGGGTGCTAGAATAGAGAATAGGACCATTGCAAGAGCAAGAACTATTCTTTCAAAAAAATTCTTTTTATTATGTTATTTTTTTTTTTTTTTTTTTTGAGACAGGGTTCTCTGTGTAGCCCTGGCTGTCCTGGAACTCACTTTGTAGACCAGTAGACCAGACTGACTTCCAATTCACAGGTATCTGCCTGCCTCTGCCTCCGGAGTGCTGGGACTAAAGGCATTTGCCACCAATGCCCGGCTAGCTGCATATATTTCTGTGCACTATATGCATCCTTGGTGCCTACAGAGTCCAGAAAAGATCCACTGGCCCTTGTTTATTTTTTTAAGGAGAGGGCCTCACTATGTAGCCCTGGCTGGCCTGGAACTCCCTGTATAGACCACACTGGCCTTGATTACAAATCTGCTTTCTTCTGCCTCAAAAGTGCTGGGATTAAAAGCCACTTTAGAAATGGCAGTGATGGTCAGGTGGTGGTGTACACCTTTAGTCCCAGCACTGGGGAGGCAGAGCCAGCCTGGTCTACAAAGTCAGTTCCAGGACAGCCAAGGCTACACAGAGAAACCCTTTCTCAAAAAACAAGCAAAATAAAAACAACAACAACAAAGATAATTATGTGTATGTGTGTATCTCTGTATGGTGGTTATGCACACATTAGAGCATAGGTGCCCTTCAGTCCAGAAGAGGTCGTCAGATCCCTGAAGATGGAGTTTCAGTAAGCCATCTACTAAGGACTGAACTAGGCTAATTTGTAAGAGCAGCAAGTTACTACTTTTTTGTTTTATGAGAGCGGATCTTACTATGTAGTACTGACTGTCCTGGAACTTGCTATATATGGACCAGACTGACTTCAAACAGATCTGCTGGAATTAAAGGTGTGTGTCACCACTCCTGACAGGTTTACCTGTTTTTTTTTTTTTTTTTTTTTTTTTAATGTGTGTGTTGCCTGCCATATATGTGTACTGCTTGCATGCAGTGCCTGAGGAGTACAGAAGAGGTCACTACATCATATAGAATTGGAGTTATAGCCAGTGTGAGACCCTTAGTTGATTTTGGAGATGGATTCCCTGATTCTCTGGAAGAGCAGTCAGTGCTCAGCAAGGTGGAAAAGACATTTGCCATTAAGCCAGATGTCTTGAGTCCGATTTCCAGGCTGACCCCCCCCCCCAAAAAGTCACCCTTTGGTTTCCCATGCTGTGGTGGATGCATACACACTTAGTTTGTGTATACAGATACAAGATAATGTTTTAAAACTTTTACTGCATGCTGGAGTGATGGCTTAGGGGTTAAGAGTACTTGCTGTTCTTGCAGAGGACCCAAGTTAAATTTCTAGCACCCACACGATGGCTCATAACTATTTGTAATTCCAGTATCAGGGGCTTTGACTCCCTTTTCTGGAAGGCACACATGTGATATGCAGACAAAAGCACATACATGAGTTAAAATAAACATTTAAAAGATTATTGCCATTTTAAATAAACCAGATAGTTGTCTTGTGGAGTGTGCAATGTCCTGGGTTTTCAAGAAACAAAATCTAAGAAACAACAAAATAGCATTGCTATGCATTCCAGGATGTTCTGGGAGTCACCATTGTCTTCCTTAACATACCCAGTGTATTACTGTGTATGCTTGAAGATCATCTTCTTCCTTTTTTTCTTTTCTTTTTTTTTTTTTTTAAGATTTATTTTTCCTGTTTACAGTGTTCTGTCTGCATGTATACATGCAGGCCAGAAGAGGGCACCAGATTTCATTGTAGATGGTTGTGAGCCACCATGTGGTTGCTGGGAATTGAACTCAGGACCCTTGGAAGAGCAGTGCTCTTAACCTCTGAGCCATCTCTCCAACCCCTTCTTTTTTTTCCTCCCCCTCCCAGATAAGGTTTGGGCCTCCTACACAAGAAATCTCCTTGCCTCTGCCTTCCAAATTCTGGGATTAAAGGCATGCTAATTAATGGCAAATTAGGTCTAATAAGATGAACCGTTTTTGGCAGAAATTTTATTCAAGAAATGTAGTATAATAGATACATTTCATATCTCTTTAAGGATCTCGCATTATCAAAGTTGTAATACTAGTGAAATTTGATTGCTAATTTGGTTAAGGAGGTAACTCATTAGACTTATTTAAAGTTACTTTATTATTGTACAGTTTGAAAACAGTCTGAGTGGTGACATTTAGCACTATTCCCTAAGAACATCTTAGAATCTTTTTCTCCTTTCTTTCTTTCTTTTTTCCTTCCTTCCTTCCTTCCTTCCTTCCTTCCTTCCTTCCTTTCTTTTTTTTTTTTTTTTTTTTTGAGACAGGGTTCTCTGTATTGCTTTGGAGGTTGTCCTGGAACTTGCTATGTAGACCAGGCTGTCCTCGAAGTCACAGAGATCCTCCTGCCTCTGCCTCCCAAGTGCTGGGATTAAAGGTGTGCGATATCAACACCTGCCCTTTTTATTTTAAAGGCACAGTTTCTATGTAGCCCTGGCTGTTCTGGGACTTGTTCTGCAGACCAGGCTGGCCAGGAACAAAGAGGTCGGCCTGCCTCTCACTCTCCAGTGCTGGGATTAAATGCGTGCACCACCACCTCTGGGTTTAAGAACATCTTAAATTCAATTCTTCATTATAATTTTTATTGCCTGGCTCGATATTCTAGGCTTCAGAATAGTTGATGTTTTCATTTCTTCTGCACTCAGTAAACGGGGTTATTGTTTTTAGAATAAGCAGTTAGTGTGATGCTTTCATCCTGGCTATAAGGGCTATTTTATTTTATTGACAACTGTATTTTCCTTTCCTTCCTATCCCTTTTCCTCTTCTGTTCTTGATCCCTGGCGATGGCCACCTCAATTCGCACTTTTGGCCCGAGATTCCCAGCTCTCCCGGTAGAGGCCACTAGTATTCTCCGCACCCCAATGCTGCCGCTCTATCACACACCTCACGGTTGGTTACCAGCCGTCGTCTCGCTGGTGCCGACGAGGTCCGAGGAGCCGCTCTAGGCTACGGGAAGGCCGTCCGTATTGCGTGGGGAAGGTGTGGACGACGCAGTCGACTCGCCGGCCCCCGGGGCGGTTAGCGCTTCCGGGGTCGAAGGGTGCGCGGGGTTGAAAGCGGCCCGCTCCGCCCCGTCCCCCTCCCAGACCAGCAGAGGCAGCAGCCGGAGCAGCCGCAGCCTGCGCCCTCTCCCGCCCGCCCTCCGCCCGCCCGCCCTCCGCCGCCCTCCACCCGCCCCGGGGTCTCTTTCCCCCTTCCTCCTCCTCCACCCCCCCTCCTCCGCCCGCTAGCGGGGCCCCCCTCGCCTTCCCGCCCGCCCCTATTGTTCCGCCCCCGGCCTCCCGCCCTTCCCCTTCCCGCCCGCTCCCCTTTTCCCCTCATTCGACTCGCGCCTCCAGGTAAGCTTAAAAATTGCTCCTCCGCCCCCGGCAATAGCTTCTGTCCCCATTCATGTCATCTTTCTCGAAGGACTCCCGTCCTAGTCTGGAGCCTGGGCCTTTCCTTGTCCCGCTTGAGCGTCCACTACTTCTCTCTTCCTGCCCGTCCATTCACGCGAGGCCCTGGCTCTGGCGCGGCCTAGTAGGCCTCGCGCAAAGCCTTCCTTCCCCCCTCCCCCCGCCTTTTCCCGGTGGCGGCTGCGCAGAGTCAGGGAGGGCGCGCGCGCGGCGGGGGGGGGCGGCGGTGGATTTGTTGGTTGTGGGGGGTGGGGGAGGCGATGGCCGGCTTGCTGGCCGGGAGGGTGAGCGCGGCTCCCCGCGGGGGTCAGGCGCTGGCGCAGCCACACGAGGAGGCGCTACTTGTCCGGCCCCTCCCCCTGGGTCGCAGCGCCCCCCCCTGACCGAACCGTTTATTTCCTCCCCCCTTCTAGTCAAGAGAAGGGGGGGCTTATTTTTTTTTTTTTTTTTTTTAGTGGAAAATGCTTAGATGACCAGGGCGGGGGGAGGGGTGTGGGGGCTGCAGAGTTAAAAGAGTAGGCAGACTCCCAGTTACCGAGTTACTCTGACGTTCTCTCGGGTAACGAATTTTGAAATTACAAAATGCCTGCCGCTATAAACCAGACCGAGCTATTTATAGAGGGGTAATTGACTGCAGGATTAACAGCTGGATTCCCGGGATGGGGTACACTTAGATTGACCTACTGAGGAGAGGAAGACAGAGGTTTCTCGTATCAGAGGGCTTGGAATTAAAAAAAAAAAAAAATGCATTCTAATGTTTTACTTGAGTGGTTTTGTAGATAGGTTTTCTTGTCGCTTTGAACTTGTATTAATGTATTTGAAAAATGGTTAATACATAGTAGGGATACGGAATTAAAGATAACAGTTTACTCGGTATATTTAAGGGGAAAATTAATCTTTAACCAATAAGCATTGTTTTTCCACGAGTGAGGTTTTTGACAGCAAGTTAACTGTTTTTTAGAAGTAGGGGACTGTGCTTTGGACTTCCATTTATATAATCACTTAACCATCCTGAAGTAACCAGAAGCCACTTTGCCATACACAGAGAGGTGTGACAGCCACTCTTAGTGCTCTCAAAATGTTTAGGGCTTGGATTTGGGATGCAGAGGCAGATGGGTCTTGTAGTTTGGAGGCCAACATGGTGTTAGCCAGTTCTATTCGGTTCTGAGCTACATAGTGAGACCCTGTCTCCAAAAAACAACAACAACAAAAACTTTTAAGGGTATGGGGATTGTGTACACAACAAAATGAAGACAGGTGTTTTGAAGGTAAAAAAATTAAGAGAAATCATTAATACTGAGACGAAGGGATGAATACTTGACATGCTGTTGGAGAAACTTCAGGACTCCTTGAAAACGTGACTCTTGAAACTGTCAGTGTTGTAAAGGCAAAAACGTCAAAATCAAAATTCTCTGTTATACAAGTAGTTATTCCAAAGTTTTAGAGGATGAGTACATGGCCCATCATGGTAATGTCACTATGGATTCTTTGAAGCAAATATGAAGTAAAATTTTACCACTACCAGTTTGATTTTTATTGTATTTGGAAGAAAACTTAAATTTTAAAAGATTTTAGAGGTGTGTGGTAGTCAAAGTTAATATAAAAGGACAAGGAAAATCTCATTGATTAGAGTGAGAGAATGGGAGAAAAGAACTGAGGTAACAGAATCAGATTTCAAAGGAGGAATATGGAACCTGATCAGCTGTGGAATGTATCTTGGGTAATGCTTTTTTTTTTTTTTTTTTTTTCAGTGAGACTCCTCGACTAAATTATTTTTCTTGTTATTTTCTGAGTGTCTCAGTCTGTAGTCCTGGCAGCTGACGTGGCTCTTGATACCTTGCCTATGGTGGCTTTGAACTTAGAGCAATCCTGTCAGAACCTTTAAAGTGCTGAGAGTAATATAGTAATGTACCATCATATGCAGATCTAAACAAAAGCGTTTTAAAATTTTTTGGTGGTATCCAACATTTTGAGAGATTGAAAAATTGTTAACACTAAGAACATTTACATATATGCTCTACCTTCACTTTTAACTGCTGCCTAGCAGGAAGAAGTTGAATTTGCCCTGACTGTAAAGTTTGCTCAGCTGTTTTTCAGTCCTTTTCAAAATGTACTCAGCTGAAGTACAACTTCAAGCACTTAAAAGTTCCCTTAGAACCATTGCCAGTGGAAGGAATGAATCTTTCTCATCCCAGTCATCAGTGGAAACCCTATCATTAATGAGCAAACTGGAAACAGAACCTGATCTGTTAGTGTTATGAAGTTTTGATGGCTGTGTTTACAAGTTTGATAGGTTGACACTTAAGGAAAAGAGTCAATTAGATAAAGGTGGAAATGGTGAAGTGAAAATAACTGAAAAAGAATTACTCTCTTTCCCTGTCCCCTTCTTATTTTGGTCATTCTTATATTTCAGTTTTGGCTTTCACTCCCACCAGTGACCAAAGACTTGACCACTCCAAGTCCAGCTCCCTGTAACTAGTAGACATGGACACCGGTGTGATTGAAGGTGGATTAAATGTCACTCTCACCATCAGGCTACTTATGCATGGAAAGGTATGCACCAGGTTGGAAAATTGGGTCATAGTAACTGCTAGGGGAGGGACCAGGAAAAGCAGACAAGCATCTTGGAGCTCATCAGATTAACACTGTGGGACATCTGGCTTTAGCACTCTTCTCTAATGGAGTGTGGTGAAAAATGGACAGCTTTTCCTAGGAAGCCTCAGTGAGCAAGAAGGACTTAACAAGCAGTTAGATCCAAAAAACAGTCGTAGCTGGCTGTTAAAACATTCTGATGTTGTAGCTTATAATTTCAGAAAGGAAGATTTTTATTTTGCCTTTGAGTTTGGTGGTATGGGAGATTGAACTGAGGGCCTTTAGGCAAACACTACCATTTGAGTTGTATCCCTAAGCCTCATTTTACAAATTACACAAAGATACGGTATTTAATCACTCTGATGAGTCTTCTTTGATATCTTCTGTATGAACTTTGTACAGGGAAATGAATAAGTGCTACCCCCGATGAATCTTAAAATCCTTTTATTTCTTTGGGTTGGTAATTAGCACAGTTAGCAGTTGGATAGCTGAATATTCTTTACATAATGATGAACTCTAAATTTCCTGTTACCCATACTTAGTTTTCTTCATTTCAGGAAGTTGGCAGTATCATCGGAAAGGTAAGAGAGTTTCACTTCAACTCTAATTATTATTTATTCAGTCGAGGCTGAAATAGTTGGAGCTCATGCTTGACTTTTCCTCTTACAGAAAGGAGAATCTGTTAAGAAGATGCGCGAGGAGGTGAGTTATAAAGAACATAGGAATTTGCTAGATTTGGAAAATACTGAAAAGTTATGTGTGAGAGATTACAGGGTAGAGCTCAAAGGCAAAAAGCATTTATGGTAAATTCACAATGACAGATAGTGTGGTAAGGAAATGAGCTTTGTGAAAAGTCCCAAAAACATAAGATGTAGTAAGTTGTTTTGAAGACAAGCGGAATGAAATGATCTTTTATGTAGGCAGCTTCTTGCCTCTGTTCTCAGATGGACTATCCTGTACAATTTCAATTCTTTTTATCTATTCAAATTCTTTGTTTCTTTTTCTTATCCAGAGTGGTGCACGGATCAACATCTCAGAAGGGAATTGTCCTGAGAGAATTATCACTTTGGCTGGACCGACTAATGCCATCTTCAAAGCCTTTGCTATGATCATTGACAAACTGGAAGAGGTTTGTTATTTCTTTAGCATTGCCTCTTCTGTCCCATATCAGGCATAAAACAAAACAACACCAACCCCAAAAGCTTGTTAAATAAATGAGCTATCCCCTCAACCATTACCTTTTTTTTTTTAATTTTATTTTTTGCTTTTTCAGACAGGGTTTCTCTGTATAGCTTTGGAGCCTGTCCTGCAACTCGTTCTGTAGACCAGGCTGGCCTCGAACTCACAGAGATCTGCCTGCCTCTGCCTCCTGAGTGCTGGGACTAAAGGCATGTGCCACCAATACCCAGCCTGATCTTTTTTAAAAATGTATCATTTATTTTTATTTTATGTTTATTGGTAGTGTTTTGCTCTTTTATGTCTGTGTTTGGGTATCAGAATCCTTGTAGCTGGAGTTTCGGGTATGAGCTGTCATGTGGATATTAGGAATTGAACTTCGGTCCTCTGGAAGAGCACTTTAGAGCAGCAGTGCTCTTGATTGCTTAGCCATCTCTTCACCCTTCCCTCCCCCTTTGGTATGGTTTTATTTTGGTATTTTTATGTATTGATAAGTGTCTCATTTTTTAAGTCTGGCACTACTAGTAGTCCAAGATATTCTTTGACACTTGTGTCATCCTTTCCAATTTTGTCTTTTAAATTTTTTTCACTAATTGTTGTGAAAGTGTACCATTGCCTCCTTGATAGTTTTACAGTTGAATGAACTTAATGTGGATTTTATTAGAATCCTGTTGAACACTATACATTTTGCATTTTAAAGTATATGTATTGACAGATACTGATATATAATATTATATTAAAAGAGGTAAAGCCCTAGGTTTCTAGAAGCAAAATAAGGGTCACTGATTATGTTAGAAGGAAGTTCTTTTTTCTCTACCTACATTCAAAGACTGAACAACTACCCTAGGTCATGTGTTCAGTTTCATCTTCCTCCTCCTTGCAGTAATGCCACTTCATTATGCCTTTGATACCAAAGGCAGAAAAGTGCTCCCTAAAATCTTATCCTTGTCCAGGTTGGAAATGTTACATTTTGAGCTGTCAGGCCCTGTTACTCCAGAATAGAAATAAATGCTTTTTGTTTTGTTTTGTTTCATTTTATTTTTTGAGAAAGGGTTTCTCTGTATCTTTGGAGCCTGTCCTGGAACTTGCTCTGAAGCCCTGTAGCCCAGGCTTGTTTTAAATTCACAGAGATCCGCCTGTCTGCTCCCCGAGTGCTGGGATTCTTTATTGCTTGTACGGCAAGCTTTCATTACCCACTGAGCCATTTCTGATTCCTTTAACTCTATACTGTCAAAAAAAAATTTTAGGTACTAGGATTAGAACCTTTGGTTTCATGCATGCTAGACAGATGCATTCCTACCAAGTTACAGTTGTAATCCAAATGCAAGGTCAGCTCAGCTTGTTAGTAGTGTTGCTTTTTTTTGGTGAAGAAAAATAAGATGGCTATTTCTGCAGTTTCTTTTTCTGTTTTGCAAGGGATCCATTCCTAGGCTAAGTATTCTACCAATGAGCAATTTCCTCAGTCCTGTTTTGTTTTTAAGGAAGGGGGAACGTGTTCTGGTGTCTCCTGGCCTGTAACCCTGGATCTAACTTCTGAGTGCTGGATTATAGACAGTGCTACCATATTGGGCTCAGAAATTTTAATCTTCATTTAGTGTGGTATAGTTATACATGTATGTTCCTTACAAGTCCAAACGTGATTCTTTTACATACTTTCTGTACATGTGTATGTATGCTTATTTATCTTTTCGGTTCTGAGTCTTCTTCTCTTTACAGGACATAAGCAGCTCTATGACTAACAGCACAGCTGCCAGTAGACCTCCTGTCACCTTACGGTTGGTGGTTCCTGCTAGTCAGTGTGGCTCTCTCATTGGGAAAGGTGGTTGCAAGATCAAGGAAATAAGAGAGGTTGGTTTTCTGTGTCTCTTTGCCCTGCCACCCCCCAGCTTCAGTTTGGTTTTTAGTCTTGATTGTCCTATTTAGACAAGAATCTCTATGAGAGCCTCCTGCCTCTGCCTCCTGAATGGGTGCACCATCATACCCATAGCAGATTGTGTTATGGCTAGAAAAGGTTAGCATTTGATGTGAAGGTTTAAGCTGGGCTTGGTGGTGGTTCAGGTCTGTAATCTTAGCTACATAGGGGACTGCAACTTCAGGTTTTGGCCTTTCTATAAAGTTTAGGGCCAGCTTACTGGGGCAATTTAGGAGACCCTTTATAAAAAAACACAAGATTGGAGCTAGGTATGGTGCATGCCTTTAATAATCCCACCACTTGGAGTCACAGGCAGAAGGGTCAGCCACGGATACACAGGACCCTCTCCGTTTAAAGAAAAAAAAAGTGGGATTAAAAAAGGGCTGTTCTGATTTGGGTATAGTGGTACACTAGTTGTTTAGCATGTCTGTGGCCCTCAATTTTATTTTATTTTTGTTTTTTGAGACAGGGTTTCTCTGGCTTTGGAGGCTTTGTAGACAAAGGTGGTCTCGAACTCACAGAGATCTGCCTGCCTCTGCCTCTGGGTCAGTGCCACAGCTGCTGGGCAGATTTTATTTTAAAGATTTATTTATTATATATACAGTGTTCTGTCTGCAGGAATCCCTGTAGGTTAGAAAGAGGGCACAAGGTCTCATTACAGATGGTTGTGACCCATCATGTAGTTGCTGGGAAATGAACCTAATAATATCTCTGGAATACCAGGCTCTAGTGTTCTTGATTGTTGAGCCATCTCTCCAGCCCTGTGCCCTGATAGTGATTTCCCCATCATGATTAGTAGTTCATGGAAAACTGTAGTATGATGATACTAGACTTAAAGGTGTTTAAAAAAAAACAAAAAAAAACAAAAACCACAATTCATATTTTAATGTATGTCCAAGGTGGATGTCACAAATGTTAGAGGGATGCTCCCCCATTTAGTACATTCTTGTGCACTACTCCCTAACCCCCTTTATAGATGGGGTCATTGCTATGCTACTAGCCTATAACTTCTAAATTTACTAGTAGTCTTGTCTCAACCTCCCAAGAATCTAGAACAACATATAGCCTTTCCCTGGTTCATTAATGAGTCAGAATATGAGAGTGTTAAGTAGAATTTCTAACTTTGCATATAGATACTATTTATTTTAGTTTTGGGTTTTTTTTTTTTGTGTGTGTGGGGGGGGTTGGTTTTTTCAAGACAGGGTTTCTCTGTAGCCTTGGCTGTTCTGGAACTTGCTCTGTAGACAAGGCTAGCTTAGAATGCAAGGATATCTGTATGCCTCCTGATTTCTGGGATTAAAGACATATGCCACCTAGCCTGGTTCATTTATTCTTTTTTCAGACAAGGTTTGTCTAACTGTGACTGGCCTGGAATTGAGAGATCTGTCTGCATCTGTTTCTTGCGTGTTGGGTTCCATGTACCATTTAGTCCCTTTTTTCTCCCCATGAAACAGATTTTTTTCTAGTCCAGCTGTTCACTTAAGTCCCTTCGATTCTCCTGTCTATCTTCTCAGCTTTTATATTTTATGTGCATTGGTGTTTTGCCATGGGTGTTGGGTCTCCTGGGACTGTTACAGATAGTTGTGAGCTGCTATGTGGGTGCTGAGCAACCTGGATCTTCTGGAAGAGCGCTCAGTGCTCTTAACCACTGACTGTTCAGCCCCTTCCCAAGCCTTTTTATGTGTTCTTGGTTATGTGCTTGCAAGCACTTTAAAGACTGAGCCATTTTCCCAGCCCCCACCCTTACTCATATATACTACATAAGCATACGTGCATACTGGTCAGAGGACTTGTGGTTATGCAATCAGTTTTATTCTACCATGTGGGTTCACAGGTTGGTAGATTTAGTAGCAGTTGCTTTTCTTTATCTACTGAACCACTAAACTTTTTTATTTAGTTGGTAAATTTATCTATTTTGGAACCTCCCCCCCCCCCCCACCAGCTTGTTGGAATTCACTATGTAGACAAGGCCGACCTTGAATTTAGACTCTCTTGCCTCTACCTCCTAAGTGCTGGAATTAAAGTCATGAGCCTCCAAGCCTGGGTTGATTTATTTTTAATTATGTCTATACATCTCTGAGTGACTCTTTGCATGGAAGTGCGGGTGCTTTGGAGCCAAGAAGAGGGTTCTGGATTCCCTGGGGCTGTCTGGTCTGGCTTTTCAGGTGGTTGTGAGCCAGACATACACATGGGTACTAGGAAATGAATTCAGATTATCTGTAAGAAAATAGAAGCTGTACACAGCAGAGCCTTTTCTCTAGTCCTAAAATAATAATAAAAAAGTTTACTTCGTGTGTGTGTGTGTGTGTGTGTGTGTGTGTGTGTGTGTGTGTGTGTGTGTGTGTATGTATGTATAAAATGAGCTTTTTGCGTACATGTATGTATGTACACTATGTACCAGTTGTCATTGGAATTCAGAGAAGAGTTGAAGCTCCAGAAATGGAGTTACTGATGGTTGTGAGTGATGGGAACTAAACCCAGGTCCTCAGCAAGAGCAATAGGTACTCTTAACCACTCAGCCATTTTTCTAGCACTTTAAAACAGTAATTTAGATTTTAAGGCTAGGTTTCATGTTGTAGCCCTGACTGGCCTCCAAATCACTTTGTAGACCAGGCTGGTCTTGAACCCAGAGATCACCTGTGCTGGTACTAAAGGTGAAAGGTGTGTACCATCATGCCTGGCTAAAACTTTTAAATCACATTTTATCTATGTATGTTAGTGTGTGCTTTCAGATCACAACTTTTTTTTTTTTTTAAACCAAGTGAGTCCTCCAAGTATTGAATTTCTTGCTGGCCTCTTGCTACCTTTATAACATACATACATACACACACACACACACACACACATATATATATATATATATATATATATATATATATATATATATATATATATATATTGTTTTTTTTAAGACAGTCTCTATTTTTCATTTCTCATTATTTTGCCATTTATCATTTTATCAGGATTTGGTTACTTTGTGTGTCTATGTGTCTCTATCTATCTATCTATTAATCAATCATTTTATGTGTAATGGTGTTTAGCCTATAGGTATGCCTGTTGTTAGGGAGCCAGATCCCCTAGAATGGAGTTACAGACAGTTGTCGGGTGCTGGAACTTGACCTAATTCTTTAGAAGAGCAGCCAGTGCTCTTAACCTCTGAGCCATCTCTCCAGCCCTCACCCAAGCTTCTTTATCAACTTACCATGAAGACTTTTCATGTCTGAATGAAAAGCATTAATTGGTTCCAAAAGAGAAACTATTTTGTCTTTGTACAGGATGGATAGTGCTTTTTGGGCATGGGGAGGTTTGTTTGTTGGTTTGTTTGTTTTTTAAAATAGTGTCTCATTGTATGCCAGCCTGTCCAGATGGTCCTTCCATTTCAGCTTCAGAGATTATAGTTATGTGCAACTAGTTTGAGATTTTGTTTTGATGATGTATCTTATTTTATAGTCCGTGTATCATTTTTTTATATAATTTATGTGCATTGGTGTTTTGACTATATGTATGTTGTTGAGTGTGCCATATACCCTCAACCAGACAATTGCTTGGAATTGAACCCCCGTAACCTTTGGAAGTACAGCCAGTGCAGTTAACCTCTGAACTATCTCTCCAGCCCCTGATGATGTATTTTAAATCTTGGAATAGTGCCTCACACACAGAATAGGATTGATGAAAATATTTGCTCAATAAGAGTATGAAAGATGGGTGATGAGAAGATGGGAAAAGAGAAAGGGGGTAATAAGTTTCTATTGAACATTACATTTTAAAGTTGCTATTGGGAGGAATTGAAATAGTTTTTCTCTGATTTTTAATTTCCTTTTACCTTAAAGAGTACAGGAGCTCAGGTCCAAGTGGCAGGGGATATGCTCCCCAACTCAACTGAGCGGGCAATCACTATTGCTGGCATTCCACAATCCATCATTGAGTGTGTCAAACAGATCTGCGTGGTCATGTTGGAGGTAAGCCCTCAGGCTCATGCTGGAGGTGGGATTGATTCTGGGGACAGAGGAACTGATCTATAGTTAGTGAGACTAGAATTAGGTGAAACTGGTGGCTATCAGTGGGGGTGGGTAAAGTTCTCCTGATTTCATACTTTCCTTTTTCCGGTTTTGACTTATCTCAGTCTGTGAGCAAAAATAGAATCTGTTAAGTAGTCTTGTGGTTCAGAACAATTATAGTATCCTGGGTAAGAAAAGATTACAAGGACTTGGATTTCTGAAACACTAATTGATCTTTTGAATTGCTTGACATTGACACATTTTTTTCATTCTGAAACAGGATATAGTCAAAACAGTAGTTGTGTATCATAGAGAAAGTATCAATGGTGGTGTTTCTGAATGAATTATGAAGTCCTAATAAAGAAATTAAGGGAAATTAAATGATGAGTTACATGGCATTGAATCAGAAAGGAAAAAGATCTTGCTTGTGACTTTGAACCATAACATTTGAAAATTTCATATGTGAGATTTTAAAAATTACCAGTCAAAGTATATTTACACATTGTTTTGTGTGTGAGTTAAATTTATTTACAAGTGTGGAGATAATGACAAATAATTTAAGGATATCATTGATGTGAATTAGTGTGAGCCATATATAATTCATGAACATTCTTGTTGCTCTAAAGGCAAGTAATGTCAGATGTTTTAAATAACATCTAATCATGTACAATTTGACAAATGGAGGGGATGGAAATAATTTTTATTTAACTGACCTGTGTGTGCTATAGCCACACAGCTGAAGCAGCTTTGAAACCTTATCTCTTTTTGTTTTTTTCCCCTCTGACTCTCTCCCAGTCCCCCCCGAAGGGCGTGACCATCCCGTACCGGCCCAAGCCCTCGAGTTCTCCAGTCATCTTTGCAGGTGGTCAGGTAAGAGAATTTTTATTGGTGGGCTAGAATGAACAAAGATTATCTTTTAAATAATCTACTTTGCCAGCAGCACATCAAGCTACTTTGCATGCTTGCTGAAAACCTGTACTTTTGGCCGTAGTTTGATTTGCTTTTTTTGTACTGGAGAAAGTTTTGAATGCCAAGACTTTATTTTTAGCAGGCAATGGAAGTTTTGTAGACACTCAGAAGAGTAATTGATTTGATAATTTAAAATGGTTTGGGCTAGAGTTAAATCCTTCAGTGTCATTACTTTTCTTCCTATATCACCATTCCATCCATGCTTTTGTATGTGTGGGATGTTAGAGGTCTGAGTAATGATCTCAAAGAAGTTGGACCTCTGGAGATTCTGGATGGTAATCTCAACTGACATGTGGGCATGGGGTGGTAAGATCCTGAACTTTGAGTGTCCTACAAATTTTCCCTCCCCTTCACCTCACCTCCCCTACTCCTACCCTTTCACCCCCAAACTCCAGTGTGTTATCCCCAGACTATTAACCTCATAAACACTGGTTTGAAACCCCATGGCATAACTGAAATCAGCTGGAGTAAGAGGAACATACACGGTTAGGATGGGGAGAGCATGCTGCACTCAAGTATGAAAACACCATCAGAGCATTCTCTTGGCGCCTCTATTCCTCACCAACCTAAACCATTTCTCTTTGACACATGGTTTATTCTAAAGTTAGGATTGTGTGAGAAGAGCATTTATAAATGTTATGATACTAATGTAGTTTAATGGTTGGTGTTTACTCTTGAATAATAGGTTTTTAGAGTATTGGAATTCAGGTTGAAATAGTCACCTTCACTTTGGTACGTTGCTTAAAGTGTCTTTCCCACATGGGGCTGTCCTATTTAAAAACACTATATTTAACTAGTTACATTTATTTGTATTTGGTCTGAAAGCCATTTGAGAGGGGAAAGCATCAACCATCTCAGATTTTACTGAAAATAAAAATGAACAAGTTTATATCTTGCTGAGAGCTTTCACAAGTAGGCATATTTCTGTGATATCTTGAGATGTGTTAGAACTTTTAGTATGAGCTTTGTTTAAACAGGTTTGTCAAAGGGCTGTCAGTACAAGTATTGGGCAGGATAAGCATCAGCTCAGTCATTGTAGCCAGGAGGGTTAGCCTGAGGAGTTACCCTTTCCCATGGGACTAGGTTCTCCAGTGCTGAGTCATTACCAGCCCCCTACTACAGTCTTTCCTTGTCCTTTACCTTTGCTCCCCATCACTCCTCTCCCTTTGTACCTCTTTGCTTCCTTTCCCTCCTCCCTCCCCTATTCAGTTAACTGCCCTCTAAAAGCTTGCGGCTTCTTTCATGAGTTGCCCTATCTATCGTGGGTCATTCCCATGGGCCTTTTTATAAATAGATCAGTTCATACAATGTCCACGGATGGACCTCTGTCTTTTGTGGCAAAGTGGTCTCTGTAGAGGTTCAGTTTAATCCTACAGTGACCAAGACCTGGCATCAGCTCTATTATCTCACCCTTCAGTCTTAACTGAAAATAACCCAATTGTGCAGTGTCATCTGCCATTAGGTAACTTTTTTTTTTTTTTATTATTTACTGATTACAGCTCGTTTCAAATCTGTGTTGTGAGCTCATTTTTAAGGAAAAAAGAAAAAAAATAAACAACTTTTTTTGTTGTGAATTTCATGCTGGTGACAAGGTGCCGGATTGACAGCCCTGGAGACTGAAATCCTCTATTTATCCACAGGACAGGTACAGCACAGGCAGCGACAGTGCGAGCTTTCCCCACACCACCCCGTCCATGTGCCTCAACCCTGACCTGGAGGGACCACCTCTAGAGGTGAGAGGGGATGTTCAGTCTCCAAGGCTCACTCAATCCTTCCGCCTCAGCCGAGACTGCCAACACACGGGGGGCCTGTGGCGCTGGTGATTTTTGTGCTGTGGACACCACCTGTCCACGGGGACCTGGACTGACCTCCCCACCTCATTTCACACAGGCCTCGTAGCCCACCAGATGGTAACACCAACTTTTTTTTTTTTTTTTTTTTTAATTTTTTTTTTGTTGTTGTTGTTCAATCCCGCTTTTCCCTCCCCCACTCTTCCCATCCCTTTTTCACCTTCCCACCCCCACCTGGATGTGTTTTTTTGGGGGTATAGGCCACTGTGACTGTGAGAAACTTCACATTCTATTAAGTAAACAGCCACTCCTTCATTCCATCCCTTCTTTTTTTCCTTTCCTCCTTGTCTTCCCTACTCCCCATTGCCCTGAAGACCCAGCTCCCTTTTTGGGAGGATGTGGTGTGGGGAGGAGGGCATAGTGGGAGCTGCAAGTGCCTGTATACAAGGGGGGTTTGGGGGATTGGGGCAAACAGGACTTAGCACATTGGTTTCCCCCCACCCCCCAAGTGCTTTTGTGGTTAGGTCCTTAGTGTTAGAGACCTAGCTAGGTTCTAGTAAACTTAAGGTCTTAGGCAGTGTTTGAGTACATGTGGTGCAGGTTTGTGGAGATAAAAATCATTCATAGTAACATTATTTTCTTGACTACATGGGGTGGGGGGATTGGTCAGTTGAGCCATTCATTGCTTTTATTTCATTTTCCACAATTTTGTTACATATATTTTGCCTTAATCAAAAAGAATTTGTACACCCTTTTAAGAGGATCCCTGGAATAAAGTTAATGTATTTAGGATTGAAAGAAGGTCAGCCCAGGCCTGACTATTGGTGAGATTTCCTCTATTGCCTCAATCTGCCTCCCCTTCTCTAGTTCAATTCTGGCTTCCTGGCTAGTTGAAAACTTGTCGTCCCTCTCACATTGGGTGGCTGTCCATGATTGGTTTTAATAGGAACTGTTTTCCTCCTTTTGTAGGCCTATACCATTCAAGGACAGTATGCCATTCCACAGCCAGATGTAAGTTTTGATTTCACTTCTTGTTTGAAAAACTCCCCCTCCATTCAAAATTGTGATTTCTTTCTCGTTAGTAGACAGGATTAAGTTGGGTTTGAACATTTGTGGTATTATGGCTTACAAGGTGAACCACAATATGAACTTGTTTGCCTTTGACTGTAACCCTAGAAATGATCAGATTATTAGTTTCTTTCTCCTGTGTTTTAGATTACTATAAAAAAAATACTCCATGGTATTAATATCATCTTGGCACATTCAAACTGTCAGTAAAGTGTAATTCCCATTGGGAGAGTGGGAGGTTGGGTTTGCCTTTAGGTACTCCTCAGTCTGAGGTTGCAACAAAGGGTTTGTTTACATAGGGAAGCTAGAAAACTGTTGGAATTCAACTCAAACTTTTCTAAGAACCTCCTACTTAAATACTGGTATTCAGATTTTTGTTCAAGGCCTTTTTTCTGCATGCTTCTTTCATACTTACTAAAATCCTTTTAGGTGCCAAGTTTTAGACTTGAAAGTTGAGTTTGGCTTTGGGTAGTGGTAGCCCCTAGGACAGTTGTGAAGTAGACTAGGAAAAGAATTATTTTGTCACCATCTAGGACAATTATCTATGTGTATTATGAATAAGATGGTTGGAAAAAAAATATTTGGGGACAAAGCCCAGTTTAGTTTCTTGTTAAGCTTCACTCCTTGCAGTTTCCCTGCCCCCTCATCTCCTTCCCTTTTCCTAATACTGGTGAACCCTGCATGGTGTGTTTTCCCTAGCACCACTGCAGTTTGTTTATCTAGCCTGTCTGTGCTTGTCCCTGGGGCAACCGTTGTCAATGACTGTGTACACTTTCATTAAAAAGTCCACAGGGGATGGTCGTTGGGCCGGTGTTAACTGCTTTCCTTTTCATTTACCCAAAATGCATTCATTCTGGTATAATGACATCCTTTCTATTTCTAACCCTTAACTGTCGTACTCTGCCTGTCCTCTGGATTGTACTGTAAGCCCCATTCTTATCCTGTTACAGTTGGAAAAGTAGAATCAACTTTGGGAGTAAGGAGCTGTATACAGTCTCACATCAGGATGTACTTGAGTGCTGACTAGGTTACCCTTCTAATGCTTGTCTCTCCTGTTTTCCTTCCTACAGTTGACCAAGCTGCACCAGTTGGCAATGCAACAGTCTCATTTTCCCATGACCCATGGCAACACCGGATTCAGTGGTATGGATACCTCAGTGTTTATTTTTGTAAGGTGTAGTACAAGATAGAGGCCAGTCCCAAGGTCTCAGCTTGACAACCGTTTAAAACAAACTTGATTATCATCCAGCACCTGCTGGTATAAACTTGACCTACTGTGGCTAAAGGAGGTAATGTGTTTGTTAACATGATTTTCGTTTGGGGTGAGTTAATTATAAAAGAATAAAAAGCCCTGGAAGATTTGGGGTGAGGTCTGGGGATGCTTGTCAAGAAAGGGGTAGGCTGATATTTCTATAGCCCATCCTGATAGTGGCCACCTTGATCTGATTAGCATCCCCTTTCTTTCCACCAGGTGTTCACAAGACTTGGGTAGAGACAATCCATTTGTTCCTTATGTAGTGTACTTTTGTTTTTGTTTTTGTTTTGTTTTGGGGCTTTTTTTTTTTTTTTCTGTATAAGGAATAACTTGTCCGATAGGGTTAGAATGAGACCACCAAACTCATTTTCACTTGTATCTTAACAGGCATTGAATCCAGCTCTCCAGAGGTGAAAGGCTATTGGGGTAATGATTAAAAAAAAAAAAAATCTGTAGTATTCTACTGTTATATTAATAAACTGGTGGGAGTCTTGTTTCACTGCCCATAAACCATACCAGCAACATGCACATGGCAGAGAGGAGCTGAGAGAGCAAAGGGGTGGGCCTGGTGCCCCTGAGGGTCCCTTGATGGATCTGGCCAACCACCTTCTGACGATGTAGTTGAGAGCAGGACTAGAACTGTTAGGGTTAGCCACCAGGAATGGCCCATTCCTGATGTTCTTAAGGATGGGTAGGGGTGTTCATAATGGGATTTTTTTTTTTCCTTTTTCTTTTTTTTCCTCTTTGGATCTGAACAAAAGGCAGAACAATTAGACCTAAAGACAGAATAAATCTGGAGAAATAAACTCCCCTCAAACTGATTGCCGTTTTATATATTTGATCTTCAAGTTTAGTTGGGGGAGGATAGAGGTGGAGAAATAAACTCCCCTCAAACTGATTGCCATTTTATCTATTTGATCTCCAAGTTAGTTGGGGGAGGATAGAGGTGAAGGGTATTACTGTAATACAAGGTATAATTAAAGCAACTTAGTATTTGAATATTTGTGCCAATAGTCTGTGATACCTGGTATCATACCAGGAATGAAATTGGCACTGGGTGAAATAAAATTAGGACACAAGAGTAACCTTAATCAGAAAGGGGATAGAGGTATAGAAGCTTTGCTGTTTAGAATTTGCTCCTGTTTAAGAATGCCACACTCTTTGCCCCCTATTATATCCCTACCAGTTAGTCTGGGCTTTCCAGGAAATGGCATGAAATCAGCTCTTCTGATTGTACAGAAGAATTTTTCCAACATTGTTCCAATTCCCCTCTCCCATCTTTCCTCCTTGGAGGCTTCAGAGTTAGTGATGAATCCCAACAACCAATGCTGGGTTTCCAGTTTATTTCATTGTTAGTTTAATGTGCAAATCACTGAATGCTGTCCATTAAATTTTCTTGCTCTTTTCTGTCTTTTAGCAGGTTTGGATGCATCTGCTCAAACTACTTCTCATGAACTCACCATTCCAAATGATGTAAGTATAAAGTAGGTTAGAATTCTGAGGAAAACCTTGCTAGAGAAAGTTGATACAATTAACTTTGTTATAGACTTAAAATGCAGAACCTATTCTGTAGAAATTATTTGCCTTTCTATTAAAGCATTGGGAATTTGGAGCCTTGTTTCCTTCCCTCTAAAGAGCATCAGAATTTAACTATGCGTTGGGAGGAGGGATGATGTCAGGATGAATACTCGAATTTTGATGGTCTAACGCTTGTATTTATTCCTAGTTGTCTAACTAGATTCATTATGAAGTATTGTTGTGGTTAATTTGTCTTTGGAGTGTAGGCAATACTATGGGGTTAAGAACAAATGATAATGGTTGGGCTGAGAAAGTGGCTTGGAGTTGACCTTGATTTGTATTTAATCACATGATGGTTCAGGAATTCAAGTGGGAACTATAATTCAAGGTTTTAATCGCAGTATATCAGAAGATTGCCGAGTGTAATTTTAGGCACAAAAGTGTAGAAATTGGTTGTTATGTGGTCTTGTGTACAAGTAGCTATTCAACTCTTAATTTAGTATGCTTTTTTTATTGTTTCTTTCTCAAGTTGATTGGCTGCATAATCGGGCGTCAGGGCGCCAAAATCAATGAGATCCGTCAGATGTCTGGGGCGCAGATCAAAATTGCAAACCCAGTGGAAGGATCTACTGATCGGCAGGTCACCATCACTGGGTCTGCTGCCAGCATTAGCCTGGCTCAGTATCTTATCAATGTCAGGTAAGTCTGACCTGTCTTATGCTTCATAAGTACAACAGTAGTAAGGGAGGGTATTGCCATATAGAAAAACGTATGAGTTTACTTGAGCTGGATACCCCATCCTCCTTCTTTATTACCTTGAACTCTGCTTCTGTCTTTAGCAGAGGAAAATAACCAACCAGATTGGGGTTTTCTAGATTGCTTGTTTTTTGATTTTGATATTTTGGAACAGTGGAAAGAGTGACAGTATTTGTCTTTGCTGAATAGGACACTGCCCTAACAATAGCAGATGAACACTGAAAACATAGCTGTATTTTACTCAGTTATTTTTTTTAATGGATTTTGAGTCCAAAGCACATTAAATTTTTCAGGAATAATAAGACATCTAGCTTCTTGGAGGTAACTGTTAGCATTTACTCTGCAAACTTACTTTCAAATGGCAAGTTCATTCCATTGTTTGTGGGGGGGAAAAAGAAGCACTGGCTTAGTGCTCTGGATACTGCAGGCATAATTCCCTCACCCCATTCTCATACATCCACAGTGACTTCCTAAGGTTCATTTTCTATTTGTAGGTACTATTGCTACACTTTCTGTTGTAGGACAATTGTATATAGTCAGATGAGCACCCTACAGGGTGTTTTCTTTCCTTAGCTTTGCCTCAGTCACTTTGTTAATAGCCAGCCATTTCTGAAGAGACTTAAGTTTATCTTTTTATGGGAAGAAGTCTTTCTTGTATTGTCTTCCACATTAAAATGAATAGTTCCTGAATCTAATACTTGAAGTCTATATTGAGACAGGGTTTCTCAGTGTAGCTTTGTAGACCAGGATGGCCTTGAATTCAGAGAGATCTGCCTGTCTTCTGCCTCCTTAGTGCTGAGATTAAAGTTGTGCCCCACCACTGCCCGGCCAACAAGAGTATTTTATCCCTAGTTGAAAAGATCATTAATTTCCTTTGAGCTACTGCAGTTCTTCATATAGAAGGGATTATATTGGGGACTGGAGAAATGGCTCAGTCGTTAAAAGCATGTTAAAAAGTCCCTAGTCCCAGCAATCACATGGTGACTCACAACCATCTATAGTGAGATCTGGTGCCCTCTTGTGGCATGCAGGCAGAACACTTAAAAAATACCTAGCTGCACTTTGTTTTACTACTACATCATGTTTGTTGAGTAAAATATTAGTAATCTTATACAGAACCTGTTAGTAATGAGTTGATTCTAGTTCATATTGGAGGGAAGTTTTATATAGCAAGAAAATGCTGTTGGAATCTAGAAATTGTCAACTTGTACTTTGGGTAAGCTTACTTTGAGTGAGGAGGTAGTTCAGATTAAAATTTGACCTTCCTGCCTGCTTTTTTTTTTTTTTTTTTTAAATAAGTTAGTGTCTATATTTGTAAGGAGGCAAAACATCATTACTTGAATGAAGTAACTGCAGAATTGTGTAAACAGTTTCACTAATTGTGTAAATAGTTTCACTATTGGAGTGAAACTATCCAAACTATGGGTTTGGATGAGAACTTTTTAAAGCCTTATCACCAATGCCAGAATAAGTATAAATTCACTTTAAAAAAAAAAAAAAAAAACAAAAAAAACAAACAAACAAAAAAAAACCTTTCCTTGAGTCAGTTTGAATGAGAAAAACCCAAACTGGTTGTTTTTATTGTTGGCTTCAGAGCATTTCTGATGTACTTCCTGAACTGTTGTCATAGGGTTCTGTGTCTTTGTGGCTCATTGCTCTGATAATTCCTTAATGCCTGAAATGACCCTGAACAATCTAAGCAAAGTGGAGTTAGGAGGAGGTTTCTTGCCCTTGGAAGTGGCCTGTGGGAGTTTGTCTCATCTCAGCAAATAATTGTGTTCCTGGCTTAGATAGGAATATATGCTGGCCTATGGTAGGGTAGAAGTTGATAGTACTTGAGTTTTTCAACTTTAAAATCTAGGAATGTGGACAGAACTTCCCACCAGAAAGGTTTCCCTGGATCTTATTCACACTTTTCTTTTTTTTTTTTTTGAAAATACTACATTCTTTGATTTAGTCTGGTTGTGGCCTATTCTGGACTCTGCCTCCTTCCTTCCATTGTAATAGTTTGAGTCATTTGCAATGAAGATTTAAATAGGCTTTAATATTTACTAACTATAGGGAAAAAGTTCTTGTTAGGTGTGCATGGTGATTTATACCAGTAATCCTAGTAACTGAGGAGGCTGAGGCAGGATTCTCTAGTTCCAGGTCAGTCTGGGCTACACAGGACCCTTGCCTTGAAATTTTTTAAGTAGCGGCAGTGTATTGTTTCTTAAATAATCGTTGAATAATTGAATTTTTACTTAAATTGAAAACTTGATTTGGTGTATGAAATCATTTTTCAGTTTACACGGTTAACTCTTTATATTAGTCTTTTTTGAAAACCACTGTTGGCAGCTGAACTTTAAAGTTGTTTGTGTATGGCATATAATTCCCAGACATCTTAGTCTGCTTTTCTTTTGAAAGAGGGTCTTTCTTTCTTTCTTTCTTTCTTTCTTTCTTTCTTTCTTTCTTTCTTTCTTTCATCCATCCAATTTTCCTGAGAGACAGGGTTTCTTGTGTAGCTTTGTAGATCAGACTGGCTTTGAACTCATGGAGACTGAAAGATGTTCTTAAAGTTGCCCTTTAATCCCAACTGTACCCCAGGCAGGCTGTGGACTTCTGATGGTTTGCCTCAACCTCCATAGTAGCTCTGCCACCCTGCAGGCCTTCCTGTTTTTATTCTTGTTTCCGGGTTGGGTCAATATATCATACTTAAAAATGTGTGCTCTTATGGTTCCTTCTTGGTCTTGTCGGCTGTGTCTTTATCAAAGTAGTTTTAAATAGCATTCATTGTATGTGGGAGGGAAGGCGGTGATATAAATATTTAGAGGGTGGGGCACAAGCTAAAAGTTTGGTATAAATTGATATTAGCTCTTCCTAATTGGCAGCCAAAGACACTTACTGATATAACTGAAGCGGATTTTGTCCTGTACTTTTTCCCTATTGTGCTCTTCCCTTCCACCCACCCTTTTTTTTTTGTTCCTTTTTTCCTCTGTTACAGTTTAGAAAACGCTAAACCCTCCTCCCAGGCAGCCTCCGTCACGATCCCTGATCACCTCAGCATCAACCTCTCTCAACCCTCCACCCCTTCTTCTTCTTCTTCCTCCTCCACCACCACCCCCTCGCTCGCCACAGCGGGGACTTCCGACGCACCCTCCAGCCTCCCCAACCCTCTTCCGACCGCCCCTTGTGTCTCCAGTCTGCTTGGCATGAAACCCATCCCTCTCCTGGCTCTAAATGTTGTGTCTGCTGCTAAGGGTACCGGGGCTTCAGCTACCACCACCACCACCTCTACTGTGCCATGTGTAACTAACAAACTGAAAGGCGAGAAACAGAGATTCTCTCCCTACTGAGTGCTTATCTTGCCACCTCCTAAAGTGTTGGTTCATTTTGTTTTTCTTTGTTAACATTGGTGAGAACCAAACTATTGTGAGCTTGTGACGGGTTTTCTTTTTACTACTCTGGGGGATAACTGGGTGGGGGTGGGGATGGGTAATTCTTGTTTAGCTTTAGGTCTTTACAAATCAGTGCCTGTTTCAGAGTCTGACTTGTTGATTGAAATCTTTATCTAGAGCCAGTTCTTACTCTATCTATTCTGTTACTTTTTTTGTAGCTTTATTCTGCCTTGCAATATATAAACAATGTGTTAGGCTCTGTGTTGATAAATAAAATCTTCTCCGTTAATCTTTTTTTTTTTTTTTTTTTTTTTTAAACTTTATTTAATGGTTAAGCTGTCAGCTGGCCTTCTTGGCCAGATCTGTGTCTCTAGTTATAATAAAGTTGCCACAGTAAGAACTGTAGCTCACTGTGTGATGTGACGGGTGAAGGGGTGGGACTTGTGACCTCTGCCTTGTAAGCTTGGATGGCTATACAGCCTACTTGTGTCTTTTTGCATCCCACATGAATTTCCAAAACCCCTTGTCAATCAATATTTCCAAGTAGAAATATTCAGTAGCTTCAAGACTGATGAGTCTTCATTTTATTGTCCAGAAGCTTTTAGTCAAGAACAGCTTTCCTTACATTGCTAACACCAGTCAAAAACAAGGGTGTCCTTGCCTAGCTCTTTTCCTCTGATGAGTGGTTATTTCAAAGGCATACATAGGATTTACTTCTTTAGCGATAATAATGGGCCGTGTCAAAACTTACATAGCTTTTGTCTGTATTCCTTATTTAAATGGATCATTAAATATCCTTCTGTGATAATAAAGAAAGGACTTAACTGGATCTGAGTATGTTGAATAGACATTCTAAACTAACTAGTTTGTTTACCTTCTACTTTCTGCCTCCCCTTCTCAATCACTAGCAACACTATCTTGAGATAACATGCTTTTAGATTTGAATGAAGTTTAGGTAGTAACTGTAGCAGGAAATAGAAAAGCCTGAAGAGAATATAAACTTTATGACATGGGTGATTAGCCAGGACTAATTGTTTTGCTGTGCTTTTACACAGTGGTGCACTTAGCTCCTGTGTTTACTAAATTCTTGTTTTTGGTACTGAGGCTTGATCCCAGGCCCTTCCACAGCATAGCTTACCAGAGGTAAATTCCAACCATTTGTTTTAGTTTAGTTTTTTTTCTTTTTTTTATTAATGAAGAAGAGCTATGGGTATTTTCCACAAAAGAGAAAAATGATGTGCTAGGGTTGAGAATTTCAGCTTAGGCAGTGGTGGAATATCTGTTGGCCGCTGGGTTCTTTAGTGTTAAGGAACAAAAAGGAAGAAAAATGTATCTCATAGTGAGAAGGCCATTTGATTTTCTTTTAGTCTGTAAGTTTCCTGGTGTCGGCAAAGATTGCTATGTAGATTTTTTTTTCAGGTGGCCTTTCCCAACATCCTTAGAGTGAAATTGAACATCAGAAAAACATAGCTGCTGGTATTTATTACATTGCCTTTTAGTATGTAGTGTTATTGTGGCTCCCTTATTCCAGATTGACCTTACACATTTGTCTTCAACATACCCCAGGTCTGGGTCTAGATGTTAGCTGTGTCCTAAGTTGTGTGGTTCAACTCTTTTTATAGTTACAACATAATTATTCACACTGATAACTATGTTCATAGGGATCTTGTTTTCTAACTTTATCTTGTCTGTTGGAAGGCCTCTTTTTCTTGGGTTTTTTTTTTTTTTTTTTTTTTTTTTTGAGACATTTCTCTAGGTAGTCCTGCCTGTTTTAGAACTGTAGACCAGGCTGTCCTTGAAATCACAGAGATCCATGTGCCTCTGTGTCTTGAGTGCTAGGATTAAGGGTGTGTGCCACTACTGCCCCACTGAAAGACCTTTTAATCAAATAAATATTCCCAATAAAGAATCCTTGAGAAGGAATCCAGATGTTGAAGGGTTTTGACTATCATGAATTGGATGTGTTTCTGGTTGAGATTTCTCTTCGGTGCCTTACCCACTGCATCTTGCCCTTTAAATTCTCCCTCAAACTATAATTGTAGTGAATGCTGGACAGGTCTTGAGCTGTTTATATGGCCACAGTACTACCACCCTATATGGTGGGGTATTTTGTTTAAGATTGTAGATTTAAAATAACCAGTTTCATTGAACCTTTCCTGCTGAGCTTTCTCATTCAGAGTTTTTATTGTTTACTTATTTGTATGAGTATTTTATGTGTGTATGCATGTGCACCATGTGTGTGCAGGGCCCTCAGTGGGTTCGAGGCACACACTTGAGAGCCAGCAAATGACATTGTGAACCAAATCCAGGTCCCTTGAAAGAGTAACAAATGCTGCTAACCGTGAGATGTCTCTTGAGTCCCTAAAGCTCATTGTTTACTTTGCTCACAAATTCTCACTCCTATATATGTTTGTGGATGTGTAGATAGATCATTGTGAGCCACCATGTGGTTGCTGGGAATTGAACTCGGGACCTCTGGAAGAACAAGCCATTGCTCTTAGCCGCTGAGCCCAGATGGTCTTTTTGAGCCTTGCTAACAGTTGACTTTCCAGCTTCTAGGAATTTTCTTTACATCTGATCTGTGTTATCTGTGCTGTGTGTACAGATGTACTGGACTACCCGCTGTGTCTGTTTTAACATGTCTACTGGGGGCATTAAAGTCAGGTCTTTATGCTCGTATGACACTCAGCCATCTCTACAGCCCACATATTCCTCTTTAGTGTGTGCACATGTATATGAGTGCATGTGTGCAGGTGCAAGGGATGAAAACACGTTTATTTTCCTCATTCTCCAACTTAATGACCTTTACGAACTTATTTTTTGAGACAAGATCTTAGGCAGAACCTGGGGCTCACTCATTTAGCTAGCACATATCACCTCTACCTCCCCAGCATTGATTGGTATTACAGATGTGCAAAGAAAGAGATAATCCCTTCCATACTGAATTTGACCTATGAGCATACTAAGCTGGCCTGACTCTGAAGCCTTGGAGATCTCATCTGTATTTAATTTAGGCACATTCAGGGGAGTAGGTAGACAGGAGAAATCATTTCTGACTTAAAAAAAAAAACAAACAAACCAAACAACCACTCTTGAAGGGTGACCTTCCTGGCTTCTGGGACAGCCCACTCCTATTTATATTTGTAAAGTTAGTGCACACAGTGGTATTCAAACACCACAGATGGGCTTGTCAGCTCTTAGTGAATTACGCTTACAGTGTGAGTCTTAAACCTTTAGTTACCTTCAAAATGAGGTAGTTTGGGCCTGATTTCAAGAAAGTGTACTTAATCCCTTTACCTCCAAGTTTAATTGCTTTCATGACCTCAGATGACTATTTAAAGCAAGTAGAAAGGCACTGTGGCTAGGTTGTTTACAAAGAGGGTTTAGCACAGTAAAAGTGAGCTAAAGAATTGAAACCCCACTGTTTGTTCTCCTGTTCATTTTTGTACTGAAATCTAAGCTTGAAAAACAATTACCGAATTCTTTGCTGTACTTTCTATACTTTTGTTCCTCCCTTTAATACCCTTTAATATTTAAATTATGTAATGTCTTCAAATGTGCTCCCAACACACAAACACATGATAGCATTAACTTTCTGAATGCTGGTGTTCTTCCCAGACTTGTATTTGTGTTTGAAGGAGGTAAGCAGAACAGTAAAGGAACAGCTGTACAACCCCTGTAGTACCCCCAACAAGTGTTGTCTTCCCTCTCCCCAAAAATTGTGAGTGGTATATCTCTAGAAACACTTTAACAAAGAAGAGACTGTCACCAACATTTTGTTAAACCTCTTCTGCAAATGCCTCAGTTGGTTGTAGTGGCATTACACACACAACCCCCATATAACACAGCACACTAGTTAATGTAAGAAACCTTGACATGCCCTGTTAGTGAGTACTGACTGTACCTGGGAAAACTGACTTTACTCTTGTTTCTGTTTTACAGGCTTTCCTCGGAGACAGGTGGCATGGGGAGCAGCTAGAGCAGTGCAGGTTCATCCATGATCCCTTCCTGCTCTTCACCACCCATGATCCATCTGTGTAGTTTCTCAACAGTCAGCGATTCCAGGTTTTAAATAGTTTGTAAATTTTCAGTTTCTACACACTTTATCATCCACTCATGATTTTTTAATTCAAAGTGTTTTAATTCCTTTCTCTGTTCAGCAGTTATGCTGACATATCCATATTTAGTTTTATAAGCTTCTCCCCTTTTTTTCCATTTTTTTTGGGGTTTTTTTGGCTCATGAATTTTTGTTTGTCATGGAAATGTAAGAGTGGAATATTAATACATTTCAGTTTAGTTCTGTAATGTCAGGAATTTTTCAAAAAAAAATTAAAAGATGGACTGGAGCTTTTTCTTTGTGAATAGAAACTGGATGCCACGTGACTTATGTGGGTGTTATTCCTGTCTTCATGTTATTTTTATACCTTTAAACCTTCACAGAGCCCTGGTTGGTTTGAATAGACTTAAGATATTTGCTGTTTTACTACTCCATTTTTTTTGGTTGCTGTTGTTGCTTTATGTCCCCTTGATCTTTCCCCTCCATGATTTTGGGTAGCCTTTAGGAAATTTAGCCATGAAGAGTGGCAATTACACTTGCCCCAGGAATATAGAGCAACAGATGTGTCTATGGAGCTCGTCAGGAAAGATGTGTATGCATTTCATAAACACACACACGCACATACCCACAACACACATACACCATGGTTGATAGTAAGCTTGGGAGTGGCTGCCCCTTATTCTAACTTTTGTACTCAAAACACCCATGAACTAAAATTTAAGGTTCTTTTGAAATCCACATATGTTCTTGTCCTGAAATCATTTAGAAAGTTAAATTAGAAAGTTGGAGTTTAACATGTTTAGAAAAAGTAGAAAGGAAGTTGTTCAAATTCCTCAGACCAACTCTTAAATCCATGTATTCCACTCCATTCACCAAAAACAAAAAAACCAAAAAAAAAAAAAAAACAAACAAACCTTGACAGCTGGGCCTGCATGGAGTGGTTATATTTCAGGGTTTTCCACAGGGGTTACAATATGACAGTCCCCACCCCTACCAGGCACTAGGATAGCAGTAGGGACTTAAACAGCACCCCAGTTCTCCAGCTCTTCAGCCTGAGCCATCACATGCTATCAGTCATCTAACTTGCCTCTGTGCCCTAAGCCAGGGCCTGGGCAGAGAAGTACAGGGACAAAGAAATGGGTTACATTGCCACCTGAGAGACCTCAGAGGGGAGGACCAAACCTTAGTTTCCCTCCTCCCAAGTGCAAAATGTGTAAACAGTAAACGGAAAATAAAAGTGCAGTCTTAAGTGGATCCTCTCCTGCCCCCCAGTGTTCAGGGATAGACAGTATAGATACAAGCCTGGCTTTTCTATTGCCTAGTTGCTTGCTGAACATAAGGAATGGGGTGAAGCAAGAAGGGACCAGTTTCCTTTCTTCATAGCTCTAGGGTGTTATTGGAATCATTCTTTCCACAGCTGCCAGTATCCCTAGAACTTACTCGGTAATTGGTCAAGGGGGTCCTTCATTCTCAAGCCTGACTTAAGGCTAAGAAAGCCCCATCTATCTGTTGATTATGTGGCGCATATATATTATTTATATAAATATTTCTCTATGTACAAGGAGTAAGAGTGTCTTTCATGGAGGAAGGGAGGCTGGGGGCCGCAAGGCATCAATGCTGTTGGAGTTGTCCAATTCAGTGCTGTCACAGTCTGAGTCCTCAGGATTGGGGCCCTGTGAGGAAGAGCAGTAGAAATGCAGTAAGGTGGGGGAGCCCAGCATCTCTCAGCATTACAGCTTCCTTCAGGGCCCCTCAGTGGGTTGCTTTTAATTTAACATGCTTATAGGTTGTTTAGGTCATGACAGACTCCTTTCTTGGGATAACTTGCTGGTGGCAGTTTATAGCTGCCATACAAGTTAAACATAGGTGGGCACAATAGTGGATGCTCTGAACTATAGATCTCAAATTCTATTTACATGGATATTTGTTTTCATCGTTAAGAAGAAACTTTAGTTTGAAAACTAAATTATCTTTTGCTAGCCTGTTTGACTGTCTTCCTTAAAAGTTTCAAATGACTGGGTTTCTGTTCATATAGTTGGTGTCTGGTTTTGCTTAACTCACCTGCTCACCTCTGAGTAGATCCTGGTGTTGAATGGGCAAGGAGCTGGTTTCACGGTCAGGGACCACCTCTGAAGCAGGTGGGTCCAGTGGGATTTCTGACCCCTGGGAGCACATGTCATCAGACCGTTCATCTGGCCGTTCATCAGTGTTGGTACTGCCAACTTCTGGTGTACCACTGGGAGAAGGCTCACTAGCTGTACCTTCCTCCACGTCCGATGGGTTCTCTGAGCTGAAGGTAGATAGTGACTGACGCATGTTTGGTGCCTGAGGCCACCTAAATATTGAGGCAAGGTTACAGTGTGTGTGGTCCTTTACAGTTCCCAAAGCAAAAGTTGCCATGAAACCAGCACTCACCTCTGACTTGGGGGCAGCTCTACTTCACTGTCTACCTCTCCTTCTTCCTCTTCAGATGAGATGCCACGTTTCTACAGTAGAGATGGGTGTGTGTGTATGTGTGTGTAAGCCAGTCAAAAGTGCAAGAAGTCATTAAGAATTAGGGAAGGGTATATATAGTCAGGTGGGGTTACAGCACTTGGACTGCTAGGGGGATTAAAAAAAGGGGAATGGGAGAGAGGAACCCCCATACTTTACCTGACTTCGAGTCACTGCAGCCCTGTACAGCAGTGCAGCTGGGGTCAAGTGCTGGGACCCAGCCCGGCTTCCTCCCCGGCCTGCAGTCCCTTCCCTTCCAGTTCCCAGCAGCCCCACACCTTCACCAGGTCCTACTGGTGGAGGTGGTTCCCCTTTAGCCCCCCCAGGTGAGTCTGGACTGGTGGAGCCAGGAGCCGATCCCTCACTTGGAGGAGTATCGCCCTGGGGTGGAGGAGGTGAGCCAGGATCCCGAGCTCCTCCTGTGGCTCCTCGGCCTCGAGCTCCCAGTGCTGCTGACAGAAGATCTGGCGATGATGATGACATCTTTCGCAGTAGAAGGTCATGGTGGAGTCCACGGAGAGCAGGGGGGCAGGCATCCCAAGCTGAAGGGCCAACTCCTAGGCCCCCTGGACTCCCAAGTCCTCCAGGCTCGTGGGGTGGCAAAGTTGCTCGAAGCCCAGGCAGGTCTCCACAGCTGCCCTTGGCACTGGCCTTTCGGTGACGGGTTTTGCCACGACGACTCCTTCCTGGTGAGGGGGGGCCCTTAGGACACCCAGGAAGCCCCACCCCACTTAGGGCTGCATCTAGTTTGGGTAGCAAAGACTCTGTCTTGAGAATATCTGGCCTGGTAGGGGAGGGAAAATACAAGGTTGAGATTAACAATGATAAACTGTCCCCCAGTAAAGATATAAACTGCCTTGCCAGCATCCCTCCTGCACATGTGAGCCTCAGTCCTTTCTGAGTCCTACCTTTTGCTGTGGGGTGACAGTTTCTGTGGCACATTCCTTTTCTTGATAAGCTTCTCCATCGTGTTTCCATGTAGAAGGCCTCGGGAAGGGTGTGACTTCAGGAGACCTGGACACCTCCTTTCTAAAGCCTGCTCTCTCCTGAAAATCCAGACACCTTGTTAGTTCTTACAAGTTGGGCAGCTTCATGAAAACCAGCGATGAAGTATGTTAGGGGGCCAATTACCTAAGCAGTTCCCTCTCTTTGAGTTCTAGCTGCAACATGAGGGCGTTCAGTTCCATGTATAGGTTGTTGGCTCTCTCCAGCTTCCGTTCATAGTGCTCCCTGATGTCCAGGGCATGCCTAAAAAGGACAGATGATTTTTGCATCATGACTGGGTTCACTTGATGACGCAATGGACCCAGTTCCTACCTCTTAAAGATTCTCCTAAGTAGTTCATGTTACCTGAGCTCCTCCCTTCTTCGCATCACCAGCTCCTCTTCTAGGCGGTGCAGACATGTTCCTTCTGACTTAATCTTTTCAAAGTGTAGTTTTACTTCTTCCCGCCACTCTGCCTAGGGAATGGAGAGACATGGAGTGAGCTGTTGAGAACTATGTCTCTTAGAAGGTTGCCTGCACCACCACTGTTGGAGTAGATTTTCTGGCCTCAGAGGCTCTGCCATGGCTGTGAGAGTCAGGGATTCACTGCTTTTCCACCCACAGCACACCTGGGACTTGAAGTAAGTCTCCTGGGGTGTGGAGAGCACGTCCGCTGAGGCGATGTCCAGGTGCAGCAAGATCTGTCGGAATGATGGACGGTTTCTTGGTTTGCTGTTCCTATAAGGAATGGAGTTGTGAGATTTCACAGGTAGGAAGGAATTAGGAAAAGAACTAGAGCTCTTTCGAGTGAGTCATGACGCTACCTGTTAACGTCAAAATACTACATAAGAAACCTATTTGACATATTTTCTGTATGCCCAAATAAAACCTTTTGATAGCCGGGTGTGGTGGCATAATCTTTAATCCCAGTCTATATAGCAACTTTCAGCAACTTTTGGAGGTGTATAGTATACACCTCCAAAACAAGTTTTAAATGATTCCTATCAAAGGGAACACTTTGGGTGGGAGTGGCAGTGACAGTTGAGTTTTCCTCACTATCCTAAAGTCAACTTGATGCTGAGCCAGTCTTGCTAAATGATGCCTTCCTGCTTCACAGCAACCTGTTCTCAGTTGTAGTTCCCTGGTACACATCCTGGGTCCTGGGCCTTGGAGAGAGATTAGGTAGGGAGCTTTGGCTTGGTTTTACAATGGATCCTAAGCCTAGATGTGGTTTCTAGGTGCTGCCTTTCTCTCTCTAGCACTTCAACTCTTGTCAGTCCAGTTTGCCAAGCCAGGCCATCCTTACCAGCACTGGCGAAGCAGAATTTTAAAGCCATCTGGGCAGCTGGAGGGTACAGGCAGGTGGAGGCTGTTGCTTCCTACACCCCAGATGATGGCGGAGGAGTCTACGTCTTTGTAGGGAATCTCGCCAGTCAGTAGTTCCCATAGCACCACCCCAAAGGACCTAAGGATAAGAGAGGACATCATTTGGGTGGATTCCCTCCATGGGTCCTGGTTACTGCAGACCCATTAGGCCCCCATTTACGTTCTAGACGTACCACCCTGGTGCTTACCAGATGTCAACCTTCTCAGACACAGGCTCATTGCGTATCACCTCAGGGGCCATCCAGGCCACTGTCCCTGCAAAGGACATCTTGGTGCTCTTGTCACTCAGCTCCTTGGAAGTGCCAAAATCTGAGATCTTCACCACATCATCATATGTGATTAGCATGCTGGTAAAGAGTATAGTCAGCCAGGATCCTTATCCCTCCATACCCCCATTTAACTGATGTCATTGTCTTCACCACAGTCCCCAAAGGACTGTTGCTTAACAGAAGTTTCTTGACGGACTTTAGGGCAGAGCCTAGAATCCAGGGTTATGGTCACTCTGCCATGGGTAGGTCACTTACATGCACACCAACGTGTTTTCTTACTCACTTGGGGGATTTAAGGTCTCTGTGGATGATCTTGTGCAGGTGCAGGTAATTCATGCCACCAGCAATGCCCATAGACCAGTCAACCAGCAAAGAAGGTGTGACAGGGCGGCCAGCCCTGAGCACCTCATACAGCTGGCCTTGGGCGCAGAATTCCATAAGGATGCAGTAGCAGGGAGCCTGTGTGCAAACACCCCTGGGGGCCAGACGGGTAAAGTTCTTGATTAGTTCAATATCTGCCTTATGTAGCTGGGACCTACATTCCCACCCAGACCATTTGGGGTCTCTTTTGAGAAAGAATGGGAGATGCATTCCCAGGTGAGTGGAGTTCTGGGACTTAGCATAAGAGTTTCCAGCCCCTGCCCTGGACCTCACTTGAAAGTGATGATGTTGGGGTGCTTCAGCTTTCGCAGATGTTTGATGTCGGTCTCCTTGAGGTCTCGAACTTTCTTCACAGCCACTTCCTCCCCATGGAAGCGTCCCAGGAAAACAGCACCCTGAGCCCCTGAGCCTACCCACTGCAGGTCCAGGATTTCCTCAAAGGGGACTTCCCAAAGGTCTGTGGGTAGGAGGCACAGTGCCACAGGCTCAGAAAGGTCAGCACTGAAGGTCCTGTGAGACACTCAAGGGTTGGGTGAACATGTCAGTGATGAGACAAGGCAGGCCAAAAAGACTAGTGAAGGAAATAATTGGGGCAGCTTTGTAGGAAGCTGGGTGGACCTGGGGTGTGGCTAATTTGCAGAGCACTTGGCAAGCATGTATAAAACCTAAATTCCCGGGTTCAGTTTCTCAGCACTGGGAAAAAGAAAATGAAGACCTGAGGATTCAGCTGTGCAGTAAAGCACTAATCTATCATGTATGTAGGTAGTGTTTGTTTAATCCCAGCACTAGAAAAGATGTAAAGGGAAAGAAACCTGAATAGGTAGGTAGTGGAGAAAGAAAGAGTGGTCGGTGAGTTTGGTGGGCTTGTTGAAGGGAATAGAGGGTGTTCTACAGGGATCTGGCCTACCTTCCTGCTGTTGCTTGTGCTCTGTAGAGTAGGCTTTGCCAATCATTGTCCAGACAGGGCGCAGGCAGCCAAAGAGACCTTCAAGGAAGCCACTGCCACTCTGGCACTGTAGTCGCACCTCATCAGCTCGAACTCTGGATGCTCGACTCTCTGGTGACCCAGTGGCTCCCCCTGGCCCACCTGTATCCTGCTCATGTAGCTGCAGGACACTATTGGCAAAAGGCTCTGGGGGAGGCTCTCCACCTGGGGAGGGGCTGGGCCCTACCCCACCCTGTCCACCCAGAGGCACAACATCTCGAAGTACACATTGGGTAGGTGTCAGATCCTTCTCAGGGGTGCAGTCTGAAGTGTCTGGATCCAGCTTGCGCATAGAAGCCTCACTTAGAGTAGACACAAAACCCCCAAAGGAAGGGGAGGGTGTTCGGGTCTCATGTAGGCAAGCCATGGCCTCTGGAGCCAGGTGTGCTGAGCAGCAGGCCCTGTGAGGAATTAAGGAGGGAGGGGCCATCAGCCACAGTCACTGCAAAGAGCTTACAGTGCCCAGTTAAGATTGGCTTGAGTGTCATTCCTAATACTATATGGGAAACCTAAATCAGTTGAGCTTCCACTCAGTGTATACTAGAGATGCAAGCAATACTCTGGTATGCAGTGATATACTTGAGTATTATTATCAAGCAAAGAGAAGTAACAAGCCACTCAGTTGCTGGTTAAAGAAAATTAAATGGCTCAGTGGGTAAAAAGTATTTGCTGTGCAAGCATGAAGACCTGAATTCTGAATTTCTCAGTGGAAGGTGACAACTAACTCCCAAATATTGACCTGACTTCCACCTGTGCACTATGACACATTCACAATCCCACAAGCGTTGGTGGGGTTTTTTGTTGTTTTTGTATCAGACTCAAGTACAAAGGCTAGAGTAATAGGATATAAGGTACTGACCCCAGCTCACTGCTGCAAAAGAAAAGGTGGGAGTGGAAACAAGGTTTCAGCATACAACACTTAACTAATATACTTGGAGTGCCTGGGTTTCATGCCCAACATGGCAAAATCAAAAACAAAAGGAAGGGCTGGAGAGGTGGCTCAGCGGTTAAGAGCACTGCTGCTCTTCCACAGAACCTGGCTTTGGTTCTTAGAACCTACTTCATGGGTCACAACCATCTAAAATTTCAGTTCTAGAGGATCCAAAACCCTCTTCTGGCCTTCTCAGTCATTCACTGTACATACATAGTACACTCACATATATGAGGTAAAAACTAATACACAATAAAGTTTTGAAAAAATTAATACTAGCACTTGGGAGGCAGGGCCTGGTGGATCTGAAGCATGTGGTGTGTGAGACCTTGTCTTAAAAACAACAAAGAAAGCATCTGGAATAGTTCTTCTTTGCTATATTGTCATTAATCCCTGGAGCACCCATTCTTGTCAGCTGAGGTTCAGTTACAGATGTCATATGAGTAACTTTTTTTCTTTCAGTTTACAATGTCTCCGGATGTAGGTCTGGCTGTTCTGAAACTCTTATGTAGACCAACCTTGCTTTGACCTTATAGGGATCTGCCCACCTCTATCTCCCTAGTGCTAAGATTAAAGGCACACATCACTAAATCCAGCCTGAGTTTCAGACACTTTTACCTAGATCTCCATCATGTTGAGTCATACGTGGTACTAGTAGGATTTTATACTCATATGCTCAGATGTTCCTGGGCTTCCTCTCAGGAACACTCAATTCAGGGTTTCACATCTGGGCCCTCTCTCTTCTCTGTGCTTACAGGTAATCTCTCAGTTCTCTCAATGGGATGTGCTTGTGTCCAGAACTGTAACCACAGTTGTACTATCTCCTCATCACAGCTGGAACCTGGTGGGGGTTATCTTTGGGGTTGGTGTGAGGCTATGACCTTGAGCTTCATTCTCCCGAGTCCTCCCTTTATCAGCTGCTTTCTGGAGTTCAAAAGAGGACTCTTTTTTTTTTTTTTTTCCTTTTCCTTGTCATCTTATTCCCCAACTTCCCAAACCAAGATCTAGCTTTCTAGGCAATAGAAATATGTTTCAGTTCATAGCTGTCTGCTATTTAAATAGCACCATTAAAATGACATGTCTAGACCAGGTGATGGCACACACATTTAATCCCAGCACTCGGGAGGCAGAGGCAAGCAGATCTCTTGAGTTTGAGGCCAGCCTGGTCTATAGAGTTAAGTTCCAGGACAGCCAGGGATACACAGCCTTGTCTGGAAAATAATAAATGGATTGAGGATGTGGCTTAGTTTGGTAGAGTACTTGCCTAAAATGCAAGTATAAAATGACTGTATAACCCTGGGCATGGTACACAGGCCTATAACTCCAGCACTTGGTAGGCAGAGGCAAGAGATCATCCTTGGCTAAGCAGTGAATCTGCTTAGCCCCAAGCTACTTAAGATTCGGTCTGTCTCCAAAAATAGTAACAACCACAAATTCAGCAGGGTCTAGAGGTATAGACCCTATATCCCAGCACTTGAGAGGCAGAGTATCCTGAACTTGAAGCCAGCCTATCTCAGAGAAAGAGAAACAAACTAAGAATGCCATACAAACAGGCACTGGTGCTGGGTCTAGTCCCTAACTGTTACTATAGAAATAGTAACAAACTCTAAATTTTACATTTGATTCAGGCAAATTATAGCTTAGCCTCAACTTTTCAGTTTTACAAAGAACAGAACTAGCTAGCATTCAGGCATAGCAAACTTCCAACTTTGCATACTTACTTTAGAACTTGACACCAAGAGTCATACTGTTCTCCCAGCCCCACATTTTGTTGGATTACAAAAGATGAAAAATGGGGTTTCCTGATTGAGATCCCTCTCCTGGCTTCTGAGAGAAGTCCTTCTTCAGCCCCTGAAGTCATCTGGGAGTGAACTACAGTGTGTAGGGGTATGCTGTGGAGGGCTATCTATGCTCAGAGCTGATGTAGAAATAAAGAACATTTGGAAAACTGATCTCAGCTGGCCTAACATCATTTGTAGTCCTTTTTCTTGAAGGGATAGGTCTGGGATCTGCATAGGTAACAGCATCTCTGTTTATCCCATGACTAGACCACTTGAAAATCCTACCTACTGGGCTGGGCTCAGTGGTTAAGAGTTTCTAGTTGGGCCAGGCAGTGCCTTTAACCACAGCACTTGGGAGGCAGGGGGGTAGGTGGGTCTCTGAGTTTGAGGCCAACCTGGTCTACAAAGAGAGTTACAGGACAGCCAAGACTGTTACACAGAGAAACCCTGTCTTGAAAAACAAAGAGGTTGCACCCACATGGTGGCTCACAACCATCTGTAACCCCAGTTCCAGGGGATCCAACAGGCACCCACACAGAGCACATATATGAATGCAGGTAAAACATTCATACACACAGTTCAATAAATATAAAAAGTTTAAAGGTTAACTATCACATATTGTCATTCTGTTTTCTCTAGTCCTGTTACTATTTTAGTTGAAGCCTCATTAGCTGTCACAACCTGGCCTAGGACAAATGACTCAAGTTCTTTCTTAATTTTTCATCCAGCTTCTGAAAGATCCAAAGCGTAAACCTCATCATGTGTCTGTGCTTCAGATCCCTTAGCGGCTCCTTTATGTTGATAGCTAGCCCTGGGTGCCAAGCTATATCAGGATTCTGAATTAGGGTGTCCAAAGACAAAGTGAACTTTTCCAAAAGTTTCTATGTATGTCAGCCTTTAGTATAAAATGTACTGCTGCAATGAACCCTTAGCACAGTGTAAAATTGTAAGGAAGGAGTGCTGGGGAATGTAGACCAGCTGGTACAGTGCTTGTATAGCAAGGAGGAAACCCTGAGTTTAGTCTCCAACCGCACATAAACTGGGCGTAAAGGCACATACCAATTCCCTAGCATGCAATGAGATCACAAGTTCAAGGTCATCTCTGGCTTCAAAGTTTCAGGCCAGCCTGAGCTACAGAGTGAAACTTTGTTTTAAACAAACAGCTGGGCATGGGCATACTTCTTCAATGTCAGCACTCCAGAGGAAGAGGCAGGCCTGGCCTACAAAATGAGTTCCAGGACAGCCAGGGCTGTTTACAGAGAAAAAACAAAACTGCAAACAAAAAACCCACAAACTATAGGGATGTGGTGATTACTAGCAAAAGACCTGCACAATATTGGATATGTCAACATGCAGTCCTGGGGTATGGAGGGCTCATAGGACCACACCACTCTTTTCTCTTCCTCTGGCTCTCCATTACCAAGACTATAAATTCAGCTAATGATAAATGCAGCTAATAGTTGCTAGGGAGAGAGAAAGTCATTCTTTGAAGGTATAGTCATTGGTAAGGTGATCACCCTATTGTAAACTAACCAGAATTTAGGCTCCTATTAGTAAAACTAATTAAACTCTGGGTCACACGCACACACACACACACACACACACACACACACACACACACACACGCAAAAAAAAAACAGGAAAAAAAACGTGACAATGGAAGGAGTATTGCTTAGGAAAGGGATAAGTAGGATGTGGAGGAAAATGGGACCAGGATTATAGGTGATCAAGTACATTATATACAAATATTAAATGTCATAATAAAACCATTATTATAATAATATATGCTAAGGGGTTGGACAGATGGCTAGGGTTAGGGTGCTTACAGTTCTTGCAGATGACTGAAGTTCAGTCCCCAACATCCACATGGTGGCTCACAACCCCCTATAACTCCAGTTCCTGGGGATCCAAGACCCTGCACACGCTAAGTGGCATAAGCTCATGCAGGCTCTCTCTCGCACACATAAAAGATACAAAATTAAGAAGCTAAACAGTATACAAATACAGTTGCCATTATTAGCCCTACTAAAGCACAGACAAAGAAATATTAACCTGTTGGTGGCGACAAGGCCATCAAAGTTAACCCCAGGTGCGCTGTTTATCCCTTCTTGTCTTCCAAGTCTCACTTCCACCTGTAAGTCCTGCATGCAGTCCCAGCCCTGTCTGGTTAATGCTCTTCTAAGTGGGCAAGGCCCTGAGCTTCCAGCTTCGTGGCTCAGAGCCACCTTAATTGGAAACGCTGCTCTACCCACCCAGGACCGCGCATGACCCCGTGTTGTCTCTCAGTTCCCTGAATTCTCAGAACAGCCTAGCAAATAAGGCATTATTGATACTCTTATGGTCTAGAGAAAACCGAGGTCAGGAAATCGGGAACCATAACCTCTGAACTGCTAATATATTCCACGAAATTTGCGGCTTCGAGAGCGAGGGTGCCTACGATAATATAAATTACAAACACACCAGCCTGCCGACACACAGGAGAATTTCCTGCAAAGACCCCAAGGTTTCCGCCTCCCTCACCGCGGTCCCAAGCCTGGGGCTCTCGCATGCTCTCGGCCCACCTGCTGGACCGCCGGGCCACCAGTGACTGCACCACCGCGAACGGAATGGAAGGGGTTACGGCCACATCTCCCCCTCCCCTGCCGACCTCCTTCCCGACAGTCACATGGCGCATGACTGGGGGCGCGGCGTTGGGAGGGGTCCAGGAGGGGAGAAGGGAGCACAGCCGGCAGGGGGAAGGGATGGGTGCTGCGGCGTAACCATGACGACTGGGCCCGTGAAGTCACCGGGACAAGATTAGCCTAGGGTCACGTGAACGCGAAGTAGGGGCGGGGCACCTCCGGAGCCCGCCCCTGACCTGGGCAGGATCTAGAGTGGAGGCAATGTTGGCTGCTGGCAGGCAGGTGCGGGCCCCTCAGTCGGCACCACGTGCGTCCCCTGAAGCCCATCTTCCTCCGACCCCCGCATGCGCAGATACTTGGACTGGGCATCTGGTGGAGGAAAAGTGAATGGCAAGACGAGGACTCGTAGGGTTGCTTGGGGGTTCAGTACCACACAGAAGTTAAGAAATGGAGATGCGGAGACAAGAAAGAAACAGTCAAAGGAACTGGGTGCGAGACTAGCGAACAGTGTTAAACCTGGAGGACGGACTGAAAAGCTGGTTTTGAAAAACAGAGAGCCCTGGGAAGATGGAGACGAAAAGGGGCTGAAAAACACCGACAACCTTTTCCTTTCTTAGTTGGCTTCCTATTTAGAAGCTGATAAATGGTTTTGGCATGATCACCTGGGCTATAGTCATACAGAGGATGTCATCCTCAGATCCGTTTGCAGTTCTGCCTCCGTTAGGTCACACAGGCAGCCCCAGAGGGCCCTGTGGTATCCAGGGCCAAGTAGCTAGGGAGAGCTGAGAAGCCATTCCACCTGCACGCCTTTTAGGGCAGTGGGAATAGCTGATGGAGCAGCAGATAAGACCCATGCTTGGATCCCTACCACCCCTCAGGCTAATGACAGCAAGAAGACAGGGAGAGTTGAAGGACCCCAGGGAGCCACGGTAAACTGGAGATTGCCTTCCCCAGCAAAGGTACCCCTTTCTGCTTCCTTTATTCCTGACCCACCAGCTGTGTCTCACTGCTCTCCCAGCTGGGTCTTGGCGCCAGAGCTTTGTGAGTGGCAGACTAGAAGCCCCAGGCCCAGACATTCAGTCACCCCTGGGAGGGGACTGGTCTCCCTGGGCCATCAATTATGCAGCGCCTGGGGCGCACAGAGGAGGGATTTCTGTCAGTCACTCTAAATCACAGGCCCAAATGTGGACTGTGCATGTTCTGTTCTGAGGGAACAGAGTGATCCCTGACTTTACCCTGTGAGAGGCTCTGGAGACAACCAGTTCATTTGGGGCTCCTTCACCTACTCAAGTGAAAGGTGAACTTTACTGAGTTCTCTCTAGCTCCCTCCTGCTCTAACAACAGAACCCAATGGCTTGTCTGGTGGCCAGTCCTGGAGGCTGTCTGCTCAGAGGTGTGCCCATCTGTCTATGCCTTGAATTCTCACACTCAACTCTTCCTGTGTGGACTGCAGTTTCCTCTCAAGCTGAGAGGTTCCACCTTTGAGGAGAGGAGCTGCAGAGGAGAAAGTAACCATGACTTGGGAATCCTGGTTCTCTACCCTGCAGGCTTTGAGACCCTTGAAGGATGGCTGTTTCTGAGGAGAGCAGGTGTGCCTCTGGCCTGCCTACACTGTACTTATCCTGCTGATAGGGGACAAAGAGCCAGCTGTGGGCTTCTAGAGAAAGGAGCCACTGCAGCCGCCCTGGGCTAGGCCCTTGCAGGTCGAGTCTCAGACTTCTACCTGGCCTCCTGGCTGAGGAGGCGTAGGAAAAAAAGGCAGGCGTACAGTAGGCCGTATGTCTGCTGCCTTCCCACCTCCCTAGACATTAGGTCTCTCTTTGTGGATTCCAGAGAGGCCAGCTCTCCTCCCCAACCAGAAAAACAAAAAAACAAACTTGGTCTGGGACTTTCTGACAACCCAGGACCAGTGATAATTTCAAGGTTCAGTGGTCATACGACGGTGGACATACTGCAGGCCCCAGGTCTGCTTGCTGTCTTGTCTCTGCAAACTTCAGGGAAGGCTGGACCCTGCACCCCATTCTCATCCCTAGCTGGTTCCCTGGGGGGTCTGCTTACTTAAGTAGTGATATCACTGAAACTCTCTTCTGATCAGCCTTGCTCAGGAAGATCATAGAAGCAGAGGGCAGGAGCAGCATTGCCTGGGCAGCAGGGTCTCCCCTACAGTAAGCCAGGCCTGGAAGTAGCTGGATGTAATTAATACATAGCACCAGTGCTGAATTTGTAGGTTAAAGTATCTGAAATGAATTACTTGAGTTGAAACCTGCCTGTAAACTCAGAGACTAAGGCCAACCTCAGCTACACTTTGAGACCCTGTCTTAAAAAAGGTGACGAGTGAAATTATGGATATGTTCATTTTTTTCTTCTTTAATAAGACAAGATCTCATATAGCCAAGCTGGACCTGGACTCCTGCGTCTCCCAAATGCTGGGATTACAGCACACATAGTTTATCCCTGTTGGGATACCTGCTTTTGATGGGCTGGGTGCCCTGCAGCACAAGATTTGTTAACAAAGCTGTTTCTGCATCTAAGAGGCAGTGGCACCTATGTCAGTTTACAAACTGTGTGGCTAAGAGCACAGGCCTGGCTCTAGTCACAGATGACTCCTTTTTTTGTTTATTTTGAGAGAGACAGGCTCTCACTCTGTAGCCCTGACTAGCCTGGAACTCGATGTGTAGACCAGGCTATCTGTCTGCCTCTGCATCCTAGGATTAAAGGTGTTTGCTTTCTTGATCTTCTTTGCATTACTGGTTATGTAGCTCACTGATTACTGACTGAAATGAGCCATGGCTAACTGGTCTTCACTAACAAACTCATTTCAGTCTCTTTATATCTAAAGTTGAGATGATAACAGTATAACTTAATGATGTCATACAAATTACCGAGGTAAATTCTTGGCCCAGTACGTGGCACATGAGATGCTCTCTATAAACAGCAGTCAGAATGTTTCACACAAACTACAAATACTTTTTTCTTATGTCACCCAGACTGGCCTTGAACTTGCTATGTAGTTAAATAAGACCATGAACTCTTGACCCTCCCATCTTCACTATCCCAGTGTAGGATAAGGGAAGTGAATCACTACTCCAAAGTTTTGCCTGGTGCGGGAGATCACCAGAGCTTTGCTTATGGTTTCTTCCATGCTTGTTAGGCACTCTACCAACTCTGCCACACCCCTGATACAAAGTTGCTTTTTCTTTGATTCTATGTGTAGCCTCAGCTGCCCTGAGACTTATTATGTACACCAGGCTGGTTTTAAACTCATAAAGACCCACTGGAGTTCACTTTCCTCCACTGTGCTGAGATTGAAGGCCTGCCCCAGTCACCACACTCAATTCCTGCTTCCTTTACCTGCTCAAAACAAGAGGTAATACCAAAGATACAGGAAGAATCGAGGTGGAGAAACAAGAGTTGAAAAAAAAACAAAACAAAACAAAAAACAAAGAAAATGCAGCCTGCCAGGTTTCCTGACAGACCTCAAAGGTAAAGGCAAGAGGATTTAAGTTCAAGCCCTGACTGGGCAACCTGGTGGCACTGTGTCTCAAGATAAAATGTGTAAAAAAAGAAGTTGATGATGTAGTTTGGTGGTAGAGAGCTTGCCCAGAATGTGTGAGGCCCTGGGATCAATTCCTAATACCATGAATAAATAAATAAAACGGAAGGTCAGGGGCTCTGTCCTGGGACTCCTCCTGCACAACAGTGTTGACACTCTCCCAATGCACACATGACCAGGCTTTCTGGGGGCAAGTGGATAAATTCTCCTGAAGCCACCATGTCCTCTGCTGGCATCCTGTCAACAGATTACTTGCACCAATGGAAGGACTCCCAGAAAAGCTGCACCCCCCCCCCCATTTTCTTACTCCTTAGACATGGACAACAAAGAGGCAGAAATGGGTGCTAGAATTTGGGGGCCTTTATCACCTTACCCCACAGCTCCCCCAGACCCTCAGAGCACTGACTGCCTTTTAGAGGGTTTTTGCTACTGTGAAGCAGCCTAGGAACCCCTGAGCCACACCTTCCACCTCTTTCCACCAATATGAAGGACTTCATGAGTGATGGGCCTTGTGGTCTTCCTGGAAGCCAACAGCTGGCTAGTGCTAGCTTGGGGCCCAGATACCTTCCCCTCCTTAAATGTGGCACAAAAGTGGGGAAGAGCTCTTGAACTTGGAAACTTCAATCTCTGGACCCAAGGCCCAGGGAGCACTTAGCTCTTTCCTTCCCAAATCCTTGCTGCTGTTTAAGCTTGGGAGGACACTGGCTGGAAACCAGAGGCCCAGAACCATGGAGGCAGCCCAGAGAATTGGAAGAGAGGCACCCACTGTGGCTCCAGAGGTCTCAAGAGCATGCTCTCCTGGTTGAAAGTCAAAGAGGCAGCAAATAGAGAGCTGCAAGGCTCCTCCCTCCATCCCTACTACTGCTTATGAAGCCCACCCTCAGCCAAAGCCTTGGCTATCAAGGTTGTAAGCCAAGGAGTTTGGTGAGTGTGTGAGAAAAGGGAGGGGTTTTCTGAAGCACCAGACCTGGGAAATGGGTTAGGGAAGCCAGAGAGCAGGCTGGAAAGAGAAAGCCACATACAAATGGGGGAAGGGTGCAACAGCTGGATGGTAGGGAATGCCACAGCTGGAGATTAGAGGCATTACAGATGGAAGGGGAGAGGAACCCCGCCTGGGCATGCAGGAATGGGTGCAGCCTAATTTTCAGGTGGAGCATGATAGCTGTGTGTGTGTGTGGCGGGGGGAGGTCTGGGAACATTAGGCCTTGCCTTTCCTTTCCTTCCCTGGAGAGGGCCACAACTCCCCCTTCTTCTCTGGGTCTTGAGGGTGAGGAGAAAAAGGACGTGTTCTTGCCCGCTGTCCTTTAAGTCTTCCCCTGGCCACCTTCACCCCCACATAATCCACCACAGCTCTGGAGGCTCTTGGTCTCCAAACTGGGCCGCCGCATCCCTCAGCTTCGCCCCGGTCCTTCCAATCTCCAGGCGTCGGGTCCAGGTCCCCAGTCCCTCCATCCCACGGCCTCAGCATCCGCGAGTCACCTCCTCCCCCATCATGCCACAACTGTACCCCGACTCTCCCTCCATACCAGAATCCCAAGCCCCGAACCCATTCCTGCCCCCCACCCCCACAACTCGCCCAGGCTCTCACCTCGGGGGCTCCGCGGCCGCAGCACAAAAGGCGGCGCTGCAGCAGCAGCTCGGCTCCGGATGCTGCTCCCGCCTCCTCCTCCTCTTTCCCTCCTCCCCCCGTTGCCCTCCACCGGACCCGGGGCGCTGTCACCGGCGATGCTCTTGCGGAGCTCAGGTGCACGGGTGTCAGCCCCAGTTTTTGGCCCCCACCCCCCTACTCTAAGCCCCGTCCCCACTCGACTTGAACTCCCGCTCCTTCCAAGGCCCCCGCCCCTGGCCCCCCGGGACGGACACGCCCTGAGCGGGGGATGCTGCGCTGGAGCCGCCGGCCTCTTAAAGGAGCCCACGGCTGCCATCCGGCGCGCTCCAGGCTCGTTCCTGGCTCGCCGAGGCTCTGTGCCTCCTTCGGTGTCTCTTACGGCAGTTCCACTTTGGGCCTCATGCAGATTCTGTAAGAACCCCTTGTGACCTGTCTTATAGACTCTTTCCTATACCCTGAGAGAGCAGCTCCTCAACACACACAACGCCCTGGCGTTGGTCCCTTCTCATACAAATATCGCCAGCAGGTCTGCCCTTGTCACTGCTCCAGTTTCGCCCAATTGGAATCCACCCAGTCGTACGTCCCATCCCTCCTGGATGACCCCTCATTATCATTCCAAGATTCTTCTACCTCCAGCCCCATTCCCTTAGCAAGACATCTCTTCCTAGACCCATTCTTAAAACACTCTTTGAATCACGTTTTTCATGATATCTAGCTGTTTCTTCCTCTGTCCAAGGTCACAAGATTTCCCCTACATCCTGTACTCTGGTGACTTGTTTAGCTCTGCGCGTAATTTACTTCGTTAATTATTCTCGTGTTCTTTCATCTGAGACTATAGAACATAGCGGAAGGTCCATCTAATGATTCTCGGGTCCTAGATTCCCGGACAGTTAAAGGGTCACTAGGGCCTATTTAAAGAGTTGCAAACGCTGACAGGCTGCGTGCAGTTAATGAAGAGAGGCAAAGGACAAGTCACAAAAAAAAAAAAAAAAAGCAGCACGTTTTCTGACACGGAGGCCCGAAACGTCTGGGACTCACACTTGTGCCTGGGGAGACAGCGTTTGAAAAACTTAAAACAGCCCCATAGCTGTGGGGGAGGCAAGGAATGGCCCACCCTCTGGGGCAGCAAAAGAAACACGCCAGCAGCCTCCACCGCCAATCACAACCCTTCCTCAAGAAGTCTGTTTCTTTCCTCGTCCCCACCCTCTGGGCCAGGTGAACCAATCGAAAAGCGCCTTGGGAATGAAGCCGCGAAGCCTGCTGCTGCGACCAGATGGCGCGCGGGTATCTGGGTTCTGTAGTTCTCTGAGGGTTGCATCCCTTACCGCCCCGCCCCCAGCCGCCTCCGCCCCGCTAGTACGCATGCTCACAGTCTCGGCCTGGGAGGAGGCAGTGCGCAAGGAAGAAGGCGGGATGACATTAGAAAACAAAAATCACTGGTAGGTTGAGAAGCTTTCGTGGAGGATCCGCTCCTCCCAGAGGGCGGTGCAGGCGCCCGGGCGAGCCACGCGGAGAGTTGTGGGGCGGGTAGCTCGACTCCTGAGGACGACACGAGGAGTCGGATGGGCGGAGGACTCCAGATCCCAGCATGCCCCACGGCGGGCCCAACCGGCCGCGACTCCGGGCTTGGCCCCGGCCCTAGCTCGTCGGCGGTGTACTGGGGCGCGTGGAGGCCGTAGTCACGGTGGCGCCCGCGGGGACGGAGGAGGGAATGAGTGAAGAGGAGCAGGGCTCTGGCACTACCACAGGCTGCGGGCTGCCCAGGTGAGCTGCCTCATTTCGATTCCTGCAGGGCGAAAAGTGTGAGGCGGTACGGAGGGTAGCGGCGCAGCCCCAGCATGCACCTGGCCTGAGTTGTTCCCAGCAAGCACTGGGGTAGTGGGCAGAGGTTCCCGGCATGCACTGGGTCAGTGGCCACCGCCTCCAGCTCTAGTTTGGGGTTGGCTTGATTCCCAGACTGCACTGGAGCTTTACTTAAGCTTTATGCCCTGATGTTCAGTGCTTTTGGTGGGTACTTGGTTCCCGAATTGCATTGTGCTAGGGGGAAATGCACGTCCAGCCAGCAGTACGGCACGGGCTTTCTCGCCTTAACTGAGAACAGTACATTTTCCACTTGCCTTGGGGTAGAGGACTTTGCTTTCTTTCCTGCACCTTAACTTTTAGCCCAGTCAATGGATGCTATACTGCCTGGGGATCCGTGGACCCTATAATGTGGCTAGGTATAATGTGACAGTGCTTGGTCAGATGGGTTCCGAAAGGGGAAGTGTGATGTTGGTCTGTGCCCCTCCCTCCCAGCATAGAGCAAATGCTGGCCGCCAACCCGGGCAAGACCCCGATCAGCCTTCTTCAGGAGTATGGGACCAGAATAGGAAAGACGCCCGTGTACGACCTTCTCAAAGCCGAGGGCCAAGCCCATCAGCCTAATTTCACCTTCCGGGTCACCGTTGGCGACACCAGCTGCACTGGTGAGGAAGGCTTGGGCAGCCTGGCTGGGGTGTGCATTCACAGGGCCCGTGACTAATATCGTGGAATCGCTTCACAGTCCTCTCCTTTAAGGCCAGGGAGGGATGTAGATATTTCAGGGGGAAAGCCACCGTCTGAAGGTGGAGAGGACCTGAGAGAGTCAGGTGAGAACAGGAAATCTCACAGGGATCTGCTACTCTTAGCACCTTAGATGAAAAGTAGATGAGACAGTGCACTCTGAATGGGTATTTGGGGGAGCAAGCACACACTCTGCTGGTCTCGTCCCATATTGAGCATGAAGGGTTTAGTATCAGAAATTAGATGACAGGCCCATTAGCACATTCCTAATAAGTGGCAGAGCAGAGCTTTGACTTTAGAACTGATCCTTTGTTGTCTCTATTGCCTATTTACTGAGGGAAAAGAAAGTACTTTTGCTGAGGAAAGGAAGACACCTCCCTCTCCCCAGCGTTGGGAGCTCAGAAGTCCTGCCTTGCATGACTTAATTATGGGAGCTAACTAGAAGATAAGGGCTGCTCTAGGCCCATTTACATTGTGATAAAACACCTTAACTAAAAGCAGCTTAGGGGAGGAAAGGCTTGATTGGTTTACAGCCATCATTGTGGGGAAGGTAGAAATTCATATCCACAAAGCAAAGAGCAGAGAGAATAAACTCATCCTTGCTGCCTGCTGTTCCACTCGACACTACAGCTGACCAAGGAGCTCACTTCACAGCCACAGAAGCACAGCAGGGAAAATGGCAGGACCGCTTGCCCGCCAAGGGATGACACTACAATAGTTGGGCATTTCTACCTCAATTAACAATCAAGACAGTTTGCCACAGACATGTCCACAGGCCAGTTTGATCTAGGCAATTCCCCAATAAAGCCTGTTCTTTCAGATGATCCTAGGTTGTGACAAGTTGACAGTTAAAGCTAACTAGGACAAAGGCTATTTCAGCAATCAGCAGAACCCTTCCAGTCTGGCAGGGGAGGTTGGTCAGAGGGCTGTTCACTCCCTCTGACTGTGAGAAGAGAGGCTGTGGGGGCTGGTTTCTCTGCTGTCCTGCTGGTGACCTCCAGTATTGCCCCACCCCTTTTCTTAGGTCAGGGCCCCAGCAAGAAGGCAGCCAAGCACAAGGCAGCTGAGGTGGCCCTCAAACACCTCAAAGGGGGGAGCATGCTGGAACCAGCCCTGGAGGACAGCAGGTGAGGGAGGAGCAGAAAAGGCACACTAGAAGCCCTTCTGAGAACCAGGCCTTCTCACCACCCACTTCCCTTCCTAAGCCAGGCCTGGTGACTCATGGCTGCTGACCTGGCCCCTTCCTGAGAATTTCCTCTAGGATACTTCTAGGGTAATAGCCCCTTGATGGGTGGTGGCTACTCTGGGCCCATAAGAGGGTGGAGACTAAGGCTGATAAGGCTGATGGTCCCCAAATGCCCCCTTTCTGGCAACACGACTTTCCCTCTTCTACATTCAAGTTGGATGCTTGTTGGGTAGGAAGAAACTCTTTTCTGAGCCCTACCCTCACCCCAGGCTCAGTGCTTTTGAGCCAGTGTGGGTCAGCAGAGGATCCCAGGAGGAAGGGCTGTTGTTGAGGCTCTCTTGAGTCTGGACCAGGGGGAAGGAATTCTCTCAGGGGATGGAAAGGTCAAAAGGACCTCACATCCCTGTTCTCTTCTACATGGGTGTGAATCCAAGGCGCCCTTCCCCTTGGGAAGTTCTTTTTCTCTCCTAGACTCTTCATTGCCTGAGGACACTCCTGTCATTGCTGCAGAAGTTGCCGCCCCTGCTCCATCTGCTATACTAACCAGGTATCTTGAGTTCCCTGACATCTCAGAAGGAGGGAGGCCCCTAGCTTCATAGCCCTTGGATCCAGGCAGGTTAGGATAAGGAAGTCTTTAAACACAGAATGGAAGAATTGAAGAATTTGTACTAGCTCATTGGTAAGCTTGAGATAGGTAATTTATGATGTTTAATAGCCATGTGAAGGATGTTAGATTGTTTAAACAGGCTCCATTTTCTGAGTTGGCTACAGCCGGTCCTGTGTTTGAGACCCAGAAGGTATTTCCAGGACTGGCTGTACAGTCCCTTTACCTCTGTCATAGGGATACTGCTTATGTATTTCCACATCAGAATGCTCCTGGGAACTAGCAGGGGCTAGCTTGATGGGGGGGGGGAGGGTGGGGAGCAAGGCTGGGTATTTGGACTGATATAGCTGCCTGCCAGGTGAGAAATTGGGAGACGGTGGCAGTGGCTGGTACTTGAGCCCATGACCAGTCCAGAAGGACCTGTTTTCCTCAGCATTGGTCTGGGCTCTTTTTCCTTCAGGAGCCCTCCCATGGAGATGCAGCCCCCTGTTTCCCCTCAGCAGTCTGAGTGCAATCCTGTTGGTGCTCTGCAGGTGTGCCTCATCTTCATTTTCGTGTGTGCTGTTTTCCCTGAACTAGGGCTTGTGAGGCAGGGGTGTGTGTACTGTGGAAGGGGGTGATTATTCTTCTCACCCAAACGCTGAGGCTCATGGGTAGAAGGCCATGTGGCTAAGGAGCCTTTCCTCACTCAGACTTGGGCTCCCTGTGTCTTTCAAGGAACTTGTGGTGCAAAAAGGCTGGCGTTTGCCAGAGTACATGGTGACCCAGGAGTCTGGGCCTGCTCACCGCAAAGAATTCACCATGACCTGCCGGGTGGAGCGCTTCATTGAAATTGGTAACTGGGGACGGGGTTCACTCATCCTGTTTCTGCCTCACTCTGACCCTGAGCATGAAGTGTTTTTTTTGCCTAGCAGTGTTCTATCCCAGCTTTCTTTGCAGCCCCTTGCTTAGCTCTTACTCCCTGTGTCTTCCTTGCTCCTGCCTATCTACCCCCTTCTCTCTGGCCCACCAGCTTCTCAGTGAAAAGGACAGGCCTTCAGCTCCTCTTTGCAGTGATACCCCATTGAGGGTTCCTCAATCTAAATGTAACTTGGAGGGACGCATTGGCCTGTTAGAAATCCTCAAGTCCAGCAATCCTTCCCCACACTCAGGCAGTGGCACTTCCAAAAAGCTGGCAAAGCGTAATGCAGCAGCTAAAATGCTGCTTCGAGTGCACACAGTACCCCTGGACGCCCGGGATGGCAACGAGGCAGAACCTGATGACGATCATTTTTGCATTGTAAGTGGTGTGTGTGGGCTTGCTGCGTGGTCCACACTGCAGGTCGTGGTGGGGATTGGGTTGGGTCTGTGAGTGTGGGCCTGCTTCTTACCAAACTACAGGGCGTCCTAAACTTGTGAACCCAGCAGCCCCTCAACCTGCTCTACACTCACTGGTGATAGCTCGCCTAGGGCAAAGCCCCTGTAGGCAACTTTTACTGGGGTGAGGAAGGCTGCCTGGCCATTAGACCAGAAGGCAGAGCATGCCAGAGCCTTGGGTCCCACAGTCCTTAGCGCTTTCTCATTCTCATCTCATTAGGGTGTGAGCTCCCGCCTGGATGGACTTCGGAACCGGGGGCCAGGCTGCACCTGGGATTCCCTGCGCAATTCTGTGGGAGAGAAGATCCTGTCCCTTCGGAGTTGCTCTGTGGGCTCTCTAGGGACTTTGGGCTCTGCCTGCTGCAGTGTCCTTAGTGAGCTCTCTGAGGAGCAGGCTTTCCATGTCAGCTACCTGGACATTGGTATGGACAGCTAGGGGGTTGTGGGTGGAGGGGGCAGGACCAGAGCAAGTATAAACCGGTTAGGAGATGGGTGACGTAAGCCCTATTTGGTGCCCCCTCCCACTGCTTCCCTTTTCTTTTCTTGGTTTCTAGAAGAACTGAGCCTGAGTGGGCTCTGCCAATGCCTAGTGGAACTGTCCACCCAGCCAGCCACTGTGTGTCATGGTTCTGCAACCACCAGGGAGGCAGCCCGAGGTGAGGCTGCTCGCCGTGCCCTACAGTACCTCAGGATCATGGCTGGTAGCAAGTAGCACCCTGGCTGCAGTGATGGATGTATACCTTTTACTTTTTGCTCCTCCTGAGCCCGGGCCCTTGCAGCAACAATGCTCTGGAGCCCTCCAGAGGTGCTGTCTTTACCTCTGGCACTGCCTGCCTGCCTTGAGACTGAGGAAGGCACAGGCAAGCAAGGAGCCATGAAGCATAGGACCCCAGCCAGCACAGGGTCTGCTTTCATTCTATGGATGACGAATGAAAAGCAAATTGGAGTTCTATTGGAGTCCACAATAAATGCTGCTCTTTGGCTTCCTAAACTCTGCTTTCTCTGGCCCTGGGTCATGTGGTTGTCAGAGGAATAAAGAATAAACATGGTATGTTTATTTTACTGATTCCCTGTTGCTGCAAGCAGGTTAGGTGCAAGAAAGGGAATTTGATTGAATGGAGGTGAAGGGGGCTATGCTTCATGCCCTTGAGCTCCTCCCATTTCCTGAGTGTTGTCCAAACACATAGAATCACAAGCCAGACCATTTTATTTGGGGGGACATTTGGCACACAGGGTGGTGATTTTGCATGCAGACATCACAGAGGATGAGGCTGTTACTTCTTCCCAAAGCGCTGAGGGGCAGCCAGGCTCCAGAACTCTCTAGCCCGGGGACTTAGCTGCTCTTTGCTCCAGGACCCCCAGGCACTTCTGCCAAACCTTTGGAGAGATTCATCCTCAGTTGAAGTTCCCTCTGTTTTATCTTCCTCTGCCCTCCACCCTTCCCAGCCTCTGCCTGCTGAACCTCACCTCTGGGGCTGAAACAGGAAGGGTGGACTCTTGCCAGCTCTCTCCTTGGCCTGTAGCAGAAAACGCAAGAGGGACCCAGGAGTCTGGGCATACTGTGATAGGTAGGGTCCCTCATCTTCTTCCTGTGATGAGAAGGTGACGAGGGGAAAAAGCAATGTCCTCCTGGATACTGAAGACATGAGGGAAAAGAATGGCTTCCAGGGGCAACATGCATAGGCAGAGGAGCCTTTTCCCTTAGAAGCCACACCTCATCAAGGCCTTAGCAGCCTGGAAATATCAACACCCCCCCCCCCCCGCCTGTGTCACAAGATTCAGCTGGGGGGTAAATGGTGTGGAGAAGGGTGGTCACTCACTGCAAAGACTTGGTTTCCATCTTGGTTTCCTGGTTCTTCAGCGTGGCCCCAGTCCAGCAGCAGCAGCAGCAGCACAGCAACCCGCTTGGAATCCATGCTGCCATCCTCCTCCCCACTGGCACACCATCCTCTTATACCTGCTGTCCCCCACCCCTACCATAGCAGCAGCCTGGGGGGAAATTTAGACAGACATGGCTCTATTAAGAGCCACCTGGGATCCCCCCTCCCATACCCCTCTGGGGACTTTCTGCTCTCAGCTTCCTATCTCAGCCTAAGCCTGGAGTTATAGACTTTATTAGATGCATAAATCCTTTCTCCAGAGCTCAGGAAGCATCATTAATTGCAGACAGTTTGTCAGAGCTAGGCCCTGGGGGGCCTTATAAGAACCCCCAATCTTTCAACAGGTTGGAGAGCTTCAATTGATCAACTCTTCCTGACTGGATTGAGTGTTATTTCCTGGATAGGAAGGTAGGATCACAGCCCATTCCAATTCCTGCTCCTTCTGGTGAGGTTAAACATGGATTTACCTATGGACAGTAAAGTGAGTTACAGGACACATGAGTCTTATTGGCAGCCCATCTTTGTTAGAGAACTGGGGAATGGGACTCCACAGCTGAATCTCTGCTGCCACCTTGTGGCCACTACTCTTTACTGTCAGGTCCAACCATTCCCTTTTCCAAGCCCTTTTATCTAGGATTTAGGGACAGAGCTTCTCTCTCATGGGCATTGCCTCTGCCTGGCTCTGGTTCTAATATGCTACTGGAGCTGGCAACTAGAGTCCTGCTTCAAGGAAAGAGAGAATCACTCCAGATCAGGGAAGAGCCCTTCAAAGGAGCTGGTCCTAGCCTTACCTGGTGTGCACATATTAGTGTGCCATCTCTCTAGCCTAAACTGAAGAAGGACTACGGTCAGGGTTCTGACTTAGCCATAAGCAAAGCAAGCCACCCACATTCTCAGCCTTGCCTTCCTCACTTACAAACGAGAAGCATTTGGGATACCTTTTGTAGCAAAGCACAGAGCTGGTATTTTCCAAAAGTCAACTGTAATTACCTTTGCTCTCCTCCCCCACTCCAGTCCCAGGGAACTTACCATCTCCAGAGACTTTCTTTGGACAGATTTCTCCGTGTGCCAAGCTGGTGTTAGTTTCTTGGTAGCCTCCATCAGCAGTCTTAGCTTATTCCATGGATTCTCAGAACATCTTTCACCCCATATGTAAAAAGCCCTCCACACATTCCACTCATCCCTGCCTTTTTTGTTTAAGGGACAGTGCTTTATTGTGACCAGTTTACATTTAGTTTTATAGATAAAAGGTGTTTTTTTCTGTTAGTTTTGCGGTGTTGGGGGAATCAAATCCAAATCTAGGGTCTTGTGTATGTTAGGCTGTACTTTAGAGGGGTATCCTGAGTTCTACATTGGGTTTCTGTCTGGATGGTCTAGATACAGTGCATCTATCTAATGGAGCAGCCTAGACTTGGGTGAACATTCTGTAAGCTGTCTCATGATTTTCCCATAAAATCTGTCATTCACTATGGTCATGTCTTAACAGTTCACTGATGCTTTTTGTTGTTTTGGGTCGCTCTCTCTTTAAAAGAGGGTCTCACTATTTTTTTTAAATATATTCATCTTTATTATCACTCAGACCAGAAATTTTTTATTGTGTATACCACATTCTGCCTGCATGTATGACCGAAGGCCAGACAGAGGGCACCAGATCTCATTATAGATGGTTGTTGAGCCACCATGTGGTTACTGGGAATTGAACTCAGGACCTCTTGAAGAGCAGTCCCTGCTCTTAACCTCTGACCCATCTCTCCAGCCCCCGGGTCTCACATTTAGCCTTGGCTGGACTAGAACTTGCTATGTAGACTTACCTGCCCCTCTGCATTCCAAGTGCTGGGATTAAAGGCCTGTGCCACCATGCCCAGCTTGTTTTCTAAGATTGAGATTCTGTATGTAGCCCAGTATGTTGGTCTGGCCTTTGTTCTCAGCCTCCCAAGTGCAGGGATTACAGATGTGCATTACCAACACCTGGCAGGAGTTTTGCTCTGTTTTTTCTTTTGTTTTTTCTTTGAGACACGGTTTCTCCATGCAGCCCTGGTTGTCCTGGAACTTGCTCTGTAGATCAGGCTGGCCAACTCACTGAGGTCTACTTGCCTCTGCCTCCCAAGTGCTGGGATTAATGGTGTGCGCTGCCACTGCATAACAGGAGTTCAGCATTTTCCCTTTGTTCTTGTAATTCACTCTGCGACTTCTATAAACTTCAGTTTATCCTCAATAAAATGAAGCAACCTGCATGCTGGAGGCTGTGAGTACAGTCTCCCAAGCAACAACAATCCTAACTGCTCCTGACATCAAGAGGCTGTCATGAATAGTAAATGGTGGGAATGCACACCAATCCCACTGGACCACTAACAGAGCAGTCACTGTGGGGGTACCACATTGCTGGGGTACCAGGGGTCTGGGCTAAAGCTGCATTCAGAAAGAAAGCAGCTGACTTCTAACTGGAGCAGGCACCTCCACCTCAACATAACTTAATCCTTTGAACCTGTTTCATTGTCTTGCTTTAGGATTCCCAACTCCCAGAGTTATTACTTATTTATTGATTGAAATACGTGGTCTCAGCCAGGAAGTGATGGTGCATGCCTTCAGTCCTAGCACTCAGGAGGCAGAGGCAGGTGGATCTCTGAGTTTGAAGCCAGCCTGGTCTACAGAGTGAATTACAGGACAGCCAGGGCTGTTGTATAGAGAAACCCTGTCTGGAAAACCAACCAACCAATCAACCCATCAACCAAATAAAGAAAAACAGGGTCTCACTTTGTAGCCCTGGCCTGGAACTCAATATGTAGACAAGACTGGCTTATTTTTATTTTTAGTTGCGTGGATGTCTGCTCTCATGTATGTGCGTGCAGGTACCTGCTGAGGCCAGTCCAGAATAAAATACTCTGGAGTTGGAGTTCCAGACAGTTGTGAGCTGCCTGACCCGAGTCCTCTAGAAGACTGACACTTAACCACTGAGCTATCTCTCCAGCCCCTCTCCCAAGTGTTCTTTCTTTCTTGAGCCCCTATGTGCTCCCTTTTTATTTATTCATTTACCTGGGAGTAAGAGGAGACACATGCCCCACAGAGTATATGTCAGTTCTTACCTTCTACCACATGGGTCCAGAGATCAAACTCAGCTCTTTAGGCTTGGTGGTGAGGACCTTTACTGCTGAGCAATCTTGCCAGCCCTACACAGTGAGGACCAACAACAGTGTATCCACTTCTGGGATCTGTCCTACCAGGAACCTCAGAGGTGCCTGTTCTGTCTTTCGTTGAGTTCTTCAGACTGTTTGACTGTTCACTTTCAATGGTAATTATAAAATACTCAGACACAAGAGGAACCAGTAGATCACTTGTTCCTTTCTTCACCCTTAAGCATTCATTACCTGTAAGCTTTTATCTGCTTCTAAACAGATCTACCTCATGTTTCCAGGCTTTTTCCTCTTTTTAATTTTTTCCTTTTATTTGAGAGAGAGAGAGAGAGAGAGAGAGAGAGAGAGAGAGAGAGAGAGAGAGAGAGAGAGAGAGAGATGTCTGTGTGTCGGGGAGGGTGTTGAGCAGGTGAGTGCAGTGCTTGTGGAGGCCAGAAGAGTGAGGACATCAGATCCCCTGGAGCTGGAGGGTGGCTGTGAGCCAACCAACATGGATGTAGGAACCAAACTTGGATCCTCTGCAAGAGCAGTCTGTAGTCCTTACCACATCTTTCCAGCCCTTTCTCCCCTCTGTAGAAAGCTTGCCTTTGTCTCGTGTATACTCCCCAGTTTCTTTCTTGAGAGTTGGAACTTTTTTTCCTTTCAAATGTTGGAAGAGGATGATAACAAAACCCTGACAGAGAAGAGGTCCCTGGTCTTCAGGCACTCCCATTTCCCATTTAAAGGGAGCACACATTAAGTTTTCCAGTCAGTATTCTGGTGATGCCTTGTCTCTGAGGCAGTTCAAAGAAGGGAGAGGATGACCAGACACGAATGCCCAGTTAGTCATCAGGAGTGGCTAGGGGCCCCAAGGGTCTGAATAGAGAAGCATCAAACATACCAGTGATTCTCTTGATAGTTTAATGTTATATTTGCAGCATAAATAAGGCACAGTATATGTCAGGGCAAAGGACGGAGGGAGAAGGCAAGGCTGGGTGATAACTACTAAATGGCATGGGGGAAGTAAGAAGGGACGGTTAGGGAGATGAGCTCAAAGCTCCTGCCTCAGCCCCGCCCCAGGAGATTGTGAGAGCCTGCTCACAGGGGTCATGCTGAATTGGGTAGAGGGAAAGGAGGAAAGACAGTCTTGTAACAAAACAGCCCATAGCACTGCATCCTCCCACCTGTCAGGGTCTACCACTGGAGCCTGGGAGACCCAGACTGGGTTGAGCTCCTTGAGGATGGAGAGGTATTGCTACATGTCAAAAATATATAGGTGAACAGAGATATATTCATAGATACACATTTCTTCTCAACAGACACTTTATCAGGATGTAGCAGACTCCACTGTGGGAATGGAGGCTAATCTCCCTGCTTGAAAGAGGTGTGTGTGTTTGTGTGTGTGAGCACACGTGCACAGGGAGAAACTGGACAACTATGGCGCCTGCTGATTTTGTTGTTTGTTTTGAGACAGGGTCTCTGTGTAGCTCTGGATGGCTTTGAACTCCTTATGTAGATTAGGTTGGCCCTGAACTCATAGAGATTCTCCTGCCTCTGTCTCCAAAGTGCTGGGATCAAAGATGTGCCCCACCACTCCTGGCATTCTTAATGTAACTGCTGGTTCTTAATGTAACCAAAAATGCAGAGTGAGAAGCCTGCAAGGGAATATGGTAAGACCTGTCCAGAACAACACAGGAAAACATTTTATTAGCTTAGACTGGAAGGCAGACAAACCTAGAATTTGAGATGAGTGATATGGTGGTAGCTGTTTGGGAGGGACTGAGGGAAATAAAAAACTCAATGCTAAGGCAGAGGATACATTTAAAGTAATCCTTGTCATCCCAAAGCTAAGCCTGTCTCCCAGGGACTCATTCATGCATTAGTGTGTACTAGAAGCACAGAGTGCTTGTTAAAGCTCACCTTCAGGGTGTCCAACTCAGGAGGTTGGGATGGTCAAGAGTGTGCATTTCTAGCAAGCTCCAGATGATGGTGCTGCTGACGCTGCTCTCAGACCATGTTCTGAGAACCACTGCCCTAAGGTAAAGTCAACAAAACTAGTGCTCACAGGCACTTAACAGCTAAAACCTTACTCACCAGTAGCTGGGGCATAGTCTACGAGCTCCACATTAAAAAACAAAACAAAAGCCAAAGAAAACACCAAGTATCTAAAATAGAAACTTGCATCTACAAGGACATAAGCTGCCTTAACCTGCTCTACCCTCACCAGCCTTCATTCATTCTGGGGTAGGATTTTACCTCAAAGTTTAACAGTGCAGAAGGAGGCAATGTTGGCCAGCAGGCACTGTGCTTATTCTGGTGGGGTCACCACTCTGGTTGGAGTAGGAGGATTTATCTATTCACATGCATGTGTATAGAGAGAAACAGAATTTGTAAGAAGAATGTCTAACTGGATTGTAGTGGGGTGGGTTCTTCTAAGAGGCCTCAGTGTCCTCATCTGTCCTGCTCATCCAACCTCTCACTCTGGACAAACATATCTACACAAAGGAGGACAAGGTTATCAACAAAGGCACGTGTGACACATCTAGAAGATTGGAGTGTAAACAGACTGACTATAATGTATTTCTTTTTTGTGGCTATAGTAGATAATATTAATAGATATGTGACCTGGGGATGGGAAAAAAGTTATGAAAGGGACAAACTGGGGAGCATAATCTCAGGAGTTAGCACCTTTGGTGGTTCAGGCTGTCGATAGTACAGGGTATAGTGAAGCATTTAATCTCATAGGATGATGGTATGGGAGGGTGGGCAGGGCTCTGAGGAAATGAATCAAGAAAAGGACTCAAGAGCTACAGAATGGGAGAGAAGGCAGGCTGCAGGGCAAGACTCACCAGCACAGCTCCCTAAATATGTGGTCTGGTGCTGACACCCATGGGCAGGAGTGCAGGAAGGAGGCAGGCAGGTTTAGGGTGTTTAATCAACAGGAAAGAAGTAAGCAGCCATGTCTTTTCTAGTTCTGGGAAGCTTCTCAGTCTTCCTAGCTCTGAACAAGCTTTGTTATGTGGGAGTGGAATACCAAGGGCAGAGAGAAGAGTCCTCAGACATCACATTCTCAGCTCCTTTCTGATAGGTTCTTAAGAAAGGCTCAGTGGATTATATAAAACAGAGCACGAAGTTTTACATAAAGAGGAGTTAAAACTGGAGGACATCCATCTAACACCACAGAGAAACACAAAGATTATTAGATGACAACCCACAAGGACACACTCCAAATCTCTCCTTAAGGAAACCAAAAGTACTATGAGAAAGAATTCAGAGTTTCATTCATGACTGTATAGAAGTCTCAAATACACATGAACGAAGTAAGTAATTGTATATAAAAACCTCCAAAGTAAACAAAACAGTGAGTAAGCTGGAGGAGGAAGTCAGAAATATGAAGGGAATTTTAGTGAGGGTATTCAAACATGGAAAAGGAACCAAATAGAAATTAACATGAAGGAAACAAGTGAAAAACCTCACCAGAAAGCATCACTAAGAGATAAGATCAAGCAGTCTGAGAGTGGAGGACAAAGCTGAGACAATAATATACTCAGACATTATATTTAAGTTAACATGAGCAGCATTTCCAAAAAGCTTGGGATAAAAGATCAACAAACCTCAGAACCCATGGGGTAGAAGGAGGACCTGAGATAAATTCAAAAGAAATAGTGAATTTAATGAAATTATAGCCCAAAATTTCCTAAACCTAGAGGCAGAAATTGATGTCCAAATACAAGAAACACACAGAACCCCAAAACATGGCCAGAGACCCCTCTATGACACATCACAGGATGTCAAGAAGGATTTGTTGACATCCTCTATGAATCTGGTTCTGGTTCACATAAGTCTAGAAGGCAAAGGTCTGGATAATGACTGCTGGCAGCAATAATGTAGGTGACATTCCCCTTGACTATAAGAAGCTTGATCATAAGCAGTTATTTTGTGTGTTTTTTTTCTTTTTCTTTTTTTTTTTTAAAAAGAGTAAAATTCAGAACTGACTACAGTGGTATCTGGGGTTGTCCTGTCCTGTCTTAATTTCAGTGTTGCCTCCCTACTGCAGTCCTGGTGGTACTTGACATCATTAAGGTCCCTAATACTAACGTTCTGTTATGAAAATAAAAGACTCCAGAGAAGTAGGCATGAGAGTAAATCAAGTGACAAAGAACCTCTGCATATACTAAATGTCCACATGGGGTTAGGCTGGTAGGATACAGATGAAGTGACACAGACTCATAATTTTAAAAACCCTTGGCTGATGGGGGAAGAAAAATAGCCAAGGGTCTATGAAGGCTCCTTGGGAGCCAAAAACTCAGTTATGCTTTAGTGCTAGGCTGCTAGTAGGAAGATAAGACAATTAAAAAAAGAAAAAAAAAAAAAAAAGAAAGAAAAAGAAAAAAAAGGATGCCTGGTGGTGGTGGCACACTTTTTAATCCCAGCACCTGGGAGGCAGAGGCATTTCTCTGAGTTCAAGGCCAGCCTGGTCTGCAGAGTGAGTTCTAGGACAGCCAGGGCTACACAGAGAAACTCCATCTTAAAAAAAAAAGACCAAAAAAAAAAAAAAATTTAGAAAATTTATAAACAGGAAACAAACAACAAAAAAAACCCAAAACAAAAAACAATCTAAGAAGCAGCCATCCAAAGAAGTCCTGAGCACAAACTACGGCTGTGAGTTTCTAAAGCCAAGTGAAATCCCTGGGGATGGTAACCTGCCCTTGACCATCTGGTGACATTTGCTAGCCTTGTCACCTCAGGGGCTGTTCCTGTTGAGTCCCTGGTGGTAGGGATGAGAAAACCATCTCCTGTTTTTTCACTGGCTGTGGCTTGATCAGCACTGACCCTAAAGAGAAGGAAGGAAAACTTACATAAAATGCAGCAGAACATGTCACAGGAAGGGCTCACTAGTCTAAGCTCTGAGGAAATAATCATGTAAGACAGAGCATTTTCTTATTTTTCCATGACAATAAATTTTGGAAGACAAAATAAAAAAGGAAGCAAGCAGTTACTCTGCACAGTTAAGATGGAGGCAGAAAAGAAGACTCCTGGCTTGAGCAGATGGCAGAAGGTGGCTCTGGGACAATTGGGACGGTTTTCTACTCAAGAGCTATTAAAGCTGACCTATCTATCCACAGGCCTCTGGCTCTGGAAGAGACTGCATAGTTCAGAGCCAAGGAAAGATAAGGAAAAGGAGGGGTGTATTTCTCTCCCTGTAACCCACCAAATAAGGGTAGCCAATAGCCATAGTCAACAATCTCCCAGGCAGATAGGCCATATCCTGAGCGCTTTGCTGAAGTTATACTTTTCCTCTTTTCTCTCCACTTACTCTTGTACTCAAAAGCTGCTCAGAACCTTGACCACATTGTTTCAGAGTCCTGGAGCTGGTGCCTTGGACAAACACTACACTTGCAGGACAGAGAACAAAAAAACAAGTTGGAAGAAATTTCAGGACTAGAGAAACCTAATGGCTAGGGTAGGAACCTGGTGAGAGAAAGAGGTGATGGACACTGGTGGGTATAAAACATACCTCAGAAAAGAAGGGGAGGCTGAGAGCTGTGAGAGGAAGAAAAGAATAAGAGAATGAAAGCAGCTCCTGCTTGACAACCTCCAGGAGGGCTGATCTTAAGTAGCTATGGTAGGAAAAGGCATTGATGTGGACATGGGAACAAAGTGGGAGAAGGAGCACAAAGATGACCAAAGATGACAATATGTAGACTTTAGCCAATAAACTACTGTAAAACATGAAAGAATTAATTAATCCAGTAACCTGATGGAACAAGTTTTAAGTTACACTGTTCCTGTCTGCCCTGAAGATTAAAACTGGAGGGTAGGGAGGGAGACAGGGAAGCCCAGTTAGATCCCAGGCTCTCTCCCTTTTCATTGCCACTAACAATAAGGCCACAAGATGAGGTTTCCAAGGCGTAGTGGGGAGGTAGGAAAGACCCCACCACTAGACTAAGGAAAGTCAAGAGACAAAATGAGGTACCCAATAGATATGGAAATGAAAAATGATTCAAACTCTCAGAGTTTTACTTCTTTTTTTTTTTTTTTTTTTTTTGGTTTGTGTTTGTTTTTGGTAGCAGATAGGAATAAGGAATAAAGCACATGGAAGAGGTGGAAAATACTGCTACTTCATACATCAAAGGGATTACATTCTCAATAAGTGAATGTTTTCACTGCAATTAGGAAGGGGGGAAGAGATAAATAAGCAGCTATTGGGAGACAAAGTCCTGAGTGCATGGGATGGCTGGGGTTGGGATAGCAAGTAACATGCCATCAAATCTAGTCTCCCTCTATCTGGCAGAATAAGAAGATAACAGCCACAGCTCAATGGGAGGAGAGGAAGAGGACACTGAGAAACCCCAAACCTACAAGTGCAAGGGTTAGTGTTAAGAGACAGGTACACATGCATCAGGGCCAGGGGTGATTGCTTAGACCATATGGAAAGGCCTTTGGCTGTAGATACATAAGAAACCCCACCTTTGGGGGATAATCTATGTTGCTTTGGGGCCAGAAGCCCCTAGTACAGGTGTCAAGCATACATGATCATGTGGCTAAAGAAAAAAGCCCGACATCTGTCCATACTCACAACACACATTTCTTCCTCTCCCAAGCTGCCACATCCAAGGCAGAAGGAAAGGGTAAGTTGATCTCTCTCTTGGCTCAGGCAGGCGAGCTCTGGCTGGGGATCTCTCCATCATGGGAGGCATCATCTGCCCGCAGACTGTGACTGTGGGGTCATGATCACATGTGATTGTATGGGCATGCTTAGTTCTGTCCTTTGGCTGGCCATCTGAGTGAGGACTGAGGTGGCCACAGCTTCAGCTGCAGATCGAACACTAAGGCCATTGCTAGGGGCTGTTGCAGAACTGTGCTGAATTACCGGGGCTGGAGAACCCGTTGGCTCTGAGCTTTCCTTGGGACTTTCTGCCAAGAAGGACACACAGTAGAGAGCAAGTGGTCAGAAAACAGGACACAGGAACAGAAAGGACCATCTTTTGTCATAATTACAAAGAATACAAAGGAAAATGAATCTCATATTTCTTTTTGGAGAAAACTCTCCAGAATCCTGACCTCAAGTCATGAACAATCTGGAGAACAAGAAGGTACAAGAAGCAAGAACTGAGCCAAAGTGGAGCATGGCATCACATTTAATGCACTGTGATGGAGGAGGTTCTGTATTTTCATTCCTAGGTGGGTAAAAGTCCCTTTCTAAAGCCTGTCCTCGATCTATTACCACAGTGAAAGTCACTTGTTTCCTCCAAGAAAAACTTTTACAGGGATATGGATCTACTGGCCACAGAAAGCAATAAATCACCCCCCCACACACACACACACATTTTTTTTTTTCTGAGACAGGGTTTCTCTGTGTATCCCTGGCTATCCTGGAAATCGCTCTGAAGACCAGGCTGTCTTGTCCTCTGTGCTTTCAGAACAGACATTCATTTATTCATCAGGCGTTTACTGAACATCATATACATGGGAGGGCACTGGAGTATACAGCAGAGGCTCCCAGTCCAGGGCCCATTTATCTGTTCTTGCTTTATTCACAGGTTCACAATGAATCGATGAGAGGTAGGGACAATGCCTTTATCTTATGTCATTTTTTCTTATATAATGTGGATGTCTCAAAGTAGTAATTAAATGCATCTTTGTTGTAATAAATAAGTATTTTAGTGGACTATCTACCAGTCAGAATTACTGCAGGGATTGAGTAGAAAACTATGTACTGACTGCAAACTGAAGAACACTTTTCCTCTTTAGCCCATGAAGGGGGTCTGAAATAACTGATCTAGGTAGATTGCCTGTGCACCCCTGATGTCTCCAGCAGAGTATCAGATTTTGCACCTTCACTGTCTACAATATAAAAGCCAAAGCCATTGTTATAATCAAGATTGCATGTGAAATGCTCCTAATACTTTTCCATCTCATTCCAATGATGTTGTCCCCATCCAGCCACATTAGCCTTTCTCTGTATTTGAGGCAAGTCTCTCTGTACATCTCTGGCTGACCTAGAACTCATGGGGTAGACCAGGTTGGCCTTGAACTTGCAGTAGCCCTCCTACCTCTACCTCCTGAGTGCTGGGACTGTAGGTACAGACCACAATGCTTAACCCTTTCCTTCCTTCTTTTTTTGTTTGCATTTTTCAGACAAGGTCTCTCACTGTATAGCTCAGGATGGCCTTGAATTTATGAACCTCCTGTCTCCACCTCCTTGGTGGTGGGATTACATTCTTAGCACCATTTCCAGCTATATTAATGTTATTATTTTAAGATTTATGCCAGGTATGGTTGTGTATGCTTTTAATCCCAAGCACTTTGGAGGCTGAGGCAGGCTGATCTCTGGGAGTTCAAGGCCAGCCTGGATACGTAGAGAGTTTAAAGGCAGCCAGAGCTACACATATGTCTATAAACCATGCATATACTTGGTGCCTGAGGCATCTAAAACTGAGGCATCAGATCAAATGAATGGGAGTTACAAGCAGTTATGAGCTGCCACATGAGTGTTGGGAACTAAACCCAGGTCTTCTGCAAGAGCAGTAAATGCTGTTACCCACTGAACAATCTCTCTAGTTCCCAGCTGTATTATTTTTTGTTTTTAAACTTACTATATATTACATATTTCCCTTATTATTTTTTTTTTTTACTGCTCTTACCTACTAAAATACAAACTCTTCAATGACAGGAATCTAATCCAATCTGTTTGGTTCTTGTTATTCCGTATGTGCCTGGCACAGAACAGAGACTCAGTACCTGCTTAACAAATTAATGCACCCTGAAGTACATATTAAAATTTAAATAAATAATTAAAGATTCCTGAAATTTTTCTCAGAATACATTTCTGAAATGATAAAGACAATTAGTGGAAAAACTATTTGCTATATCTAATATTTCTATGTGTTTATTTAATCTGTAAAGGGAAATTAGCAATTTTTAGTTTTTATTATACATAACAAACTATTCATTATAATATTTATTTTATAGTAGTGCTAATGCTGAGCCCAATTCTATAAATATTTGATTACAGACTGAAACAAAGACCATTATAAAGATGAAATCTGCTCCCAAGTCCTCATTCTTCAACTCCTAGGCATTGTCAGCTGTTCATCTTTTCTCCAGGACAAGACTGTGATTGGTAATTTCCTACTGTGTGTGACTTCTGAGTTTTCTCACTTACAAATTGAATGGCTGCTTCATGGGAGAATTGTGAGGATGGCAGATAAAATGGGCCCAAGAAATATTGCTGCTTCTTTCCAACTATTAAAGATAATTAGGCTAATTCTATATTACTGTCCAAGCTTTACTTTTTATTTGTTTACTTGATAGAAAGCTTCATGTAGCTCAGGCTTGACTCAAACTTTGGCTATAATTGAGGACCTTGAACTGATTATCTTCCTTGCTAGAATTATAGATAAGGGCAAAAAAAATCTACTTATTTATTTCTTTTGGTAAGATTGCTACTCCACATAGCATGGCATTATAAGCAGCTAAGACACTCAATTCCTGTGGTTACCAACTGACTGGTTTTGCTTAGGTTGTGAACCACTCACCTAGGTAGCCTTGAGTCTTTTTCTGTAGTGCAGTGACAGGGCAGTCTTTATGAGCTAACAGTAGCTGTTTCAACTGAGCCACCTCATTTCGTAGTAATGTGACTTCATTCTGAAGGAGGAGAGAAGAAAAGAGTATTAAGAAAATTTATCTTCTATTCTTAAACGACTAATGGCTGTTTGTTATATCAAAACATTACAACAAACATCAAACACTGTATAGGCTTATTAGAATGTTTTTTTTTTTTTTGGTGTCTATAGAAAACCATTTATTTTAATATTAAGTTTAACATCATTCTAATGTTGATCACAATATCGTGACCATCTTAATATCGTGACCATCTTAGTGTGAGGGCAGAATGCTGTCTAGATTTTTCTCCCCAAATTGGGACAGGATCTGGCATGTCTTCAGAGAGCTCAGGGGCAGGACAGTTATGAAGTCAATGACAGAAACTGCCTACAATGAAAAGTAAGGACAAATGACATATCTGGGCTACTCCCAAACTAAAAATGTAAGGTTCTCTGACCAAAAAGAAAGTTTGTGCATGGAAATATGTTCTTGTTTGTTTTGATATGTTTCACTTTGTAACCTTGGCTGGTCTAGAATTCCTTATGCAGACCTGTCTCTGCCTCCTGAGAGCTGGGATTAAAGGAATGAGTCACCAAGCTTGGCCTTAGAAATGCCTGTGTCTGTCTGTCTGTCTGTCTGTCTGTCTGACTTTGTTTTTTCAAGACAAGGTTTCTCTGTGTAATAGCCCTAGCTATTCTGGAACTTGCCTCAAACTGAGAGATCCATTTGCCTCTACCTCTCAAGTACTGGGATCAAGGATGTGCACCACCACCACATGATTAGGTCTCTTTAAGAGAACTGTTATTCAAGGGCATGCAATGTCTACTAGAGCACTACTATTCTAATGAACAATTATAATAGTATTAGTGTCCACTAATCTTAACACATTCAGAGTATAATACTATACATCTGTTTATTAAAAATAAGGTAAATCCTTCCTCTCCTTTTCTAGGTTCCCAAGAAATACTATTAAATCATTCATGCTTAAACCAATTCACAATTCTCCCAACTCTACTACAAAAATTAGAAGTCATTAGACCTGGTAGCAAGCACTTTTCCACTGAGGCACCCTCCTGGTCCCTTCTTAAATTTATTTTATTTATTGTGTGTGTATACATTATTGTGGTGTGGTGGGTACATGCATACCTTACTATGCATGTGTGGAGATCAAAGGACAACTTATAGGAGGAGTAGGTTCTCTCATTCCACTATGTAGGTCCAAAGGTAGAACTCAGGTTGTCAAGCTTGATGGCAAGTGGTGACTTTATCTACTGAGACATCTCACTGGCCCATAAAAAAATACTTTAAAAAACAAAACCAAAAAAAGGGAAAATAATATTCAAGAGAGTGCTTGGATTATAATTTTGTTTGTATTCAAGTTTTTTTCCCCTCTTTTATTAACTAACCTACTGTAGTGGTTTGAATAAAAATGACTCCTATAGGCCCATAGCAAGTGGTACTATTAGGAGGTGTGGCCTTGTTGGAGGAAGTGTATCCTTGGGGGTGGGCTCTGAGGTTCAAAATCTCAAGCTAGGTCGAGAGGCTCACTCTATCTTCCTCCTGCCTGCCAATCCAGAAGCAGAACTCTCAGCTCCTTCTCCAGCTCCATGTCTGCTTGGGTGCTGCTATGCTTTCCACCATGACAACACCACACTAAACCTCTGAACCTGTAAGACATCCCCAATTAAATGTTTTCCTTTGTGAGTTGCTGTATTTATGGTATTTCTCCATAGTAATAGAAATCCTGATTAAGACGGCTACAATAGTTGGAGTGAACTAATTTCTCATCAGGTGTTCCCTAACTCCAGTCAGGTTCTACTGATGACTTAAGAGAACATACCCTGGGGGTGCTTAATCTGGTTTCCTTTATCCAGATGGGTCTATGTCTCCACTCCTGCCTTCTCTCCATTCTGATTGCTGAGCAAGCTGTTTGAACTATATCCCCAGCCTCCAAATGGGTCTCTGAATGACTTGTGCTAGTGGAAGATCTGGAAGTCTTGTTCTCAATTGCTAGGGAAGGGTTTCAATCTTGACTATTATGGGACCTCTACACTTCCCATCACACTTCTGGATCTAGCCTAATTAAATAACACCCAACCTCTGTTCTACTGCTGCACTGTTTCCAGACGTGGCCCTGCTCTTCAGATTCTACAATTGCAACAATCACCACTCACACTCAGCTGAATGTTCTGAGAAGTAAGTTCTTCTGCCTTCTTTTCCAGGGAGGACACCCACAGCTTCCTCTTTTGGCGGCATCGGGAGGCTGCAGCTCGGTTTCGCTCTAAAAATCGCTGCCGACGCTCATCTGGATCTTCATCTACTGTGCGCCGCCGCCGTCCCCCAGTGCTAGGGGTGGGCTGAGCTGGAGAGACCTGTTGCCCAGGAAAGAATCACAATACTTTTTTCTTTTCCTTTTTCTGGTTTGTCTTTGAACAGTCTTGCTATACAGTCCAAGCAGACTCTGAAATTTGGTCCTTCTGTTTAGGTATGCAAAGTGCTGGGATTCACAGGCACCAATTTCTAACTCTGTCCCTTGGCAGAATAAAGAAGTACTTGATGGGAAAGTAATGTTTTCTTCCCAAATCAAAGCTGAGCTAGGTAGATTAGTAAGGTCTGGTAACGATCTGGTAACCACACCAAGTCCCATCACTATGTCTGCTAGCTTCCTATCCCACCTCCCATCTCTTAGTCCTCTCAGTACACATGCAGACAAGCCACAGTTCTGTTGGAAACTATTTCCAAGACACAGAAATGAAACTAAGATCACTTAGGAATTTGTTTTGCTTTGTTTTCTTTTGGGCCTGGGAACTGAACCTAGGGTTTGAGCTACAATGCTATCCCTTTGTTGGTTGACATATGGTCTTTCAGTCTGTGCTGGCCTCCATTCACTATGGAGCCCCAGACAACCTTTAATTCCTGCTCCTCCTGGCTCTATCCCCAAATGTTGTATTACCTTAACAGCTTGGATTACAGGCCGTGCCACAGGGCCCACTTGCTCTCTCTCCTTCCCTTTCTCGACTCAGCATCTTTTTTTGTTTGCTTTTTTGTTTTTTGAGACAGGGTTCCTTTGTATATATAGCCTTGGCTGTCCTAGAACTCGCTCTGTAGTCTAGGCTGGCCTTGAATTTAGAGAACCTGCTTCTGCCTCCCAAGTGCTGTGATTAAAGGTGTGCAGCACCACTGCCAAATGGTCTTGTTTTTTTAAACTCCAAGCTTTTAAAGTTCCCTTTGCACTAAAGCACTCTGGATTATCTTTCCATTCTGTTAGTTGACATATGTACAGAGAAGGCACATCAACTTCATGACAATGCCAAAAGTAAATTATTTTTTTAATTAAAAATCAAGTAACATTATTATTAATTTATATTATTTATTAATCATGTATTGTGCATGTGTGTATGCCATGGTGTTTGTAGAGTCAGTTCTCTCCTTCCATCTTCATGTGAGTTTAGAAGATGGAGCTCAGGTTATCAGTGTTGGTGGTGAGCATCTCTTTTCACTGATCTATCTTGTGCCCCCTAAATTATTTTTTAATTTGAATATCTAAGTTACTATTTTCCTAATGCTAGTAATCAGCTGCATAAAGACGGGAAGGAGCTCCAACAACACAAGAAAGGTGCACACATTTAATTCCAACATTTGGGAAGCAGAGGTAGGTGGATCTCTGTGAATTTGAGGCCAGCTTGGTCTACAGAGTGAGTTTTATGCCTCAGTTACATAGTAAGACCCTGTCTCAAAAAACTAAAACCAACAGAAGGAAATCTACTTTAGGCTCTACTGAATTATGTTTTCCAGTAATATCACCAATTAAGACATGATTTTATTTAGACTAGTATTATCTTTTGAAAGAAAAAAATTAGAGAATTTCTAACTCATAGAATGAACTAAAGGTTCTACTTGGATCCTAGTACTGAGGAGAGCCTTTCTTCAAGAAATCCAGCTGGGCATTGTACATGGCTTTAATCTCAGCTTTCAAGAGGCTGTGGCAGGCCAGGCAGTGGTGGTGCATGCCTTTAATCCTAGCACTTGGGAGGCAGAGTAGGTAGATCTCTTGAGGTTGAGGCTGAGGCCAGCCTGTTTTACAAAGTAAACCAGGACAGCCAGGGAAACACAAAGAAATCATGTCTCCAAAAAAAAAAAAAAAAAAAAAAAAAAAAAAGGTTGGGGCATGAGTCATGAGTTTGAGGTCTCTCAAAAACTCCAAGCCAAAAACAAATGAGAAAAGATATTTAGAGAGAGAGAGACAGAGACAAAGAGAGAGAAGAGAACTGAGTAGTGACTGACAAGGAGCCACATCCTTTCTCCAAGAGGAAAAGCCCAGCTCAGGCAAGGGTTATTACTTTATCTCCAGGACTGGTTGGCTTTGGGGAATGAGGGGTCAGAATGGTGGGAAGTCTTAGCTTTCAAGAAGAAAACACAAATGAAAGCTCGTGTTGTTGGCCAAAGTTTAAGGCAGCATATGGCCATGGAATGTCTGGACATGTGGCATTGTTGATGAAGCAGGTGGTGACATCAGTAAAAGAGAGACTGGGCAATGAATGTAACTCTAGAAACCAATCCCAGGTCATTGTCACCTGTCCAGTGCAGACAATTATGAAAACTAAAGCTATTCAGTTCCTAAAGAATCCCTCTTTGGGAAGCGGTTGGGCAACTACATGGGACCTCTGCTGACTTATACATTTTTTAAAATTTTCATTTCTTTGTGGTAAAAAGGGACTACTCAGTTGGTATTGAGGTTTTTCTTTTGTGTGTGTTTTCTTACCTTTAATGAGCTATTTTACTACTGTAACATCATATTGTATTAACATATTCTTATAATGTACTCTAATCTAATCAGATAACAACTTATTTTGTTAAGACTTAGCAGATAAGCAAGAGATACTTATCCTTTGTTAAGTGCTTGATGTGGCTTCATGTGAGTCAGCTCAGAATCTACATTAGGCTATCACTCATATGTGGGAAAAAATATAGAGGCATTCTCTGCAACAGCCCTGCATAATTCACACTGCTTGCATTTAGGTAGGTAGATAAACAATAGTTTATTTCACTATAGTCAACCTACCAAAAACATCCAAAGTAATGGGATACCTGGAAAGTTAAATTCATTCTTCTCTCAGTTCATGCTGTTTTCAGCTTCTTGAAAACAGATACAACATAAAAAAAATAAGGGCAACACATCTTGTTCTCCCCTCCAAGGGCACAACTGACCTGTGGCTGGGCAGGGGATGGGGTATCAGGGTGCTGGATGAGAATCTGGTTCTGCTCTGGACGGGCTGTCACCATGGTGCTGGCAGTACCCACCACCATTCCACAACCTCCATTGACTGAAGAGACTTGGTGGGTCAGAGTGGCTTTTAGTCTCTGTGTGGAAAGATTGTTTCAAAAGGCAAAGGTGAGATTCTGTCAAGGATAGAACTTATATTTTATTACTAAACTTATACTTAAAATTCTCACTTCAATTTTCTCTTAACAGAGGAACTAAAAGACAATGACAGGGAGAAAAAGTGTGCACCTGGATCCCGAAAATGCCTTCTCTGTTCCCTGGCTGTCATCCTGGGCACAGCTGGGGATGGGGGCTTGTAGAAGCAATAGGACCCAGATGAAAGCTTCCTCCTGGAACCTGGCCAGATGCTGGTTACACAGCTATTCACTACTTGGCTAGCTCCCCTGCCCATTCACCCCTCCATCTGTCACCCTGGAACTGAAATGGCAACTGTTCTATTCCAAACAATCTGTGCTGCTTCTTCCTGTTCCATGACCTGTGCCAGGCTGCAAGGGTAGGGACAGGAGACTTAGGAATCAGGGTCTTTTCTTTCCTAAGCCCCACAGCAGGATGTCTTTATTTTAAGTATGCAAGCTTCAGAAGGCTCCTTTGTTCAGTTCACTTGAAAAATCTAGACTGATACTATTTCTTTTAGAAGGTCAGTATTGCTCCAAGCTGGATGTACTCACCATCTTAGCTTCTGATGGCAGAGGGTGTCCAGATGGAGAAATGGAGCCACTATTGTTAACTGGTGGGCCAGGTATACCAGGAATGTTGGGCACCATGGACACAGGTCTGGCCAGCTAAATCAAGAGAAGAAGACATGGTAGTATTGATTTTCTCCAAATTAAGTGGTTTTGAGATTGCCACATCAGGGCTTGTTTTGTGTAATCTGCTCACAGAACATGCAGGAATAGCCTGGGGAATACCTTACCTACAGAGTGTCACAAGAGTAAAGAATCTCATTCTTTGGGGTGGGGACATTTTCTGTGGGAAAGGCTGGGGGTATATCTTCAGGAAACTGGTGAGCAATGCTGGAGAAGCTATGTGCCAAGTGAAATCAACTAATCAGCAGGTTGGCAAGATTAACTCCTTGACTAGAAGCCAATTGTCCAGATGAGTCTTTGTCTAGTGTTTCATAGTGCTGGACTGGCAGAGATTAGTGAAGAGTTTGGGCAGACTGCCACACACAACTAATCCAGTCCAGGCCCACATTTCCCTGGTGGTCCTCTGGTTATAATCATTCAGGTGGAAGGGTTTGGCTGCCCTAACTACAAAGCTTACCGAAATAACAGAAGGCATCTGTACTGGAGGCCCTGGCAGCACAGGCATGGTTTGTCCATTAGCAAGATGCATGACGAGAGGGAGGGAGCCAGTAGGAGATCTACAAGAGCATGAAGAGAAATTTCACAATCTCAACCTTTTGCCTATTAGTCTTCCTCCTATAATTAGAAGATTTTTTTTTTTATGGTCTTCTCATTAGGGAAGTTATAAAGCAGTACTATAAAAACTTGACATTCTCTTAAACACAGGAAAAATGGGAGAAAATGACAGTCTGTTTTTTTCCCCCCTTAGAACATGTCAGACAAGCCCTAGTTTACTTGCCTTAGCCTGGCAAAGGCTTGGTGGTTTTTTGGTGCTGGGGATTAGGGTTAGGGATCAGCAGGGCCTTGGACATGATGAGAAAGTGTTCTACTACTGAGCTATGTTTCCAGTCTCACAGTCTGGCAAAAAAAAACTTTATACCTTTCAAATTAATCAAATTTAATGGCCAGGAGGTAACTCTATTAGGAATTTGAGAAGATTAAACAAACATCTCCTTCAGCAAATGAATTTTTTGAAAATGTTTTATTTTAGGAAACAATCTTAATAACGCACTTTCTTGGACAAGTAAAAATATATGCCTGGAACCAGCTTCAGTAGCATATGCCTGTAAGCCCACTATACAGGAGGCAGAAACAGGATCATGAGAATCTGAGGCCAGCCTTGGCTACTTAGAAAGACTGTGTCTCAAAACAACAACAAATCTGAGGACAACAATACAATAGTTTCTATTTTTATCAAATAATTTCAAAGCACACAAATTCAGAAGGGCTCAAGATGGTTTTATATATATTATAGGAAACCAGTTCTGTTTACAGCATTCACTTTAGGTAGCTCACAACTCCAGCTCATAGGGATCTGACAACACCTCTGGACTCTGAGGGCAACTGTACTTATGTGAACATACCCAGAGGAAGTCACACACTGTACACATCTATACATAATTTTAAAGGTAATAAAATCTCAAAAAAACAAAACCAAAACCAAAACAAAAAAACCCAGTGGTGGTGGCACACACCTTAATTTCAGCAGTTGGGAGGCAGAGGTAGGCCGATCTCTTAAGTTCAAGGCCAAGCTGGTCTACAGAATAAGTTTCAGGATAGCCAGGACTACACAGAGAAACTCTGTTTCAAAAAAAAAAAAAAAAAAGAAAGAAAGGAAATCCAGTTTCACAGTTTCTCCTACTTACCCCATTTGTCTGTTAGATGGTGGAGCCTGTGTAATGACAGAGGTTGGGGAAGGAAGAGTTGGATGAAGTGGATCATAACCTAAGTGGAGAGGCAGGGAGCCAGGACGTACGATGGTGGGTGTAGGGGTAGAAATCAAAACAGGTTTTGTGGCAAGTTCCTAGGGAGAGGAGACAACGAATTTCAAAATGTTAAGAACTATGTATAGGGAAATGGACAACTGGTACTTTAATTGAAAGAGCATTAGTTACAAATAAATGACCCAATTTTATCACAATCATGTACCCATACCTCACCCATTCAGTAGGAATGATGGTTTAAGATCATTTGGAAAATCATTTGAAATCCTTGGAGAAATGCTATACCATATAACATTATAGTATCACATAAATTCTAGGGGTGTTCTACACTACAAATATTCTCATTCTAAATAACACTGAAGTGTCCTATGACCTCCAATGAGAAAAGGTGGTGGGACAATCCAGTGTTTCCAATGAACTTCATTAAACAAGGTCTATAGAAGCTTACACAGCTATCAGATCGAAATAGAACACAATGCTTCTCACTGTTAATTAATTAGGGTCTTAAACTGTCAGTGGCCATACTGACCTTGAAAGCATCTCTAGTCTCCAGAAATTAGTTGCCTATAGAAAGGAAAGGGAGGGAGGGAGATGGCTAATGTTTATGGAGATGGTAGCTTTGTAAACTTAGCATGTCAAATCTAAAGCCAAGCAAGATGAGGTAGAGATAGCCTATCGGCAGTACACGTTAAAATTAGCCATTGGCAAGAAGTAGAGACTGGAAGGAGACATGTGGGCTTCTGAAGCTCTGATATTATCTAGTTTTGATCTGGGTACTGACTACTAAGATTATTCACTTTTTGGAAAGTCAGAGAGCTCTATAATTATAGTGTATGTACCACTATGTATATGTATTATACATCAAAGAAAGTAGTCTTTAAAAAATTGTCAGGTGTAGGAGGCAGTGGTGGCACACACCTTTAATCCCAACACTCAGGAGGCAGAAGCAGGCAGATCTCTGAGTTTGAGGCCAGCCTGGTCTACTGAGTGAGTTCCAGGACAGCCAGGACTACACAGAGAAACCAAACCAAACCAAAATGAGCCAGGTGTGGTGAAGGACACCTGTATCAAAACACTTGGAAAGCTGAGGCAGGAGTATGACTGTTAGTTGAAGAGCTACATCATGGGACTGTCTCAAAAAAAAAAAAAAAAAAAAGTTTACAACAGAACAGCAACCAAAAGTAAATACTCTTAACAAATTATCCATTTAAGTTATTTCCCTCTGGGAAGATTTTTTTTCCTAATAGTTTAATGTCATGTGCTGGCTAGTTTTTTGTCAACTTGACACAAGGTAGACTTATTTGAAAGGATGGAACCTCAATCGAGATTATGTCTCCATAAAACCTGGCTGTAGGCAAACCTGTAGGGCATGTTCTTAATTAGTGATTGATGGGGGAGGGCCCAGCCTACCTTGGGAAGGGCTATCCCAGGGCTGATGGTCCTAGGTTCTATAAGAGATCAGGCTGAGCAAGTCATGGGGAGAAAGTCAGTAAGCAACACTTCTCCATGGCCTCTGCATCATTTCCTGCCTCTTGATTCCTACCCTGTCTGAGTTCCTGACCTTACTTCCTTGATGATGAACTGTGATGTGGAAGTGTAAGTCAAACAAACAAACAAACTCTTTCTTCCCTAAGTTTTTTTGGTCATGGTGCTTCATCACAGCAATATAACCCTAAGTAAAAGACATCTCTATTAACAAATTACATGGTTTTATCTTTTTTACCAAAAAATACATTTGGTTATTTATTTGTGGTTGGAGGGTTATGGAAATCAGAGGTCTCTCCTTCCACCATGCAGGCAGGTCCTGAGGATCAAACTCAGGCTGTCAAAAGATACCTTTACCTACTGAGACATCTTGCTGGCCTTTTTATTTCTTCTTTGAGACGAGCTCTTATGCAGCCTAGTCCAGACAGGCTTTGAACTCACCTGGAGCTCCTGATCTTTCTGTCTCCACCTCCCAAGTGATGTTAGGTGTGCACTACCATGCTTACTTTAAATTTCTTTCTTTCTTTCTTTCTTTTTAAAAAAACCCAAAAACTCAGGGTTTTACTATGTAGCCTTGATCCAGAATTCACTATATAAAACAGACTGGCCTTGAACTCAGAAATCCATTTACCTCTGCCTCCCAAGTGCTGTGACTAAAATCATGTGCCACCATACCTGACTTCTTTTTACTTACTGAAGCATAACTAATTTAAAGTCATTCCAATGAAATTACTTTTGCACAAGCAAAATCAGGATAGAGCCCATTTCCAGAACCCAAGAAGGTTTTCCTGTGTCCTTTCCTAATTCATACTCTTCATCATGAGAGTTACCCACTATTCTGTTTATCTTCTTTCTCTTTGTCCCCTCTGTGGGATCCTCTTTGTGATAGCATCTTGCTGTGTTCCTCAGGCTGGCCCTCTCACCTCAGCCTCCTTAGCAGTTGCCACTACAGGTATATACCACTACACTATTCTGAGATCTTCCATCAAATAATTTTGCATCTTCTTGAACCTCCTATAAATGGAACCATATAGTATTTACTTCTGTGTCTTTTTTGTTATTCAGTGTTTGTGAAATTTATGCATATTGTTATATATTCCTTCCATCCATCCATCCATCCATCCATCCATCCATCCATCCATCCATCCATCCACCCTCCTTCCCTTCCCCCTCTTCTTTTTTTTTTTTGTGGTACTCAGGATTGAATCCACAGCCTTACACATGATAAGCAGGTGCTCTACCACTAAATTTCATCCTCAGCGTAGTTCATCCAATGCCATGTATATCATATTCCATTTTAGAAATATATCACTATTTGTTGCTGAGATGGAATCCAGGGCATTATGAACACTAATTGCTAACCCTGAGATACACCACCAGCCTCTCACAATTGATCATTTGTTGTTTTGGTTGATTGATACTTGGAATGTTTTCATTCTCCTGTCTAATCTTAGTATGTATGTGGTATATGTATCTTTATGTAGGAGTGTGGTCATGTGGAGGTCAGAAGACAAATATTGAGTTTGGTCCTCCTGTTCCATCTTATTTTGAGACAGGGCTTACTTTTACTACTGTAAATACAAGCTAGGTATTTTTCTGTCTATTTGTACCTGCCATCTCTTAGTAGGAACACTAAAATTATAGACACATACTACTGTGCCTGGGTAGTATGTTTACCTACATTATCTGGATTTGAACTTGAGTTCTCATGCTTGTACAAGCAAGCACTTTTACTTTCCAGCTCCCAAATATATTACATACAAACATACAAACTAAACTCTCTTCAGTTTAGAGTTAGAAGTGGGATTGATGGATGACTAAATAGGCTTAATTTATTTACATTGTTTAAATATTTAAGATTCCTTCCAAACAGTGTATAGAAATATGTATCCAAATCTCAGCACTTTGGCGACTAGGACAGGAGGGCTGAATTCAATCAAGTCCAGCCTAGGCTACATCAATGAGATGTAGGACAGAGAGACAGAGACAGAGAAGACACAGAGAGTGAGATAGAGAGAGTAGAGAAGAAATGAAAGGAGGAAAAGAAAAGAACATTCATTCCTTTAATCTAGTCAATCTTTTCTACACCATTTATGAATTGAAACTAACATTTGGGATGACTTCTGGGAGAAAATTTTACCTTCTCCTTCAGTGGCGGGGAACAGGGGCTAGAGGCAGGACTGTCAGGGGGCGATGAGTCTACCTCTACTGGCTCCTCTTCCTTGATTTTGATGTCTGGTGTAGAAGGCAGAGACATGTCAAGAGGCCCAGCAGCACCCTGGGAAAACAGTAAATGGAATTCAGTTTCTCAATGCTCATGATGAGACAAGGGCATTTGCTTTACCAAGTTCAGCTCTTGGTCAAAGCACTGAACTGCAAGCATCAAAGAAATGTGAACTTATGCTTTATGTAGACTCTGGCCAAGTCACTGTATCTTCTTGGCGCTTCTGTTCCCTAACTACAAAACGAAGGTATCAGTTGCAAGCAAGAATGTATAATGCCTAAAAAAATGTAAAATAAATGTCACTTAAATCCATGCAAATATAAATAAAATTTATAATTTTACTGCAGCAAAGTAAAGGGACTTATGAATCGATTACTAACCAATTCCAAACCAGCTTTGCTGGTCTTTGGAGAGCTGTGAACACTTTCTCTGCCAACCATAATGCCTTGGTTAACCCATTTCCAAAAGCAACAGAAGACAAACTAGCTATGGAAGAACTTCAAACGAGATTGAAAAGATCTTTTATGGGGAACTTGCCATGCCAGATGGTGATCACAATCAGTTTAGGGCAGGAGGCTAGAAACTTCAGGCATAAAGGGTTTGGGAATAATAAAGGAATGAAAGGTGGTCATCTCATCAATGAAAAAATTAGAATTTTGCTGGGCAATGATGGCCCATGCCTTTGATCCCAGCACTCGGGAGGCAGAGGCAGGAGGATCTCTGTTAGCTTGAGACAAGCCTGGTCTACAAGAGCTAGTTCCAGGATAGCCTCCAAAACCACAGAGAAACCCTGTCTCAAAAAACAAAACAAAACAGAAAATTAGAATTTGGTCTTAGAGGCCGTACTGGTGAAACCAGAAAAGAGAACTTTCCTGGCAGAGGTACAACTATGTGATTTAACTAGAGCTATAAAGGGTTTTGCAAGGAATAGTAAACCATTTGAGAGAACAACCCTGATGCTGTACAAGTTCAGTTTCATGTCAAAGTGGATCCTTTGTTCTCTTCTTCTAGGCTTCTTGGTGAAAGGGGAGTTTGTTCCTACCACTTCCTTTGCTACTTCTCCAACCCCAGACATGGTCTCAACTATGTAGCTTAGGGTGGCCTTGAACCTATGACCTTTCTACCTCCATGTCCCAAGTGCCAGGATAACAGATGTGCACCATCACTTGCTACCTTAATCCTTGGAAGCGTAAGTAGCAAACTAATTCAGTGTACTGTACTAAAGAGGTAGCAATGATTCTGCTCCATCTCATAAGGGTGAAAAACATCAAAGGATTTTATTTCTGTTTCACTTTTTCTGAGATCTTTGAAGACAACACATAGATGGGAAGGGATGCCTCTAAGGGGAAAACAAAACAAAACAAACAAACAAACAAACAAACAAAACCCAAAACAACTTCCCTTTAGAATTCCCACGAGACATCTGCTATAAAAATTGTAGTTGGGCAAAGTTTCAGGATGATTACTACTCCTGGAGATAATATGCTACTACATCTGTGCTTCTCATCAAGGGGAAATAAAGACACTCCTGGACAGACAGAGAGACACACCAAAGGACACTAAGGCAGCAGGAAAGATAAAGCAGTGAATCGGGAAATTTGTAATTCTTTTTCTTTATCTTATTCATTTAGTGTGTGTACATATCTGTGATCAAGCGTGTGCTATGGTGTGCATGTGGAAGTTGGAGGACAACTTTGGAGAGTCAGTTCTCTCCTTATATCACACAACTGTGAGGTGCATGCATTAACTAGTGGCTAATAACCCTGATTTCTACAGTAAACTGATCATTTCTCTCCCTTGCCTACTTTGGACAGGATCTTGTTGTGAGTTCAGACTGGCCTATGACCTGTGTCCTTTTTTTTGTTGTTTCTTTTTTTTTTGAGACAGGGTTTCTCTATGTAGCCCTGGCTGTCCTGGAATTTACTTTGTAGACCAGCCCAGCCTCAAATTCACAGAAATCTGCCTACCTCTGCCTTCCGAGTCCTGGGATTAAAGGCACGTGCCACCATCACCTGGTGTGACTTGTAACACTCTTGCTTCTGCCTCATAAGTGCACACCTGATTTGATCTTTCTGTATTTCTTTCCTCTACAAGTCCCTTATTCCAGTGAGATCGCATTCTTTTGATCTTGATATTTCAAAACTATTTTCTAGTCTTCTAAATGAAGAGACTCTCTAGGGTTATAGGACATGCAAAAGTTAAACTAGTATCACAGTATCCTAGAATTAGAAGGAATCCCAACATTGTAATCCTTACTACAGTATTTTACTAAGTGTGTTCATGTATCTGAACATTATGATATCTTCTACACAGTTGTTCTGTTTCAAATTTTGGGCCACAAAAAATAAATTCAGTGGTTGACATGTATATAAGAATAAGAAAAAAGAAACTATAAGAATAAATTTAATTTCTTTCCTTCTCCTCCTCCTCCTCCTCCTCTTCCTCATATATATATATATATGTACCTAAGTGTATATATGTACCACGTAATTGCAGAAACAGAGATACTGGATCCCATGGAACTGGAATTAGATGGTTGTGGGTACTGGGAAACAAACCTGGGTTGTCTAGTTTAGTAAGTGCTCTTAACCACTGCAGCTGTGTGTTACCAAGCCCCATTCATGAAGTGCTGTGGACTTGTGTGTGCTAAGTGAGCATTTTACTAACTCAGATAGCCTCTAAATAATAATAATTTTTTTTCTTTTGCCCAGACAGGGTTTCTCTGTGTAGTCCTGGCTGTCCTGGAACTTGCTCTGTAGGCTAGGCTGCCCTCAAAATCATAGAGATCTGTCTGCCTCTGCTTCATAAATACTAGGATTAAAACCATGTGCCACCAGTGCTCAGCTTGAAACAGAGTTTTACAGGCAGTCTAGAGCTTGTTATGCAGCCAAATTTAAGTTATTCCTGCTTCAGCTTGCTGAGTGCTGGAATTACAACTGTATACAGCTATGCCTGCAGGACAGAAGGGGCACCAGATATTATTACAGATGGTTGTGAGCCATCATGCTGGGAATTGAACTCAGGACCTCTGGAAGACCAGCTAGTGTTCTTAACCACTGAGTCATCTCTCCAAACCCTCAAGACTACACTTTGTTCATATTAAATCTCTATTCCAAGCAAAAACTTTCTCATTTCTTGAAATGTTCCTAAGGTGACCTAACTTCTTTCATCATCCTGACTGATTTCCTTTGCAAGGTAATAAAAACAACCTTATTTTATTTGGAGACAGAGCCTCAGTCTTGTAGTGATCCTCCTGTTTTGGCCTCTTAAGTGTGGCAAATACAGTTGTGTGCCATCACACTCAGCTAAAAACATTTTTCTTTAATACCCTAAGTCAGTGGATCTCAACCTGTGGATCATTTGAGACTTAAAAAACCCTTTCACAGGGGTTGCATATCAGATATCCTGCATATCAGATACTTACATTACAATTCATAACAGTAGCAAAATTATAGTTATAAAGTAGCAATAAAAATAACTTTAAGTTTGGGAATCACCACAACATGTAGAACTGTATTAAAGGGTCGCAGCATTAGGAAGGTTGAGAACCACTGTCCTAGGTGTTATCAAGTAGTATTAGGAAGCTACTTGAACGCAAAACCACACATATGAAAACAAAAAAGAGGAAATTCAACACATTTGTCGGCTAGAAAACTGAATAAAAATAACACAACTGAGTCTTTAATCCCAGCACTCAGAAAGCAGAGGCAGGCAGATGTCTATGAATTTGAGACCAGCCAGGGCTACATAGCAGTGAGATCCTGATTCAAAAAAAAAAAAAAAAAAGTGAATTAATTAATACTAATAAATAAGTAAATAAATAAGAGCTGCCCAAACAATCAGTTTATAAACAGTGGTACTTGTTTTCTTATACTGGGGAGTGGGAGTGTATGAGCTCAGGTCCTAGTATGTGTATGCACTCTACCACTGAGCTATTATCTCTAATTTTCCCCTCCCCCAAGATAACTGGCAAAAAAAAAAAAAAAAAAAAAAAAAAAAAGTTACCTAATAAAATCTGAGTAACTCATACTTTTGTTTGGTTGTTTGAGTCACTGTCTCTGTAGTTCAAACTGACCTGAAACTTACTATATAGCATAGTTGGACCTTGAATTTTCAATACAATGAAGCAAGGGGATTCCCATGATCTTGAGGTTCGGATACAAAGTGACAGAGCCTATCCCCGTTTACATGGTGAGACCAATCTCAACCCTGTCCCTCAAAGACCTGGATGAGTGACTAGGATTAATTACTGAGAACTGTCTGATTTTATAGAACCAATCCATGATTTGGGATTTTAACCAGTCAAGTGAATTATCTCAAGGCACACAAGGAAAATAACCTATGTCTAACCACTACCAGTTGTTTCAGTCACATTTACCTTTTTTTCATCTTCATCTGCAGCTTTCTTAAATTCATGTTCAAAGGAACTAGCTAGTTCATTGAAGAGCCCCACCTCCTCACAGTTCTTCAGGAATCTAGTTGGAGTAGGTGTTTGATCTGTAGACATAAAAAGAAAAGGAAAATGTGTTTAAGTTTTAATATAAGATTAAAATAAGAATGCACTGGGATTGTATTTTTTATTCTTCTATTTGGACATGGAAGAATGTCTATGCTAGGGTAAATGGGCTTTTTCGGAGTTTTAGTGGATGGATGATGGTTTTAATCTACCAGAGGGTGCCTGTGTTGTGTTGTCTCAGGGCCAGCAGGGGGAAGACAATGTTCTGTGTGACTAGCCACATACACACCTTCTCTTAGTGCTGGATTTATATCTTTCATCCCCAGTGAAAACACAACCCCAATAAAACATAAACCATTCATGAAAGTAAAGATTTTAAACCTCTAGGTTTAAAAATTAAAGTTAAATAATGTTTCCATTCTAAACACACACCTTGCCAGATCTGCAGTGAGTAGACAAAAACAGATGGGTATGCTGTATGGTGGTGGCTCATGCCTTTAATCCCAACACTTGGGAGACAGAGGCAGGTGGATTTCTGTGAGATTGAGACCAGCCCAATCTACAAGAGCTAGTTCCAGGATGGACTCCAAAGCTACACAGAGAAACCCTGTCTAGAAAAACCAAGATGAAAGGAAGAAAGGAAGAAAAACAACAGATGGGTGTTAAAATCTGACAGAGAGGACAAATTAAGGATCAGATTGCTGAATTTGCTCACTCAAGCTACATAATAAGGAATTGTGTATGCCTTTCGCTGAAGTCTGTTCCTTTCTGAAGCCATTCTAAGCAAATCTAGGGTCCAAGGAACAAGCCAGCAATATCATGAGTTACAAAAGGAAATTATAAACAATAGTGCTTATTTCATAGGGATATGGGCCCAGAACAAATTCCGGAAACCAGGCTATTTGATTTAGATTTGCTGGTCAGAATATCCCCACAGGGGCTGTGTAAAACTTTTTCTCAACACACTGCTACTTTTTTTCTTTTTTTGGAGAAAAGCCCACGTTATCCTGGAATGTACAGTCTTCTTACCTCTACCTCTCAAGTGCTGGAATTACAGGAATGTGCCACAAAGACTGGCTTCATTGCTCTTAAGGAGGTGAAACCTCTTTATAAACTATAGGAACTTTTCAAGGAACTCTAAACTTCAGATCTTAGCTTGTCTGTCTCTCCCCTGCTTTTCTAAAGTTGAACCTTGTTCCCTGGGTCCTAATTCTATTATTTATTTATTTATTTAAATTTTACATATGGATCCCAGTACTCTCCCTCCCACCCTCACATGCCCTTCAATCACCCTTTTCTCCCATCCCCACCCCCCCAACTCCACATGTAGGGTGATGCTCTCCAGGAGGGGTCATCTACATCTGTCAAGTCATTTGGAGTAGGGACTAGGACTTCTCTTCTGTCTCTAGATTAAGGGAGTATCCCTCCATGGGGGAATGTGCCTTTTGTGCACCAGAAATACATCCTAGTTCCCTAATTCTATTACGATGGTTTTCTTTGATGTGTTTATTACCTCAAGAATTCATCTCCTAATCAACTAGACTGACTGATAGAGTAATGTTTCAATTATATTTTAAAGAAAGACCTAGGGGATAAAATTATTTCTTTTTGCATGATTACTTGGAAATAGCTCAGTGTGACTTTTCCATGAAAACATTTTTCTTTTTAAAAAATTAAATAAAACCTCTTCTGAATAAGAGTGTTTAGAAAAATTACCACTACCTCCTGAAATAGTTCTAAAAGGTTCTTTGGCTGCTTTGGCTGACTAAAAATAAAGCCACTTTCCACACTAGAGTGAGAAGAGGTGGTATCATCCTCAGTAAGTGTACTCACATAAATCACAACTCAAGTAGAACAGAAGGGGCAACTAACTAAAGGTACAGTGATGACAGAAGAAGAGCTTTGAGACTTCTAGTTTGAATCATACAAATAGAATTCTGTCCATGCTGTACATGCTCATTTCTTGGTTTAATTTTAAAATCTTCCCTGGCTGGGTGGTGGTATTGTACACCTTTAATACTATTTTAATTGAGGCAGAGGCCGAGGGCAGAGAGCAGAGGCAGGTGACTCTCTGTGAGTTTGAGACCAGCTTGATCTACATAGAAAGTTCCAGGACAGTTAAAGCCACACAGAGAAACCCTGTCTTAAAAAACAAACAAAAGACAACAACAACAACGAAGAAGAAGAAGAAGAAGAAGAAGAAGAAGAAGAAGAAGAAGAAGAAGAAGAAGAAGAAGAAGAAGAAGAAGAAGAAGAAGAAGAAGAAGAAGAGTAGAGGAAGAGGAGGGGGAGGGAGAGGAAGAGGAGGAGGGGGAGAGGAAGAGGAGGGGGAGAGGAAGAGGAGGAGGAGAGGGAGAAGAAGAGAAGAAGAAGAAGAAGGAGGAGAAGGAGGAGGAGGACGGGGAGGGGGAGAGGAAGAGAAGGAGGAGGAGAAGAAAAGAAGAAGAAGGGGAGGGGGAGAGGAAGAAGAGGAGGAGGGGGGGGAGGGGGAAGAGGAAGAGGAGGAGGAGAGGGAGAAGAAAAGAAGAAGAAGAAGAAGAAGAAGAAGAAGAAGAAGAAGAAGAAGAAGAAGAAGAAGAAGAAGAAGAAAGCCTTCCCTGTACTAAATCTAATTCCTCATCTTCAGGCAGTTTCTAGCCTTCAACTGCTTCTGGTTCCTGAACAAATAATCTGAAAATACATAAACAAACCTAGTCTGTTCTGATGATTCCCAAGTTTTTAGTGAATACTTCTGTATGTTTTAGTGTTATATACATAAACTTGGATGCATATATGGAGAGGAGATAAGGGTATAGGTCAAACATAAGACATGGGTTTTTCTAAAGAGAATTAGAAGAATGCTTTTTAGTTAAGGAAATAAAACTAGTAGATAACACCACACTGTGCAAAAATAAGTGCTCTTTGAGATGCAGAATAAAATTATTATAAAAATAAGTACACATTAATTACTAGGCTTGTTAGGAAAGATTTCAAGCAGGACTTGAGATAAGCTTTGGAAAATGGTTTGAAAATGTAGACAGAAGGGAAATTTTAAGAGCTAAGAGGAATAATGGTGGTGAAGACAGAAAAAAGGCAGGGAATGGTCATCACATACAGATTAGGAGAAAACAATATGTTTAGGTGAAAAGTTCAACATTTTATGCACATAACTTGCATATAAAATTGGGTAAGTACCATAAGGCTAGGTTACAGAAAGTCTGAAAATCCAGGTATAAGTTAAAGAGAAAGCATAATGAGAGATTGTGGCCATAAAAACAGAATACAAGATGGAGAAGAATGAATACAAGCATAATGGGATTGGTGGAAGGAAGAAAAGGATTACTATGGTTTGTATGCTACCCAAACACCCATAAGTGAAATACTGGGTTCCAGTACTTGGTGGTAAGGGACCTGTAAGAGCTAGAATCCAATGGGGGATTTTAGGTCATTAGGAGCATTTCCTTGAAGGGAACTATGGGCTTTTGCTCTTTTTTTTTTTTTTTTTTTTTTTTTTTTTCCTCTTTGGTGTCCTAGCCAAGAAGGGAATAGCTTTTTCTTCCACATATTCACCACTATAATGTGCCAACTGGCCATGAACAGAAGCCTCCAAAACTGAGCCAAAGTAGTCTCAATGAGCTGTCTCATTTTTTTTCTCTTTCTTCTTTTTGAGATAGTCTCATATAGCTCAGGCTAGCCTTTAACTTGTTATGTAGCCGAGTATTGTCTTGAACATTTTCTTGCCTCTACTTCTCAAGTGCTAAGATTACAGGCATGCATCACCACACCCTGCTCAAACTTTTTCTACTTACAAGTTGATTTTTCTCAATCTTTGTTCAGTGACAGAATGCTGGCTGATAAATGGAAGGACTAGAACAGAGAAGATTGGGAGAAAAAAAAAAAAGACACTCAAGACAAAGAACACTGGTACCAGTGAGTAAATAGAGAGGAAGGGCTGCTTTAGGAGGCATGCTCAGTCACTGCAATGAAGATCTGAATTATAGCCAACTCAAGGTGTTCAATAAGGGGTTAGAATATATATGACATACCTATACTGTGTCTTTAACAGGAGATAGAATCAGCTGCCTACACAGGAAAGTTAAAGTCTCATGTGCTGGTTTGAGCACTCAGAACTGAATGCAAAGGGTAAAAAACACTTTCTCTGTCAAACACAGTGGCTCACAATTATAATTCCAGCTTCCAAGAAGTAAATGAAAGACAATTTCAAATTCAATGTGAGCCTGGGCTATACAGTGAGATCCAGTCTCAAAAAGGGGTGGATGGCTAGATAACTTAGTAGTTAGGAGTGAATACTGCTCTTTAACCAGTTTGGTTCCCTATACCCATAGCAGGCAGCTCATAAACCAACTGTAAATCTAGCTCCAAGGGATCTGATTTCCTCTCTGGCTTCCACAGACACCTGTACTCATAGGCACTCCCACCCCTCATAATATAAAATAAATATAGCAGGGTGTGGTGGTGTATGCCTTTAATTCCAGCACTCAGGGGGCAGAGGTGGGTAGCTCTCTGTGAATTCCAGGCTAACCTGGTTGGTATACATATTGAATCCAGGCTAGCCAGAGCTATACAGTGAGACCCTGTCTTTAAAAAGTCATTGATACTGTCCCTGCTTATATCCTTTTCCCAGGGATTACAAATCACAAATCTATAGGCTCCTAGAAAAGTGACTAGCTCATACAATAGGTCAGTAGATATTCAATATGTACTGAATTAATAAGTCTTTTTTATCATATGCATTAATAGGGAGAGGAGTTTCTGTTTCCTTTTCCATGTCTAAGGTAACATTATTGCAAGTAGTAATTAAAATTACAATTTAGTTTATTAATTGATGTAATGGCCATCAACTAAATACACTACTGATTAAAATTAGGTTAAATCTGTTTGGCATAGGTTAAATTAGAAGCTCTTAGAGCATCCAAAGAAGCCCATCCTGCTTTGCACATCTATCTAGCTGCAAACTGCACAAAAGAACTACTGCAGGGCTTGGAAACAAGTGCTAAGAATGCTCCCTTGAGTATGGTGCACACAATATTTGCAACTGCTAAGAGGGTCCAAATCACCTGAATTGGTTTAGGAAAGTCCCAATGACTAAATGTCTTCTTTGTGTTTTGGAAATGCACCTTCAATGGTGTCTGAGTTCACAAGGGAAGTTGATTTCTGAACTGATAATCTGCTTGCTAGAGGAAAACTGATACCCGGTAGAAAAGAAGCAGCCAGGCTAAAACAAAACAGCTTTTTTTTTTTTTTGCTTTATTTTGTTCACCTCTTCTACTGTGGGCATGGAGAAACGTCAATAGTGTTTTTTTGTTTGTAGCTCTTCCAAAATCTGAATAAATAGAAGGCAAAGAGAGAATAGACTGAAAAAAGTGAAGACAAAATTTCAAAACACCTATTTTCAGAAGTTACAGAACACAAGTATACTATTAAAGATAGAATGAAGGTGCAGTAGGAACCAGGGATTTGTTAGTGCTACCTATTCTTGAGTAAATGCAGCTCACAAAAGGGGTCTTAACAGGAGAAAGGGAGTGTAGCTCCCAGGACATCTGGGCCCTGAAATTAATCTTAACTGTTTGGCGATAGCAAAACATATGACGTTTAAGCAGCAAATACCTGCAATGATGACTGAGTCAGTTCGGGCTGGGCCAAATTTCAGTGTCATCTCATGCTTGTGTTTATGAACTGCCAGGTGGTCCTCATTTGTAAATCTCTGAAATGAAACAGAAATAAAGATGTGAAAAAAGGAAGGGAAAAACCAAATAATAACAACAACAAAAAAAAAACCAAACCAACCCTTCCTCCATTCAGTGCTCTTTCAAAGGACCTACCAAACAGAAACATGTTACAATGACACTGGTCTCTGGAAAGAGTGAATGGAAAAATAAAAGAGGAAAAATGATGGAAATGATAGAAAAAATGAAAAATAATGGCAATGAAGGCAGGGAAGAGAGGAGATAGAAATCACAGCACCAACTGCTTTGTATCATTAGGTACAAACAAGGAGAGTGGATAGATTGTTGTTGCTGAGGTACAGTCTAGGCATAAAAAGATGAAGGTAAACTTGTGAACAAAAGAAAACAACTTTTAATATTAACAATAAAGAAAGAAAAGAAAGAGTAGGATCTCGGTGGTCATCACAAAAACCGGAAATTTCAGAACTCTCTGTGGTGGGGCTGAATTGGAGTATTTTATGAGCAGACTAACAGGGAGATAAATTATGCAGGATTAGGAGAACCATTTAACTTCCTGGCCCCTACAGTGCTGCAGCAGGCGCCTTTGTGGCTATTTGGCTCACAGTTTTAATGAGCCAGGATGGAACTGTAGATGACAGAGGCCCAATGGCCAGCAATAATGGCACACACCAGCCCCGTTGGCCAAATGCTGTCTTCATCAGGCAGTCTGCCTAGGCTCCAGCAGCCATAAAGGGGCCAGTACAATACTGCTGGCTGTATAATGACAAAATAAAAGTGCAAGCAAAAAATAAATAAATAAATAAATAAAGGATAGAGAGGAGCCTGTAGGCAGGATGAGAGAAAAGGAGACATTACACAGACCCTTGTGTAGAGGACTCAGTGAAAGAAAAAGAGGTAAAGCAACGTCTACCCCAGTTTATGACTAAAGCAAGGTTACTGGACAATAATTTATGTTTCATCTCTTAAAAGGAGGAGGTGAAAGGAACAGATGAATAGCAGTAATTCAAAGTTCCTTTGAGCCCACTGGCTCTGTTTGTTCATTTGAAAATCCGTGCCACAGAAATGGCCTGGACCCTGCAGGTTTCCACAGCCCCTTAGCATAAAGTCTCTGAAACATGGTTCTAGTTGTCTTGTTTCTAAAAATAGAGACTGCATAGTCTCTTATTTTTACCGTTTCCATTAGATATGTAACTTATCACTAAATAGCACACCTATAGCTCTTTTCCTATGGCCCTTTACAAAACAAACACAAAGGAGTTGGTCCTATCCTAGCTCCATATGGTCAGGCATCAACATCAAACTGGTCTTGCCTCTCTCATTTTACCCAAATTTTAAACTTTTTAAAATTTTATCTGTGTGGCTGTTATTTTGTTTGTTCGTTGGTTTTTTATACAGGTCTGTATATCATGCGTGTGCCTGGTGTCCACAGAGGTCAGAAGAAGGTGAAGAGGGCATCAAGGGTGTCAGATGTTCTGGAACTGGAGTTACAGACAGTTGTGAGATGCCATGGGGATGCTGAGAATTGAACTGGGATCCTCTGGAAAAGCAGCCAGTGCTCTTAACCTCTAAGCCTGCCTCTTTATTCAATTTATATCTAAACCCAGCATTAACAACTAAGACCCTTTTCAGGTAAAGCATACAGGCCTGAGGGGCATGGTTCAAGTAACAGATCTAGGACAAAATGGACACAGAAAGAACCTCTGTGCACCAGCTTTTTCCCTAAGGGATAGGGTAGGGGAGAAATAGTCTGTTAACTGGGTTTAAAAAAAAAAAAAAAAAAAATCACTGTAAGGATCTGGGCCTGCCATATATTTGAAAAAGGAAAGCAGTTGAGCCTAGTTGGCAATGAAGAAAACAACATTCTTTTATGGTGGGAATGATGAATAACATTAAATAGGTATTTTATAAGCTGGGTGTGGTAGTGTACACTTTTGATCATGGCACTCAGGAGGCAATAGAGGCAAACATATCTCTGTTGAGATGGAAGCCAGTCTGTTCTACATGCAAGTTCTAGGACAGCCAGGGATACATAGTGAGACCCTGTCCAAAAGAAAAAGAAAAAAAAAAGTATTTTTAGAGGCACTTATGGAAATTTCATGTAGGCTACTTGAAAAAAATTGCACAGTGTTTTAGAACCCAGAGGAGTAGCTTAAAAAAAAAAAAAAAAAAAGACTTATTTGTTATGTATACAGTGTTCTTTCTGCCTTCTTGCATGCCTGTATACCAACAGAGGGCACCACACCTCATTATAGCTGGTTGTGAGCCATCATGTGATTGCTGGGAACGGAACTCAGGACTTCTGGAAGATCAACCACTGCTCTTAATCTCTGAGTCATCTCTCCAGACCTTTCATCAAAAATTTTATTTATGTATTTTAAAGATTTATTTATAGATTTATTTATTATGTATACAGTTTTCTGCCTGCATGTGTGTCTGCATGCCAGAAGAGGGCACCAAATCTCATTATAGACAGCTGTGAGCCACCATGTGGTTGCTGGAAATTGAACTCAGAACCTCTGGAAGAGTGCTCTTAACCACTGAGCCACTTCTGCAGCCCCTAGAAGAGAACTCTTAACCAAGAAGTCCTCTTCCATTAGAGGACTCTTCTCCACTCCAAAGAAGTTGAAAGAAAGATTTTAAATTTCAATCAGATTTTTCAATTCTCTCCCTTACTCTCTCCTGCTTCTCCTACCCCTTCGTTCGTGTGTGTGTGTGTGTGTGTGTGTGTGTGTGTGTATGTGTGTGTGTGTGTATGTGTGTATGTGTGTGTGTTGTACTGGAGATGAAGCTCAGAGCCTTGTATAAGCTAGGAAAAGCACTTTATAGTACTATATATCCCTCTCCCTCTATGTATTTTATTCTATGAATGTAAAAACATTACTCTGAGCTCTGTGTGGTAGTGTTCAAGTTTAGTATCAAGCACTTCAGAGGCAAAGGCAGACAGATAAGTTATGAGTTCAAGGCCAGCCAGGTCTACATAGTGAGATACCATCTTGAAAAAAGCAAAAACAAACAAAGTATTATTCTGTGTATAGTTTAGATACGAAGTATCCCCCCAGAAGGCTCATGAATACAGTAAAGGGAGAGGCTCTGACTTAATCAGTGAATCAATCCACTGATGGATTCATAATTTGATGGCATTTCTGGGAAGTGACCGAAACTTTCAGCACTAAGGCACTAAGGCTTTGTTGGAGAAAGGAATCATGTCACACACCTCTGTCTTTCTGTCTCCCAGCAATGGTTGAAGTGAGCAGTTTTAACTTATGGTGCCCTTCACCATATCTTCTCTGACATGATGCTCTACCTCACTGCAGATGCACAGTGATAGATCAGCTGACCAAGGACTGGAACCTCTGACGCTGCAAGCCAAAACAGATCCCCTTGCTATGATAAAAACACTTAACTTATATACTCTGAGAGGGTTTATGGCTGTCATCAAACTACTGAAAGAGTTAAAAAAAAAAAAAAAAAGCAAACCCCCATGATATAACAATATTTAGTACACCTTAGGAAGAGGAAGCCACAGGATTAATTTTAAGAAGCAGGGAATGAGCCTAGTCTTGACTCTGATTACCTACCTTCTGCTAATTCTGATACAGTTGGTGAGTGTCATTCTGTCTATTGATGTATGTATGTATGTATGTATGTATGTATGTATGTATGTATGTATGTATGTATTTTATTTGAGACAGGTTCTCACTGTGTACTTCTGGCTGCCCTGGAACTTGTGATGAGACTAGGCTAGCCTCCGTTTCATGGAGATCACTGCCTTTGTCTCCCCAGTACTGGGATTAAAGGCCACTACTGCCTGGCCTGGATACTGTTTAAATATTCCTTAGCTGAGCACAGTGGTGCATGCCTTTAATCCCAGCATCTGAGAATCAAGGAGGACAGATTCCTCTGAGTCTGAATCCAGCCTGGCCTATGAGTTCCAGGCCAGATAGGGCTGCATAGTGAGAGTCTGTCTTCATTATCATCATTTTTTAATCTTCTCTCATTTCTAATTACTTAATTTTTATGCATATGGGTATTTTGCCTGAATGTTTGTCTGTGCACCATATGCATGGGTGATGCCTGCAGAGGCCAGAAAATGACATTATACACCCTGGGACTGAAATTACGATGGTTGTAAACTGTCATGTGAGTTCTGGGAACTGAACCTGAACCTGAATCCTCTGCAAGAGCAGCCAGTGCTCTTAACCAATGAGCCATCTCTCCAGGCGCTTTTACTTTTCCAAAAAGTTTAAATTTTTTATTTTATATTATGTGTATGAATGTTTGGCTGCACATATGTATGTTTATCACGTGTGTCTTTGGTGTTCCTGGAGGCCAGAAGAGGGCTTTGGATACCTTGGAACTAGAGTTACAGATGGCTGTGAACTACTGTGTGGGTGTTGGGAATGGAAATCCTCCGTAAGAGCAGCCAGTGTTCTTAACCACTGAAAAATTTCTCCAGCTCTATTTCCTTTCATATATTACAAGTTAATACTTTAACAATTCTTTAGGCCACAGGCTAGAGGATATAGCTTTGTGGTAGAGCATCTGCCTAGCATGCATGAGTCCCTGCGTTTTCTCCACCACTGAAAAAAAAAAAATCTAGATCAGTTTGTCGACCAAAGCCTACCCTTGTCCCAGGGATTCAACTCTAAACTTCATGCTTTGGGAATAATCTTTCTGAAAGCACTTTCTCAAATAGAATAGTAAAAATTATTGAGTGATTTAAAAAAAATCTGGGATTAATATAAATGTCGATTATTCCACTGAATTTTGAGGAGTTCCCCAAAAGATTTTCTTTTAAAATTAAACATCTACTCCCTACTCCTATTGTTAATATTCTTAGTAGTCTTCCTTTGTTCTTTTAAGGTTTCAGTAAATAGCCACTCAGGAAACAATCTAACTGTAGGATAATTATTTTCAATAAATGTATAAATATAAATACCTCCTAGACAGCAGAGAACCAGTATTTTTCAAAATGGGGTCTGAAGAATTTGAGTCATGTTGTCTTAGGAAAGCAATTTATTTGCTTAGTATGTATGAAAGTACAGATTTAAGTCTTCATTCAGTTCAAGTAAATGAATGAAAATAGTTTCTTGGTAAAAACAAGGGGGCATCATATGCTGATTTGCACCCCATCCAGACACCAAGATCCTTTAGATCTGATCTGTACTATGCAACAGTACATGGTTACTGAGCAATTGCAATGTGACTTAATTTCTTCCTTCCTTTCTTCTTTATTTCTTTCTTTCCTTCTTTCTTTCTTTCTTCCTCTCTTCTTTATTTTAAAGAAAGTGTCTCACTGTGTAGCACAGGCTGACTTCAAGTTTCCAAGCCTTTGCCTCAGTATCCTGAGTTCTGGAATCACAGGTATATGCTAGCACACCTGGCTTTGCAATGGGCTAATCTGAATCAAATGCACTGTTACTCAATTCATAATGCCAAAGAAGTATATAGTATTGTGATTCTATATTGGTTCATGTTTAAAATACAGGGTCCTCTGCAAGAGCAGTATGCACCCTTAACGCTGAGCCACCTTTACAGTCCTTGATTACATGGTGAAATTATACTCTTTTAAGTTTCTTTTTAAAGACTGTATTTATTCTTATTTTATGTGCATGGGTATTTTGCCTACACATATGTATGTCCATGCATCATATGCATGCAGTGCCCTCAGGGGCCAGAAGAAGGCATCAGGTCCTCTAGAATGGAAGTAGATGGTTTTAACTGGTTATGAGGTGCCATGTGGGTACTAGGAATTCAACCCAGGTCCTCTAAAAGAACAGCCAATGGTCTTAACTATCTCTTCAGTTCCTAAAATGATACTCTTTTGTATCATTTAATGTAGTTAAAAGATAATTGATTTTACTTTTAATATTGCCACTAGGACAATTAAAATTACATGTGTGAATCGCTTTTGTGGTTTGCCTTGCATTTTCCTTTTAAAAATATATATTTTACTATTTTTAACTATGTATATGTGTGTATGCCTGTGTGTGAGTATGTATATGTGAGTGCAGGTGCCTGAAGAAGCCAGAGGCCTTGGCTCCTCCCAGAAGCTGGAGTTACAGTTGGTTGGAATCTGGCTGGTAGGTGCTGGTAACCAAACTACAGACCTCTACAAGAGCAGCATGTGCTCTTCACTGTTGAGTTATCATCAGTCCACTGTGTATTTTTTTTATATATATTTATGATTTAGATAATATACCCAAAGACACCATGGCAAGATGGCATACTCCTGTATGTCCCAGCTAGTAGGGAAGCTGTAGTAGGAATTCTAATCACATGCCAATCTTCACTCTTTCCTTTTAAATCTGTTTTCTTTAAATGTAGTGCTTCTCTACTATCAACAACTAATTATGATTCCTAGAAAAACATTTAGAAATATTTGGAGACATTTTTGCTTGTCACAACTTACAGCATGCAATTAGCTCTAGAGGGTAAAGGCCTGGGATGTTGATAAATATTGTATGCTACACAGGACAGCATCCTCCCCCCAAAATTATCTAGCTTCAGATGTCTTTTATGTCTCTGTTAAGAAATTCTAGGGCCACAGTGGTGCACATCTTTGACCCTAGCTCTTAGGAGGAAGAGGCAGGTGGGATGTCTGTGAGTTTGAGGCCAGTCTGGTCTACAGAAAGAGTTTCCAAGATAGCCAGAACAGCACCCACACACATGGAGGCTTACCATCTCTTCAGATACCAGGCATGTATGCGGTACACAGATACACATGAGGCAAAACACTCATACACATAAAATACTAAGTTAAAAAAAAAAATTCTACTCCAGAGTAATAAAGAAAGAGAGGAAGAAGAAAAAAAGGCTATTTTTCAGTTTGTCTTGACAAACTGTCAACATAGGTTTTTTGGATATGAAACTTCAGAAAAAAGGATATGCAAAAACCTCCCAAATTAATTTTATAATCTTCAAACACTTAGGGTAGGGAAACTGGCAAGATGGATACAGAAGGAATAGTAATTAAGAAAACAGATTAAATAGGATTCTCATTCTTGACTTGTTAGTAACATAAATAACACAGAATTAAGTCAAAACAATTTTGGCTGCTTTCCATTTTTTCCCTCTCTAATGGATTTAGAAAAAACAAACAAACAAACAAACAAACAAACAAACCAAAAACAGCAAAAGGAAAGGTTTCTTTAGTTTAAGGAATATTGGGGATGAAGAGATGTCAGTGTTTAAGGGCACTTGTTGCTCTTGCAATGGACCCAGGTTCAGTTCCTACTACCCACATGTTGGATTCTAACCATCCACAACTTCTCTTCTCACCTCTGCAGATACAAGGCAGGCACACAGTGCACCTATACACACAGAAAAACATTCATGCGCGTAAAATATATAAATAAATTCTAATGTAAAAAGACTACTATTAAAAAATAATAGGCATAAAATGCAAAGTCAAGATATACTATCAGGAGATCAGTCTTAAAACTGCTAGTAGACACAGAATAGAAAAGGAAAATAGTTTCTTCCTTTTCTTAGTCTTTCTCTTTTCTTATATTTTTGGTTGGAGCCATCTCTCCAGCCCTCTTTTTTCTTTTTTTGAAACAAGAACTATTAACTCAGGCTGACTTTGAACTCATGATCTTTTTGTCTTAGCATTCTGAATCCTGTAACTATAGGTGTGGGCCACTACACCTTGTTGTGTGTCCTGTGTATGCCCCCACCCTTTGGAGATAGTGTCTCATTCTTTAGATCAGGCTGGTCTTGAATTATGTGTAGCCAAGGCTGGCCTTGAACTATCTATCTATCTATCTATCTATCTATCTATCTATCTATCTATCTATCTATCTATATCAGGCTGGTCTTGAACCTATAGATATTTGCGTGTCTCTGTCTCCCAACTGCTGGGATTAACGATATGTGCCACCACTGCCCAACTAAAAAGCACTTTCTTTTATTTTTTGGTTGTGAGCCTAGTCTTTAATGGCTGAGCCATCTCTCCAGCCCCAGAAGCACTTTCTTAATGAGCTACATTCCTAGCCCTCATTTTACTTTTCTCTTATTTTCCAATTTTCAAGAATTTATTATTATTAGTGGTGAGAGGCATTATGTTATGGTAGATTTGTGGAGGTCAGAGGACAATTTTTTGTAGAGTCAGTTTTTGCTATCTACTTTTAAATGGGTTCCAGGGATCCAATACAAGTCATCAGGTATGAACAGAAAGCACTTTCAACTGATAAACCATCTTGACAGCCCCTTTTGCTTTTTAGTTAGGTTCCAGTAAGTTGTCCAGGCTAGTCCTGAATTGCTTCTGTAATCCGGACTAAAACTGGCAATCCTCCTGTGTCTACCTCTTGAATAGAAGGGGTTATAGCCTTTGACATCAGGCCTACACTCTGCCTTATTTTGGAAGAGTAGACTGAAGGGAGAGGACAATCACAGCTCTTTTGTAATTAGGAAATGAGCTGTGAATACATAAACCATCAAGGAATAACTCAATGAATTAAGTTTCATTTGTAATTATCTGAAAAATCATTTGTACTAAAATCTAACTACCTTTTTCTCTAAAGTTCTTAGGTTTTGTGGTACTAAAATGGCCAGAACAGCTCTATTTTATTATAGTATCTTTAAATGGGAACATTTTGGTAAAAGAAAGTGGTAAGAAAAGCTATGGAAACTCCGAGAAACTGGAGAGCAAGTACTGAGCAGTCTGCAGAAGGCACATGCTCTTTTTAAGAGCATGATTTTGACAGGGCTTCTCACTCTTGCTGGAGTGCTTCATATCCCAATGCATATGGTCAGTTTGTGAAAGTATGGAAAGGAAGAGAAAGGAAGTGACTGAATACACATGCATACAGACACCCTGAAGCCAGAATGGCTTTCATTTTCACCTCAGCCACTCAGAGGTGCCTGCTTTCTCTTCAAGAAGCTGTTTGCAAAGTGAGTCACACATCCTGCTCTGAATGCTTCATGGCTTTTGAATGAATCATTTCAAATGACAGGATTGTTCAACAAATAAATGCAACCATAGCAGCAGCTGCTCTTATGTGGCTTTGTGAGCAATGTAATTTATAGAGGAAAAATAAGGACAGGAAACTCCTTCCCAAAATATTCAAAGAGAAATGAAGGAGAAAAAACAGCCCCACTAAACTGTACCTACAGTAAACTCATTTGTCTATGGGTGGAGGGACTTTCTGTTTGAGAAGGTTGCATGATAATAAGAAGGAAAAGACTTTGATAGCTAAGAGAACCTTTGATTAAGCACAGGTTTTCTGTGGTTATTAATGTTGGTGCTATTCCTTCCTTCCGTCCGTCTGTCCGTTCTTTTTCTTGCTAAGATAAGGTTTCTCTATGTTCTAGGACTAAAGGTGTGTGCTACAACATGTGGCTCTCCATTCTCCTTTTAATAACACTGTTATAATTTTCAGTAAAACCTAAGCTATGTGCTTAATGAACAGACTATGGTCAAACAAAACCTTGCATAACTGGATTGCTTTCGGGTATGGCAAAGGTAAGGAAAATATAATTGGTCTCTTGACCCCTTCTGAACCTTTCTTTCTTGTTTGCCTCTTCTGTAAAGATTGAAAAGCTAGATATTCACTTTCCCAGTCTCCCCACACACAACTTAAGTGGGTTGGAATGGGAGAATAGTATTTCTGGCAAGACTTTGTCTCCCTCATAAAAAGACAGTCCTGGGACCACACTTTCTTTCTCATTCTCTGAGAAATAAGCAGGAGTATTAACAAATAAATGTTTAAAAATGCTTCAGCAGATTGCCCTGACCCACAGGGCAGTCAACAACGAACTGGCAAACACCTAGGAGGTAATGAAGGACAAGCGGTAGGAAGAATGACAGCAAGATAGTATTCTGATCAAGCTGACAAATTTATTTTCTCAGGGGAGGCTTATGTAGGGTCATAGGCAGGATGTGTGCAGGGTTTGCGTATGGGCAGAATGAAAAGGTCAGTAGAAGGAATGCCTTTAACCGGCTGTAAAAACTGTAGCAGAAGGAATATCCTGAACTATTCTTTAACTGGTTGTAAAACAGCAAGCCTGTATCTAGGAATGCTCTGCTTAACATTCTGCCTACTTCTTAAGAGGCAATAATTTTCTATCTCAGAGGCCTGAGGTAGTGAGGATGGTGATGGTCCCCAACAAGCAGAGAGGGGAAACAATGGAAATGTTTGATATGTGGTTAGGTGCTCAAACTCCTGTTTCTGGATTTATCATGTTATAAACCCTTATACAATTTTAAGCTATTGTTAGATACTTACAGGTGAAAATAATCCCTAACCAATACAAGGTAACTTCATTTTCTATTTAAGGAACTCAGAAGTGAGATATGCCAGAAGGTATATTATTTTACATCTTCACAAGTATCAACTTTATACTAATGGAAATTACATTTTCATATCTGTCTAACATACGAAAGACAAAAATTTCATCATCACTTATGGCTCCAAGGTCCTCTGGAAACAATGACTACAAACTGTTTAGACTTTGAGGAAGAACAGAGAGAGAGAGATTGGGGGGGGGGGAGAGAGAACTAGTGAATGATGTTGCTTTTGAAACTGAAGCTGTTACAGATTACTCTTCACTGAAAATGGAGTTTTAAATTAGAGCCCCATCTTCTTTTATTCTTGCCCATTCCTCTCCCTTAATATCTAATATCTGGTTTCCTTCTCTTCTCTCTTCCTACTCCTAGAACTATGTAGCCCAGGCTGGTCTTGAACTTAATAGTCTTCCTGAAACAGCCTCCTAAGCGCTAGGATTACAAGCATTAACTACAACATTTGATTGTGTCTTGTATGCTCTTTATTAAGCTCCACAGCCTTCTTGGGAACCACACTTAAGAATTAGTAAAGACAGGTCCGTTATCTATTCTTTGATGGTAGTGGTTATATGTAGAGATGTATTAAATGCTCAACCAACTTTAAAGGGCCAGTTCCTAGCACTGGATAAATCCAAGAAGTAAGTGAGTAGGCCTCATCCTGTGTCAGCTGCATGGTTAATTGCATTCTCCATGATTGGGGTACCATTAGAGTCCCCCAAAAGGATAACTTGAGTTCTTAACGAAGCAAAAACACCTTTAAAAAAAATCAAAATAATCATAAAGTACTATAAAAGTTCTTAATAACATTATTCATACTATTTTCAGTCTTATCTAATCACAAATTTTTATTTGGATGTTATGAGGCCTACAGTCCTTGGAAGGCCCATCAAGTATTTTATTTCTTAATTTTTCACACGTATGTATTACAATCCCTGTACCTCACAAATGGACAGAAAGGACAAAGTGCTATTTTAACATTAAAGCTTGGAAAATCTAGTACATTGTGCTTAGCCTAAGCTGATGAAAGTGTAAACACTTCTTTAAAATACAGGAGCTTCAAAATACTGAGCAGAAAAGTCATTAGAAAGCTGATAATAGGACTGGAGAGATGGCTCAGTGGTTCAGAGTCCTGGCTGCTCTTCCAGAGGTCCTGAATTAAATTCCCAGCAACCACATGGTGGCTCACAATCAGCTGTAATGAGATCTGGTGCCCTCTTCTGGGCTGTAGGTATAACTGCAGACAGAACACTGCATATACAATAAACAATAAATCTTATTAAAAAAAAAAAAAAAGCCTGTAATGACCAGAACTATTTGATCTTTGAGTGTTCACACAACTAATTAAATAAGCAAACAAATAAAAAAACTCGGAAAAGTTGAGAAAGATTGTGGTGGTTTGAATGTGAATGCCCCCATAGGCTCATATGTTTGATTATATGGCCCCACTGATAGAACTGTTGGGGAAGGATTAGGTGTACCTTTGTTGGAGGAGATGTGCCACTGGGGCCTACACTAGTCCCATTCCATTTCTGTACTCTCTCTATCTCCTGCTTATGAATATCAAGGTGTGGGTAATATCAGCTGTTCCCACTGTCATGTTTTCATTCCAACATTAAGGACTCTAAGTCTCTGAAACCATAAACTCAATAAACACTTTCTTTTATAAGTTCACTTGGTCATGGTGTTTTATCTCAGCAATTGAAAAATAACTCAGATAAAGATATTATTCTCTAAAGCTTAGTCTTTATATGGCGTTCTCAAGCTTATGAAGACCACCCAACTCCCTCTACATACAAAATCAGTTCCTTATGTAGCAATTTTTAAAATGTATCTTAATTGACAGAACATGTGCCTATCATGTAAAGTTCTGCATTCAATCCCTAGCACCACATAAACAGGTGTGGTGGGTTGTTTGTTTCTATAAACCTAATAAAAATTTAGGAAGATAAAGAAACTGAAGGCCTACTAACTGCTAAGTAAGATATGTCACGGGTTTAGCAGTGGTTGCTCCCTCCAAAGAATGGCTCAGTGGTTAAGAGTTCTTCAGCCCTTGTAGAGGACTTGAGTTCAGTTCCCAGCACTTATGTTGTTTGGCTCACAACCACCTTATAACTCCAACTCCAGAGGATCCAATGACACCTGCTGGCCTCTGAGGGTACTGTACTCATGTGCACAAACCCATACACATATAAATTTAATTTTTAAGAAAATGCTTAAGAATGTCAGGAATATTTTCCAAGCTTCTCTCATTGGTTTTCTGGTGGTTTGCAGGCAATATGACTTAGCTTGTGGCAGCATAAACCCAACCTTCCCATGGTGCTCTCCCTACGTGTGTATCTGTGTCCAATTTTCTTTCACACAGACACTGATCATACTGGATTTGAGGCCCACTTTACTCTAATAGGACCTCATATTAATTACACATACAATGATGATGCTCTTGAACTTCTGGTCTTCCTGCCTCCACCTCCCTAAATGCTGTGATTATAAGCTTTCAGTTTATGTAGTGTTTGCAAATGAACTTAGGACTTTATGCATTCTAGGTTAGCATTCTAACAACTGAGCTAGATCACCAGCCCTGACTTCTTTTCTTTCTTTCTTTTTCTTTTTTTTTTTTTTTTTTGACTTATTTTCTTTTTGAGATGAAGTCTTGTTATGTTGCCCAAGCTGGTCTGGAAATGGTAAAATCCAGCAATCCTGCTCATTCAGTCTTCCAGCATCTGGGATTACAGGCATGTGCTATTATGCTAGGTCTAAACTATATTTCTTCTATTCACAAACCAAAAGGATGGACATTTCTGGTTTCTGATCTAGCATCTAAGGGGTTTAGATCATCATTCCATCCTAACAAGTAAAAAGCTGAACAACTGGAAAAACTAACAATTCTTAGGTCTATCAGAGAAGTAGAATCACAGGGCAAACTGCTATTCTCCATAACCCCAAAACTGGTAAACATAGATACTATATGCTCTCTCTCATATACAGATCTTAACTTTTAATTTATAATTTGTATGTATATATGAAGATACGAGTTTGGGCACATGTCATGAAACTAGAAAAGGGATCACAAAACAAGAAAGGTTTTGAGGAAAAGGAGGTAGGCAATAGAACATTAAGGCAGAACTACTGGGTATAAAAAGACTGTAAGGGAAGAAGGTAGAGAGGAAGATCAACGAAGAGAAATTACATAAGAAAATTACATACTGAAACATATTACTTTTTATGCTAATTTACAAAATAAAAAAGATATGAACAAATACACACCCCGAGAAATCACTGGAAAAGTTACAAACTATTTTGAGGGCCAGTGAAATGGCTCAGTATTAAAGAGGTGTTTGCCACCAAGCTTGAATTATGCCTTGAGATATGGTTCAGCTGACAAAGTGCTTGCCATGCAAGGCTGAGGATTTGAGTTTGGATCCGCAGCACACGTGTAAAAACCAGGTGTGGCAGCATCTACCTGTAATCTCAGAGCTTGGGAGGCAGTGACAGGTAGAACACTGGAACTTGCTGGTCAACAAGTCTGGCCAAATTAGTGGAATCCAAATTGGGTGAGAGACTGCCTCAGGTATTACTTCCATAATAAATATATGTTTTGGGAGAGAGGAAGAAAAGAAGAGAGGAAGGGAGGTAGAGACAGAGAGAAAGAGTCTCAAGTACAACTCAAAAAATAAGGGGAAGTACAACAAAGAAAGCTACCTGATGTCAACCTCTGGGTTCTATGTACACACATGCACACACAGAAGTACCATATGCACACACATATACATACAAAAAGGATAGTAAAGGAACAATATATTCACAAATTTGATCATCTACACCAAATGGAGCAATTAATTTCTTGAGAGATATAATCTGATAAAACTCACACAAGAAATGGACAACATGATATTGAACAGTTAATTTTCCAAAGCAGAAAGTAACAGGCACAGAGGGCACACAGGTATACTCCACTAAATACAGAAGGAAGAAATGATAATAGTCATTTACAACCTCTTACAGAGATAGAAGTAAAAGGAATGCTTCATAACTCATTCCATGGCACCAGAATTGTTCTAATATCAAAACTACACAAAAATATTACAAGAAAACTATAGATTAGTATCTTTTATGAATAAAAATTCAAAAGGCCACACAATTATTAGCAAGTTGAATCCAATAACATATAAAAAGAATCATACACATGACTAAATGGAATTTATCTCAAGTATTCAAGCCTGATTCAACACTTGAAAAATCAATATAATCTAGCATACCGATAATTTAAAGAAGAAAATCCATATCATATCAACAGATGCAGAAAAAATATTTGATCAATGCCTTTTAATAATAAAAAAACATTCTTAGTACACTAGGGTTAAGGATACAGGCTTGACATGGAGTATCTGCTTAGCATATACTTAGCTCTAAGTTTTGTTTTGTTTTATTTTGTCTTTTCAAGACAGAGTTTCTCTGTGTAACAGCTCTGGATGTCCTGGAACTTGCTTTGTAGACAGGCTGGCCTCAAACTCACTGAGATCTGCCTGCCTCCACCTCCCAAGTCTATTCACAGGACACAGGAAGACTCAATACTGTTATGCTAACTCTTCCAAACTTAATCTACAGGTAAAATGTAACCTACTCAAAATCCCAGCAAGTTATCCAGTGATTATAAATGAACTGAACTTGAAGTTTAGAATGATGTGATCAGATAGCTATCCAAAGAAAATAAGCATATATAAAGAGGTTCAAGGGTTGGAGAGATGGCTCAGAAATTAAGAGCACTGGCTACTATTCCAGAGGTCCTGAGTTCAATTCCCAGCAACCACAACCATCTGTAATGAGATCTGGTGCCCTCTTCTGGCTTACAGGGATACATGCAGGCAGAACACTATATACATAGTAAATAAATCTTTAATAAACAAACACACAAACAAACAAATAAATAAATAAAAGGTTCAAGACCAAGCTAGAAGTGTTCATATCTATATTCCCAGCACTTTGAAGGTATAGACAAGAGGATCAAGAATTCAAGGTCTTCCTCAGATATATACCAGAACAGCCCAAATCAGCCTGGGCTATAAGAAATTATCTCAAAAACTGTAATAGGGGTTAGAGAGATGGCTTAGTAATTAAGAGCTCTTGCAGGGAGGGAACGTGAGTTCAGTTCCTAGCACTCATGTTGGGGCTCACAACTGCTTATAACTGCCTATAACTTCTGGCCTCTACAGGCACATGAACTCTTGCATAACCACATATAAACACACAAACACACACACACACACACACACACACACACACACACACACATGAAGTAAGTCTAAAAGCAAAACAAAAGTAAAACAAGGACTGAATATAGCACATGCTTTTAAACCCAACATTTGGGAGTTAGAGACAGGTGGATCTGAGAGTTTAAGGCCAGCTTGGTCTACAGAGTGAGTTTCTGGATAGCCAGGGCTATACAGTGAAACCTTGTCTCAGAGGCAGGTGGATTTCTGTGTGAGACCAGCCTGGTCTAAGAGTGAGTTGTAGGACAGGTTCCAAGGCTACACAGAGAAACCTTGTCTCAAAAAACCAACAAACCACAACAAGGGAGGGGGGGGGAGGAGGAAGGGAAGGGGAGAATAAATATTGAACATTACATGCTATCAGTGAACTGAAAGTTTAAAACAGGGGCTAGAAAGATGGTTCAGTGGTTAAGAGTACTGGTTACTCTTTCACAGGACCTGGGTTCAATTTCCAGCACCCTAATGCAGCTTACTGTAATTGCAACTGTCTGTAACTCCAGTTCCAGGGGATCTGACATCCTTAGACAGACATACATGAAGACAAAACACCAATGCACATAAAATAAGCAAATCATTAAAAAAGAAAGATAAAAGCAATAATGAAACACCAACACATACACATTAGACAGCCAAAAATCCAAAACCCTTAAGAGAACAACAAATACTGATGAGCATCAGGAACTCTCATTCTTTGCAGATGGGATGCAAAATGGTACTTTGAGGACAGTTTGGCAGCTGTGTGTGTGTGTGTGTGTGTGTGTGTGTGTGTGTGTGTGTGTGTGTGTGTGTGTGTGTGTGTTTGTGTGTGTGTATGTGTAGGCACATGCCTGCTATGGTATGTGGAGGTAAGAGGACAACTGTAGGGTGTACTGGTGTATTATTTATGATTTATTAAAGCTTGCCTGAGGATTCAGAAAAGCAAAGTCAGCCACAAATCATAGAAGCCAGGCACACACCTTTAATCCCAGCAGCCAGAAGCTAGGAGGTGATGGTAGTACACAACTTTAATCCTAGGACTCAAGAGATCTCTGAGTCCAAGGCCACCCATATCTGTACAAGAGTAAACCAGTCTAGAAGAGAATTATCCCAACATTCGGGAAGTATATGACAGAATCAAGGTCTCAGGGAGGCATTCATTCTCCTGCCACACTGAGGGTAGAAGCATTAATAATTCAGCCACCCTGAGGAGAGGCAACAGTTTGAGACTTGGTAAAGAGCTCATGTGTGGGTCAGCCCTTTCAGTTTGAGGCAGTGGTAAGAGCTAGTAGTGACTGGCTGCTTTACTTTTCTGATATTTAGCTTGAAGTCTGAACCTTAGTATCGGTCTCCGGTCATTTAATTTTTGTGTTACATTAGGGAGTCCATTTTCTCTCCTATCATGTGGGACTCAGACTGTGAGGCTTAGAAGCAAACACCTTTGTCTGCTGAACCTTCTTGAAGGCTCCAATTTGGCTATTTCTCAGAAATATAAACATACTCTTTTCAAATGATCTTGTGATTGTGCTCTTGAGTATTTACCTCAATTAATTAAAAATACATGTCCATACAAAAGCCTGCACATGTTAGAAATCATAATTACACATATCTGGAAGCAACCAGATGTCCTTCATTAGGTGAATGGATAAATAAACTGTAACATCCGAAAACTGAAATACTACTCAGTACTATAAAGAAAGGAGCTACCCAAGGCAAGAATTGTTATAGAATAAATATAAACATATACTGGTAAGCAAAAGAAACTTATTTGAAAAGGTTACAGGCTGTATGACTCCAACTACATGATGTTCTGGAAAAGATAAAACCATGAAGATAATAAGGAGCAGTGGTAGCCAAGAGAGGAAGGGATGAACAAGCACAGCACAGAGGATTTTTAGAAACTATTCCATGTGACATGACAATGACATAAACAAATCATCATACTTTTGTTAAAAATCTATAGGATGTGCATATCCTATATCAAGAGTGAACTCTAATGTAAATTACAGACTGTGATAGTGTGTCAGTGAAAGTTAATCAAATGTAACAAATGTAACAGTGTTTCAGTATGCTGACAGTGAGGAAGGCTGTATATTGTGCTGACAGGGGGTATATGAGGACTCTACTTCCTACTTAATTTTGTATGAACCTAAAATTGTCTTTAAATTTTTTATTAATAGGGCTGAAGATGCAGCTCATTTGGTATAGTGTTTGCCTAGCATGCAGGAGGCCCTCTCTTCAATTTCCAGAACAGCATAAACAGAGCATGGTGCTTCACACCTATAATTTTTTGAGACACAGTTTCATGTGTAGCCCTGGCTGTCCTGGAACTTATTCTGTAGACCAGAAAGGCCTTAAACTCAGATATCAGTCTACCTCTGCCTCCCAGTACAGGGTTTAAAGATGTGCAACACTGGCCTGGCTAGCACATCTATAATCCTAAATAGAGGTAGGAAGTTCAAGGTCATCCTTAACTATATATGTGAGTTGCTCCCCAGTAAAATGAGCCATGTGAAAATACTTAGAATAGTAGAAATGGGTTAATAATTAAGACAGAGCTAGCAGATAAGAAACTAGTAACTGGCCAACAGCATTATATCAAATACGTACTCTGTGTATTAATTGGGGTTGGGGTGGCAGTGGGACAAGACCGGCAGGGAAAAAACCTGCTCGTAACATACATGAGAGTCTCAAAGTATTGGGGAAAAAAAACCCACATACACACACACACACACACACACACACACACACACACACACACACAGAGACACACACAAAAAACACTTAATGCAAGTTAATATAGGAACAGAAAAACTATCAAATAAAGCTAGATATAGTGACATAATCTTATAATCCCAGTTATTCAGGAAATGGAGGCAGGAAGAACAAATTCATATTGGGATATATATCCAGTTCAAAGCCAGCCCAGGTAACTCAGTGAGATTCTGTCTCAAAATAAAAACTAAACACTAAACAGGACTGGAGATATAGTTCAGTGGTAGAATGCTCAGTCTCACATATCCAAAGCATTGGATTTGACCTCTAGTACTATCAAAACCCCAACTAAATAGAGGTGAATAAATTGTTGTATACTTATTCTTATAAAGTACTCAAAAAACAGTGAAAATTAAGCTTGAATAAGAGAGGCAAAATGGCACAAGTCCATAATCCAATAATTTGGAAGCTGAGGCAGGTGGACCAAGAGTTCAAGCCAGCCTAGGTTATATGAGACCTTGTTTCAAGAATAAATAAACAGGAGCTGGAGAGATGGCTCAATGGTTAAGAGCACTGCCTGCTCTTCCAGAGGTTCTGAGTTCAATTCCCAGCAACCACATGGTGGTTCATAACGATATGGTGCTCTCTTCTGGCCTACAGGCACACATGCAGACAGAATACTGTATACATCATAAATAAATCTTTAAAAACATAATAATAAACAAACAGGGCTGGAGGGATAATTCAGCAGGTAAGAGAGATTGCTATATAATAAGTCTGAGTTTATAGAGTAAAAATCTGGTTGCAATAGTGCACATCTGTATCCCAGCACCCTTACCACAAGATGGGAGGCAGAATCATCCAGAAGCTCACAAGTCAGCTAGCCTAAAATATGCACAGCGGTCAAAACAATCAGAAATACACACTCTGTCTCAACAAGGCAGAAAATGATTACTGACTTCCTAAACTATCCTCTGACCTCTATAAGCATGCAATGGCATATATTCACCACACTTATATCACACATACATACACCCAAAAAATAATTAAAGCTCCTGCCATGTGTGATTAGGAACCACCTACCATACCATGTATGGAAGGACTGAGACAAAAGTCTCATTGAGAATCTGAAGTTAGCCTGGGCTACCTGGGCTATATAAAACCCTACCTCAAAAACAAGGAGGACAACAACAGGAAGGGAAGGAGGAATGAAAGCAGAAAGGAAGGTCAGTATCTGTGTTACACAGTGAATTGCAGATCAGCCAGCTACACAGCAAGACCCTGGCTCACAAAAAAAAAAAAAAAAAAAAAACCAAAAACAAAACACAACAACAACAACAACCCCCCCCACACACACACAATGTAAAACACAAAAGAAAAACCAGCTTCTAAGAAATAATTGTTTTCTTTCCCCCCCTTGATCTAGAGCTTCAATCAAATCATGCTAATTTTTCTATAGCCGGTTCTTCTTTGTTTCAGAGACAGCATTCACAACCTTCTGTTTATGTGGTAGGAAGAAATGGCTTCCCAGAAAGGCTTAACCCACTGCATTTTATTAGGTAAAAGAAAAAACAAAAAGCCGTTCAACTCTGACAAGCCTGATTATTGTCTATAGAAGAGCAAAATGTGTCCCCAAGGACTACAAGAATAGTCAACAAGATACAATATGTTCAGACCTTTAACCACTGCTCTGTCAAGAGCTACTGAGTGTATATGTGTACACTATTCTTTCTTCTGGGCAGTCTTGTACGTAACAGAAAGCAGCTTCCATAAAGCCCTCTATCGCAGTTTCAAATTCATAGGAAGGGAAGGAATGCTGAAATAAAGCCTACCCTCTACTATTGCAACTACCTAGGTAAAATGTAAGGAAAGACTGAAGAGGTAAGAGTGAACTGTTGAATCTAATGTGGCCTTTCATTAAACATGATCAAACATCTAGTTCCCAGGAAAATGCTAAGTAACTATTTTCAACTTCCTTTTTCAAAACAGCTTAAGGGAACTACAGTCTCTCCATTAATTGTAAGAAGCACACAGGAATATGAAATAAAATGGCGAAGGCCCGAGGTTATGAACATATACAGTGAAAAGATAAATATACACTGACTGCCACTGTGTAAAAAGTGCTATCACTGTGATGGACACATTTTGTCCACTTTGGTATTAGACTGTCAAATATGAGTATAGCACAACCAAATTCTTTAAAACCATCACACTTCTTTTCACTGGGTTCCACTAACTACATCAATGAAAGGCCTTTTTTTTTGTGTGTGTGTGGGGAAGTGAGTCTGAGAGCAAAAACACAAAAAGATAACATAGCACAGCATTAATATGGAGCCTTTGGAGCTGGAAAAAAGAGCTCAGCTTAGCTTTCTGTAAATCCTCCAGGGGATGCACAGCCCTCTTTGGACTCCTAGAGCATGTGCTACACAGACCTGCATGCAGGTGAAAAAACCATAAATATAAAAATAAAAGTAAGTCTTTAAAAATATATCCTTTAGGAGCAAATAAGATGGTTCACTGGGTAAGGGCACTTTTTGCCAAACTCTATAATCTGAGTTCAATCCCCAGGGTAGAAGGAAAGAAACAATTCCTACAAATTGTTCTCTGACCTTTCATGTACAATTGTAGTGTTCAGGTCAGCCAGATGGCTCAGCAGGTAAAGTGCTTGATACGCACAACTGGTTTCATAAAGTTTGCCTGTACTTACATATACACAGCACACACATATCAATAAATACATAAGCAATATCTATCTACCTATCAATCTATCTACCTACCTACCTACCTACCTATCAATCATCTATCTATCTGTCTATGGTTTTTTGAGATAGGATTTCTCTATGTAATACTGGATGTCCTCTATTGACCAGTCTGGTCTTGAACTTAGAGATCCACCTGCCTCTGCCTCCTGAGTACTAGGACGCATCACCACCTCCTGGCTCATAAAAGATCTTTCTAAGTAGCTTTCAAATATCCTATTAGATGGCCACTGTCTACCTGATAACTTCTTAGGAGACAAGTTTGTAGGTTTGTTTTTAAATTGTTTCTCTATTTTTTCTTTGTATTTAGCTTTTTTTCTTCTTTTTTAAAGAAGCCGAGGCTGACCTTGAATTCTTGATGACCGTGAGCTTCTGTCCTCCTACCTCCACCTCCTGAGTGCTAAGACCTTAAGAGTGTGCCACTATGCCTGTTTATGTAGTACTGCAATGTTGAGGATCACACCGAGGGCTTCATGAATGCTAGACAAGAACTCTGCTAATTTAGCCACAACCTTAGCGCCTTTCTTGTTTTTGCGACAAAATCTTTCTATGCAGTTCAGGTTGATATTGAACTCATAATCCCCCTGCCTCAGTCTCCAGTACTAGGATTACAGGTATGTATCACTAGTATACTCCTACCAACATGCCCTACCCCTACACACATAAAGTTAGATAGACAGATACACTCTCATACAACTAACTGATCTATCAGAAGCACCAAGTAAAATAAACAAAATGACAGTTTGGATCATGCAGAGTGATCATTTTGATAGGTTGTGACCTTGTCAAATGATGCACTCATAGTATTGCAGGCTCCAGTCAGTGCAGAGTTAACATAACCTGCATTTATAAGTTGAGTAACTATCAGAATAAAATAAATGCATATTAAGAGAATTTCCAAGGAAAGCTAAGGACATTCAGACAAAAAATACAGACAACCTTCATGGTAATTATTAACCATGAGACTCCTCTTATTTCTACTTCTATACATTTTTGTCAGAAATTATTCCACATAAATATTTTCATGTATTTACCTAGTTATTTGTTTTCAAACAATAAAAAGTGCATTTATGTACTACAGTTTGTAATGCAGGAGAAAAAAAAAACATAGCTATAGAGATTCTATGATGTCAAAGAGGAAGATGTGATATGTGAGCAGAGAAGAAATTTGTTATTCCATAGGTAAGGATCTTCCACACAATCACATGCCAAAACATCTATGAAAAGCATGTTGATAATGATTACTAGACAGAAAATACAACTAGACAGAAAATACAACTCAGTGCATTGTTGAATACTTTTTTTTTTTTTTTCCAAGACAGGGTTTTTCTGTATTGCTTTGGAGCCTGTCCTAGAACTCACTCTGTAGACCAGGCTGGCCTCGAATTCACAGAGGTCTGCCTGCCATCTGCCTCCCGAGTGCTGGGACTAAAGGTGTGCACCACCAATGCCTGGCTATTGTTGAATACTTCTAATTGTTATCAGTTTGGCAGTCTTTAGAGCAAAAATTCCATTACTACACAAATGCAAGAACCCAGATACCTTCTTTTGCCTTTTGTGAACATTCAGGCTTAAAAGTCAAGGTAAGAAAGAAGAGAACATGAATAAGGAAGTAACCAGACCTAGCATTCACAAAAGTGACAGACACTACAATGCTTCTTTGGTCCTACTGACAAAGGATGGTGAAGCCATGGCTCTTAAATTCTAGTTTTCTACTTCTGTCTACATTTCTAGTTGGTTAAGAATTAGTCTCCCTCCCTCTTGTCCTCCCTCCCTCTCTTTGAGATAAGGTCGATGTCTTGGAACTTGTTATGTGGACAAGGCTTGTTTCACATTGTAAGCTACCACCTGCTCCCCCTGCTCCCAGTGTGTGTGTGTACAGGCATGTAATGAACACATGTGTATGCATGTGTGGAGACCAATGGGTATCACTCCTTAGGTTTGATGCCTTTTATTCTCCCTTGTGACAAAGTATCCCACTGGCCTAGAATTCACCAAACAGGGTATACTGGTTGACTAGAAAGACCAGAAATCTGCATGGATATCTGGGACTGAATTACAAATGCATACAATCATATCAGACATTTTCACATGGATTCAGAGCTCTAACTCAGGTCCTTAAGGTACATAAACATGCACACATGCACACTAGCATAGAAACAGAAAATGACTGGTTATTAGGGGTACAGGAGGAGAGAGGGAGTATGGGGGGGTGAATTGGTGGAACACAAGGGATTTTTTTTTTTTAGGGCAAAGGGGATTTTTAGGGCCATGAAATTCAGTATGATATTGTAATGGAAAATATATATCCTTATACATTTGTCAAAATCCACAGAAGGTATACACAAAGAATGAGCCCTAATGAAATTCAAATTTTTTAGTCAGTAACAATATATAAATATTTTCTAATCAATTATCACAGATTTGATATTAATATAAGATGCTAAAAAGAGAAACTTTGAGGTAGAAGAAAAAGATATATGGGAATTCTATGAACACACTCAATATTTCTGCATATACAGAAAATGCTCTAAAAAATAAAATCTATTAATTAAAAAAAAAAAAGGAAACACTGGTGAATAATGTCCACACAGTACAAGGGGTAATAAGAACCAAAACAAGAGGAATGCAAAAAATAAAAACTTTAGCTTGTTCTCAATCTAGAAAGGACAGCAACCAAAGACAAGGAAGGAAGCTTGAAGAATGGAGGGATGTGAGAGAAGCACCTCTTATAATGACATCTTACAGTGATTAATGGGTAAACATCGATAACTTATTTCCCTCTCAGGGAAAAACAAAAAACAAAATAAAACAAAAAAGCCACGAGGCTTACAAGGGAGACTGAGGTTTCAGCAGAAAAATAACCACCATTAAGCCTCTGGTGTCACCCTGATGCCTCTCCATGTGGTTAAGAAATCAGCTTATCATTTTAACTTGTGCTGTTCCCAATCTCTATGGCAGATTAAGCTATTTTTCAGGAAAAATCAAGGATAATTGCTTAGTATTAAAGATCTGGCCCTTGGGAGGATAAGGAGCTGCCACAGTACGATTTTTTTCTAGAATAGTATAAATGACTCTTCAAGATGCTGCCATGACTTTCATAAGCGGAGCTTCAATTCTGACCGTCAGTCTGCTGAATGCTGAATGGAGCACTCAGCTTTTTACAGTGACTGAAGGGACAAAGCAATGCTAGATTTATTCTGCAGAGCCATTCGGGTTTCTCAAAGGCAAAAAGAAAAAACTCCTTCCTTCTAATCCAGGGAATTACAAATGCTGTCTGGGATCTAAAGACAGCTATGCTTGCTGAAAATCTGGCATCCTGGATGTGAACTAGATTTAAAAGCTGGAATGATGGCTGGCAATTTGAGCATTTAGAACAGAAGTTGGTTCAGCACTTCAATCTGCCAGCAGAATCAGCAGCCACACAAAGCACATGGAGATGCCAGACTGCGAGCGAGCTAATTTCACAAAACTCATTCTCTTCTCTCTGTATTTTACAAAACCACTGTGAGCAGTCCAGATTCTTACCAAGCATAATCTTAGATAGCAAAGAAATTAAAATCAAATCACTATTATACTATTCTCAATCTTTTCTTAATGGTAATTCCCCTCTTAAAATCTTATCCTTAACACAGGAAAATTTTGTTTGAGAAAATTAAAAAGCAAAATCTCACTAGAATAAGATGTTAACATTTCCCCTCACAACTCCTATCATCTCTTCAGGATGAAAACTCAAGGAAAAAAAAAAAGAAGCTTTCTTTCAAACATCCTAACTAAAAACTAATAGCCATGTGCTACAATTTAAAGGACAGTGCACCTTTTTGGTTAAACAGATCCAACAGTCAAAGTGAGGCTTGAGAGAGAATAAACTGAATTTTTTATTAAAATATTTTTGTTATTTATAACATACAAACACAAAAAAGGGAGCCAAAAATGTAGTAATAATGAAATCATTTTAAGTTTGTAAATGTGCATTACTGCACTGAACAACTATTGTCTAACAGGCACAGAAGCAAAGGATTTAGTAATAATGAAACACTACACAGATAAGCAGGAAAAGATTACCCCAACAAAATACATGGAAAGATGATCAAAATAAAGATATTTTGCTTTATTAATAATATTAGAAAAACAATACATGTCTTAAGTTTAAGGCCTGAAACTGAGTAACTCTCTACTACATTGGCCACTGTAACTCTTCCGAAAAGGTATGTTATTTGCTGATCAAAACCAGGATTTGATCAAACTCCTCCTGAAGGAGCTTTTCTCAAAGCATTATCAAGTTCAAATAAAAACAAAACAAAACAACATAGTGTGTTGCTTAAATCAGCTGGATTACAACCCTTCCAGCAAAACATTGGTACCTTCTTTCTTCTCTTAAGAAAGACCTTCCAGAAAGCATCTCTCACATTTGTTCATAAGGCATACTTTATTGACATTTCTTTTCCTCTCTAAATGGCCGGGAGGGAAGAAGAGCACCATAGTCACTGTGTGTGGTTAGTAATGGCACTTTTACTTGTCATTGTACAAAGCCTGTTAAATATTTACAACACAGACAGCAGTATCTAGACCTAAACACCCAGTTGTGAGTTTGAATTTTTTTAGAAATAAATCTATGACAAGTTTTCGCCAGCAAAATGCCAGAAGACTTTACTAACAGCTTCAAGAGACCCAGCGGGTCCAAAGGAGCAGTTATAGGCCATCTGGTGATTACTTATTATTATTTATACAGCACAGTTGATATACACACAGATGTATTATGAATCCACACACAGAGAAGCCCTAACAAGGACTTCTGATACAATGTGACTACTGAGCAAGTCAAAATGCATTAAAGAAATGCATTTACCAAAAAGAGAAGAACACTGGCTTTTCCTTTTTTAATATAACAAATTACCTGGAAGATTATTTGGTAAAAAAACAATGAATCCTATACAATGACAGTATCCTACCAGTCAAAAATCTAGCTATATGTGACTCTGTGAATAATGAAGGAAGAGACTATTAGGTCCAGAAGGCGCTTTATAAACTTATCAATTTGTTAAAAAAAAAAAAGTATCAAATAAATAAATAGTAAAATAAATGGGTGTGGGGGAGGAGTTTAGGCTTGAAAAGAACTATTGAGACAGGAAGATATAAGATTTTATCTTATTCTAGCAGGAATGCACTGAGAACAATTTCAACACTCTCATTTTGTAACACTTAGCTGTATGCAGGAAAAACAAGAGTAAATAAATGAAAAATTTCACTTTAATTTCCTGACTATAGCTCTGATTAGATTCATATAGCATCTTTTGGTTTTTATTTGTTTGTTTGGTGGAACGGGGGGTGGGGGTGGGGTCAGGCTAAAGCAAGGATGTTTTAATATATTCTTTTAATAACAGGATAATAAATAATAACACAAAGCTAAAATTAACCGATCACATGTGTTTAAGGCAAGTGTCAAGAGGTCAGAACTGACATTAAGAAATCCAAGTTTAATTCCTTGCTCTTAACACCTCTGGAGATTTTTAAAATCCTAGTCTCAATTTATGTATATAATACATAAGTGGCCTAGCTCCATCCCACGTTACATAAAGTCACAAAATTCTTAAAGCAGACTGGAAGTTGTTGCAAAATCAACATTTTACAAAAACTAAGGTTAACATTTGGCCTAATTGTGCATAATGCAATATATTTTCGGCTGCCTGACAGCATGTAGTCACTCTTACCAGATGGGAACTAGATGAATTATTGAATGAAATATGAATTATTAAATGAAAATTTGAGTTTTTTTTTTAAAAAAAAACTCTTAGCAGGGGGTAAAAAAAGAAAAGATTTGTTTGCCTGAAATTACCTTCACCTGTAATAGCATATAAACACAGCATACACAACCACAATGGCATTTGCCTACCTGATCCATTTCTTTTCTGGTTATTTTTCAAATTCATGATACTTCCCTAACACAAATCAACATCAAATCATTCTTTTTTGCTTTTCTTTTGTGCTCATGCCAGTAATTGGGAAACTTGCCAAAAGAATATAAGATGAAAGATCCAGAGTCTTATAGTATCAGTATGGCCCTTTTAATGGGTAAGTGAGGATAACAGAAATAATCTCTATAGATCTGTGTTATATAGACAATAAAACATATACCTTTGTAGCATACCAGCATTTAACCAATCATAGAAGCTATTTGTTGCCTCATCTATTACAGAGCAATAGAGATTTAAGGGATAATGCTCATGAAGGCAAAGGATACAAAGCAATAAACAGCTTTGGAGGTTGGTTAAATGCCAAGTGAAGCCAGGACTACACCACCATAAACATCATTCCTACTATGACAAGATAGGGAGATACAAGAAGCTGCCTTCAATCCCACTACAACTGGGATGACACTGTTATTCTCTCCTCTCTCTCTCTCTCTCTCTCTCTCTCTCTCTCTCTCTCTCTCTCTCTCTCTCTCTCTCTCCTAAGATGAGGCCCCATTTAACCCAGCTGATCTCAAACTTTCTATACAACTGAGGCCCTGGAGGTCTGTGTACTCGACAAGAAAAGAAGATACCTGGATACCTGGGGGTCACACTGGACAGAGAAATAATCATTTCCCTTAAGGGCAGGATTGATAAATACAGTTACAACAGTGGTTGACAATGAAATACTGTCCTCAGAGGAAATGTCCTGTTCTTCAGCAACAACCTACACAATAAAAAGACATTTTATTTTAATCTGCATAATATGTTCTACAAACCAGCATATGGCTCTGAGGGGATGACATAGCAGTATGAAATCTGTTGATTCCTTGGCAACAAAAGCTAGGGAGACAGCTCTATTAGTAAAGTGCTTGCCATGATGGCATGAGGATCTGAGTGTGATCTCCAGCACCCACATGAAAAGCCAGGTATGGTGGCTCTCACTTGTAGTTCCAGAGAAATGTGGATTCCTAGGGTTTTCTGGTCAGCTAGCCAGTCTAGCCTAATTAGAAAGCTCCAGGTCTCAATAAGAGATCCTGTTTCAGGCTGTTGAACACACAAACTCAAAGTGGTTGGAACTGCATGCTCAAGATCTGCACCCAAAATTCCAACATGGATAGGGGAGGGGCTCATGAAGTTCCATCCCTAGCTGAGGAGCTATTGACAACTGATGACTATCGGAGTTGAGAGAATCAGTGTTTTTAGAAATATGGTCGTGCTCTAGTAGATGGTCCTACACCCAAGACACAGACAGCAGTAAGTAGAATCAGTGGATTTAGGGGGGGAGGGGCGGAAAAGAACACTTGAAGTTAGGAGAGGAAAGGAGGACAGAAAAAGAAACGGAGGGAAGGGAAATGAAGGACAGATTTGGTCAAAACACATTACACGTATTATGAACTTATCAATTAAAAAAACCAAGATGGATGATAGATCCTGATGAATGACACCTAAGGCTGATCTCTTGCCTCCACAAGCATATACACACATGCATGTACATATACATATATAAACATGAACTTGCACACACGCGCGCGCACACACACACACACAAAGGCAGCAGGTTATCTGCACATGAAATAACAACTCAAATTTAGAATTTCTGATAATAACATAGTATACTTGCTCCCATCTACTGGCTATATAATAGACTTTGAAGTAAAAGTGGCACTCCAAAATATTAAAAACTTAGCAGGGAATAATGGTATATAAGTGTACTTATTCCCAACAACTTGGGATGCTGAGGCAAGAGGATCACTTGAGCCCAGTTCTAGATTAGCCTGGGTAATATAATGAAAACCCACTTTTTCTTACAAGACTTTCTAGATTCAGCACCAATTATCTCTATTATCTTAACAGAAACAAAAAGGCAAATTAATTTTATAATTACAATGTTTTTGTTTATTTGGTTTTATAAGACAGGGTTCCTCTGTATAGCTTTGGCTATCCTGGAACTGACTCTGTAGATCAGGCTGGCCTCAAACTCAATAGAGATCTGTCTGCCTCTGCCTCCCAAGTACTGGGATTAAAAGCATGCACCAATACCACCTGGCTAACAACAATGTTCTTAAACAGAAGTTTTGTTTTGTTTTTTCTTTTCTTTGTTCAGTGTTGGGGATTGAACCAGGATCTCATTTTTTTCTTTACATTTTTAAAGATTTAGTCAGGTGTTGGTGGCACACGCCTTTAATCTCAGCATTCGGGAGGCAGAGGCACGTGGATCTCTGAGTTCAAGGCCAGCATAATCTACAGTGTGAGTTCCAGGATAGCCAGAGTTATGCAGAGAAAACCTGTCTCGAACAAATAAAAATATTTAGTTTTAATTTACATGCATATGTGTATATAAATGTTAGTCTTCTAGAGTTGGAGTTATAGGTGCTTGTAAGCCACCATGTGCATGTTGAGAATCAAACTCAGGTCCTCTGGAAGAGAAGTACATGTTCTTAACTCCTGAACCATTTCTCCAGCCTTTTAACTAGGGTCTTAGGAACACTAGGCAAGCACTCAGAGACAGAGCTACATCTCAGGACTTTTATTTTTTTGAGGCAGGTTCTCAGAAAGTTGCATAGGTTGTCCTTGAATTGATGATCCTCTTTTCTTAGTTTACCAAATGGCTAGAATTCCAGGTATGTTTAAGTGCACAGAGCTCGTAAATAGATGCTACCTTATAATTGCTTCAAAATCCCACACAACTCTATTCAACTAGGCCTCTGTCAAAGGGTATCTGGGGGACTGTTGCCTTAACAACACTAACCCATTCTCAGGAGGTAGCTCAGCTCTATTAATGATTGCTTGTATCACATTCCATAGAGAGGTTTTAGCAAGAATATTGTTTTCCCCAAGTTCTTCATGAGGGTGATGAGGCCCCAGGAGAAACAGTCTCAATATGCCAATAGGAATAAGGGGACTAAAAAGCTATCATCTGTCTTTTCACACAGGAATGCAGACAGAACAATTTTCAATAGCCATTTTTTTAAGTACATGTAGTGTATTTAGTATTCAGCTGTGTCACATCAGACTAACTGTTGGGAAGTAGATCATGAACATAATCCAAAAATAACAGCCATTAAAAACCTAGCAACCAAAACATGTTTATGTATCCATTGAAAGCCTGGTGGTTTTGATTATACAGTGGAGGGTATAATCTACTAGTCTATTTTAGGTAAACTTTCCTTTTATTTTCCCTTAATAATAAAAACTACATGGTGATTTCTGAGTTTAAAGATACACAAGGAACAGATACAGAAACAAAGTAGAATTTCCATAGTTCTCTTTAGGAGCTGAAGACTGAACCCAGAGCCTTGTACAAATCCATGCACATTAGCTCTATGGCACTAAATCTCCAACCCCACAATAAAAAAAAAAAGGGTTTTTGTTTGTTTGTTTGTTTGTTTTCTATTTTAAATATATGAATGTATTGTCTGCAAGTATGCTTTGCTCTGTGTGCATGCAGTTCCCATGGAGGTCAGAAAAGGGTGTTGGATCCCCTGGAATTGGAGTTATACATGTTTGTGAGCTGCCATATAGGTACTCAGAATCAAACCCCGGTGCTCTGCAAGATCGACAGTGCTCTTAACTTCCCAACCAACTTTTTCTCCTTACCACTGGTTTTCTGATGTATTTATTTATTTATTTACTTACTTATTTATTTATTTTTTAACCGCTGGTTTTTGAGACTTCTCCAATGATAGGTCCTAAACCATGCCTTCCAAAGATTACCACAATTCTTTCCTGGGATTTACATAGCCTTTTTTGTTTCTACCACATTTGGAACAAATAATCTCAGTTAATAAAAAGTACCTTACAAATAACTTAAAGGCCTCTGGGTAGTTCCAAAATGAAGCTGTTTCAAGATTTAAGGAAGTTCAATGGCATGCCAAATGGTAGTTGGCTTTACCAAATTTGCATCTTCAGCCACATTTACTCTATTTCACATAGTATGAGGTAATCACAAGCGTCTGCTGAAAATCCTACTCTAGAGCTATTGTTACCAGATCTCAGAAGAAATCAAAAGAAATGACTAAATATAGCTAGAGAACTATAATCTTAACTGAATGAACAGTTTCTGATATGCAAAGAGAGTAAAGGGATGAGTCATTCCCACCAAACTCTTAAGATGGGGCTTTCTAACCTATTAAAGAAGTGATATCAAGTTCCAAGTGCCATATTCAACTTCCCACTAGGGGGTAAAAACTATCCAAACTTTATAGTGAATCACAGAAACCAACACAATTTGGAAATGTGGGAAAAGGCTCACAAACAAAGCCCAACAAAACAGAGAAACCAAAGTAAAAAGTCCTTAATACTTTTCTTTTCTAGTACTAAATAACAACTTTTTTTTTTTTTTGAGACAGGGTTTCTCTGTGTAACTCTGGTTGTCTTGGAACCTGCTCTGTAAACCAGGCTGGCCTCAGGAGATCTGCCTGCCTCAGCCTCTCAAGTACTGGGAATAAAGGAATAAGCCACAATGCACTTGAAAGCTTTTTAAATGTTTTATTTTTAATATATACATATACATATTGTGTGTAAGTGCAGGTACACACATGCCAGAGTACACACACATGTGGAGGTTGGAGGATAATTTGGAGAGTTCACTCTCTCTTTTCACCCTTCACCATGGGATCCAATATAAAATTCAGGTTGTTAGGTCTGTTAGTACTTTTACCCTTTCAACCATTTTAGCCCCATCCTGAAAAGATCACTTTTTCACTGCCTCTGAATAATATTATTAAAAGTGTGTGCCCTCATGTCTGGTTCACAAAAAAAGTTTGTTTGTAAGGCAAGGTTTCATATAGCCTGGGCTGTCCAGGGATGGTAGCATACACCCTTAGGGTAGATCTTTGTGGATTTGAGGCAGCATGGTTTACTACACAGGGTGTTCCAGGGCAGCCAGGGCACACAATGGGATCTTGTTTTATTAAAAGAAAGAAAGAAAATTTAAAAAAAAAGCACACATAAGGAAAGTAAATTCACCCAAAATTCACATTTTTCAAGCAGTACAGGACACTACTATGTGTCAGCTACAGGATTCCCAGCAAAGGCATCACGAAATTCAGACACATAAATCTGGAGGGATCATTTCACATTTTCTACCTTAATATGCTATTTGAAAATGGAAACACACCTACACTTGTTAAAAAAATTTTAACAAGAAAGAAAATTTACTCTAGGATGCTTAATACTGCAGAATACAATAGTTTGGTTTAGGTATCTTACCAGAAAGTTTCAATATTTATTGAAATCTGGAATATTCTTTCTATTTCTTGTCCAATCATCATCTCATGTACCTCTCAAATTCCAATTCTTAGAAATGTTTAGGGCTTAGCTTAATTTAAAAAAAAAAAAAAAAAAAAAAACTATTTACAAATCATATTGGAACCAGTCTGCACTCTCACATACCACCAGTAAATCAGTAAATGTCATGGACAGTTACATGACATAACCCTAACTGAATATAGTTGAGATTCTATAAAATGAAAGCAATTAAAACTTTTATCCATTTTTTTCTATCTTTTTAGAAGAATCAGAAAAAGATCTAGGGAAAAAAAAAGTTAATGTACAAAATGAAAAACAAGGCAATTTCAACAGATTTTATTTTAAAAAAGTATATGAAACACATATGACGTATAATGCACACACACACACACACACAATTATGTGGGAGCTGACATATAGAACAGCACATGTCATGGTATCAGGGAAATATTTGTAGAATGAATCTCAAGTTCTATGTTGGGTTTATCTGTTTCTGATGGAGTTAGTACTTGCCTGAGCTGTTAACTCAATTTTTCTGGATCAACGATCAAAAGAACCATTTCTTTTTCATATTTGAGAAATCCACAGAGACTCAGAAATTGTAAATTCCCATTTACAATAAATGGGAACATTTTTAGCTGACTCTCTAAATATGTTAAGCAGACTTTTATATACCTGAAGGTCAATAAGACATTTCTAACTGTATGTTTAGATGGATAGCTTTAAAAAGGAAGAGAGAGTAACATGTATTCTTTAACAGTGTGTTGGAAAACAAACATCAGTAGAATAACAAGATGGAAAAAAGCAAGGCAGATTTCATTACGGTGGAGTGCCTACACTTCCTCATAACTTGGATTTACACACTGCAAATCCTCTGATCTGATTACCTCCAGTGATCACGTAAAATACCGGCTTTAAACTCTTTGCCTTAGTGATAAAACAGCCACTTTGATTCACAACAAGACATTCACAATAAAGTATATTGTAAACGTACCTGTCCACAGCCCGGGGCATTGCACACAAACGGTCTGTCGTCTCCCATATTTCATAAAGCAGAGCCGAACTGGGGGGGGGGGTAGGGGAAAAGTTATGTTAAATACGCTGAAGAAAAAAAAATGTGCTTCAAAAATATCAAGCCTAGAAACAGGTGTTCCAAGAATGCTATCTATCAGAGCTGTAAACACAGGCTACTTTGGGGAGACTCATTAGACAGGTGGCATATGATCTACTGTGCCTTGATTGAAACTTTTAATTAGGAAAATTCAGACTTAAATAGTCCAGGAATTTTAAACTTTTGCTAGGATTTCCCTCTTTCTGCTACAGTATATAATATATTTCTCTAGTCTACTGAATTACAACCAGTGTAGCTCTCTCTGTCAATAAATTTACTGAATGCTCGATGCGGAAGCCATATTTCTGAACTAGAGAAGACCAAAATTTGTCATTTAATTAATTAAGGGGTTATAGGAGGGGTGCTCCATTTTACAGGGCTATAATCTGGCTCCCTGGTGTATAAACTACGAGACTGTTGGCAAGGGTCGTTTATCCCAGATTATTGCCAAAGAAAACAAAGCACCCATCCTATTGAACTACATGGGAAATTATTTTCATTAATAAAAAAATAAAAATAAAAACCTCCCCTCCCCACTGGGAGCCTTCCCCCCCCCCTACCAGTCGTCTGCAGCAAATGAAGAAATATCAGTGCCCTTCCCCCCTCTGATTCTATTTATGGCTAAGTTTTTAAAAGCAGCAATAAAACAAATGTCGACTCTTTGGAGGTTTACTGGGTGAATATGTTCCGGCTGTTTGTGCTGCTCTCGGCCAGAGTTCTTAGGCTGCTCTGTTGCAGCCAACAGATGTGTGCTGCTGCAGGGGATAAAAGAAATGCACTTAAAGCTACCACCATCCATCCCCTCTATTTCTCTGAAGAATTTAGCAGAATTTATATCGCTTTTTTAAATGACTACAGCTAATCTCCTGAAATGCCTATCAAAATTCTTTGTCAAAAACAATCTGAATATGTTGGGAAATTTCTCATATTCTAACTAAGAATAAAAACCAGGCAGAGATGAATAATGACTAGAAACGCAAATGAAAATAAAAATATTCTAAAAGAGAAACAATATTTTGGAAGAGTCAAAGAGAAAACTGGGAGGAAAGTTAAAAGCAGTCTTATAGAACAAGGTTCTAAGGAAATTTTCACACAACTATCCACAACACCGAACAAAACATAAAAGGATGTGAATAAGGGAAGATGAGTAAGGGATGAACGCTGAACTATGCCTGGAAATAACTTTAGAACTGTAACCAAATCTCAAATTTCATATTGGAGATAAACCAAAATGTCAGGTCAATCTCAGTCAGGCTTGCGTTAAAATAAAATGCTAACATGCTAGAACTAATCTAGTAACAAAACCAGGCTTAAAATAAAGGGCAACGAGGTAATATCTCTCCTATTCTCTTAGGATTTACTTTTGGGTTAGAAACAAGTATTTCTGGTTGTCTAATCAGTAATTCCACAACTAATCGGTGTTTAAAAGTGTGAGGTGCCCCATAAAATAGAAGGGGCTGCCTGGTCATCTTTCAATGTGATAGGAACATAGTCTAACTATGAAGGAAACTGATGCTTCAGTCCTGCTGTAATGGAATAGACTCTGTATGCACATACGTATACACAGATTTATATCACATTTAGCCAGGATAAATTGCTTCAATAAATTCTGCTCCTAGGAGAGGCCAGCTCAAGCTGATGATTGGGTACTGGGAAATGAGAGCTTCATTCTTCTTCACATAGCCTCAGGACAACAAGGTTTTCTGGTTGGTTTGTTTGTTTTAAATACATTTTTAAAAAACAAATTATGTTTTAGTACTTTCTGGAACCATAGCACAGTATCAAAAAAAATAAGTAAATAAAGCAAATAAATATAAAAACTATGGTCATTATGGCTGAAAACACAGATCATCTTTGGAAGGCAGATCATTCCTCTATTGGGATCCCTAACTGCTGTGCCGTGGATAATTTCACTCCTAGCTCCAGAACCTGCTCTCCTAACATAGCCACAGACCAAACCTTAGCTTGAAGGGTTCTTCTTGTGTCTACTCCTATCAAGATACAAGTGGACACAAGAATCAGGCAGAAGTCCTTACTATTATATGTATTCTAGCACTTGGGGCTAAATTTTCTCCTTTACTGATTTATTAGAAGGAAAGGGTTCTTTCTGGTAAGGTAGGGGAGTAGAAAGTTACTACATAAATTCTGGAACAAATTTTCCTCAAGCCACAAATTTCAAATCTTCAAAAACTAAAGATGATTATAATTTGGAATCTTTATTAAGAATGATATGAAAACAAAATTGTTCTTTGCTTAAAAAAAGAAAGAAAGACAGACAGATTTTGGGACAAAAAGCATTAAAAATCTAACCGAAGTAAGCTTTTCTTTGGTCTTGAATGTTAAACTGGCAGCCACTAATAGGATTTCCTGCTTCTGTCCCAATTTGTAAGCCTTTGTTTTACCACTTTTACCCAACAGAGATCACAATGGGAGGAAGAAGTCTTTCTAAATGCCTAGTTATTCTTAAATCAATCCCTTGTTGTCTCCATCATTTCTGCATTCAAGAAAATTTAATATTTAACAATGATAAGAATAATCTCTCTCCATTTAAAAAATTCCACTCACACCTTTTTAATTTTTCCTTCGTTTTCCATCTGCTACATCAATTGTGACACACAAAAAATGGTTTTATTTCTATATGACAAACAAAAAGAAATATATTTCTATCATATTAAACAGATGGAGACAAAAAGTGAAATCTTGAATGATGCTACTGCCATTCAATGTAAACTTACAGCTCATCTGTAATTCTACTACTTGATAAGCAGATCTTGTGTCTAGGCATCACATTCACAGTGTATTGTCTCCTTCCTGATCTATTTTTCAGGATGAAATGTAAAAACTTTATAGGATTAAACAATAAATGTTGGGAGGAATATACAGATTGAGAGATACCACCAAAAATAAGTGAGATACTTAGGACAAAAAAACAAAGATGCATTAAAAGGTTATCCTTAAAATCAGTAGCTCTACTATATACAAAGGGGCTGAGAAAGAAATCAGAGAAACACCACCCTTTACAACAGCCACAAACAACATAAAGTATCTCGGAGTAACTCTTACCAAACAAGTGAAAGACCTATATAGCAAGAACTTTGTGTGTTTAAAAGAAAGAATTTAAAGAAGATACCAGAAAATGGAAAGATCTCCCATGCTTTTTGGATAGGTAGGATAAACATAGTAAAAATGTCAATTTTGCCAAAAAGCAATCTACAGATTCAATGCAATCCCCATCAAAATACCAGCACAATTCTTCACTGACCTTGAAAGCACAATGCTCAACTTTATATGGAAAAACAAAAGACCCAGGATAGCCAAAACAACCCTGTACAATAAAGGAACTTCAGGAGGCACCACCACCCCCGACTTCAAGCTCTACTATAGAGTAGTAGTCCTGAAAACAGCTTGGTATTGGCACAAAAATAGACAGGTAGACTAATGGAATCAAATCGAAAATCCTGATATTAACCCACACACCTATGTACACCTGATTTTTGACAAAACAGCTAAAAGTATACAATGGAAGGAGGAAAGCATCTTCAACAAATGGTGCTGGCACAACTGGATGATGGTGTGTAGAAGACTGCAGATAGACCCATGTCTATCGCCATGCACAAAGCTCAAGTCCAAATGGATCAAAGACTTCAACATAAATCCAGCCACACTGAACCTCTTAGAAGAGAAAGTGGAAAGTACCCTTGAACAAATTGGTACAGGAGACTGCTTCCTGAACATAACACCAGTAGCACAGACAATAAGATCGACAATTAATAAATGGGACCTCCTCACACTGAGAAGTTTCCATAAGGCAAAGGACACAGTTGACAAGACCAAACAGCAGCTGGGGAAAGATCTTCACCAACCCCACATCTGACAGAGGGCTGATCTCCCAAATATACAAAGAACTCAAGAAACCAGTCACCAAAACACCAAATAACCCTATTAAAAAGTGGGGTACAGAACTGAATAGAGAATTCTCAACAGAGGAATCTAAAATGGCTGAAAGGCACTTAAGAAAGTGCTCGACCTCCTTAGCCATCAGGAAAATGCAAATCAAAACAACTCTGAGATACCATCTTACTCCTGCCAGAATGGCTAAAATTAGAAAGATCAATGACAACTTATGCTGGAGAGGATGTGGAGAATGGAGAACACTCTTCCACTGCTGGTGGGAGTCTAAACTCGTACAGCCATTTTGGAGATCAGTATGGCAGTTCCTCAGGAAAATGGAAATCAATCTACCACAGGAACTGGCAATTCCACTCTTAGGCATTTCATGCAACAAGGACATCTGTTCAACTATGTTCATAGTAGCATAATTTGTAATAGCAAGAACCTGGAAGCAACCTAGATGCCTCTCAACTGAAGAATGGATAAAGAAGATGTGGCACATTTACACAACAGAATACTACTCAGTGAAAAAAAAAAAAAAATGGAATCTTGAAATTCGCAGGCAAATGGATGGAACTTGAAGAAACCATCCTGAATGAGGTAACTCAGTCACAAAAAGAGGAACATGGTATGTACTCACTCATATACGAATTTTAGACATAGAGCAAAGGATCACCAGCCTAAAATTCATATCGCCAGAGAAACTAGGATACAAGGAGGAACCTAAGAGATTCATACAAGGTCCTTCAGAGAAGGGGAAAGGAACAAGATCTCCTGAGCATATTAGGAGGGGGGCGCAGAGAGTGGAGAGGGAGCTAGGAGAAAGAGAAGGGGAGGAGAGGAGAGCTTGTGGGACTAGGAAGATTGAGTCAGGGGAGGAATAGAGAAAAAAAAAAAAGAGGGAGAGGGAGAGAGAGAGAGAGAGAGAGATACCATAAAAGAGGGAGCCATTATAGGTTTGAAGAAAAACTGACTATAGAGAAATGTCCAGAGACCTACAAGGATGGCCTCAACTAACAATCTGAGCAACACTGGAAAGGCTACCTTAAATGCCTTTTCCTGATAATGAGGTTGATGACTAACTTATCTGTCATCATAGTAGCTGATGGAAACAGAAGCAGACACCCACAGCTAAACACTGAGCCGAACTCCTGGAAAACAGATGCAGAGAGGGAGGAATGATAAGAAAATAGGGACAAGACCAGGCTACAGAAACCCACAGAGACAGCTGACCTGAACAAGGAGGAGCTAATGGACCTCCAAACTGATAGCTGGGAATCCAGCATTGGACTGACTCAGACCCCCTGAACATGGGTCTCAGTTAGAAGGCCTGGGCAGTCCAAGGGACCTCTGACAATGGAACCAGGATGTATCCCTGGTGCATGAAAGGTCTTTGGGAGCACATTCCCCATGGAGGGATACTCCCTTAGCCTAGAGGCAGGAGGGAGGGCCTAGTCCCTACTTCAAATGACTTGACAGATTTTGTTGATCCCTCCTGGATCAACCCTCCCTGTGGAGTGGAGGGTGGATGGGATGGGAGGGGGTGGAGGGGCATGGGAAGGAGGGAGGGAGAGGGAACTGACATCAATATGTAAAATAAGAAAAAGAATAATAATTTTTAAAAAAAGGTTGTCCTTAGATGCCCACGTCTACAGGGGGAAAGGCTCATGTACTCAGAGCAATCAAAATTCATAAATGATACAATTAAGATTTGCCAAAAGTGAAATTCATCTGAATGCTGGAAGACTAGTTAAGAAAAATCAAGTTTTAGTGCCAGTAAGATGGTTCAGTCAGGAGAAACACTTGATTTAAACTCAATCCCTAAAACGGAAAGTAGATGGAAAGAATTAACTCCTGAAAGTTGTCCTCTGATCACCATATGTACACCCTGGACATCCACCCTCAAATACCCATACTAATAAAAAAAAATATTTTTAAAGCCAAAATTTAAAGAATTAAAATTCTATTTGTGTGTGTGTGTGTGTGTGTGTGTGTTTGTATGTTAGTACAGGTGTTCTCAGAGATCAGAGGTATAAGATCCCCCTGTAGGTAGAGTGATGGACAGTTGTGAGCCACCAACACGGGAGCTGAGATCTTTACATACTAAAATATTGTCATAGTAGCATGACCAACAAAGAATAGGAATTAAGCTGAAGGAAAATAAATGTAAATTACTACTACATTACAACAGTTTATATTTAAGATGTTAAGAATAACATTTTGAAAACTAATCACATGAGAAAGTCATTAAATAAAAAAATAATGTAAAATTATGGGGCTAGGGAGATGGCTTGCAGTAGGTAAAAGTATTTGCCACACCAGTCTGACAACTTGAGTTCAATTCCTGGAATCCATGTAAAAGAACAGTGGCACACATTTATAATCCTATCCTATTACAAGATGGAAAGCAAAACCAGAAAAATCTACCAGAAGCAAGCTCAAATGTCAACTAGTATGGAGAACATCAGTACAACAAAAGAGAATCAGCCTCCACAAGATACAAAGTGAACTCTGACTTCCACAGGTGTACTGTGACATGCAAGTCCTGGCACTCACACATATGCACAAAATGAATAAATAAAAATTTAGATAAATAAAAATTCACATGCATTGTAATTCCAAATGTATGAAAAGAAGCAAACAAAAAATAATGACTAAAAAAAACCCAAAGAGGGCTTGAGAGATGGTTCAGAGGTTAAGAGCACTAGCTGCTCTTCCTGAGGTCCTGAGTTCAATTCCCAGCAACCACATGATGGCTCACAACCATTTGTAATGAGATCTGGTGTCCTCTTCTGGCCTGCAGGTAGACATCCAGACAAAGCACTGTATGCATAATAAAGAAATAATCTTAGAAAGAATACAGACTGGAAAGATGGTTCAGTGGGAAGAACATTTGTTTGCAGAGGTATCTGGTTCAGTTCCAGGCATCCACAAGATGCCTCATAACCATGCATACACGTGGTCATAGTGCTTCATATCAAAGTTTTACATTTGTATTTACATATGTGTATGGGAGTTATGTATGTGTGTCCTCATGTGGGGTGCCTGTGTATACATGTGGAAGCCAGACTTCAGTGTCAGTGAGCACCAGGGATCTGCCAATTTCCTGTCTGTGTCCTCACCAAACCCCCACCCAGGTAACAGATGTGTGCTACCTCACTTGACTTTTTACAGTTTCTGGGGATCCAAACTAAGGTCCTCAAGTTTACACAGAAGGCACTTTACCAAATAAGCAATCTACCCAGCCTTGTATTTGTTTGAGATAGGGTCTTCCCATTTGACCCCAAATTTGCAATCTGTCCTGTCTCTGCCTCCCCATCCAACACTGGGATTACAGGCTTGCACCCCTACATCCTTCCTGTATCAGGGTTTTGTGAAATTCTTTGCTCAAAGGCTTTTTTTTTGGGGGGGGAAGCAGAGAGTAATAAAAAATTAGCAAATAAGGAACAAAGATGCTAAGGCTAGTAAGAAAGAATTCTAGATATTTGTTCTCACATACTCCAAAAAAAAATAACAAAACTTTTTGTACCTTCTGAAAGTTATATGAAACGTGCATGTTATACAACTACTTACTTAAATTGAATTGTGTATTTCAACAATTTAGCACCTAATAGGGGCTTCTTATGTGCTTGGTATACAAAGTGAATATTCAGAATAATGAATTTAAGGACAAATTCTTGATTTTTTTTTTTCTTTTTCTCCACTTCCTTTCTTTTTTCTTTCTTTTTTTTTTTTTTTTTTTTTTTCTTTTTTTTTTCTTTTGACAGGATATCACTGTGTAGGCCAAGCTGATCTAGACTTACTCTGAAGCCTAGGCTCAGCTCAAACTCTTGCTCCTCCTGCCTCAGCCTTACCAAGTGCTAGGATAACAATAACTACCACCTATCAGCCTTGAAGTATTAAGGAAATTAAATTCAACAGTTCTCCCTTATAGGAAAAGATTCCAAGACACATAGTGGAGGACCCTCAACTATAACAGCACTAACTGTTGCATGCAGTAGTTTTTCTGTATGTTCTACAACATGGCCAGAGACCAGAGGAGGCTTCTCCTTCCATGTTTTTATTGGGTTTCATTTTTGGCACATGGGGTGAGGGTGTCCGGTGGTAGCAGTGGTTGTAGTTTTAGTTTTTTTGAGACAGAGTTTCTCTGTGTAGCCTTGGCTGTCCTGAAACTCACTCCGCATAGACAGACTGGCCTTGAACTCAGAGATCCTCCTGCTTCTGCCTCCCAAGTGCAGGTGTGCACTACCACTACCCAGTGGTAGTGGTTCTATTACAGGTGTGTGTTACCACTGCCTATGGTAGTCATTGTCTTTTGAGACAGGGTCTTACTACTATCTTGGCTTGCCTGGAACTCACTACATAAATCAGCCTGGTCTGGAACTCATATCTTCCTGACTCTTCCTTCTGAGTGCTGGGGATTAAAGGTCAAAGGAGTGCACCACCACTCCCAACCTTTGTTTTTGTTTTGAGACAAAATCTCAAGTATCCCAGGCTGGCTTCAAACTTGCTATGTAGCTAATGATAACCCTGAACTTCTCATCCTCCCATTTCTACCTTCTGAATACTTTTATGTGGTGTTGGGGATGGAAACCAGGACGGAGCTTCATCCTCAGCCTCCACCCACTTGTCAGTTGATAATGTCCTGGTACATCTTTTTCAAACCTCTTGCAGTTTGAGACTATTATTAAGTAAAATAAGGCTTTATATTTACATTTACATTGCCACATGGCAATGTAAATACAATACAATATTTAAGGCTACTGACTAACAGCATACAATATAGGTTTGAGGACTGGGTAACCAAAGGGATAATTCACATCCCAAGGTCCTAAACAGGATAGAGTAGGACAGACATAGACTTCCTCACACTATTAATAATAGCAAGTGATTTAAAATTAATGAATTGTTTCTTTCTGGAATTTTCTTTAATATATTCAAATCTCAGTTGATAATGGCATTTAAGTAAAAATCAAAATTATGAATAAGGAAATAGATACTATAATGTTCTATTTTAAAATTAAGTATAATATTTTCTTGAAACTATTTTAAAATTCAAAATCTAGCTATAGCATATATTAAATACCAAGAAACTTCAGCTCATGAACCAAATCTTTCAGTCTGCCACCTATCTCTGTATGCTCTATAAGTCAAAAATATTTTTTAAATGGTTGAAAAATCAGAAAGAGTATTTTATGATACATAAAATTTATATGCAATTCAATTTTAGTGTCTATAAAAAAGCTATAGAGCTGGAGACATATCTTAGTGTAGAAAATTGCCTAGCCTACATAATGCTCTATATTTGATCTCCAGAAACCCCTCCCACAAATTAGAACGTATCTGTGCTTAATCATCAACATATCATCCAAGTCTACTTTTGTGTTAGAATGGCAGAGTTGAGTAAGTATAGCACAGACCTCATGCCACAAAGTCTACCATATTTATTGTCTGGCCTTTACTCCCTAATCCCAAAATACATGGTTAAACAACATATTCTAACTAGGGAGAATACCAGGATTTACATGTTAATTAATAATACATAAATACTAAGTCATTTTTTTTACTTCAAAATGTTTATTTCATATAAAATGTTTAATTTTATAATTTTCCAATACCCCATATAGCTTCTATTAACATATTTTAAGTTATATTGTTAAATCACAAATAATTTTTTTTATGTGTATGGGTGTTTTGTGGTGAGTATATCACATACTTGCTTACTTCTTGTGGAATTCAGAAGAGGACACTGGATCCTCTGGAAGTGGAGTTACAGAAAGTTATGAGCTATCATATCGGTTGATAGAAATCAAAACTTCACCTTCAGAAAGAGCAGCAAATACTGTTAACCACTGAGCCATCTCTCCACCCTCAAGTTTTTATATTTATAAAACTTATAAATTTATATTTTCTTTTAAAGTCTGAAACAAATTTATGCTTGTAGGAGAGCTGTAAAAATAATTACTAAGTCATTTATAATGTATCTAAGCATTAACTCCTTTTTGTTCTAATTTCCAATTTTTTTAAATTACATGTTTGTTTGTTTCTGTAAGGTTAAGAGACTATACTATGGCTCAGCAGTTAAGAACATTTGTTGCTCTTGCAGAGGTCCCAGACTCAGTTCCCAGCACACACATGTGGCTTACAGCACCCACCTGTGACCCTAGTACCAGAGGATCTGACGCCATTTTCTGAACCCCATGGGCACTAGACATGCACATGATGCACATGCTGGGAAAATACTCATACACATAAAATAAATCTGAAAATAACTAAATAAATAAAGTTAAAGTAACACAATAATTTTTAAGCATTGCAGAATCTCTTGGGTACCTTGTGAAGAAATTCCTAGGATTCCTAGATTGTTCTTAGCACTGAGGCCCAAGAACTTACACAGTAATTTCAACATCTAGGAGGAAACCTGAGGCAGGAGAATTACAAGTTTGAGGCCAGTCTGGATTACAAAGTAAGACTTGGGGGCCCATTAGATGCTTCTGTGGGCAAAAACACTTGCCAGGTAATCTGGTTAGTTTTAACTGTGAACTGGACACAGCCTAGAATAATTTAAGAGGACAGCCTTACCTGAGGAATTGCCTAGGTCAGAATGGCCTTTGGGTATGTCTGGGGTCAGGGTTATCTTAACTGTTAATTGAATAGCCCACTGTGGTAAGTATCATCCCTAGGCCAGTAGTCCTGAACTATGTAAGAAAATTAGTTGAGTACAAGCTGGCCTGCAAACCAGCTAGCAAGCAGGGCTCTCCATAGTTTCTGATACACTTCTTTGGCTGTGAATGAAGTTGCTTGGTTGGAGATAACACTGTGTGAAATAGCAAACAGGCCTGCCTTCAAGTTCCTGCCTTGACTTACCTCAATGAATAACTGTTAATCTTCTCCTAAGGTGCTGTGATATCTATCACAGAACAGAAATTAAACTAAAACAGAGAGTAAGTTTGAGAACCTGAGTTCAATTCCTAGAACTCATATTGGAGAGAACCAACTCCCCATAGTCCACTGACCTTCGTAAATGCACTATAGTGCGTGCATGTACATACAAAGCAACATAAAAAATTATAACTTAAAAAACAAAACCAAACGAAGTCTGTCTGTACCTTTTATGTACACACACACACACACACACACACACACACACACACACACACACACACAGAATGAGGAGTATTGTTGAGAAATGTGACTCAGTTGTAGAGTACTTGCCTAGCACTTCTACGGTGCTGGATTCAATCACCAAGAACATACAAATTAAAATAAAATTGTGTATGACTTCAATGTGGCTAATGAGGCCTAACTAGGATGGGCCCTAGCTTATTAAAAAATAAATTGCAACAGGGATGGTCAATTGGCAAAGTGCTTGCCCAGCATACCAAAAGCCCTAGGTTTGATCCTCATAAAACCACCAACATGTAGTGGCATAGCCCTGAGGAACAGAAAGTTCAAGTTCATCCTCAAATGATGGCTGGGACTACCTAAAAAAATAATTAATTGGAATAAAAATAAAAAATACCTTGGGAAATTCTGATGCCCACCGTTTGAGAATCATTAAACAAGTTGAAAAGCTTCTAACTCTTCCATTTGAAAAGCAGCTGCATTCTCAAGTCTGTAAGGCAATAGTTCTCCAAGTGGTTCCAGAGCCACTTATGGATCTCCAAGCTCCAAAACCCTTTTAGAGGGCTCATGGCAGGGTAAAGTTCACTTTCAAGTAAAAGATCTACTTAAAGAGCAAGACAGACCAACACATTTCAATGTAACAGTATTAGAAGTTCACAGAAGTGGCCTCAGGTCACACACTATACCTTTTTCTTTTTTTTTGGTTTTTCAAGACAGGGTTTCTCTGTGTAGCTTTGGAGCCTACCCTGGAACTAGCCCTGTAGACCAGGCTGGCCTGGAATTCACAGAGATCCTCTTGCCTCTGCCTCCCGAATGCTGGGACTAAAGGTGTGCACCACCAATACCCAGCTCACACACTTTAACTTTTAAGAAATGTATGAAATCATTTTCTAGAATTTGGTAGCATATCAAAGGAGGCTACAACTACCTAAAAACATCCTTTTTTTGTTACACATGTGTGATCTTGTTCTTCATATACTTAAAGCAAAACAACATATCTTAACAGTCTGAATGCAGAAGCAAGTAGGAGAAACCAGATGTTTTCTGTGAAGCCAGATATTAAAGCAATTTGAAGCTTCTCTTATATTTCTCTTTTTGTGTATGGGTGTATGATGTATGCATATGCTGCAGCATGCATGTGGAGGCTGGAGGACCATGTGGGTGCCAGGAATCAAACTCAGGTCATCAGGTTTCTATGGTAGGCACCTTTACCAGTCTAATCATCGAATCATCTTTTGCCTCATTCCCCCTCACCCCCTTTCTGGAAACAGGGTGTTTGTAACCCTGGATGACCTGGAATTCGCTGTGTAAACCAGGCTAGCCTTGAACTCACAGAGATCCACCTTCCTCTGCCTCCCAAGTGCTGGAATTAAAGATGATACCATGCAAAGCCTTTTTGTTTTTTGAGAGAGTCTCTGGCCCAAGTTGATACATCCCCAATGCAGATTACATATTACATGCCACCAACTTGGTTTATGCAGTGCTATAGAACTAGGGCCTAGTACATGCTAGGCAAGCACTTTCCTGAGAGTTTCATCTCCAGCCTTATTTCCCCCCCCCCCCGGCAATACAGATACAATTATTTTTGTTGTAGTATAATGATTTTGCTATTATTCTTAAAAATTGTATTTTAATCTCTCTAATAAGATAAACATCAGTAGATATTAAATTCTCAGTAACTCTTTTTTGGGGGGGGGTGGATACAGGGATGGGGATGTAATTGAGACAAGGTCTCACTCTGTAGCCCATGATAGCCTAAAACTTACATGCTAGCTTTCAGCTTTCTTCAAGACAGGGTTTCTCTGTGTAGCACTCACTGTCCTGGAACTCACTATGTAGACTAGGCTAGCCTCGAACCTGGAGATCCACCTGCCTCTAGGATTTAAGGCATAGGCCACCACTGCCAGTCTTTAGCTCTTAATGCTTCTCTTGCCTCAATCTCCCATTATAGGCAGGTACCATCATGTCCAGGTGAAGAGCTTTGTACTAGGACAAAAAAGTTGCAGATACACTGCCATAAGAAATACAGAAGTTCCCCAAGATAGCTCAGCAAGGAACTTTGTCACCAAGCCTGACAATCTGAGTTTAATCCCTAGGACCCACATAGTAGAAGGAGAGAACCAATTGCCCCAAGTTGTCTTTTGACTTGTAGTGTGCTTGGCACATACGCACTACCTAATTTAAAATGTAATTTTAAAAAACACAAGAGTAGCACAGTAACGAGGCAGAATAACCTACAGAGTGTTTAAGTTAATGTCTACATTTAACTTTCAGACATGTAGGGACAGGTTTAACAACAGCCAGCTAAGTGTACCAAATAGTTTTGTAGCTGATGACAAAAAAAGAGAAGCCACTAAGACTAGGCTGAATCAGAAGTTATGTAATTCATGGCCACTGCTTATAGCTGATCTGGAAGCAGGTTTATAAAAGTCAATGATTAGTTTTTTTAAGTTTTGAAACTTTATCTTTAAAAACACATTTATTTTATGTATTTGAGTATTTTTTCTGCATGTATATGTCTGTGCACCATGTGTCTCTAGTAACTGTAAAGACCAGAAGAGGTCACTGAACTCATGAGAATGGGGGTGAGGGGCAGGAGCTACACCATGTTAAAATGACAGTTGGGCCTGGTGATACATAAATGGTCCACACAGCAATATTAAGTTCCAGACCAACCAGGACTACATAGTGAGACTCTGTCTCAAAAATAATAATAATTAATAAAATGACAGCAAGAAGCAAAAGTAGAAATAAACTGTATGTGGTGGCACACATCTTTAACTCCAGTACTTGGGAGGCAGTAAAAAGGCAAATCTTTTTTAGTTCAAGGCCAGCTTTGTCTACATCACAAGTTCCAGGCCAGCCAGAGTTACATGATAGACTACATCTAAAGGGGGAGGGAGTGCAGATGGACACACAAAACATTTACACATCTTTGACTTCAATGTATATTTTAGTGTTTGGTTTTTTAAAATGTGGTTTAACTTTTTTTTTTAATATGTACAGGTATTTTGCTTGCATGTACACTTGGAACACCATGTACATGCCTGGCACTGACAGAAGCCAGAAGAGGGCATCAGAACCCATGGACCTGGATTTACAGATGGTCAGGAGCTACCATGCCAGTGTTGGAAATCAAACCCAGGTTCACCAGAGGAGCAACTTAATTTGCTCTTAACCACCAAGCCACCTCTCCAGTTCCCGGTTTAAAATTTTAATTTTTTTTAAGTGCTAAAGTACAAATCAAAGGTCTCAATCATACTCAGCAAGTGCTCACTGTTTAGCTATACTTCTAGTTCTCTCAATGTGCATTTAGAGGTAGAATAATTCCTGGAAACTAGTAAATGTTAAAAAGAAAATACAAAGCCAGGTGTGATGGCACAAGCCTATAATCCTAAGAGGTGGAGAAGACAAGAGGATCATGAGTTTAGTGTAAGACTGGGCTACATAGTAAAATCCTATCTCAAAAACACAAACAGGCTGGGAAGATGGCACAGTTGGTAAACTGAATGCTAGGCAAACACGGACCTGAGTGCAGATCTCCAGCACTCGCATAAAAGCAGGATGAGGTACTACAAGTCTATAACCAGAGTTCTGGGAACATGGGGGGAAGGGTAACTGGAGGGCAATAAAGGACATTAACTTTTGACCTCCACATGCATATATGCAAACACAAGAACACAAACATATACCACATATACAGACAAAACACAAATAAAAACTATGCAGAAACTTTGTCCTGCCCAGGTATGGTGCCACATGACTAACCCCAGCATTAGGAAGACAAAAGCAGAAGTATACCAACTTAAGAGGCTAGCCTGGAATACACAAGAGATTACAGGCAACCTTGAGCTGACTCCACAACACGATCCTGTTTCAATAAATAATAAGTAAAATTTGTTTCATTGCCCATTTTCAGATGAAGTATGATTCCCTGAAACAAAAATGATCAACACAGATTTTTTTTTCCTTTTTAGTTATTTATTAGTTCATCTGTTTGTGACAAGGTCTTAAGTACCCTATGTTGGCCTCAAGTTTATTACATAAGCCCAGAGTGGCCTCAAACTTTAATTTTCTTGCCTCTAACCACCCAAGTACTGACATTATAGGCATCACTACCACTCTGTGTTAGAGACCTAACCCAGGGCTGTAATCATGATAAACTATCACTCTACCAATTAAGCTAATGCCCCCCTCCATTCCCCTTTCTAGACTGGGTTTTACTGTATTTTCTAGACTAGTCTTGAACTTGCACTTCTCTTGAAGCATCAGCCACCCAAGTAGCTGGGATTATAGTCATGGACCACTGTGTCAGGTTCACAATGTTGAACTTTAAAGACCAATTTTAAATTCTTTTTTTTTTTCCGTTTGTTTTTGTTTTTGAAGACAGGGTTTCTCTGTATTGCTTTGGAGCCTGTCCTGGAACTAGCTTTGTAGATCAGGCTGGCCTCAAACTCACAGAGATCTGCCTGTCTCTGCCTCCCAAGTGCTGGGACTAAAGGTGTGCACCACCAATACCAGGCAAATTCTTATGATTTTGAAACAAAACAAGACAAAACAAACAAACAAACAAACAAACAAAACCAGCTGTGCCATGGTAGCAAATGGCTTTAATCAAAGGCATGCACCACCACCCCATAGCTAACCTTCTTCAAATTATAACATTCATCATATCCCTCTCCAAGGAAGCAAGATAGCAAATGTTTTACTTTCAAAAACTGAACTAATTTTTGCTTCATCATAAACACAGGCAGTCAGTGTACACACACACACACACACACACACACACACACACACACACACACACACACGAAAAACAAGTTTGTAAATCAAAGAACAAGTAAGGTAAGGAAACAAAAAACTATGATTTAACAGGAAAATAAAACCACCAAACATCCTTTCAAAACAAAAATGTCTGCCAGGGAAATACTTAAAGAGAAAATATCATGATGAAATATTTTTAAGACATGAAATGATCCATGTTGTTGTTGGATTTTCTTTTGCTTTTAGTTCAAAGATTATTCCTTATTATTTATGTTTCTTTCCTTTTTTTTTTTAATCCACTCCCATTGGATCAGCAGAACCATGCCAATTTCATTTTCTTTACAATCTGTTTTTTTTCCTGATTCTTCAACAGTTCTTTGATCTGAGCTTCTATATATGCTTGGACTAGAGAAGATCTGAGGAGCGCTGAAGATTACCATGCTTTCCAGAAGAATCCAGAACTAACTGTACCCAAAAAAATTAACAGGGAAGCATACTTTTTGAAAATGTTCCTATTCCTTGTGGCATGCTTCTTTAATTAGCACAACATTTCAGTTCACATTTTTTAATTTTAAAGACAAGATCTTATATAGCCCAGGCTGGCCTGGAACTAACTTAATAAGTAGATTAGGGTAACCTTAAATTTCATATCTTCCTGCCACCATCTTGAGTGTTAGGATCATAAGATCATAGGATCATAGGCGTGGGGAATTTAACTCATTGATTCCTGCATGCTAGGTATGCACTCTACCAACTGAGCTACATTCCCAGTACAATTTATAATTTTACATAATGAAAGTGAAAACTAAAACCCCAAAAGAGGAAGGTACTTTAAAGATGTATTCATCAACTAAAATTGCTCAAACATAAATTCAACTGTCAAGTCTAAAATTAACACACAGTAAAGTTGTTAGCTGACAATATAAAGACTTTATTCTCTGGATAGCCTCTGATGACCTAGCTGGTGTGTAGTACCATTTCTCCTCTTAAATGGGGACCATATCACCTTGAAACTTTAACTGTAAATGGAAACTATGTATGCTTGTGTTCATAGCTGGTTAGTTTATATTCCAAACAAAAAGTGACAAGAGGTCTAAACTAGAAATGTTAAAATTATGGGGAAGCTGCAAAAAACTAATTGTTCCACAGACAAGAGTTTTTAATTTTCTGATTTCTAACTTAAAATGTCTGGGGAAATTTTACTTCAAGAGTTACATAATGACAAGATGGAGGGGTGGGATTTTAAAAGCTATTATAATAACACTTTCAGTCATTACACAATCTAAAAAGACTGACACCAGGGAGACAGAATAAGGAAACTGTAGACTGATGGAATAGGTACTATTTCCCAGGAAGAGTCTAAAAAGAACTGAATAGATTGTTTATTATCTATCAGCAAGTCATACAGTAATCTATAAACATTAGATAAAGCTAGGCATGGTGGCATATTGACTCCTTTAACCTAGCACTCATTGTACAGAGGTAGGTGGATCTCTATGAGTTCCAGGCCATCCAATGGTCACTAGCCTAGGAATTCAAGGATATCTGAGACAGAAGACATTTGAATTTCAAAAAAACACTTCTTGATATTTCATGGGATATAATGATTGTGGGGTGGGACGTTAACTAAGTGGTTTCATGGAGATAAAACTCACTTGCCTACCATACCTGAGGCTCTGGATTCACTCTCCAGTAAGAAAGAGAAAGGAAAAAGAGAAGGAGAGAAAAAAGGGAAAAAAGGAAGAGAAAAAGGATAGGTTAAATGACCTAATACAGCCCATCCTTATACATTTTACCAATGACCTAAACTGAAAATATAGTCATCATGTTTATAAAATTTATCAATAATACAAAAATATGAGTAGTGGGGTCATAAGACAGCTCAGCGGTTAAGAGCACTGGCTGTTTTTCCAGAGGTCCTGAGTTCAATTCCCAGCAACCACATGATGGTTCACAACCATCTTTAATAAATCTGGAAATGCAGACAGAGCACTCATACATACATGCATGCGCGCACACACCACACACACACACACACACACACACACACACACACACACACACGAGTAATGACTAAGAAGTTAAAACATATTATCAAGCTATTTTAAAAAGTTATAACCAGCGGGATGATAGATAAAAAAAAAAAGGTAAAGTTTTCCTTTACATCTAAAAAATCAGTTAAAAGAGGTCTAAGGCTAGGTTCAATTTCCAGTACTGGGGAAGAGAGGAAATCAATTAAACCTTAGACTAAGAATACTGACTGGGCCCTGGGGTGGTGGCACACACCTTTACTCCCAGTACTCAGGAGGAGGTAAAGGTAGATGTATCTCTGAGTTTGAGGCCAGCCTGGTCTACAAAGTAAGTTCCAGGACAGCCAGGAATGATACACAGAGAAACCCTGTCCTGGGGGGGGGGGGGGGAAGAAACAAAAACAAAAACCCTGAGTTGACATTATCAGCACCTATTTAAAAGGCTGGTATGGAATCATGCCTCTCTAATCTCAGAACTGAGAAGAATCAGATTCCTAGAGCTCACTGGCCACTCAACCTAGTGATCTCCAGGCTCAGAGGACCCAGTTTAAAGGAAAAAAGAAGTGATAGGACAAATACCCAGTGCTCTCCTCTGGCCTTTGTGGACATACTCCTACCACATATACACACTCATATGCATCATACATACACACTAAAAGTTAAAACATGATCATCTGTTAAGAATTTCTAATGAGTTGTTTTCACATATGAATACATTACCAAACAAGTCTACTAAGAAGAAGGCAACATTTAAAAATAAAGATTTATAAGAGAATCTTAAAAACTGTTGCTTGGGGCTAGAGAGCAATTAAGAGCACTGGCTCTTCTTCCAGAGAACCCAGGTTCAATTCCCAGCACCCACATGGCAGCTCACAACTGTAACTCCAGTTCTGGAGGATCCAACACCCTCACACAGACATACACCAATGCACATGAAATAAAAATAAATATTTTTAAAAATTTATTAAAAAAAAGCCAGGAGTGGGTGGTGCACGCCTTTAGTCCCAGCACTCAGGAGGCAGAAGCAGGTGGATTTCTGTGAGTTCAAAGCCAGCCTGGTCTACAGAGCTAGTTCCATGACAGGCTCTGAAGCAATACAGAGAAACCCTGTCTCAAAATACAAAAAGGCAAAACAAAACAAAAAAATCTATAAAAAATTGAAATAACTCTTCAAGAAAAATCACTGCTTTGCTATTTTATATGTATTTATTATTATGTATCTGGATGTATGATGTGTATGTGTACATGCACAAGTGCCACAGCACATACACAGAGGTCAGAGGACAACTCTGTGCAGTCAGTTCTCTCCTTCTGCCTTATCTTATAAGATGAGGTCTGAGAATTGATGTAACTCAGGCCATCAGGCTTGTATGGAAGCACCTTTACCCTCTGAAGCCATCTAGCCCATCTTCAGTATGTTCTTAAAGTAAAAGGAAGACTTTTTCATGAACTCCAAAATTGTAGAAACATTATTTTTTAAAAAACCTCAAGAAGTCAACATTTACAAAAATAAACATTTTTCTTTTCTAGCAAATGTCTCATTTGTTTTTCTCAAAGAAACAAAAGACTTTTCGTGTCAGCACCTTCATCAAGGAACAGAGGCAATTATATCCCAGTCTGTCCCAAGAAGACTTGAAAGACAGTGTTAATTGCTCTGCCTAAAATTCTCTTGTAAGGAAAAGACTCCTCCTTACCAGGCCTGGATAGGAGATGGTGGCAACACTGACTCTCCCCTCTACAGCCCAGGAAAATCTCAGCCTTAACATTTGCAAAACAATCTTCTGAGAGCTTCAGAGCAGCTGCATTCAGGCAGAGCCAGGGATTTCACTTTAGGCAAAAGAGTAGTGTAAGAGTTGATTTTAAAAGTAACTTTTGTTTTGGTTAAAAGTTAGGAAAGGAGCCAGGAGGGGCTAGCACACACCTTTGATCCCAGCACTTAGGTAGCAGAGGCAGGCAGAGCTCTGTGAGTTTGTGATCTATACAGCAAGTTCCAAGACAGCCAGGGCTACACAGAAAAACCTGGGGGTGGGGGTGGGGGAGTGAGAAAGAAAGGGAAAAGGACATGATACAATAACAGTAATACTTTAGCTCTTGTAAGCAAAAAGTATTTTTAAAATTCTATAAATTAAAAAAACACTTAGATCCACTAGAAAGTTCAAAATACTGGTGACTTCCTCTGCCTCTATCAAACTTTCCTGGCAAAATAAAAATAAAAGCCATTTAAATTCAACAATTCATTTTCTCTACACCTATACCTGCCCACTTCAATATTAATAAAGGAAAATAATCTTGCTGACTAGTGTGACTTTAAATTTAAGCCATAACTTAACAATTTATTATAAATTTTTTCTTATTTTTCTTTTGTTCTTCTCTTTTTTCTTTTTGTTGCCTAAGCTAGACTTATATGGGCCATGTAGACACAAACGATTTTGGCTCTTGCCTCCACTTCTCCAGTGATGGAATTACATGTGTTCACCACCATTTACAATTCTATATAGTAACAGGGCTTATACATGCTAATCAAGCATTCTATCTACTGCTTTACATATCCAGGCCCTAATGTCTATCTTTCTCCCAGGTGAAAACACTGTCCAAGGGAGAAAAAAAAAAAACTTGGCACTTAAGAGTGTTCAATTTAAAGCCATCTCAAATTCTAAATTGGAAGAACAAAATAAGAAACTTTGTTTTCTCACCGGATTTTCTTTTGAGAGAGGAGGGGAAGATTACTGCCTGGAAAACTGAAAATTCTTCTGAATGTTCAGTAGCAAATGCTCCCAGTTGGAACCCAATTCAGTCCCCATTCAGTAGTTTATACTAAAGGGTCAATAACTGATTAGTCTTAATATTTTTGTAGGGACAATTTCTAATCAGGGAGAAATGCCTCAAATGGCTGCTGAAAAACAAAGGTTAATACAAAACCACATGGTCTGACTTTTTTTCATTAGTAGTACTTCAATTCTCAAAAGTAAAAGAGGCTGGGTTTTAACTCAGTGGCAATGTGCTTGGCATGTACAAAGCCCAGGTGAAAGTTTCAACTCCAGCACCATCACAACCCCCCAATATATAGACACAAACACACACACACACACACACACACACACACACACACACACACACACACACACTTTTGTGCACATGACAAAAATGGAGGGGGTCAGACAGACGGAAGGAATATTATCTGTGCATTAGCAAAGAAGTTATTGATAGCTACATGAGTCTAGCTTATTATTAAAATGATATACAATTACTAAACAAAGGGCAATGTCCTGTCCCTTTTCTGTACAGAATTAAGAACAAACTGGTAATACTACTTCATATAGCTGCCAAACTTTAGCTTCTTTTCTTACAGTCATGTAAATTTCGCAATAGCTTCCACTTACTTTACATCCCCCATGTTCAAAAACAAATTGTGTTTGAGTTCCTCAACCCTTGCTTTAAAACATTAAAGCAAGTTTCTAAGTCTGGATGCAAAGAAAGCACAGGGAAATGTTCAATTTCCTAAACTATGAGTCTATTTCATTCACAACACTTAAAATATTAAGAGGAAACTGGGGATGTAGCTTAGTTGGTGCAGGACTTGCTTAGCATGCACAAAGCTCTGGGTTCAATCCCTAGCACTACATAAACTAATAAACTGGCCATGGGAGTGAATGCCTGTAATTTCCACACTTGGGAAGTAGAGACAGAAGGATCAGAAATTCAAGGTTATGAGTTTAAAAAAATAGTATGAGCTATATGACACACTGCATAAAACACACACGTGCGCTAAGAATGTAGCCTAGATTGTAGAGTGCTTACCTAGCAATTATAAGACCCTGAACGTTCAGGCCCTAGTAATACATACACTGGACATGGTGGCACACACCTATAATCCCAGCACTTGGGAGATGGACAAAGGAGATCAGGAGTTCAAGATCAACCTCAGTTACCGCAGTTTGCAGTGTACCTGGGCTGCATGAGACCCTATCTCAATTAATAAATAAGAACTTATACAAGATAATTAAGACTAAGCTCAATGATCCATTAAGTAACTCTTAATGAATGAAAGGGGAAAGCCACATTTAAGGAAACAAACTTTGTTAGTGTTTAGAGATCTATACAGGTTCTAAAAGAATTATATACTACTGAAAAAATTTAAACATAGGAAACAAATGAGTTTGCTGAAAAAAAATTTTCTGCACATCTCCACAAATCTATACTTCATATGAACCCTGAGAGATATTAAAACACCATCTGCTAAGCAGAAAACAAAGTTAGGAAAGTAGTAACACGGGAATTTGGGTAGGAGGTGCCTGGGTAGTAAACACCCCAGTGAGAGAACATAACAAGCATTTGAGAGCAACATACAAGTCCCTACGGCTCTCCAACTTGGGCCGCTGAAGTCACAGGCCCACATCCCTGTGTTTTGAAAAAGATGAAACTTGGAAAGGGAATACTGGAAAAAAGAAAATAAGAGTAGTGTACTATTTTTCCTCTCCTCAACCCTTATGCCAGCATTTTGGCTGGCTGGTCACCAGTCTGGGTGCCATATCCACCAAAAACACTAAGCAATATCCCGGACCGCCTTCCAACTAAAGACCCAGGTTAAGAGACCTGTATTTGTCAGCCGCTGTCTCTTCTCCAAATATTCCCCTTACCTCTAGACTCCAGACTATTACCGAAGCGATGCCTTTTAGCAACTCAACACTGTTTTCCTAAACTCGTCCACTTAATCTCTCCAAATCCAGACTTTACGATAACATGTCTCTGCTAAATCTCATGAGTTCAATCGAAACACCAGGATCCTCGGTGCCAATGCTCCACCTCTACCTGCTTTTCAGCCAAACAAGGCATGCTTTCACCTGAGCGGTGCTCTCCTTGTCACCCAAACCCACCTACTGCCCATTACCTTTGCTTTCTCCAATGCCAAGCCCTAACCCCACTTTTAGGGAAACCTTGAGTACTTCAACCTAAGTTCAGCAGTCCTCTCCCTTCTACTCCAAGATCCTTCCATTAGACTTCCACTAGACTTGGCTTCCCTCGGGATTCAACACCCCCCCCTTTTCCTCGCCACGCCCTGTGCCCCCCCCCCGGGGGCTACTTACCCCAAGTTCTCCCCACACTTCAGTCCTCTGGCCCCGCCTTCCTCCAAAAGGAAGGAGGCGGGAGAAGAGAAGAGGGCAGCACTCCGCAAGGTAAAGGCGATCTCCCATTAGCGCTCATGGCCGCCAATTGTGGCTTCCTTCTCGCTTATTGGTTGTCTTTACACTAGCCCCACCCTCTTCCTCAGACAGGCCCGGCCACCGCCTCAGCGCCCCCGTCCAACACAGACTGGGAGGGGAGACCCCGGCCCGGGACGCTGGGACTGGCCAGAGTGGAAAGGGAGACTCCTGTCAGACCACGGACCGGCTAATGTTAACAGGACTCACCCGCTGGTAGCTCCGGCGCCTCCCGCCCGCCCGCGCTCGGTCCTACAATCTGCCTCCTGCTCCTCCTTTCCCCCCTCAGCGGAGCAGATACTTTCCTCCCGTCCGGCCAGGCGTGTTCACTTCTCGCGAGAAGTGGGGGTGAGGGCGCGATTCGTGGGGGCTGAGTTGGAACGGGACCGAGGGGGCGGGGCTTGCTTCGAGCGTGGCGTGAGTGGAAGGCTGAGCCAGTGCTGTACACACGGCTCACACGTGTCCGGCTGCAAAATCGGGGGCGATGACTGGGAGGGAGGAGGCGGCCAGGAGGTCTTCGGTTGTCTGTAGGTGTGGAGATCCCAAGGCGAAGCAAATGAAGGGAATGAGGTTATCTCTGGCAGCTATGAAAAGATGACAGACACCCCGGTTAAAGGAGCGTGAAGGGAGTCAAAGCAAACGGAGGGTCTTCAGGGCTCCAAGCTGGTGACTAGTTGTATGAAGCGAGTTACACGGGGTTTCAGCGTTCCAAACAGGTGACTACTTTGTATTTTCTCCTTTACATTGAACATTATAATCACCTCTGTCCCGTGTCTGGTTGTATGCAGTAGGATGGAATTGTGAAGGGGAGTTGGTGAGAAGAGATCAACTCCAGAGACTACTTTTAAAAAAATAATAAAAGTTAGTACACTTGTCTGTTAGCAGGGGCTGGAGTGAGGCGCACATGGAAGTCAGAGAACAAGGGATTGAATTTAGGTCATCCAGTTAAGACTGGTATGGTGTGAGCCATCTCGTAGAGTCAAACTTTTTTTTTAAAGTACCGGTTGATACTACTAGTCTTCAGTGTAAGTATTTCCTTAATGTCAGAGTCGTTTTAAGTGCCTTTGGCTGTGAAACTGGAGAGAATCCACTGGAAAAAGACAATCCACCTGCTCAACAATGTCAGCAATATTCTTTACAAATCAATGCCTATGGGTGAGATATTTCTCTGAGACTATCCAATGGGCTAGCAATCCCATTTTACTCATATTTGTAATGACACAAAGGAAAAGCTGAGATGATAGCTTGAGTCGTTGAAGAGCTTATCCTGCAAGCATAAGACCTAAATTCAGCCCCCAGACCATATGTTAAAACATGGATGCTCACCAGCCTAGTCTACTTGGCAAGTTCTGGGCCAGTGAGAAATCCTATGTTAGACAAATGAACAACGAAAATAAGGGGACAGCTCTGAGAAATTACAGCAGAAGTTGTCCTCTTTTCTCTTGAACAACCCCATACACACAGACCTGTGAACAACACACACAAAGCACTATAGGACTCTTATTAGAGTATCCCAGTGGGAAGCCTTAGGTTGAAGTCTGCACAGCATGGCAAAAAAAAAAAAAAAAAAAATTAATCTGTATTCATTACATAGCAAGTGTAGACAGACTTGGTCCTCCTCTGTCAGAATTTTTAGTTTAGAGTTAAAGGGGAGATAGGTCATAAATCAGTAAGTGCATTTATTTCAGAAAGTGAATGCCACACACCTTTAATCCCAGTGCTCAGGAAGCAGAAGCAGGCATCTCTGAAGTTAAGGCTAGCCTGGTCTATACAGATTGAGTTCCAGAACAGGCTCCAAAGCTACACATCCTGTCTTAAAAAAATAAAATAAAGTTAAGAGTTCTTTAGTTCAGGGTAATGGCACAGAAAACAACTCTAAAAGGGGGAGAAACTGCTATTTTTAAGAAAAGGCTTCTTGAGAAAGCAATTTTTTTTGTTTTTGTTTTAAGATGGGTATTGCAAGCTGTCCTGGAACTCTTTCCTGCTTCAGCTTCCTCCTAAGTACTTGAATTAATTACTGAGCCACTTGTTTTGTCTGAGCACCTTGTATGTACATGGTATCTGCCTGTGGAGGCTGCAATAGAAACCAGGTCCTCTGGAAGAACAGCTAGTCTCTCCAGCCTGAGGAATTGAATTATTACTATTACTTTGTTTTTGTTTTTTAAGACAGGGTTTCTCTGTGTAGTTTTGGGAGGAGTTGAATTATTAAGAGGCAACCCTAAGGTTTTTAGCAGAGTATCAAATGTAAAAGCTACATTTAAAAAATTATCATAACCAGGCAATGGTGGTGCATGCCTTTAACCCCAGCACTCACTTGGGAAGCAGGGGTAAGTGAATCTCTGAATTCGATACCAGCAGAGTCTACAGAGAGTTCCAGAACAGCCAGGGCTACACAGAAAAACCCTGTGTTGAAAAATAATAATAATTATCATGAGGAAAAGGCAAACAGATCTCTGTGAGTTTGAGACCAGTCTGGAACATACACAGACACACAGACACACACATTTATATGGTTAAAATGGTGATTTGTGTGTGTGTGTGTGTGTGTGTGTGTGTGTGTGTGTGTGTGTGTGTTTAATATGAATAAAAACTTAAGACTTGAACAGATTATAAGTAGAGCTAACAAGTTAAGGGATTCTAGGGTTCCAGACAGATGACTAGTTGTGTTTTCTTCTTTATAGTTAATGGTGGCATCATGGTGACCATAGCCTCTGCTCAGCATGTGGCTGAAGTAGGGCAAAAAAATCGGCGGTAAACTCCCTTCTCCTTTTGAAGCTTTCCCCCACTTAGTGCTAGGCATTGCACCCAGGGCCTTACACTACACCACGGGGATAAATACCAACACCCAACACCTTCTTTTTTTCTTTTTTTATTTGAGACAGGATCTGGCTATCTAGGTGATATGGAATGTGTGCTCTTCATCCCTTGCCTCTGTCCAGAGTGCTAGGATAACAGGCCTGGCTCACCAGACCTGGTCCCTTTGCAGGTCTTTGTTTCTCAGCTTCCTGAACTTCCTGTCAGTGATTTTATCTAGCTTCTTAGCATCCTCTGAATGGCAGAATAATCCAGGTGACTTTTCCCTAGACAGTAAAATTACTATTATCCTTATACATTAAGAAATGAGAGACTGTTAGCTTCCAAGCTATTCTCTTCTAATCTTTAGATTAGGGAATGCTGCGGTAGAAACTGAGGTTCATTAGATAAGGAAAGTTGTGTATAACAGAGATGGCTTCACAGTTCAGAGGGGAAGGAGTTGGACATATAATAGCTAATGTTTATGAATCTTGTGTTCTATGTCCTATTCTAAATGTTTAATGTGTATTTGTCCCCCCCCCCCCATTTTATATCTTCAATCCATAGCTCTCCTTTGAACTGCAGGTGGATATCTCCATTTGCCCACTTAACAAATCCATGAAGATGTCCACTAAGTGTTTCACACTTCCTGTGTCTAAAACAAAATTCCTCCTTTCTCTCTCTCACACATGCCCTTTCCCCAATGTTAATAAATCACTGTTCTTTCTTTTTTAAATTTTATTAATTATTAGTGTATGTGATGTGCATGTGTGATGGCAGGTTTGTGCATGCCACTATATACATGTGACATCAGAGGACATCAAGTCAGTTTTATTCTTCTACCATGTGGGTCTTGGGGCTTAAAATGAAATTGTTAGGCTTGGCAGCAAGCATATTTTACCTAACAAGCCATTTTATTTGCTCTTTTTCTTTGTTTTTTGAGAGAGTCTTGTTTGTTTATTTTTCAAGACAAGATTTCTCTGTGTAGCCCTGGCTATCCTGGAACTCACTCTATAGAACAGGCTGGCCTCTGATTCAGAAATTTGTCTGCCTCTGCCTCCCAAGTACTGGGATTAAAGGAATGTGCCACCAACACCCAGCTCAGACATAATCGTATGTATCCCAGGCTGGCCCCAAACTCACTATGTGTCCAAGGAGGGCCTTGAATGTCTGATCCTCCTGTCTCTAGTTGGAATGCTGGTAAGAACACTGCCATTCTCTACATCAGAAGATAGAGTGGGATGAAGTCTTCAAAGACACTTTCTTTCTAGTACTAAACTCCAGAGTGCCATGGAACTAACTGATAGCAATCATTCTTACCATGAGGAAACTTCACTGAATGATGGGTCCAGGAATCCCTGCAGTAAGCTCGGGACCTCCCAAACCAACCTTGACAACCAAGAACACCTACCTGTCAGGTAGACCCTCATTTTAAAGCAGCCAATTACTTATTTATAATACTTTCTCATTCCAAAATGTTTTCATTGCCCTAAAGGAAACCCCTGTCTCTTTTTACCTTTAAACACTTTTTATATATGAATTAAATCTTGTAATATGTGGCCTTTTGAAGTTGACGTCTCTTGACATAATATTTGAAAGTTCATATGATAATGTGTCTTGGTATTTCATTTCTGTAATGACTGAATAATAGCCCACTGAATGGATATGCCATGCTCTGATTATTCATTCATTCACCAGATAATAGACTTTTAGATTGCTCCCACTTCTGTCCTTTATGAATGTTGCATTGAACATTTGAACAACTTACTACATTTGCTTCCAATACCTAGGAGTATAGTTGCTGGGTTTTTGCAGTGGTTTGAATGACAATGTCTCTCATAGTCTCATAGTTCTCACTTGGTGGAACTGTTTAGGAAGGATTAGAACGTATGGTCTTGTCAGAGGAGATATGTCCCTGGGGACAGGCCTTGAGGTTTCAGAGCCCATCCCATTCCCAATTAGCTTTTTCTGCCTGGTACTTGTGAATCAAGATGTAAGCTCTAGCATCATACTAACCTGTTTGTTGTCATGCTCCCTGCTACAACGGTCTTGGACTAGAACCATGAGGCCCAAATTAAACACTGTTGCCTAGGTCATGGTGTTTTTTCACGGCAATTAAAAAGAAACTAAGATAGTATATTAACTTTAAAAAGAGATATTTATTTTATGCATATGAGTTTTCCTGCATGTATGTCTGTGCACCATGCAGTGCCTGAAGAGACTAGAAGAGGACTTAGGATCCCCTGACTGGAACTGGAGTTAAAAATGGTTGTGAACTACCATGTGGGTACTGGGAATTTTCTCCATGGCCTCTGGAAGAGCATTCAGTTCTCTTAATAAATGAGTCATCTCTCCAACCCCTGTATTTTAACTTTTTATTTTTTGTTTGTTTGAGACAGGATCTCACAAATCCAGACTGGACTCAAACTTATAACTTCAGCCTCCTTAGTGCTTGAATTTTTTTTAGAAACTGCTGTACTATTTTCTAAAGCAATTATACCATTTTGTACTCTACCAGCAGTTTATGAAGTTCCAATTTCTTCACATCCTCACTAACACTTTTGTTACCCATCTTTCTTATTCTAGCTACCCAAGTGGATGTGAAATATTATCTTGTAGTTTCAAATTATATTTTCTTGGTGACACTCTATCTCAAACAAACAAACAAACAACGAAATGAATTATATTTTACTATTGTAAAGTAAAGTGAGTTCTTAGAAATTAAGTATAGTTAGTATATAAAGATATTCAAATTTTCTAGCTATGCAGTGATACACACCTCTAATCCCAGCCCTCAGTAGGTTGAGGCAGAAGGATCACAAGTTCAAGGTTACCATTGACTGACAATTTCTCCCCTCAATTTTGTCAATTAATAAGGTTTCATGCATCTATAAGAACAATTTTGGGAGGTATGGGTTTTGTATGGGCGTGTATATGGCTGGCTGGCCTGAATATCACTCTGTAGTCCAAGCTGGCCTCAAATGCATTGTATTTTGCTTCCTGAGTTCTGGGATTAAAGGCATGCCCTACCATGCCTGGCAATTTGAGGATTTCTAAAAGAATGTTTATTTACTTATTGTATACATGTGTGTATGCATTTGGGAGCATGTACCATACATAGCACAAGTACAAAAGTCAGAGGACAATTTTGGGAGTCAATGCTCTCCATCTACCATGCACGTTCCAGGGATTTACATAAGGTCTTAAGGTTTGGCAAGTGCCTTCACCCATTGAGCCACCTTGCTCCTGTTTGGGTTTTGTTTTGTTTTGGAATGTATGTGTGTAGTGTTTATGTGTGTGCATGTGGAGGCCAGAAGTGTGTGTGTGTGTGTGTGTGTGTGTGTGTGTGTGTGTGTGTGTGTGTATACAAGTGCCATGTGGAGATCAGAAATCAAGTTTCAAAAATTGGCTCTCTTCTTTCACCATGTGGATCCCAGGAATCAAATGCATGTTGACAAGCTTGCTAGCATGTTTTCTCACCCACTAAGTCATCTCAGCAAGCTTTTTGTTATTGTTGTTTTATTTTTTTGAGACAACATCTTAAATTGTAGCCCAAGCTGTATAAAGATGCTGGACTTAAACATAGCAATTCTCCTGTCTCGGCCTCCTCCTAAGTATTAGAATTATAGGTATAAGCCACCTGTAAGTTCATAGAATCTATGGTGTGGTGTCTCTTGTATACAGCATCATGTTTTGTTTATACTTAGGTCAATCTCTGCTTTTCCTCCATGCTTTCCCTGAAAAAGAAAACCAATTTTACTTACTGTGTATTTGTGTATGATGGGGGTGTTATGCATGTACCATGGAGTGTGTGGAGGCTAGGGGACAATTTTGTGGAGTTCGTTCTCTTTCCACCTTTATCTGGGTTCCTAGGATCAAACTCAGGTTGTCAAGTCATGGGGTATCTTAGTCAGTGTTCTGTTGCTGTAGAGAGACACTAAGACCATGGCAGCTCTTACAGAGGAGATTATTGAATTCAGGATTGCTTTCAGTTTCAGAAGTGTAGTCCATTGTTATTATGGCAGGAACTATGGTGGCACAAATATAGAAATAGTACCGGAGAAGGAGCTGAGAGTTTTACATCAGGATGCACAGCATTGGAAGAGAGAGAGAGCCACTGGGCCAGGCTTGGGCTTTTGAAACACAGAACCTACCCCAGTGACACTCAGGTCTCTGTATACATAAAAAAAAAATAAATAAATAAATCTTAAAACAAACAAAAAAAAAGTTCAGAGTCTCATCTGAATCATGTAGACATATTCTTTCAATGGATGTGGACAGTCTCTGTAAGGCTCCTGTGTTGAAAGTTTAGTCCCCAGTATAGCAGTGTTGAGAGATAGGAAGTCAAAACAAATCTAAACAAACTCCTCCTTCTTTACATTGTCTACCCCAGGTACCCATTATGGTTGCATAAACATAGCCAACCTGAAGGATGAGAATCTTTGGAATATACGTCATACCAAGTCAAATTCTTTCCCAGCTGTGATCCAGTTTTCCAAGAATGGAGCTTTTAATTTTTATCTAGTTAGAATTCACTGCACCATTTTTATACATGCATATCATCATCTGTTCCTATCTCCCCTCCCATTAGTCCTTCCCATCCCTAGTAGTGATCCCCTACTTCTGCTGTCATTTCATTCATATAGCTGTGTGTTTGTAATTAAATCTAGATTCTGCATATATTTGTCTTTCTTCCCCTATTACCCTCTCTTGTCCCCTCCCCCTCTTCCTTTGGTTCCCTTACTTCCTGCAATCAGTCTCCTGCCTCCGTGTCATACATGCATTTAAGCCTGGATTCTACAAATGAAAAGAAATGTGATTTTTTTTTTCTGAGTCTGGCATATTTTGTTTAATAAGATGATCTCCAGTTCTACCCATTTTCCTGAAAATCACACAATTTCATTCTTCTTTATGGCAGATTAAAACTCCATTGTGAACCCTCTGGTTCCCTTTCCCATCAGCTCTTGATACTGATCTTGGTGATTGTAAAAGAGGGAGAGTATTCTGAAACTGGCCTAGTAGCTATGTAGTCCAGTATAGACCATTGGTTCAGATTCATACATGCCTGGGTTCTTGGTAAAATGGAACAAAGAATTAAAGATGTCTGTGTTGTTGGCAAAGCTCCTGGATTTCTGTAATTATTTATTTATTATTTTTAGATCCTTGTCTCCAGTGAAGGGCCCTTCACTTCTGATTTGCTCTACAGTTGGTTGGAAAAAAAACAACAGAACCAACCTGGAAGCAAGCAGAAGTTTTTGCTAAATACTTTGCACCTTTTGGCTGTACGCACCTAGTTGTCTAGTCCAGTCTACAGAGCTAATTTTAGGAAAGACAGCAAAGGCTATTCAGAACGCTGTCTTTAAAAAAGAGTGAAATGGTTTGTTATTTAACAGGTAATTGGATCAATCAATAAAGACTTTTGATGAAAAAATAGAAAAAAAACTCCATTGTGTATGTATAGAACATTTTCTTTATCCATTCATTTCTTATGTGCATCTCAATTTAATATTTCGGGCTATTATAAATAGTTGCCCCAGGTCTGGAGAAATGGCTCAGCAATATAAGAGCATTGTGTGTTCTTCTAGAGGACCTGGACTTGATTTCCAGCTCACACATGGTAGCTTATAATCACCTGAAACTCCAGTTCCAGAAGATCTGGTGTCCTCTTCTGCAAACACCAGGCACTCAAGTGGTCCACAGACATACATGCAAGCAAAACACCCATTCACATAAAATGAAACAAAAGTGAATAATAAGTAAGTAGTACTCCAGTGCCCAGGAATGAAGCAGCTTACCCTTTCCATCTTCTCAAGGGCAGCTTTTGAATAAATTTGATTTTCTTTCTATTGACCCACTTCCCTCTAAGTACTGGAGTTTGATTAGTAAGCCATATAGACTTCGGTCTAGCAACGAGTACCATCAGAAGCTGTGCCACTTTCACACTTCAGGTCCCCAGTATGCATCATGCCTACATTTATGTCTGGGAAGAAATGGTGTTGAGAGAAGGCATTCTTCAAGACATTCCTGTTTGCATACGCACAGTACTTCTGTCCCCCTTTATTACTTTGATCCTACAGATCTTGTTTTACACAGTCAGTGAGGAACCGTCAGTTTAGGATGAGCTGTTTTTAATTTCAAGTGCATTTCTTCACGTCTCCTTTGAGGTCTGTTCTCATGGAGTCGCCTGTTCTTGCACCCCAGCAGCTCTGCTTTGTGTAGCTTCTCCAAAGACCTTCACTGCTTCAGTGTGTTACTTATTTTTCTTAGCACAGTGACAAGATGTGTGTCTTAAACAACTTAAAGCAAGAAGGGTCCATTCTAGTTCATATCAGGAATGTCAGTCCATCTTAGTTGGACAGGCATAATAGAGCAGAACAGTTCACATTATGCAGTTCACATAGAAGGCAGAGAAAGAGCCCTTTAACAATCTGCTAAAGTTTTTTTTATTTTTAATTTATTTAAAAATGATGGCTGAAGAACACTGACTGTTCTTCCAGAGAACCCAAGTCAATTCTCAGCAACCACATGGCATCTCACAACTGTCTGTAACTCCAAGATCTGACATCCTTACACAGACAAAACACCAATACAAATAAAATTGTAAAAACATTTAAAATAAATAAAAATAAAAATGTCTTTGGACTCAACTGGTCAAGTGTTTCTCTACAAGCACAGAAACCGAAGGTACCTAGGACCCATGTAAAACAGTCAGGTGTGTGTCCCACTTAAAATCTCAGTACCAGATAATGAAAGACAGGAGTCATAGGGTTTTCTGACTAACCAGTGTTGTCTACTAGGTGAGCTTCAACCAATAAGAGGTCATGTCTCAAAAAAACAAGGTGGAAGTTTCCTGTGGAATAACAGGCACATTCTTTTAGTCCCAGAACTCAGGAGGAAGAGGCAGATGGATCTCTGTGAGTTCTTGGCCAGCCTGGTCTACAGAGCTAGTTCGAGGATAGCCAATGCTACACAAAGAAACCCTGTCTCAAAAAACAAACAAAAATTCTTCTTTCAAGACTAGAATTAAAGTCATGTGCCACCATGCCTGGCTAATGTTTTAATTTTTTTTTTAATTATATGGGATCCATATTTTCTTTGCATTATTATTTCATGTTTATGCCTACTGAATGAAGTCTCTGCTCAGTGAGCTTGGCGGTCAACGACTTATTTCAGAGATTTTCTTAAATGCCTAGAACCAAAAAGTCACGCAGTCTTTGCCAAGGAACTCGCTACTTGCTGAGGCATGCTTTCAACTTCCAGCCAGGTAGTTTATACTATTTCACTTCCTGCCTGGATAGAGCCTCAAGTTTAATCGGTGGTAAACAAAAAAGTAAGAATTCCTCCAGTCTTTCCTACCTGCCCCCACAGCCTTTAGTATGCACTTAGCTAATGTAGGTGTATGTTCTAGATTTCCAGGAACATCTCTAAACTCTCCAAAGTCCCATACAGATACCACAATCCCTAACGTTTCCTGGTAAGCATTTTAATTAGCTTATCCTTTGCCCCCATTGTTATCTACCATCACAGAATGCCAACATGTTAAACAGTTGCCTCTCATAGTTTAGACAAATGTCCCTGCCATTTTCAGCATGGTTCCAGGTCAGTGAGGGAAAAAAGAAAAGACAAACACACACTCGGAAAATCTGGAATCCGGTGGGTTGGGTTCTCTGATAAAAGAAAGAAGCTCAGTGTGTTTATTACATACAGTTGAACAGAAAGGTGTATACAAATGAATGAGGAGTCAGAATATCACTTGCAGATAAACAAAGAGTCAGGGTTTATGGTATACAGCTGGATCTAGGAGGCAGGTTTAGCTAATCTCCATAGCAATTTCTATAGGGGAGCAATCTAAGGGCAGTAAGTCTCTGGAGGGTGGGGGGAAATCTATGGTGGACCTTTTCTGCACATGCTGTTAACATCTACACATGGACCAGAGGAAGTCTTTTCATTCTTCTGAGATGGGATGGGAAGGTATTACCACTTTACCACAGATCTGAGGCTGTGGGGTTCTTGCCATGGCTGTGTCCCATGTCAGCAATCACATTCACTCAGGACTTCCTCCACTCCCCAAAGTCCATAAACAACATCTGCTCTCTGCAGGCCTAAAGTCAGATCAAATAAAGATAACCTCTTTTTCAGATTTCACATGTACTCTGTTTCTTTGGCATGTTGTATTTGGATGGGTGGGTTCGAAGGGCTGTTGGCATGAATTGGCATGATCCTGAGTTGGTTTTGAAAGAGTTACTTCAGCAGCTGGCATGGTTACTGATCTCTGCATTCTTTTCAAGCAACTCTGCCAGCAGGGCTGGGTTCTGCTCCATTCCAGTTTGTATTACTATTGCTATCCATATGGCAAGAAGAAGAAGAAGAAGAAGAAGAAGAAGAAGAAGAAGAAGAAGAAGAAGAAGAAGAAGAAGAAGAAGAAGAAGAAGAAGAAGAAGAAGAAGAAGAAGAAGAAGTTTGCTGTAGTTGTTATTGGAAATCAGGTGTGTTTCTGGTTAGTCGGCATTGCCACCATTTACCAAATGCTTCAAAGTTGGAGGTAAACAAACAGGGAAAATAGCCATAGACCTGAAGATAGAAATGTGGCGATTGGTTAAAAACTGTTTCATTGCTCCTTGCACTGAACACTGAAACCCTTAAGGTAAATCTTTCGAGAAACCACCAAATGGATCAAACAACGAGCTTTCTGTGAACGTGGCTTTGAAGGAAATTTGAGCCCACTCTATCCTTCTCAGGGCTGCCAAACTTCTGGCTTTCATTGCATCTGCTTCAGGATGTTAGTTTTCAAAGCTCCTACAGAACTTGAAAGGAAGGAAGATGGAAGGAATGTTAAAATGCCTCCAAACTCACTGATTTTTTTTCCCCTCCCAAAACAGGGTTTCTCTGTGGCTTTGGAGCCTATCCTGGAACTTGCTTTGTAGACCTGGCTGGCCTCAGATTCACAGAGATCCACCTGTTTATGGGCTAGCTCTGTCTTAATGATTAATCCATTTCTACTATTCTAAGTGGCTCATCTTACCCACGGCCAGAGCTGCTGGCAGTGCTACCTCTCCAGGCTCTCCATCTTGACTCCTCCTAACTACTTCCTCTTTCCTCCTTGTCTCTAGCCCCGCCTATCTTGCTTTCCCATTGGCCATAGTGCTTTATTCATTAACCAATATGATGTACCTCGCCTACACTGACCAGCAAGGATGACGCAACTCTGGGAAGATCTTCTTCATGCAGTTTTAATCAGGATCCTTGAAACATGTTCTTCTGACCCGCGGGAGCCCGGGGGACCCCTGCACAGGCTTAAATACCCTTGAGCTAACCAACCCCAGTGAGCTACGTGGACCCTGCAGATAGGCTATTCTAACACTGAAGCAGACAGGCTGAACAGAATTAACCAAATAAGGGCTTGTTTACGCCAGAGAGCACTCACCCTTGGGGAGGTGGAAGGCGGAAGCCAGCGCCATCTTTAAGGCGCGGCACTTTGCAGCTCTCTACAGTATGAGAAACATATTTACAGAATAACATCTCCCATCACACCATAGTATATATTTCCCCTGCCCAAAATAAAACTTTTATTTTTTAATCTAAATGCTGATCCTGACAATTTTATTACTTCCATAGATTTTTTTTAGAGGTTCTTCACCATTTTTGCTAATGCTGCTCTGCTTCCAATTGTTTTCTTATTTTCCCCTCCTATTTTTTGTGGGTTTTTTATCATATTTATTCATTGGCATAGGGCAGGGGGGTGTTGCTCATATGCCATGGTACATGTGTGGAGGTTAGAGGACAATTTTTGAGAGTTAGCTTTCTCTCTACAATGTGGGTCTTAGGGATCAAAGTCAGGTTGTTAGGCTTGGTGGCAAGCACTCTGACCACTAACTCAGGGTTCTCTTGAGGAACAGAACTAATAGAATGAATCTATATATATACATATAAAAAGATTTATTAGAGTGGCTTATAAGCTGTAGTTCTACTAGTCCACTATCTAATAGTTGTTCAGTCTACAAGTCTGAGTGTTTCAGAATTCCTTGGAATCCTGAAGAAGTAGGTCCTTCCTCAGGAGCAGAATAAACTTAGTGAGAGGCAAGCAAGCAAAAAGAAAAGGCCTCTGTCTTAGTTAGGATTTCTATAGGGGATGTTTTTCTTTATATGTTTCTCTTATTGGTTGATGAATAAAACACTGATTGGCCAGTACATTCAGGAAGCTAGGTGGGGCTTGGAGACTAGGAGAATGCTGGAGAGAGAGGCAGAGAGGAGCCTTGAGGAGACACCATGTAGAGACTGGGAAGATAGTACTCACCAAGTGTTCTCTGGTAAGATAAGGCCATGTTGAGATACATAGATTAGTAGTTATAGGTTAATAATTAAGACAGCTAGCCAATAAGAAGCCCTAGCCATTGGCCAACATTTTAATAATTAATATGTCTCTGTGTGATTATTTGGAGCTGAAGGGTGACAGGACCTGGTGGGACAGAAACCTCCATCTTCAATGAAGAGACACCATGACCACAGTAACTCTAATAAAGGAAAACATTTAATTGAGGTGGTGGCTTACAGTTTAGAGGTTCAGTCCATTATCATCATGGTGGGAAACATGGCAGTGTGCAGACATATATGGTGCTGGCTACATCTTGATCAGAAGGAAACAGGAAGTAGACTGGGACACTGATATTGACTTGAACATGTATGAGACCTCAAAGCCCACCCCCACAGCAACTTCCTCCAACAAGGCCACACCTTCTTCAACAAATCCACACCTAATAGTCTACTCCCTATGAGATTATGGGGCCAATTCAAGGTACCACAGCTTCCTTCTTCCTAGTCCTTTATATAGGCTGCCAACAGAAGGTGTGGTCCAGATTAAAGGTGGGTCTCCTCACCTCATAGGACCCAATCAAGAAAAATCCCTTACAGGTGTGTCAGATCCTTGGATTTTAGTTAATTTCAGATGTAGTCAAGTTGATAATAACATGCTACCTCACAAAATCCTCCCATTTGCTTTTAGGCTAGGTCTTTTAGTATTATCACCAATGTCTGTCTTTCTCAAACACTCATCATCAGCAAAGCCTGTAGAGGTTAGCAAACCCCCTACTTGTGAAATATATCCAGGATCATGGGATTGTCACCAGTCCTCACCATTGGCTTTGCCACTACCCTCACCAAACCACAGCTCTCAAGTCACTTAGCATTTTCAAATGAAACCTCCCCTTCCCTCACATTTCTCTCTGTGGTCCTTGTTGTGGTTCAGTGTGGTTTGAGTACTTCACAAAAAAAAAAGGTTCATGTCCTAGAATCTTGGTACTGAGGGGATGGTGAAGATAGTGGAAACTTTGAGGGGTGGAGCCTAAAAGCAAGGTGATTAGGTCACTGGAGACAACACCCTTGCAAGAGATTGATTTAATGATCACAGGACCCTAGCTAAATGGAACCTGTTTGACCCTGATTTCCCTTCAGATCACTGCTCTAAGCTGAATGTCACTCCCTGAGCACCCTACAGTTAACATCTCTCTCTGTTTTCTTTATCTTGCCTCATGATTCCCCAGTGCTCACACTGTCTGACATGTTGCATTTGCTAATGTCCACCTGTCTCCTCACATCAGAACTTAAGCTCATGAAGACAAAGCTCTGTGGTTTTGTTTGTATCTGTCCAGAATTTTGACCTCAGGACACAAAAAACTGTGTTCTCCTGTAAAGACCACCCCCACATCTTTGTAAATGTATCTTTCCTACTTGATCCTAACTTGAGAGTGAAATGTATCCATTTTGAAATCTTGCTTGGCATAAATAAACAACTTTAACACTAACTTTGTGAGGCTACACTGCTACTATCTTTATTTTATAGGAGAGAACACTGAGGCCCAGAAAGATTAAAACATTTGCCTGAGACTGAACAGCTAGTTACTAACAGAGCCAAAATTTTACCTTTAGGAGAAATATGTGGTACAATATGTTGGAGCCCATAAAGATGGCTCCTCTTCATCTTGCTCCAAGGTCAGAGAGTTCAAAACTGTCCTTAGTAAATCAGTCAAAAGACCCAAAGGTCTAAGACTTGGCTACTGCAGGATGTTTTGGCCTTGGTAGTGGATGTCTTACACAAAGAAATCCTGTCTCAAAAAAAAAAAAAAAAAAAAAAAAAAAATAGATACCATAGGACCCAAAAAGATAAAAGATAGCTCAATTGTGAAATTACCACACACAAGAAAGATAACCTGTTTCATCCCTGGCATCCCGGCATCTGCATTAGTTACATAAAACAGCCTTGGTGGCAATGCTTATCATACCAGTGCTTGGGGAGTAGAGACTGGTGGATGTGGGGCAAGCCCCAGGTCCCAGTTAGGAACCCTGTTTCCAAAGAGGGTGTTGGGGTAATCAGTTGGGAAGGCAGAAGATGGCTCAGTGGATAAAGGCACTTACTTCCAAGCCTGGTGACCTGAGTTTGATGGAAGTCCCACATGGTGGAAGGACAGAATCACTCTTGTAAATTGTCTTCTTACCACTATATGTGCACCAAATCCCATGTGCACCCAAATACATACACACAAATAAATGTAGAAAGGTTGGTGTGGTATTTAGATGGTTTTGTGAGTAAAGGTGCTTGCTGCCAAATCAGATGATGGAAATTCAATCCCCATGAACCACCTGGTAGAATGAGAGAATTGATTTCCACAAGTTGTCCTCTAGCCATGGCATTTGCAAGGGGTCTGAACATGCATGCACACACATGTATACACATACAGATAGATACATAGATAGATAGATAGATAGATAGATAGATAGATAGATAGATAGATAGATAGACAGACAAACAGATAGATGTAAAATAAAGCTTTAAGGAAAGGGGATGGGCTGACTAGGTGGTAAAAAAAAGTACTTACTACACAAGCCTGACAACCTGAGTTTGATCCCTAGGACCTGCATAAATATGAAAGGAGAGAACTCCCCAAGAGTTGTCCTCACACCTCTGCTCATGTGCAATGGTATGGGTGCACTTGTGCTCATATAGGCATACATGCTAATAATAAATATATATATTTTTGAAAACCAAGATGGATGGTTCCTGAGCAACATCTGAGGTTGACCTCTGACCTCCACATTCCTGTGTGTCACAACAAAAATAAAGAGAATTCACAGAGGAAGAGATTCATATGGTTATATATAAAAGCTGCTCAGAGCTGAATGTTCACATGGTACATTATAGTAGACTACTTGCTTGGTATGTGCCAGGTTCTGGGTTGGATTTCCAGAAATCCCTTAAAGTTAGTAATTAGGAAAGTGGAAGTTTAAGTACAAAATCCTACAATGTAATATTTGGCAATGAAAACAGGTATAGTCAGTGGTAGAAGAATGCAGCTAGAGGAATTGTTGGTTCAGCTACTTTGTTGGTACAAAAAATAATGACAGTCAATAAAAACAACACTACACAAATTACAAACCATATTACTTAATTATTTCCTTCCTTCTTTCTTTCTTTCTTTTTTTGAGACAGGGTTTCTTTATGTTGCTTTGGTTGTCCTGGAATTCATGCTGTAGACCAGGTGAACTCACAGAGTTCTGAGAGCTAGTTGTTTACTAATGGAGGAATCCAACATTCACATGTTCTCAAGGAGACATATAGACAATGTTCATTGCTTCATTTCAATGTAATAAAGGAAATAAGAAAGCACCCAACTGTTCCTCTCCCTGGGAAAATGGACTACCTTACATTTGTGTATATCTACTTGTATCCATCTAAAAAACAGGTGGAGTCAAAAAGCAAGATGAGAAAAAAAAAACAAAAAAAACAAAAAACAAAAACAAAATATAGGTGCTTGGTGTGCTTGGTGGCACACCTGTAGTCCCAGGTACTGGGAAGGCTGAGTTGGGAGAGTAATATGAGCTGTCAGGTGTTGTGGAATAGAATACTTGTTTAACTACATAAAGATGTGTTGCATTTGTTTGTGTTGCTTACTAATTGTTAACTATGTAAAGATGTGTTGCTTTTGTTTATGTTACATTTATTTAACTATGTAAAGATATGTTGCTGTTTCACCTTGCCTGCCTAACCTGATTGGTCTAATAAAGAGCTGAACATCCAATAGCTAAGCAGAGGAGGGATAGTTGGGACTGGCAGACAGAGAGAAAAGAGGCCACCCAGCCAGCTTGGGTGCTAGCCAGTAGGGATCTAGCCAGAAACAGAGGAAGCAGGAAAACAGGATGGACACTAAATAGAAAAGGTAAATGAGCCTCAGGGAAGCACATAGATTAATAGACATGGGTTAAATTAATTTTTTTTAAAGGAGCTAGCTAGAAGCAAGCCTAGATAAGAGTGAGCACTCATAATTAATAAGTCTCTGTGTCATAATTTAAAGCTGGCAGTCCAGTAAAACTTACTACAGTGAGGGGTTTTGTTGGTTTTCTTTTCTTTTTCAAGACAGGTTTTCTCTGTGTAACCCTAGCTGTCCTGGAACTCAATATGTAGATCAGGCTGGCATTGAACTCACAGATATGCGTGCCTTTGCCTCCTGAGTGCTGGGACTAAAGATGTGCACCACCACAGCTGAGCAGTGAGTTTGATATTAGCTTGAGACTAGCCTGAGAAAAAAGCAAGACTTAAAGCAAAACAAAAATGGTATAGTTATAACTATTGAATAAATATGTGCAAAGTGATATGTCATGTACATTACAGAATTATAGTTCATGAATTTCACATATGTTGTAAAAATGTAAAATATGCACAACAATGATAAGTATCAATTCTATATGTTAAGATGAGGGGAATGACTAGTGGATAAGGCTGTGCCTAAATCCAAACGTTAAAGTCATTTATTAATATTTTATTTTGTATCTATTTTCATCCTAATCAAACTGTACTTTTAGATCTATTGAGGTGTAATTGATATAAATTAAATTACATATATCTAAAGTATAAAATTTGATAGGGTTAAGCCAGGCAGTAGTGGCACACACTTTTAATCCCAACACTCAGGAGGCAGAGACAGGCAGATTACTGTGAGGCCAGCCTGACCTACAAAGCTACACAGAAAAACCTTGTCTTAAAAACCAAATAAATAATAAAAATAAAAAATTGATAGGGTTAAAAAATCATTTCGTTTTTGAGATTATACATCATTATTCTCTTCCTTTTCCTCCCTTCAAACCCTCCCATGTATCTCTCCTTCCAAATTCATGGCCTCTTTTCAATTGTTGTTACACACGCGTGCGCGAGCGCGTGCACACACACACACACACACACACACACACACACACATCTAAATACATAAATATTACCTGCTCAGCCTGTATGATGTTACTTGTATGAATGTTTTGAGGGCCAACCATTTTGTTCTAGATAACCAGTTGACATACACTTCTCTGGAGAAGACTTTCTCCTACTCCCAGGTTTCCTTGGTTGCCTATAATTTTTTATCTATGATTGAAGCATCCTAGGGTTCTCCTTCCACTTTAGCATGATTATTGGTATTGCCCTTGTTCAGGTCTTGTTTAGACAGCCATGTTGGTAAGTCTTCATGGGTGTAGTTTCATATTCCTTTGTCTCTCACAATTTTCCCTACCCTGTCTTCTGCAATGATCCCACAGCAGGAACTGTGTTGCAGATGTCTTAGCTGGGGCTGGGCTCCACAGCTCTGTGCTTTGATCTGTTGTGGTTTGCTAGGTTTTTATGTGTGTACATTCATGAAACTTTGTTGACCATTATTCCTAGAAGTTAAATAGATAGAAAGTCTACAATAATACCTTTTTCCATTTTGTTTGTGTGTACCATGGCACACATATGGAGGTCTGAGGACAACTTTTGGATGTCAGTTCTATCATGTAGGGCTGTGAGATCAAAATGAGGTAATAAGATCTGGTAACACACATGTCTATCTGCTAAGCCATCTTGCCAGCCTCCAAAATCCAGACTCTCTTATTTGATTTGTATATGTAGAAATGAACAAAAGTCTAGCCTGAGTCATAAAAAGTCACAGCCCCCCAAATTAATTCCCAGACCTGAGCCAGTTTATAGACTCAGAACCCCTTGAATGATGGAGGGTCCCCTAACACTGACAAAAATGTATGCCTTTGATCTTCCCCCCCCCCATTTTTCATTAGAAAAACATATATGTTATAGGGTAACTATATGTTGAGGAAAGGGGACTAAGAAGACCTTTAGAGAATACTGCACACTGTTTCTGAGCTGACACTGATTCTTGGAGGACCAAATGTCCCTGTGGCCCATCACTCAGAGTTAGGGCTTATGGAGGTCAGGTGATCAATGGAGCTCTAGAACAGACAGGTCTCATTATGTATCCAGTGTGTCTCTAAAATGGTCTTCTGGTTATTTTTCCCTGTTTTAAGAATATATAATTATAGTAGGTATTCTTAGAAGGTTCCCTGACCTGTGAATTGAGGACTGTTATGGTGGGAAAGTGGAGAAGCCAAGGATGTAGTCCAGTGATAGAGCACTTCCTCAGAGCTCTGAATTCAAACTCCAGAATAAACATATGCGTGCACACACACACACACACACACACACACACACACACACACACACACACACACACAAGAAGCCACAAGAATTTGTAGCAGGAATGAAAGAAAGTAACTGTAACTAGCAGTTGCAGACAGGACTGTAATAGTTTCAAGTTCTTATCTTGTACACATGCATAACTATCTAGGTCTAGGTGGATGGGTGTAAGTATAGTAAGCAAATATCTTTGTTTTCACCTCTCTTTCTCTCTCTCTTGGTTTTTTGAGACAGGGTTTCTCTGTAGCTGTTTAGAGCCTGTCCTGGAACTCGCTCAGTAGACCATGCTGGCCTCAAATTCACAGAGATTTGCCTGCATCTGCCTCCTGAGTGCTGGGATCAAAGATGTGTACCACCAACACCTGGCTGTTTCACCTCTCTTTTATTCCTTTTCATTCAGTTTAAGATCTGTAGACTTAAGGTGCTTAAATATTGTTGTTTCTTTTTCAATTTTTATGTGTATGTTTCACCTGCAAGCAAGTCTGTGCATTACATGCATGCCAGTGCCTGCAGAGGCTAGAAAAGGATGCCAGATTACCTGGAACTGGAGCCACCATGTCACAGTGCTGGGAATTTATCCCAGGTCCTCTGGAAGAGCAGCCAGTGCTCTTAATGCCTGAGTCATCTCTCTAGCCCAAGTATTGTTATTTTTATAGCACATTACTTAAGTTATGGGATATCAATGTAAAAAAGTGTGAATTGGTGGTGTGTGGTAGTGAGCATAGCTGCCTCCCAAAGTGTGGTAGTTTGAAAGAAAATACCCCCCAAAGGGGGTGGCACTATTAGGAGGTCTGGCCTTGTTGGAGTGGGTGTGGTCTTGTTAGAGAAAGTATGTTACTGTGGAGGTGGGCTTTGAAGGCTCATATATGCTCAAGATACTACCCAGTGTCTCAGATTACTTCTTGTTGCCCAAAAGACATAAAATTCTCAGCTCTAGCACCACGTCTGCCTGCATGATGCCTTGCATCCCACCATGATGATGATGGGCTGAACCTCTCAAATGTAAGCTTGCCACCCCAATTAAATATTCTTCCTTAATATGAGTTGCTGTGGTGATGGTGTCTCTTCATAGTTATAGAAACCCTAAGACAGAAGTTGGTACCAGGAGTGCAGTATTGTTGTGATAGGTCTGATCATGCTTTTTATTAAAGAAATATGGATCTTGGGACTGTGGATTAGAAAAGCAGTTGAACACTTTAACTACAGCTTAATGTGCCATCCTAGTAGGAACATGGAAGACAGTAATACTGAGTGTGATTCAAACTATGGGTGCCTGAGTCAAGAGGTTGCAGAGCAGAAGAATATTAATACATGGCCTAGATATCTTCCTTGTGATATTTTGATATTCTTAAGATGCTTTGTTTGGTAGACTTAAGACTATGGCTGCCGTTCCTCATGTCCACTGGGAGAGAGGCCAAATGATAGCCCAGAGGGGTCAGCTTTTCATCTGGAGTTAAGGCTCCTATCTCTTAACTGCATGAAGAGAATTATTATGTGGCAGTTCAATGAGCCCAGAGAACACAAATTGGAGATTATGAGAACTAGACATCTCTAAAATTTTAATTCTGAAAAAGAAAAGAAAATCATAATTTGTAAATTTTGTATTTACAAATATCAAAGAGATAACTTCTGTTTTTCGAGTGAGAAAGATAAGTGCTTAAAAAAATAAAAAAGAATGTAGCTGCCTCCTCAGTGACACACTTCTTTCAACAAGGCCACATCTACTCCAAAGACACACTTCCTAAAAGTGCCACTCCCTTTGGGAGCCATTTTCTTTCAAACTACCACATTTCACTCCCTGGCCCCCAAAGACTTATAACCATATCATAATACAAAATGCATTCAGTCCTACTTCAGAAGTCCTTATAGTCTATTACAGTTTCAACAATGTTTAAATGTCCAAAGGTCAAAGTCTCTTCTGAGATTCATACAATCTCTTAACTATAATCCCTTATAAAATAAAAAATCAAAAAGCGTATCAGATACTTCCAACATATAATGGCACAGGATATATGTTACCATTCCAAAACATAGGGAAGGGAGAATAGTGAGGAAATACTGACTGAACATGACCAAAACCAGCTGGGCGCACTCCAAACTCTGCATCTCTATATCTAGTGTCAAAATTCTCTTCAGACCTCCAATTCCTCTCAACCTTGTGAACTTCTCTTGTGCTGGTTCCAATTCCTGTTAGCAGCTTTCCTCAGCAGATATTCCATGACTCTGGCATCTCTAACAATTTGGAGTCTCCAAGACAATCTAGGTTTCTCCTTCACAGCTTCACCCAATGGCTTCTCTAGGCCTCCATTCAGGAATACCCTGACAAACACCTGGCCTCAGTGGCTTTCCTTAGTCACAGAGGCAAATTCCATAGCCCCTTTCTTTTATCCTTAACTCCAGAACCATGTGGCCAAAGCTGCCAGTTCTGCTTACTGGGGCTGGGACACGGCACCCTTGCTCAGTTCCATCTTTACCAGCTTTCTGCCCTTCACTGCCTAAGCTTGGTTGTCCTAAAAGCGGATCTCTAGACCAGGCTGGTCTCAAATCAGAGATCTGTCACACTCTGCATGCACCACCACACCTAGACCTAAACTGTTCTTTAATTCCTTTTCATAAATTGGAAACTTAGCTGGGTAGGATCTTGCCCTGAGGTCACCACGCCCTTTATTCCGTTCTTAATCCGTTTATCTCCTTGAACACAGGATTTAGCTCCATTCCACTTCCTGGTGCCCCTTTTCTCAAGCTGTACATTTTGTATTTTTATTTGCTCAGCTTGCTCCTATATCTTACAGGCAATAGGAAATTGTCTGAGGGTCACACTGGGCAAAGCCTGAACAAAACAGATCTCAAAGGCCACCCCCCAAAGTGACACACTTCCTCCATCAAGGCCACACCTCCTTCAACAAGGCCACATCCTCTAATAGTACCACTTCTTATGAATTTATGGGGGCCAATTACATTCAGACTACTACAGGGGCCTTTAAAAAGTGAAGTAGTGTTAAGGTTTAAAGATATTTTATTTTAGGCTTAAGCCTGAGGGTTAAGAGAAAGGGAGGTACAGAGAAGAAAGTAAGACATACCAGAAAGCATGGGTGTGAATTTCTCTCAGAGTCACAGAAAGTAAGATGCATCCAAATGCACTGGTTCTTTAAAGGAGAGTCATCAGTTCTCAAGAATTATGCCACCAACTTCCCCGGGGCTCCAAGTTGCAGATGGGAGATTGTAGGACTTCTCCATCTCTATAATTGCATAACCCACAGCTTATTGTTTTGTATTGCACAAGCCTTTGCTGAGGAGATGAGCAAATGCCTATTCACCCCTGACAGAGCACCAATGACAGACCAAAGAAATTGTTCCATGCAAGTCTGACTTGGTGAATCAGTGAGTTTAACTAAGGTTACTTACAAGGGCATAAGGGGTTAACCTATAAGCTGGACATGGTGACATCACTGAAGAAGAAAATGTCTCTGCCCTCCAGCATGTTAACTACCTTGTGGGCCCCTCTCTGCCATGACAAAACATTAGTGGGAGAGGACATGTTCCACACATGCTGGTTATTTTCCTGTTGCCGTGGACTAACACCTGACAAAAAGCAGCTGAAGGGTAGAGGGTTAGTTGTGGCTCATACTTCTGAGAACTGAAGTCCACCTGTGGCTCAGTTAGGGTGTCTATTGCCGTGAGGGGACACCATGACCTGACCATGGAAACATCAATAAAGAAAAACATTTAATTGGGGTAGCTGGCGGCTTACAGTTCAGAGGTTCAGACCATTATCATCATGACAGGGAACATGTTGGAGAGCAGGCAGACATGGTGCTCTACATCATGCAAGCAACAAGAAGTTGACTGAAACACTGGGCAGTACCCTGAGTGTAGGAAACCTCAAAGCCTGCCCCCACAGTGACACACTTCCTCCGAAAAGACTATACTCACTCCATCAAAGCCACACCTCCTAATAGTACCACTCCCTCTGAGATTATGGGGGTCAATTACATTCAAACTATCACCAATGGGAAGAAAATACAGGGCAGCAGGAGTAGGAAGTGGATCAATACATTATGTCTGATAGTCGGAAAACAGACAGTTTTGGAACTTCTGCTGGCTTCCTTTCTTCCCTTTTTATTTAGTCTGATACCAGCCTGTGAAATGGCACCTACATAAGGGTGGGTCTTCCTCCTCAGATGGTTGTGACCTGCCTTAAGTGGGTGCTGGGAACTGGACCTGGGTCCTCTGCAAAAACAATTGCTTTGCTAAACCAACCTTCTAGCCTTTTTATTTATTATTTTTAACTATGTATGTGTTGTGTGTGGGGGGTGAGTATGCCCATATTTGTGAGGGTGACCAAGGAGGCCAGAAGCATCAGATTTCCTGGAACTGGAGTTACAGGCAGTTGTGAGCTGCCTGATATGGGGGTTGAAACCCAAGCTCAGGTCCTTTGCAAGAGAAGGATGCATGTTTATTGCTGAATAATCTCTCTGACCTTTGACCTTGTTTTTTTGACAGGTTCTCTCATTGATTGGTTACACTGGCTAACCATCAAGCCCAAGGATCCTTCTGCTTTGCCTCCCCAGATCAAGGATTTAATGCATGAGTGTGCCTGGCTTTTTCTGTGGGTGCAGGGGATCTGAACCTGGGTCCTTATGTTTGAGTCAGACTTACCAACTGAGTAGTCATCTCCATAGTCCTCTTTGTGTTCTCTTTAAGAAATCTTTTCCAGGGTCAACAGTGTGGCTTAGCCATTAAGGCACTTGCTGCCAAGTCTGATGACCTGAATTGTATCCCACATGGTGGAAAGAGATCACTGACTTTAAAAAGTTGTTCTCTGATACTCACACATGTGCCAAATGTGTGCACTTGGTCACACCCCCACACCCTAATAAATAAATATCACTGCCAAACCCAAAGTTACTAGGAGTTTCAATGTTTTTTTTCTAGCATCTTTACAATGTAATTTTTTTTCTATGTTTGTGTTTTCATTTTTGCTATTTTGGGTGGATGTATGACAGTTTCTCTATGAAGCCCTGGCTGTTCTGAAACCATAACATGAAGCAGGCTGGCTTTGAGCTTTCTATGACCCTGCCCCTACACCTAGCACTAGGATGATAGGCACTTGTCACTGCACCTGCACAATTTCTTTCTTTTCTTTTTCTTCATCTTTTAGAGTCTTAATCTTAGGAGAGCCTTGAACTCAGGATCTTTCTGCCTCAGCCTCCCAAGTGCTGGGATTACAGGTACTGGGATTACAGTGCCACACCTGGCTCTATCTTGACATTTTTTGTCTTTTTTAAAATTTAAATTTAAAAAATCTTATTTTACAAGCTGGGCGTTGGTGGCACACACCTTTAGTCCTAGCACTCGGGAGGCAGAGACAGGCAGATCTCTGTGAGTTACTATAGAGCTAGTTCCAGGACAGGCTCCAAAGCAATACAGAGAAACCTTATCTTGAACGTCCCCCCCCAAAAATCTTATTTTACATACCAATCTGGTTCCCTCTCCCTCCCATCCTTCCACTCCCCCCATCTCTCCATCCCCCCCCTCCACTTCTCAGAGAGGGTGAGGCCTCCCATAGGGGATCATCAAAGTCTGTTACATCATTTGGGGCAGGACAACCCCCCCCCATATCTAGGTTGAGCAAGGTATCCCTCCATAGGGAATGGGTTCCAAAAAGCCAGTTCATGCACTAGGGATAAATACTAGTTCCATTGTCAGTGGCCCCCATAGAATGCCCAAGCCTACCACCCCCAACTGACACCCACATTAAGGGGGCCTAGATCAGTCTTATGCAGGTTCCTCTGCTATCAGTCAGGAGTCTGTGAGCTCCCACTTGCTCAGGTCAGCAGTTTCTATGGGTTTCCCCAGCATGGTCTTGACCCCTTTGCTCATCACTCCTCCCTCTCTACAACTGGGCTTCAGGAGTTAAGCTCAGTGCTTAGATGTGTATCTCTGCTTCTGCTTCCATCAGGTACTGGATGAAGGCTCTATGGTGGCATTTAAAGTAGTCATCAATCTCATTATAGGTAAAGGGCATTTAAGGTAGCCTCTCCACTATGGCTTAGATTCTTAGTTGGGGTCATCCTTGTGGATTCCTAGAACTTTCCCTTGAGCCAGGTTTCTCATTAACTCCATAATGGCTCCCTCTGTCAAGGTACCTCTTTCCTTGCTCTCCTGCTCTGTCCTTCCCATAACTTGACCGTCCTGATTCCTCGTGTTCTCCTCCCCACCCCTTCTCCCCTCCTCTCTCTAACTTTTGTATCTGTCATGAGGCAAACAGCAAGGTGATTTCATGTCATATATTGCTCCTGAATCATTTGTTGAGAAGTACATTCTTTGTTCTATTTTGGACTGACTGCTCTCCCCATACACAATCAATTAAATTTGTTGAGACAATTTAAACAGGAAGAAGGGAGGGTTAGAGATGTATTACCATTCAACACTCACCCAGCATGTGTGACCTTGGGTTGGCTCCTCAATACCACACATACAACAGTCCAAAATAGCTCAGCAAGTGTCACTTGCTCAGCAAGTGCTTTTACCTACCGAGTCATCTCACCAGCTTGTATTTAGGCCTTTAATGAACCACCAAGTGTTTCATGTATTTCATTATGGTTTTGCATCTTTTGTCAAATTCAGTCCTAAGTATATGGAGACAGGGTCTCATGAAGCTCTAGGGTGGCCTCAAATTGAATATGTACCTGTTAAACCTTAAACTTCTGGTCCTCCTGCCTCTATCTCCCAAATGATTGGGTTACAAGTATATAGTACCACTTGCTTATGCCTGGTTAATTCAGGGCTTTGTGCATGCTGACCACACCCGGCTAACCACACACAGTGATGTTCTGATTATATCCAATAAGACTATAAATTGTTCTGATAGCTGGGCAGTGGTGCTGCACATCTTTGACCCAAGCACTCTGGAGGCAGAGGCAGGAACATCTCTGTGAGTTCGAGGCCAGCTTGATCTACAGAGCAAGTTCCTGGACAGCCAGGGCTGATACATTAAAAACCCTGTCTCAAAAAACAAAACAACAACAAAAAATTGTTTTTGTGATATGCCCTGTTACTTTGATCCATAGATAATAGCAATGTCTGACAAGTTTCTCTGTCGTAAAATTACTTTTTCCTTGGTAACTAATGAACACTTGAAAATACTTTGAGACCCACTTATATTCAATTTCTTATTACATTTTCACTTACTTGGTTTAGCATTTGTAGATTTTTTTGTGGATTCTAATGTTGTTATACTATGATGTTATTACTAAATGATGTGTTCTTTTCAAATTAAAAAAAAATATGTGTATGGGTGTTTGCCTGTATGTATCTGTGGGTACTATGTGTCTGATGCCCACAGAAGCCAAAAGTAGGCATTAGATACCCTAGAAATGGAGTTTCAGCTCATTGTGAGCTGCCATGTGGGTGCTGGGAATGAAACCAGATCCTCTGCAAGAGTACTGACCATCTGTCCAGCTCCATAAATGCTATATTTGAATTCCACCATTCCTGCTATATTGGTTAGTTATCACTTTGAGGGGAAGCTTCATCTCCTTCAGTTTATTTCAATTAGAATGATGTACAGGCTCCTGTGACATCTGTGAACTATAATTGTTTCCTGCCATTATCTCACTTGATGTTCGATCATCCCAGGTATGGGCAGCCCTCAGACTGGCTCCTGTCTGGCCATCTCCACTATTTTTCAAGTTAAGTACTAACTACACTTTGTGGCTCAACCAGGTGTTATAGGTTCATCTTGTGTTTCCCACCCCCAGTCTTGGAATCCATCTCTTTCAAGGGGCAATGCTTCTATTTAATGAAGCAAGTTGTTTAGAAACCAATGTCAGGTGTGATTGATAATATTAAGGTGTTAGGATTCTTAAGCCCTCAGTAAACAGAATTAAAGGGAGGAAATGTATGTTACATAGTATACTTCACTAAATATCACATTGATATTTCCAATTCTTTTCTATCATAAGTACATAGTTCATAGTAGACCCTGCCTCAAACATTACCACCCCACTACTGCCCTGCCATCCCCACCCCAAAAAAACCCTACTACATTTTGATAGAGCAAAATGATGCCAGGTCTCCTCTCTAAGGAGACTACAGGTAAAAGGGGATTCTAGGACAGCTGGTCATGGTGTCACACAGACAGGAGGAACAGGAGTTCATCCTGTTTGAGGACTGAAAATTGATCTCAGTCAGGCTTGGTAACAGGCATCTTTCCCACTGAGCCATCATTCTGATTCAAAAGAAAGTGTTCTCTTTCTTTCTTTCTTTCCTTCCTTTCTTCCTTCCTTCCTTCTTAAATTATTTATTTTTTGGTGTTTTGCCTGCATGAATGTCTGTGTGAGGGCATTGGATCCCTTGGAACAGGAGTTAAGAGACAGTTGTGAGCAGTTGTGAGCTGCCATATGGGTGCTGGGAATCGAACCCCAGGTCCTCTGAAAGAGCAGTCAGTGCTCTTAACCACTGAGTCACCTCTCCAGGCTCCTCTTTTCTTTCTTAAAATTAAATATTATTGTGAGTTTGTGGATGGTATTTGTGGAGATCCCCAATGGAGATCCAGCCTAAGACCTTGTGCATGGTAGGAAAGTAGGAAAGTACTCTACCAGCTGAGCCACATCCCTAGTCCCCCAAAACAGTTTCTGAAAAGATGGTGTCTTGAGCCAGCAAGATGACTCAGCAGTTAAAGGCACCTGCCACCAAGCCTGGGACCCAAGCACAATCGATAGAATGCACATGTTGGAATAAGAGGCCCAGCTACTGCGAGCTGTCTTCTGACCTCCACATGTACACCATAGTACTTGCTCCTCCCCTCAACACACATTAAATAAACGTACTAAAAAGAAGAGTCTTGGTGAATTCACACCACCTGATTCCAAGATTTAGAACAAAGCCACATTTTAAAAAAGCAACTTGAAATTGATGATAAACTTACATATGAAACCTAAAACTACAAAATCCTTAGAAGATTATAGAACGTAAGTCCTTTTTTTTTTTTTTTAATTTTGTTTTGTTTGAAACAGGGTTTCTTTGTGTAGCCTCTGATGGCCTAGAACTCTGTATATAGACCAGGCTTGCCCTGAACTCATAAAGATCCACCTGCCTCTGCCTCTGGGATTAAAGGTATGTACTATTATGCCCACCTAAAACTCAAAATCTTTATAATCTCTAGTAAAACAGAAATTTCTTAGAACACAAGAATATAAACCATTAAAAAATGGGTACACATGTGTAATTACTGCACTTGAGCGCTAACCTGGGCTACATAGTGAGTGAGACAGATCACAAAAAAACTGTCATTACTTAATGATAAGAAGACTGGCGTTGCCGGGAGTTGGTGCTGCACACCTTTAGTCCCAGCACTCAGGAGGCAGGGGCAGGCTGATCTCGAGTTCGAGCCAGCCTTGTCTACAGAGCTAGTTCCAGGACAGGCCCCAAAGCTACAGAGAAACTCTGTCTCAAAAAAACAAACAAACAAACAAAAAAAGACTAGCCTTAAGTATCAACAAAAGATTAGATTAGACACTTCAACAAATTTAAAAAAATTAAACAGAGTTGATAATTATCTAAAAGGCTTATAATGGCTAACATTTAAAATATAGACAGTCTAAAGAAGTGATAGGAAGGATCCAGAGCAGCTAGAACTCTCACATACTGTTGGTAGATATGCAAAGTGGTAAAAGTGATACACCCCTTTTGGATAACAGTTTAGCAATCTTTGATAAAGGTCCACCCACACTTACCAAATATGTCAAAATCCCAAGAGAAATAAAAACATACCCACACAAAGACTTCCATATGAATACTCACAGCAGCTGTATTGTAACAGTCCTGAATTATAATCCACCAATGCCTATCAACTGATAAAAACATTACAGAGGACCATCCAATGTGATAGCATTTGCAATAAAAAGCAATACATACAAAAACATGGATGCATTACCTTTTCATGTGTGACTCTGAAAAGTCTTTAAGAACATTCTGGAGAAAGCAAACTTTAGGAACAAAATCAGATCAGTGGTTACTAAAGGCTGTGGAAAAGGCTTCAAGTGAACTTGTTGGAATAAAAAATGTCTAAATTGGGGCCAGAGAGTTAGTTTAGTGGTTAAGAATACTGGCTGCTCTTCCAGAGGTCCTGAGTTCAATTCCCAGCAAACATATGGTGGCTTAAAACCATCTGTAATGACAGCAAAGGCTACACAGAGAAGACCTATTTCAAAAAACAAAACAAAAAGTCTAAATCACACATTTGTGATGGTAACAAGGTGTGTGTGTGTGTGTGTGTGTGTGTGTGTGTGTGTGTGTGCCTCCTCAGCTCTTGGATTATAGGTGTGAACTGCTACATATCCTTTTTATAGTGGTACTGGGGATTCAAATGCAAGTCACTTTGCTTATGCTGCAAGCATTTTACCAAAGTGAGCCATCTCCCCAGCCCTGTCATTGGTAGTTTGTATTCTGAATAACACAATTTTGTTATAAGTGATGGCTATATTAGAGAGTAGGCATGGACAGGAACAAGGAGAACAGGAGGGAGGCTACTACAGTACCATGTGAGAGGATGTAGTGGTTGGCAACCCAGACAGATGAGTAGAGAGGAGGAACCATGAGTGCCTTCTGGATTTCATTTGAATGTCTGGAATAAGAGAAGTATAAAAGGAATTGACTGGGAGAAGTCGTGGAGGCAAATGAGACCGAAGGAGTATGTAGGTGCAGTGTCAAGGAAGGGGAGGCTTCTGGAGTTTGTGGTCTATTTTGTCAGTGGGACTCATTAAATAAGTTTTTAGTAGGAGAGTAACTGATCAAGCCCATGTTTCCAAACATAATTAGAAGCAGTAATATGGAGTGTGCGTTGAAGAAGGGAGACATTGAAGTCAGAAGACACTGCATAGCTGTCTGGCTTTTAGGAGATGGTGCAGTACAGTGCATTCATCCAAGTTCAGACCTCATTAGCAGTGTTACCATTCATTAAGGATTGAATTGCACACACTTCACAACTCATATGGTGAAGTATTAACCCTTTGTGCCTCCAAATATGGTAAGTGGGAATATGGACATAGATAAGCACTCAGGAATAATGCCAGATGAAGGCATATCTCTGCTACTGCAACCCACAGTGTCATATATAAATAGTACCTAAAAATCATAGGATGGACAAGACGATCCAGGAGTCCTCCTTTTTCATTTTAGTTCTTTGGAGTCATGGTCTCATGTCGTCCAGGCCTCACGCTCACAAAGTATCAGCGACTGGTTGCGAACTCTTGTTCCCCTGTCTGTGTGACACCATGACCAGCTGACTTAGATTCCCCTTTTACCCCTAGACTCCTTAGGGAGGAGACCTGGCATCATTTTGCTCTATCAAAATGTAGTAGGTGGTTTTTGGTTTTGTTTTTGTTTTTTTTGTTTTGTTTTTGGTGGGGGAGGGGTGGCAGAGCAGTAGTGAGGCGGTAATGTTTGAATGTTTGAGGCAGGGTCTACTGTAGCTAGGTTGGTTTCAAACTCTCTAGGTAGCCAGCCAGGCCTGGCCTTGAACCTCTGACCTTCTTGCTTCTACTTCCCAAAAGGTGGGATTGTAGCCACCGTGCCCAGCAAAAAACATAATTTCTTTTGGGACCCGGCATTAGTAAAAGAACCAAAAGCACCCTCAAAGACAGGAAGATGAAAGTCAAATAAACTAACAAACTGTATTGAGAGGAGGGTCAGAAGGAAGGCTGCGAACAAAGCCAGCCAGTGTGCCAGAAGTCCCCCGGCTCCCCCAGTTACTTCCTTAGGTAGAGGCTTTAAGCTGGGGATTGTCTTCTTTCCAGCAGCACCGGGAAACCGACTGAGGCCTCACCAGTCCTCCCAGGCAGGGAGTCCCCTGCCAAAGCAAACAATCCCAGCTCCACGATTGTGCTCCGCCTGGGTAGGGGAGAACAAAGATCCCTTTCTTTTCTTCCCCAGCGCTATGGCTGCAGCCAAAGACGCTGTTTACACAATCTTCCCGGGTGAAGAATTTGTTCCTTTTCTCTCTAAGTTGCAGCTGGAAAAGATTGAGTTCCTCCCTGCCTGTTCCTTATTTCCATGTCTCTGGGCAGGAAAAGTGCCCATATTTCACCTTCCCACCCCTAGAGAGGTCAGCATGCTCAGGAGTAACTCTAGGCCTTTTGTGACATGATAGGGTAGTTTGGTTCTGATGGTAGAAAGCCTATCTGGCTGGGGAAGGGAGGGAGGTTGGAGAACTCAGAAGCCCAGCTTCCTTCCCAGCATTCAAACTGTCTTTATTCCACCCTCTTCCCATTCCCTGGGTTTTCTCAGGCACATTTCTACAAGAGGCCAAATCATCAAAACCCAGGGCAGACTGGGGTTATTTTGAAAAGACAATAGCAGGTTGGATAAAGTGTTTTCTTTAGCCTTCAGTGTACTACTAACTAGATCTAGAAGGGCAGTGTCTCTCCCACATCCCCTAAACAAAAGCAAGAAGGGAAAAGAAGAGTACTAGAGTCTAAATTTAGTATTGGCAGAGAATCCTAGTGTTAAGTTACTCTTGGTAAATTGGTAACCAAGAAACAGCAGAGAGAGAGAGGGAATTTACAGTCTAGCTTTCCAACAAGTCATTTTAAGACCTAAATTTGTGCTGGGACTGTAGCTCAGTGGTAGAACATATGCTTAGCATGGGGATGCCCAGGGTTCAAGGTCCAGAACCAAAAATTAAAACAAAGCAAAAAGAAAATAGATTTAAGAAAAAAAGGACTAATATCATTTATTTCTGTGGTACCTCAGAAAGGCAGATACAACCCCATTCCACAGGGAAAGGAACATGCAGCACACAGTGTTAACAAAAGCTCAGTGAGTAACCTGAATCCAGGATTCTGGAACTTTCTATCCAGACTATTGCACAGGGTCAAGCTATTTTCTGAAAATAGCGTGAGCATTTTATGATTTTAGTTCTCTGTAGTTCTGGTGATTGAACCTAGGGCCTGGTTCGTGCTATATAAGCATTTTACTACTAGAGAACATCCCCCAAACCTTGAGTCTTTTGTACTGAGTAAACTTTCCCTGCTGTAAACTTTCTCCCTCCCTCAAATCCCTATTGACTGTTCCTCTGTTGCTAAGGGAGCCAGGGCTAGCTGTTTGTTACTTTGCAGCTATGTTTTGGAAACTTGAAGTTCCTGCTCTAGGTGTTGGGAGTTGTGGATGGAGAAGCCATAGGGAGTGTAGAAAGGCCACAAGTCTGCCTAACTCAGAAACCATCCCTACACAGTATACAAACACTTCTCTCCTGCCAATCCACCCCCTCCCCCACCTCCACCACAGCAAGATATGCAGAGAGTGACTTTCTGTAAAGGCAGCTTTGCAGTTCCTGGAAGGTCATAATCCACCATGGTTAAAAATATCTATCATAGGGTCAGAGCTGTGCCAACTAAACAGCCTGCTCAGAACCCCCAGAAAATTATCAGTGTGGTAAAATGGACCTGGGAGCTAGAAAAATGTACCTCTGTGCAAGAGAGCACAGGGACAGTAAATTAGGAAAAGTCTTCACTGAGAAGCCTTAGGAAATGTCCAAATTTCTTTTCCTTGCCTCCAATGACATCCTAGAGGCAGAGTTGTATAATGCAAGGACAGGCTTGTGCCGTCATGCCTGGACTAGTCTTGATTCTTAAACACCAAAGAAAAAAGTACCTATGTCACACAGACAAAAGGCTCTGAAGCATATGCCCCTCTGGGTTAAACATATTTTTTTCTGCTTAGCTTTCCTGAGCTACTTTAGATCCGATGAAGTTAGGTGGCAATTTGCCTAAGTTCTGGGCTGGGTCTTCTTTGGAGGTTCTGAGAAGAAGGAATTTGATGAATGTGTTGTCAGGAGTCTCTTCTTGAAGTTGTGAGATAAACTCTCCTTCTTTTGGCCACTAGTTAGGATGCCAGTCTCAGCATAGAAACAACTTTCTATCTTTGCAAATGGCCCTCTCTAGCTACAAAGTAGCAATAGTCCATTAAGTCCATCCTCAAATCTCTTTTTCTCTAATGCTAACAGTATGAGATAGCTCTCTGTTGTTGATGCCATTGGATGTGGCCTATCCAGTCACCCAGTATCTGAGTCAACAGTGCCATACACCCTAACCAGGGTGTAGTGGGTCTTAAAGCAGGGCATATCTTAAGGAGTTCGTTATTTATTTTGAGGTACTAAAGACTGGAACAGGGGGCCCTGCATACATATATTGGGCAAGTATTCTACCTCAGAGCTATATCTTCAACTACTTTATCTTCTGTTTTGAAGTAGGGTCATACTATATACCCTAGACCTCAAACTCAAGATCATTCCGTTTCAGCCTCTCAATGTGTCCTATAATGCCTGGATTGGCTCTTTTTAAAGGTTCATTTAAAAGAATTTTGCTTAGGGCTGGCAAGATGACTCAATAGTTAACAGAACACCTTTGATCACCAGAACCCATGCAAAACAGCTGGACTCAGGAAGATGGTTCAGGGATAAAGATGCTTGCTGCCAAACAAACTTGATGACCTAAATTCCATCCTTAGGCACCACAAGGTAGAAGGAGAGAACTTACTCCTTCAAGTTGTTCTCTGACTTCCATATTGGTGTTTTAGTATACTTATCCAACCCCCCCTCCCGCCCTCCCCAGAATCCCCCCTAATGAAAAAAAAAAGCTAAAAAACCAAAAACCAACCAACCAACCAATCAACCAAACAAACAAACAAAAAGCCCTAGTAGTAGCATATATCGGTAATCCTAGTTCTTCTACAGCCTGGGAGTTTGAGGGCCAGCCAGCACGGAGTGCACCAAGGCAGCGCAACAAAAGATATTGCTGTTCGACAAGGTGGAGGGGGAGAAATACTCCACATGCATGCCACAACAGCACCTAAGTGCACATCCTCACAGCAAAAAATTGAGGGAAAGTTATTCAAAAGTTATTCAAAAAATGAGAGAAGTCAGCCAATGGTGACACACACCTTTAATCCCAGCACTTGGGAGGCAGAAGCAGTTGGATTTCTGAGTTCAAGGCCAACCTGGTCCATAGAATGAGTTCCAGGACAGCTAGGGTTATTGCAGCACAGAGAAACCCTGTTTCAGTAAAATAACAACAACAACAAAAACAAAACAAAAAACAAACAAAAACCCCCACTAAACAAAACAAAAAACAAAGGAACAAACAAAAAAAAAAGGAAAAAAGAAAAAAGAAAAGAAAGAAAGAAGAGAAAAGAAAAGAAAAAAAAGACAAAATAACAACAAAAAGAAATGGCAAAAGCCATTTACAATCCTAGGCATGGGGCTGGATTTGTCTGGCCAATTAGTACTCTAAAATCAGAGATGCTGCTTCATTCCCATGTCTTCATTTACTACAGGGATCATCTTCTCTCCTCTCTCTCTCTCTCTCTCCCCCCCCCATTTGTTTTGTGGCCACTTGATCACAATGTACTAATATCCACAGTGTTTTGAAGTAAATGTTCAAAAAATAAGGAGATCTTAAGGAATGCTTGGGAACTAAAAGGTTTTCTCAGGCTTTAATTTTTCTTCACCAAATGGTGAAAATGCCAGGTGGATGGACTGGGGGTGTGTGCTCAGAACACAGAGTGGGAAAAGGCGAGGTATTTTGAGATATGGGTCAATAAAAAGTTTGATTGCTCAAATCTTGGGAGGACTATAGCAAAAGTTCCCCCAACTCCGGCAGTTCTTTCCTCTTGCAGAATTAAACTAGAATGTTCTTGCTCTCAGCTCCCAGACGGAAGGTCACACACAGCTCCTCTAGCTTCCTAGATATCAACTCTAGCTAAATTACAAGTATTGTTGGCTATTAGTTTTCCCATGCTAATGACCTTGACAGAGTAAAGCCACACAGAGGAGGGCTGTGAGTAGGGCTCCTCCTTCCTGCTGTTCAGCATTTGGATGATTTACTCTCTCTCTTTCAAAACAGGGATCTCTCTGTGTAGCCCTTGAACTGGCCTTGGCTGGCCTTGAACTCAAGGATCTGCTGGCCTCTGCCTCCCAAGAGCTGGGATTAAAGGTACACACCACCACTACTCACCACCACTACCCATCTTAACATTTAGATGATTTTCAAAGGCCATCATTTATCTCCAATTAGGAGGACATAAAACTATGACCCTCCTCCCCTGGTGCTGACTCTTGGAAAAACTGAGGCTTTAAGAACAGGAAAGCAGGTCCCTGCCTGCAGCATCTCTGGGTTACTCCTAAGAAGCTCTTCCATTATGCCACCTGAAGGCTGCCTAGAAAACGGCTCAAATAGACTGTAAGGCCTATGAAGAATGAGAAAACAAATTAAAATAAACATATATTTTGACAATGTTGCCCTTTCTGAATACTCCAAGTATCTTTTATATGTCCTTGCATAATTTCTTGGATGAGAACTGCTACTCCTTGAAAGGTACTGGTTAGAACTGGTTTGTGTTACTGAGAAATCCGAGTTTCTGAAGCTTATTTCAAATCATGGGTGATTTTAAAAACCAGGTCAAGCAGAAACCAGGATTGGAAAGATCTTCAGAAAAATCTCTTAAAATTCACTTCTCTACTAAAGACAGCATGCCTTTGCCCCAAGCTGTTGGCAATTTGGGTAGCTAATCAGTGTGTCTTGGAACCTCAGTCTTACAGAACCGTCTCATCATTCACCTTAGAACAAAAGCACACATGGGCCACAAAGCTTTGCTCTCTCCAAAGGGTTAACTCAACTCAGTTCCAGGATTAAGAAGGGAAAAAGCATATAGTGAATGACCCCAAAGGGAAGACAGGGCAGGAGAGCCTCCCACCAGGGTTCTAATTCAAGTGATCAAAGCAAAGGGAGGGCTATTTCTTAACTTCCAAATATGCAGTTCCTTCCCATCAACAAAAGTCAGGTCCTGTGGTGGTTGGAAAGAAAATGGTCCCCCAAAAGAATGGCACTATCAGTAGATATGGTCTTGTTGGAGGAGGTGTGTCACTGTGGAGGTGGGCTTTGAGGTCTCATATATGCTCAAGCCATGCCCAGTGAGTCAGTCCATTTCCTGTTGCCTGGAAGTCAAGCTGTAGGACTCTCAGCTCTGTCTCTGGCACCTGTCTACATGTTGCCATGTTCCCCTGCTGTGATACTGGACTAAACCTCTGAAACTCTAAACCACCCAATTAAATGTTTTCTTGTTTTCTTTTATAAGAGTTGATGAGGACATGGTGTCTCTTCACAGCAATAGAAACCCTAAGTCAGGTTTATAGTCCAGAAAATAGTCACCTGCAGACAGTATAGTAATTTGGAACCAAACCTCGGATAGATTCCCCTCAACTCTTAAACACAGTATCAAAGTCAAGGATGACAGGAAAGGATCTGCTGGTGGCCTTTTTGTATACATTTGTATGTGCATGCATGTAGAAGCCAGAAGACCACATCAAAAATCCTTAGTTTCTGATACAGGTCTCATGTAGCTCAGGCTAACCTCAAACTCCCTAAGTAGCTGAAAATAGCCTTGAACTTCTGATTTTTCTACTTCAACCTCCAGAGTACTAAGATTATGGACCTGCAATAACATGCCCGGCTTTCTGCTTGTAGGCTTTAAGCCACACTGACAAGTTAAAACATTGTGGTCAATTAGGCTATCATTCCTATTAAAAAATTACTTGTGTTGTATGTGTACACATGTAAAAGTCCATATTCTCAAGAATCCACAACTTATCATATGTACATATTATAAAGGGGATGTGTTCTATAGCTCTTTACAGGGGTTCATGCTCATTTGACTAAGGTTAGATAGATAATAGGAAACAACTTCATAGAGAAGGGAACATTTAAGCTGAGTCTTTCATAAACACACCACGTTTGAAAAAGAGGAAATTGTGCAAAAATTCAAAAAAGCAGAGCAAGGGCAGGGAGTGGGAAGGCCAAAAAGGCATTTTAAAGTACACTTGAGGCTAGTTCAGGACTAGCCTGAACAATGTGGCAAGAACCACTGTTTCAAAAACTAAATTTTAAAAAAAAGAAAAAGAGGATGGGGATGGCAGCTTATAGCCATACTCCCAGCACTCAGAAGGCAGAGGTAGGACTGTGAGTTTGAAACTAGCCTAATCTATGAAGAGTTTCAGACCAGTGGGGTATGTTATGTGTATAAATTTTGAATTGGGTTTTGAACTTGTAAATGCCAAACTTGGTCCTATCCTGAAAGGAAGATTTACCTGGCAGTCAGTATAAGTATTGGAGGGAACAGGAAGCAGGCCACCAGTTAAGAGGCTTTACATCAAATGGGTGAGGAGGGCCTGAGCCAGAATTGTAGTAGAGACAGGTAACAAACCTTCTAGTAATCACTATAAGCACTGACCCAATATTCCAAAGCAAGTAGGTCATACATTGTGTTGTTTTTTATTCTTTGGCTCTTTTGGCTTTTGGGCGGGCCTACCACCTACCTCCCAAACAACTCACACATGAAGGCTTATTCTTCATTATGAATGCCCGTCCTTAGCTTGGCTTGTTTCTAGCCTGCTTTTCTTAATGTAAATTATCCAGCCTAACTTTTGCCTCTGGGCTTTCCTTGTTCTTTTACTTCTGTAAATCTTAATCTTTCTCTGAGGATTGCTGGGTACCTGGATAGCTGGCCCCAGATGTCCTCCTCTCCTTGTTCTCTTGCTTTCTTCTTCTAGTTTCTCCTTCTATTTATACTCTGCCTGCCAGCCTGGCCTATCCTTGCTCCTGCCTTGCTATTGACCAGTTGTTCAGCTCTTCAGCAGACCATCAGGTGTTTTAGACAGGCAAAGAATCACAGCTTCATTGAGTTTAACAAATGCAGCACAAATAAAAGTCACACACCTTAAAATAATATCCTACTACAGTCACACACGTGATAATCATCGAAAGGATACCATACCAGGCTTTTTCCTTCGGGACACCAACCAGCTCCCAAATCATGACAGAGACTTGTTTCTAGCTAGCTCTTTTAATTTAACCTGTTTCTCTTTATCTGCCTTTTGCCTCAGGCTTATTACCTTTCTTCTGTGTATCTTACTTTCACTGTTTCTGTGTCTCACTGGTTGGGGCTCTCTGGCTTCTGGCCCTGGGCATCTTCCTGGTTCTCTCCCCTCCTATTCCTTGATTTCTCCTTCTATTTTTTCTCTCTGCCCGCCAGCCCCAGGTATCCTTTCTTTGCCCAGCTATTGGCTGTTCAGCTCTTTATTCAACTCATCGTGTGCCTTAGGCAGATAAGATAATCAGCTTCTCATAAACAAAATGCAACATAAACAAAAGTAACACACCTTTACACAGTTAAAGTAATATTCTACAGCATAAACAGATGTAACACATCTTTGTTTAGTTAAAATAATATTCAACAACATAAAAGCACAGCTATTTTGAATAGAACTTCCCTGAAACAAAGAATGGACCCAAAACTGGGCAGTGGTGGCACACACCTTTAATCCCGCCCAGCATTTGGGAGGCAGAGGCAGGAGGATCTCTGGGAGTTTGAGGCCAGCCTAGTCTATAAAATGAGTTCCAGGATGGGCTTCAAAGCTACACAGAGAAATCTTGTCTCTAAAAAGCAACCCCCCCCCCCCCCGCCCACTACCAAACACCAGAATGAACCCAAGGACTGGAGAGATGGCTCAGCAGTTAAGAGCACTGGCTGCTCTTCCAGATCAATTCCCAGCACCCACATGGTAATTCAGAACAGTCTGTAACTGTAGTCCCACAGGACCTGATGCCCTCTTCTGGTGTGCAGATTTACACAGACAAAACACCCATGTACATAAAATACATAAATAAATAAATCTTAAAAGAATGAGCCCGCCAGATCCCTGTAGAGTTTAGAGCCATCACCACTGGGCCTTGTTCTCTCTCACCAAGGCCCTCAGCCAACTGTGGAAAGAAATATACACAGGAGACTCAAGAAACATCTTATTAATACAGTATTTATTTGTCTTCTCTCTGTCAAACCCTGAGCCAAACACTTTCCCCAGACTTCCTGGGGAGGTACAGGAAAAGGAACATACAGGGCAGACGGGACACGAAAGAACTATGGGAGGTGGAAGTGGAGACAGCTGCTTCACATGGCGAAGAGGATGAGAAAGGCCACCATCAGGCAGAAGAGCCCCATGGCCTCTGAGAGGGCAAAGCCCAGAATTGCGTAGGAGAAGAGCTGCTGCTTCAGAGAAGGGTTCCTGGGGAAAGAGAAGAGAAGTCTGAATTTGTAGTCTACACAAGGCAAAGTCTAAGGTGGACTCTCAGAATTATCTCCAAACACATGTTATATCTAAGAGATCCCACTGTACCCAGATTTTCCCCTGAATGTTTCAGGGGTAAACAAGGATCTAGGATGCTGTTACATGGCCCATGTGCGAACATTACCTTTCCCAGTGGATAACTCCTACCATCACAGTAACTTAAGACTAGGCCTGGATACTTATAGTCAGGGCCAGAACAGGAAGGAGGGATACTCAAAGTGACAGTCTTTCTCAAGCAGCAGAATCCTAACAGGATACAGAAACAAAACTGCAGATGGGCTGTGGCTCACCCTCAGGGTCCCAGGACTCTATGGGTCTAACACTGTTCCAGAAAGCAGTTGTGAGCCAGGACACCAGCAGCCTAACTTTGAAAGTCAATATATATTTCATTATTTTTTTTTTTTACCCTGGAAGTCTTATGGGCTAGGTAAATCAACACAAACTCTTGAGCAAACTTATGGACACTAAAGTAATCTGGTTTAAAGCAGATTCTGAAAAAATAACCCTATTTCCCCAGACATTAGGATAACTTTGGCCTCCAGAGGACTAATTTAGCTCTTCAGTGACTTGTCCAGAGATGGTGGAGACCAAATAGTCCCAGGTGCCAGGGACTAGAGGCTGCTGTCCCAAGAGCAACAAAGGGAACTCCCAGAGATGGGGAAAATAGCAATAAAGCTACAGTATGCCTGGGCTCTAATCTAGCCCTTGGATGGCAACCCTTTTCAGAGTTTTACCTCCTGAAGGTGGGTGACACTAGGCCAAGTTTAGCTTCTGTTTTTAATTAATGTATTCTTATTTTATTGGTGCTTTCTCTGCATGTATATCTGTGTAAGGGTGTTGGATCCTAGAGTTACACATAGTTGTTAGCTGCCACATAAATGCTGGGAATTGAACCCTAGTCCTCTGGAAAGCAGTCAGTGCTCTTAACCTCTAAGCCATTTCTCCAGCCCTTAGCTTGTTTTTTTTCTGAACTCACTCTGTAGACATGCTGGCCTCGAATTCACAAATATCCGCCTGTCTCTGCCTTCTAAGTGCTGGGATTAAAGGTGTGCACCACCACCATCTGGTCTTAGCTTGTATTTTTAATTAATTAAAATTTGAGGCAGAGCAGTGGTGGCATATGCCTTTAATGCCAGCACTTGGGAAGCTGAGGCAGGTGGATCTTTGTGAGTTGAAGCCAGAATGAATTCTAGGACAGCCAGGACTACACAGTGAAATCCTGTCTCCAAAAACAAACAAACAAAAATTTTGACTAAAGCCAGGCATGGTTTTATATGACTTTGATCCCAGCACTCAAGAAGCACAAGCAGGAAGATCCTTGTGAGTTGAATCAGCCTGGTCTATACAGCAAGCTTCAGGCCAGTCAGGGCTACTTAGTGAGGCTCTAGCTCAAAAAGAAAAACAAACAAAACTATACAATAAAAATTTAAATAAAGCCAGCAGTGGAGGCTCAACCTTTAATCCCAGCACTTAGAAGGCAGAGGCAGGAGGATCTCTGTGAGCTCCAGGCCAGCCTGGTCTACTGTTTCAGGACACATTCCAAAGCTGAGAAACCCTGTCTCAAAAAACAAAAACAACAAAAAAGAAATTTAAATAATAATTAACACACAGCTAGGGGCTTCTGTATAGGACAGTGCAATTCTAGACCTGACCTTTGAAACATGTAGCAGAGCTAACAAGAGGACCCTGGTAATCTTACCTGGCATAACCAATGATGAGGCTCCCAAAAACAGTTCCAATTCCAGCCCCAGAGCCAGCCACCCCAACTGTAGCAGCCCCAGCACCAATGAACTTAGCGGCTGTGTCAATGTCTCTGGAAATGACACTGGTTTGGAAGCTGCGGCTAGGGATGAGTGGGGTCAGAGGACGAGGGGCTGCCAAGCTGCTGAAGCCCTGAGAAGAAGAGGCAGACAGAAGGGAGGGTTTTTGTTATCAAATCTGTTTTATTTTGGAAACATCTGTACTATTTCAAACTGCTGGTCTGTCTAATCTGATGTTTCTCCCTCAAAAGAAAATCACTTAATTCTCTGGAAATCTCCCTGAAATGCTGGCAGGAGGACTTTTTAATGTAGAGGTGGAGTTCAAATGCCTTCACAATTCAAGTACAGTCTAGAAGTGTTAAGTCTGAGACATGAGCCTGTTCTTGACCGCCATACCTAGTCAGTAGACTAGGCTGAGTAATGGACCAGGGTCCTGAGCAAGAACAACAAGTGTTCTTAACTGCCGAGCCAACTCTTTCACTCAGGCTGAGAGATGGAAGTTGACAGTGGCAATTTCTAACATACAGACTACTATTGCCTTGCACCTCTACCTAAAGTCAGTGGCGATTTCCTCAGCACTCCCCCTGCTGGCTCTGGGAGGCAACCCTCTTTACCCCTCACCAGCACACCATTCCCAGCTCCACTCCCACTTCAAGATACCTCATCTGTCCAAGCCTGTGGTCGATTCAACTCCACTGCAGACAGGGGACGACTCAGCAGCTGAGAGGTGCTCCTGATCTAGTGGAATAACATGGGCAGGAAGGTGAAGCCAAGCTGTGGAGGCGACTTTCAGAACCACACCAAGTCACAGCACCCAGAAGGATGTTCTCTGATATTCCATTGTTTCAAATTTAGTCAAAACCTTGAATTGTTCTTTTTTTTTTTTTTTTTTTTTTTTTTAACAAATTTCTTTTAAGAGACAGGCAGACATCTCTGACCCCAGCAGTCAGGAAGCAGAGGAAGGTAGTTTCAGGGCTACATAGTGAGACCCTATCTCAAACAACAGCAACAACAAAATAACAGAGGGTCTGGAGAGATACCTCAGTGGTTAAAATCATCTGTAAAGACCCAGGTTTGATTCCCAGCCTGGTCTATAAATCGAGTTCCAGGACAGCCCAAACAAACAGAGCTAAACAAACAAACCCTGTCTCAAAAAAACAAGCAACAAAAAATTTTATCTCTGCCTGGTAGCCTTTTCTGACCAAGATACACGGTAGCTAACAGCCAGGCCTTTACAGATAGAATTAAGGCACATACATACTTTTTCTTTTGACAGGATCTACTATAGCCCAAGATGATCTTAAATTTGTGTCAACTAATCTTCCTACCTCATACTTGCAAGTTCTAGATTACAGACATGAGCCACTATGTCTGGCTTTCTTTCTTTTCTTTTTACACTAGGGACTGAATCCTGGGCTTGTACATGTTAGGCAAGCACTCTCCATCGAGTTATAGCCCTAGCACTCTAACATTAAAGTTTCTTTTGTATGTATTAGTGTTTTGCCTACTTATATGTACATGTATATACCCTGTGGTTACCTGGTACTCACAGAGGTCAGAGAGGACACTGGATCCCCTGAAACTGGAATTACAGATAGTTGTGAGCTGCCACGTGGGTACCAGGAACAAAACCCAAGTTTTTTGCAAGAGCAACAGTGCTCGTAACTGTTGAGCCATATTAAACCCCAAATGTTAACTTTCTTTCAGGTATGCAATATGAGGGTTAAGTTACTTAATGGTCTTCAGCTTATTTCTTCACCTGTCAAATGGGAACAATCTCTCAGGGTTTTGAGGAATGAATGGGAAGTATACAAACTTGTAAACAGTCTTGGCACACAAGGTGCTTAGTAACAGCGCCTACTAACATCATCTCGCTTTTCACTTATGAATAAACTGCTTCCACTATCTTATTTCTTACATCCTGATGCATCTGAGCCCAACACCTTTACAGAGTGTCTGAGTTTCTTTCCCAGACTTATCCCCAGAATAAAGTCCTAGCAGAGGCCCACTCAAGACAAGAACCCAATACAATGTATACACTGTAACAGTTTGCTTACCATGTCCAGCTAGGTTCAAATATCAGGAACACACAGTGAAATAACATGATCTGAATGTAAATTAACTGGCTTCCAGAGAACATAGATTAGCCTAGCAAATATTCAGTGCTGCCAGCAACCATAGCAAAAGGCCTTCTCTTCCAGAGATCCTCATCACCTTCCTCAACCCATCTGTGAAGAACAAGGTCTAACAAGCATGTCCAACCTATGGCCAGCCAGATTGCAGGTGCCTCAGGGTGGCTATGAAGGCAGCCGACACATTTAGAAATGATAATGTCATGTCCACACATACTAAAAGTTTGGAAGCCTCTGGCACTCCTTTTAAGATTCTTCTATAACATGTACTCACCAAGGAGCGGGTGGAGATGAACTTGGAGCAGGCATACATTTTCAGGGGTTAGGGGGCCAAGGCAGGAGAGCTGGAAATAAGCAGCAACATTGTAAACACTCTCCCTGCTTAATTAGCTCACAGAACAGAATGATGGGGTTCAGGTCATCACTAGGGGTGACATCAGAACTCTGTTTCAACACCCCTGGCCCCCCCCCAGCATTGCAAGAAAGAACCCATTTCTACAGCCTCATGATTTGTGGCTATCAAAGTAATTTCCTCAGTGTCCCTTAAGCTTTTTTAAATTCTTCTAGGTTCAAAACGATCTCTTCCTGGTCTCAGTGTCTGGGCCTAGAAAAGGCATATCTTAAAGACTAGAGTCCTAGCAGTGTGTGGTGACCCTAACACCTGTAATCCCAGCAGCACTCAAGAGGCAGGGGCAGGACTACAGAGTAAAACCTTAGAGTGGATAGTATTAGGGTTAGTAGACCCTATGCATACTAGCCTGGTACTGGCTATTCCTCCAGTCCCCTAAAGACTAGAATCCCATACTTTTGTAAGTTTCCCCATAATCTTTTTATTGATCATCTGAAGCATCTGACTCCTTAAAATACTGATGTAGCCAATAAATGAGGAACACTGGTATTATTCTAATTAGCATCAATTGTAAACTTTTTACCACTCCATTAAGGGTTATTAAATCTTGCATCTTCAAGACCCAAAGAAAGAAAAAGTGAGTTAAAGTTTAAGACAATTGTTTTTCACCTCAGAAGTAAAAAGCCCATTTGAACCAGAATTACCTGAGAGGATATATATATATATATTAAAAATGTGTCACTGGGCCAGCAAGGTGGCTCAGAAGGTAAAAGCACTTGCCCTATAAACCTGACAAAACAAGTTTGATTTGTGGCGTACATGTGGAAGAAGGTACTTCCAAGAGCTGTCTTCTCATCTCCACAAGTGCATCATGGTACATGCTCACACACAATAAGATAATTTAAGACATTTTAAACTTTGGATGGATGAGTGTGTTGCTTGAATGCATGTATGTGTACCACATGCATGTCTAGTGCCCTAGGTCAGAAGGCACTGGACTCCCTGGAACTGTGGGTACTGGGAAACAATCCTGCAACCTCTAAAAGAGCAACAAGCAACAAGATGTTCTTAACTGTAAAGCCATCTCACCAGCCCCTAGAAAAAAGAAAAAAAAAAAAAGTGTTTTTGGGCTCTCCCTTAGATCTTCCTAGTCAAGATCTCTAGTGCCAATGTTTTAAACAAGTTTTTCAATTGTCTTTATATTTAAGGTACACAATGGCATGGTCTCAACAACACTGAAGAGGTATCAGTGGCAGAGCAAGGACTGTAATTCTGTAATTTCACGTTTTTGTTTTGTTTTTTTGAGACGGTTTCCTTGTGTGGCTTTGAAGCCTGTCCTGGAACTAGCTCTGTAGACCAGGCTGGTCTTGAACTCACAGAAATCTGCCTGCCTCTGCCTCCCAAGTGGGATTAAAGGTGTGTACCACTGCTGCTCGGCTATAACTTTACTTTTGGGGAGGGCAAAGAAAGTAGAACCCAGAACCTCAGTGCACTAGGTAAGATGGTCTACCACTGAGCTTCTTCCCCAGCTCTTTTTCTCAATTTGAGATACTCAGTCAAAGTATAGATAGGCCTGTTAAAACACTTTTCCCTTAAGCTGGACTCAACCTGTCCAAGGGTAAGTGCACTACTTGTAAATCCCAAATCATACTTTTAGATCAATGTCTATCTTCAAGTCTTGTTCTACGTAAAACTGCTTTTTGCTGAATATGGTGGAACATACCTATGATCCCAGCACTCAGGAGGCAGAGGCAGGCAGATCTCTATGAAATCAGGGCCAGCCTGGTCTACATATGAAATTCCAGATCACACAGTGTGACCCTGAAACAAATTTTGCCTTTTGTCTTTATGCAACCTAAACCCAAATCTGCTGTTCAACCATTCAGGTTCTATTGAGTGAAAACCCAAGATTTCTGTAAAGCTTTTAGAATATAGGGAGGCTTGAGCTGAGATAATGGCTCAGTTGATAAGTGTCTGCCACACCAGACTATATATACAAGGCAGGGGCTAGTTCACATTTATAAGCCCCAGAGCTGAGTATATGAAAACAGGTAGATACCTGAAGCTCATTGGCTTGGAGTCTAGCTGAGTTGATGAACTTCATTTTCAGTAAGACCTCCTGTCTTAAGAAATGAAGGTGAAGTAGAAATGCCCCTCCTCATGTTAACTTCTCAGCGTGCACACATGCTCGCACACACTTGAATAAAGAGAAGTCTGAAGTTAGGCATGGTGATGGATGCATGTTATGCTAGCACTGGAGAAGGGTCACTAGTTTGAGGCCAACAAGGGCTATTTATAGAGACAGTCTTCAAGAAAACAAACCAGGTTGGGCAGTGGTGGCGTAGGTCTTTAATCCCAGCACTGGGGAGGCGGAGGCAGGAGGAACTCAGTGAGTGGCCTACAGTTGGAGTTACAGGACAGGCTCCAAAGCTACACAGAGAATCGCTGTCTCGAAAACAAAACAAAACCAACAGCAACAACCAAAATAAGAGGGAAGACAGTTAAGTCTTAACTTTATCACATATGAAATGTGCTTCTGGCAGTATTCCAGTTACTATCCAGCCAACTGCTTGCTTGCAGTGTATTCAATAAACTATTCTATAAAAACAAAACAAGAAAAAGCCCAAAGGGGGTTAAGTTTGACAATTTACAAATTAATTATGTAAATAGTATAATCTGTTGCTGGGTGTAATAAATCTAGAGTATCAATTGGTGAGTCTTTCCAGCCTCACTTAACCTGGGCAAACCCACACCTGAACTAAATCTTTCACAATCACAACTCCTAAGTAATCTCCCACACCCCATCCCCGCCTTTCAGTTAGAAAGGTACCTACCTAATCATTCTGTACTTTAAACCTTTCTGTTTTGCTGGCAAAATCTGAATGTCATGTGACAGGAAACCTGGCAGGTAGAATCTTAAAAGGCCTGGACCTCTCCCACCTTCTTCTAGACTTAATGTTTAACAGAAACCTCCACGTCTAACCCACCACTTAAGATTTTATTTCCAACTTCACTAGCATGCCAGGGCTTTCAGGAGCAGGCCCCTTTCTGCCCCGGCTTTCCCATGCCACGCATGGCCTGTCCGTCCAGAGCCGTTCTCCTTTCTACCACGTTCAGTTTACTTCAAACTGAAGGATGTGATTAGAGGTGATGGGGACTTTGAACGATGAGCTAGCTTGACTGCTTCGAGAACCAGAAGTGCTGGCGTTCAGAGCCTTCAGGCTTCTAAATACTAAGGCTACTTTGATTCAGGGTGACAGGAAGAAGCAGAGATGGGGGAATAGAACGTGGGGTTATGACAATGGTGAAAAGGCCTGAGGGTGAGCAAAGAGCGTCCATTAAGCACGGTTCGCGCCCGGCGCGAACACGCACGCCAGGATTGGCCTTCCGCCGGCCGCAGGGCCCCCCAACCCCCGTGAGACACCCAAGATGGCGCCAGGCCCGTGCGGTTAGAGGTCACCGACACTAGGAAGGGGCCGCTCTCTCTCGGCGCGGGGGCGCCAGCAGCCGCGAGGCTGCGAAGACCCGGGTGGGAGCTAGCAAGGTCAGGGTGGCCACGCGTCCTCGCAAGGGGCACCGCTGCGCGCGCCTGCGCGGCACGAAGAGGACGCGAGGCCTCAAGGCCTTACCTGCTCCCAGGGTAGAGAAGACAGAGAGGGGCGGGGGCGCGGGAGAGCGCGCAGAAACGAAGGCTCTGCGCATGCGCGACCACAGCCAACGAGTTGCTCTGCCGCAGATAGAGTGAACACAAGCAAGAGGATCCGTCCTAGCGCCACAGCACCCCCTGCCGGGCTGGTGGTGCCTTCGGGACAAGCTCTCCACCTGGCGTTCAAGAGGAGAAACTACAAAAGGATCCCGTCCTTCGCGCAAGAGCGGCCAACTAATTCAGCCAGGAAAACCGATCCGCAACGTGGCGGACGGTGCGAACTGTGTCTTGGACTCGAGTCCCCTTTCCGAACATGCGCAATTGCAATGAAAAAAACAAACAAACAAAACCAAGCTACTCGGAAATTGCTTGTAGTATACAGTAGGGAATAGGGGTTCGATTCCTAAAATGTAGCAGGGGGAAAATAAAATCACGGAACTCCTGGTTTCTTGTCGCCCTGGGGACCCTGGCATCATTGGGTGGGAGATGAGAACTGGCCCAATGGGCTAATAGAAAAATGGCACCGCTGTTCTGCTGGCTTTAACTTATTTTCCGTTTTTCTTACCTCGTTGATGAGAATGAGAAAACCGGCATGTGCGAGTCAGAAGATAGGGGGTAAACATGGCCAGAGTCCTAGAGCGAGCTAGAGATAACCACTTCTGTGACACGCTGTAGGGGATGCGAGATCACTCTAGGTAACCAATTTGCCTCCGCCAGCTTGCTCGGACGGGAGTTGGGAATAATCAGTTATCCTCAGGGTGCTCTCTCTCCTGTTTTTTTCCAATGCCCTTTCCCCCGTCCCTCCCCCGGTGGCCGGGGGCGAGGGCTTCCCAGCACTAGTCCCTTAGCAGGCCTTTGTGTCCACGCAGGACCAGACAAGTCTAGGGGAGGGCGGCAAGGCCGACCCAGCCTCGAAGCTTAGCTGACCGGGCAGGGTCCTTGGACTCAGTGCGAAAGACTGGAAGAGAACACCAAACCCACATAAAATAATAAATAAATAAATCAGAAGAAAGCCTTGGCTGTAAATAAAGGCAAATCCGCCACCCTCTGAGGGGCCGTTTGTCCTCCCCTCCTTGGCCCCGTCCTTCCAGCAGCCACCCCCTCCCGGCCCCCGGCCCCGCGGCGCCCCGGCCCCGAGCTTCTCCATTTAATCGGATTTGGGAGAAGGGGAGGATAAATCACGGCAGCAGCTTTACGGTCCCGGAGGAGAGGCGAGCCGCAGCCAGGCACACCCTGGCCGGCGATAAAAACCGCCGCTGAAAGCCCACGGAGCAATTTCCCGGGACCCCGAGCGACGCCATTACAGGAATGTAATTTTGCCCGGATGAGGCCCCGAGTTTAATTATCCTCGCGGAGGAATTTCAATGCGGCCAATCCATCTTGCAGGCGGGCGGCAGAGGGATTTATATGGGCCCGTTATTTCACACCGATCCTCCATCTGCATTTTTATGGCTGAAAGGGAGGGAAAGAGTGGGGAGAAATGGAAGAAGGTGTGGGGAGGGACGACTCCCCGCCTTTCCTAAATCCTCCATTTCATCTGGATTAGGATTCTCACAGGTTCTCCTAAAGTCCCCAAATCTCCCTTCAGTGCCAGCTGTTGACCCGGGCAGGGGAGGGATCTTTAGGAATCAACAGGTATTTTTTCAAGTACAAGGTAGTGTGAGATAACTGTGTGAGCAAAGGAAGACCAGCTAGCAAGGGCTTAGGAGTTGATCCTTTGAGGTTCCCCGGGACACCCGGCCCCGCCAAAACTGAATTCCTTTCTGCTCTCAGCTTCAAACCCTAAGAGGCACAATCCACTGTTCTTAGAGCCATCACCGCCAAATGGTGTTGCAGCTGTTGGTTGCGACAATTTAGAGAATCTCGTATATCGCTAACAAAAATCTCAGAGGACGATAGATCAGAGAAGGGGCCTGTGAGGGGCTAATCCTGGCTCCTCCTAAAAGTGACTTCATCCTGCAGTCTGATATTTCCTTAGCCCCAGTAGTTGGCTTCAGACAAACCAAATTCCCAAATGGCCTGCGACCTTGGGCAAGTTGTTTAACCCTTTTAAATCATTTTTTTTTCTCCTTTTAAAATTGGGTATAATAACAGCGCTTACCTACTTTTAAAATTGCAGCGCTTACCCTGCAGCCAGTATTAAGATCATAATGTACAAGAAGCTTTTAGCAAAGGGCTAGGTACTCGGTAAAAGTTCAATAATCGCCATAATCATTATCGTCAGTATCGCAGTTATGATCATTGCAATTCAATTCTGCCCTATCCTCGTGAGGTTGTTTATTGTAAGGTCTTTGCATAGTATCTCCTGAAAGATATTCAAGTATCACAAAAACTTTTCAGTCACATAAATCATGCAAAACCAGTTAGCTGACATATTGATGGGTAAACTGTGTGGAGGATGAGAATCCCGAGGGCCCCTGCAACGAGGCTTGAAGCAAGAAATTAGACCATAAAAAGAGCAGGGACCTGACAAAAAGTGGATTGAGGCATGTGAGGAAGGGGTCATCCCATAGAAGATCAGCTGAGGGTCTAAGGGTTTTCTTAACCCTGAGTTTGGGAAGGATCGGTCTTCACCACAGCCAGGGACCTGGGGTCCAGGAAGGAAAGGGTGTGGAGTCCGAACCATCCTTTCTAATCAATCCGAGTCTCTTCCGACCAGGCCATGTAACAAGGTTGACCTGATTGGCCAGTTTTCCTAATGACTTCTAGTGGCAGATTCTAACTGGCTAGTAGCCTCCCGGCACAAGAGTGACGAAGAAATGAGATTGATGTTTCCTATTCTCGGATTGGTTAACCACCCTCAGGGGACAGAGACTCTTTTTAATTGACTGGTAGGCTAGAACGAGGTTTGGCGTCCCTCATATCGAAATTCCATGAGTTCTTTTCCACAAAGGTCACCAAGAAAGAATCTCGATTGGCTTGAATATATTTGCCTTTGGCCAGGAGACACAGTAGTTCAGTGAAGAAAAATCAAAATCGTACAGGCACGCCACTGTTAAATATGAAACCTCAGACAGGATTCTCAGGAAGAAACATAAAAGAGAAAGACAGAGTGACAAAGGAAAAAAAATAAGGGTTGTCAGGTCGATGAGATGGAGAAAGGGAAGATTTTAATAAAAGAATACAGAATTTCAGTTAGATTGGAGAAATAAGTTTTAGTAATCTATTTCACTTGACAGTGACTACTTTTAATGTGTTGGATATTTCAAGTCTGCTGACATAGATTTTTAAGGTTCTCTCCATGCGCACACACCCATGTATTTGATAACGTTTATGTTAATTAGCTGGATAGACTCTTTCTATGATGTGTATATAGATTAAAACATCACATTATGTCTATAAATATGAACTTTTTGTTTGTCTGTTTTATTGTTTTTTGTTTTTGTTTTGTTTTGTTTTGAGACAAGAGTCCCTCTACCTAGCCCTCGCCTGGAACTCACTATGTAGATCAGAATGGCCTCAAACACCGGGATCCACCTGTCTCTGCTTTCTGGGATTAAAGGTATGTGCCACTGTTCTGGGTCCCTCAAGTGTAATCCCACCACAACTGCTCTTTTTGAGACAGGATCTCTTGTAGCTTTGACTCCTGATCCCTCTACTTGCACAGCCCAAGTGCTGGGATTACAAGCAAAGTCTAAGTAGGAAATGTTATTAATTCCTTATGTGACTCGAGAGAAACACATCTCTGACCTCAGTTTTCTCATTTGTGAAACAGAAAGCCAGCAAACGGTCACCCAACTCCTTTTTGTCTTTACATGCATGTTACAGAACACAAGTTTCATTTCTTGTTTGCCTTACTCACCTATGACATTAAGAGAATTAACTTAATCAAGTGGTTTCTTGAACATCTACTTTGCAAGATACTGTACCACCTATTGTGCATGGATATTAAAAAAAAAATGTTCTGGGCATGGTGGCACACACCTTTAATCCCAGCACTTCAGAGGCAAAGGCAGGTGGATCTCTGTGAGATGGAGGCCAGACTGGTTCTTGGATGACCAGAGCTACACAGAAAAACTGTTCAGAGAGAGAGAGAGAGAGAGAGAATGGGATACTCATACATGTATAATATGCACAGGATATGCTTATTATGTATAAGGGTATATAGGTAATAGTAATTGAAAAAGAAAAATGAATTCTAGCCGAGGGAATCATGATTAAAATGGGCTTTTTGTCTTCTTGAAAAAATTATGAGCCAGGCAAGATTGCCTTTAATCCTAGCACTGAAGGGGCAATGGCAGGTGACTCTCCATGAGTTCCAGGTCATCCAGCCTGGTTTACCTAGCAAGTTCCAGGCCAGCCAGAGTTACATAGTAAGGCCTTGTCTCAAGAAGTTATGAAATATAAACCAGGCTAGGTTGCTCACGCATGTAATCCTAAAACTCAGAAGACTGAGACAGGAGGATTGCTGTGAGTTTAAGGCCAGTCTCTTCTGTAGACTATGACATTGTCTGTCCTTATAAATTATAAAAAGAATGTAAACAATTTATTTATTTATTTATTTATTTATTTATTTATTTATTTATTTATTTATTTATTCAACAGGTTGTCTTGGACAGTAGTGGAGATTGAACCAAGGGCCTCACAAATGCCAGGCAACGTTCTCTATCCAGTACCTCAGACACTATTTTTTTTAGTATCTACTATGTGCCAAGTATTCTTCATGGTGCTTAGAACACAGATGTAAACAAAGCAAGAAAAAAAAAAAAAAGAAAGAAAGAAAAAAATTTTTACCAGAGGCTGGGAACACAACTTAGTGGTAGGACTTGCCTAGCATGTATGGGGAACTGAGATCAACTCACAGCACCACCGCCACAAAAAAAAACAAAAATGCTTACCCATCCAGAGAGCTAACTATATATATATATATATATACATATATATATATACTATTAAGCATAATAATACAATGGAATGGGCACCTATAAGCAATCATTGAGCTTAAGAAAAACAAAAACAAAAAAGCAACAACTTGCTGGTACTGTTGAGTCTCATGTACTTCTTTCCTATAGTAACCCCTGGATTTCATAGTTTCCTTTCCTAGTCATTCTCAGGTTCTTACTTTGCATTTGTAACTCTTTCTGAGAGTGATATACAGCGCACTTTCTTCCACTTGCTCTTGTTGTTCCACTCTGCATCTGTAAGACCCGCCGTGCTGATGTAGATGTAGGTAGTTGTTTTTTATTGATTTCTCCTGACCAATATTTAAATCTATTCCATTATTTTTGCCCTGAAAAATCAGGTTGCTTTTAGAATTTCTGTACATGTCTCCTAGTATACATGGAGAAGAGTCTCTTCAAGGTACACAATTATTGGGCTGCAGATTCGGCTCAGTAGAGGATAATTTTCCTGGCATGTTTGGGACACTGTGTTCAGTTCAATATTCAGTATTAACTACAAACAAGCAGGGCCTTGTGGCACAGACCAGTCATCCCAGTTACTGGGAAGGCTGGGGCAGGAAGATTGAAAACCCAAGGCTTCAGGGCGGAACTTGGTGGCACAGGCCTTTAAGCCCAGCACTTGGGAGGCAGAGACAGGCAGATCTCTAAGTCTCTCACTTGGAGGCCAGCCTGGTCTACAGAGGGAGTTCCTTGACAGCCTGTGTTATACAGAGCAACCCTGTCTACTAAAAATAAAATCCTATGTGCAATCCCCTGGACCACCAAAAAGAAAACAAACATAAAACAAAAAGAAAAAAAACAAAACAAGATTTATTTTTTAATTTAACTCTTCTAGCTAACTTCATTTTGGTTTTCAATATTTATATCTTCCAAAGTATAAAAGAATTTGAGTTGCTACACCATCCATGTCAACATTGGTATTTAATCAATTTATTGTGCATAAAGTGGGATTTCATGGTAGTTTGAATTTATATTTCCTTGATTATTAATGAGATTGAGCATCTTTTCATGTATTTATTGGCTATCCATGTTCTATCTTCTGTGAAATAATTAGTCATGTATGTCTTCTCTCCATTTTCCTATTAGGTTATTTGTTATCTCCTCATTGATTTTTTTTTAGGAGTTAACCAGATCATGAAGAATCTTTGTGTGTGTGTGTGTGTGTGTGTGAGTGTGTGTATGATTATGAGTGCACCTGCATGCACATGCACACGAAGGTCAAAGGACAACCTTGGATGCCATTCCTTAGTCACAGACCACCTTTTCTTCCTTTTATTTACAAATATTTTAAAAATTCTTATGTGTCTGAATATTTTGCCTGAATGTGTGTCTGTGCAACACCACTACACATCCTATGTGTGACTACTCCATATTACTTCCAAAATCTACTTTGGTCCAAACCACTGACATCTCCTGGACCTATTCAATAGCAGCCTCATAGCTGGTTGCCAAGATTTCAGCATGACCTCTTGGATGAGTAGCTAATATAGTCTTTCCAAATAAAGTTTAAATCATGCAACTTAAAGCCTCTTAATGGGCTGAAGCCCTGGATTAAATCTCTAGCAGCACACACACACACACACACACACACACACACACACACACACACCGAGAACAAGCTTGCACACACAGTAATAGAAATAATAATGAAGAAAAATAATAAAAGTTTTCTGCCAAACAAACGAACGAACAAACACACACACAAGCAAACCAGGGTTCAGCTGCTACTGATCCTTAGAAACACAGAACCAAGGGGTCTGGAATATTCTTCCCTGAGTTCATACTTCAGTCACTGTCATCTCAAGCATCACCTCTTCAGAGTTTTTCTATATAAGTAACTACTGTTCTTTCCACTCATCACTATTATCAACTCCTTTGTCTTCCTTTTTTTTTAACACTTATTATAATTGCATAAATTTTCTTATTTGGTTATTTGTTTTTTTGTTTTGTTTTGTTTTGTTTCACTGAGGTAGTGTCTTACTTTGTAGTCCAGGCTGGCCTTGAACTGATGGATGGTCTGAATGTGTGGGGTGGAGATATGTTTAAACGAATCCTCCAGACCCAAGACAAATGATAAATAGGTGTTTACTAGGGAAGAACTTACACAGATAAGAATAAATAACCACTGTGGCTTTTCTGCTCCAGAAGATGCAGTCCCTACCGTTCTGATGCTCTCCTGAACACAAGAGAGCTTGAGCCAGCCCCTCCTCTACCTTAATGGATCATACCTACACCTGAAACCATGTCCAAAGGCTGTGGCCACTACTAGATGCCACTACAATGGTTCTCTTGCCTCAACATCCCAAATGCTGGTATTGTAAGTGTAAGCCATCATACATGGCTGGTAAGTTTATTTGATGTAGTGCTGGAGACTGAACATTGGAACCCTGTTCATACTGAACAAGTGCTATACCACTGAACTAAACCATCAGCCTTTATTTTTAATTTAAAAATTTTTATGGTTAGGCATGGAGCACAGCACTCAGGAAGCAGAGGCAGGCACATCTGTGAGTCTGAGGCCAGCCTGTTTTACAAAGTTCCAGGACAGCCAGGGCTATGTAGACAGACTTTGTCACAAACAAACAAACAAGCAAACAAACAAAAAAGAGCATATGTGTATAACTGAGTGTATATGTGTGTATCACATGAGTGCAGATGCACACAAGAGGCCAGAAGTGGGCACCAGCTCCCCCTGGAGATAGAATTAATGCCTCAAATGGGTTCTGGGAACTGAATCAGATTTTCTACAAGAGCAGCAAGTACTCTTAACCTCTAAGCCAGCAGTTCTTCACCTGTGGGTCACAACCCCCTTGGGGGAGTTGAACGACCCTTTCCCAGGTGTTGCCTAAGGCCACCAGAAAACACAGATATTAACATTATGATTCATAACAATAGCAAAATTACAGTATGAGTAGCAACTACAATAATTTTATGGTTGGGGGGGTCACCTCAACAGGAGGAACTGTATTAAAGGGTCCCGGCATTAGGAAGGTTGAGAACCACTGCTCTAGGCATCTCTCCAGCCCCTCTTTGCTTTTGGTACTTATTTAGGGATTGTGTGTGTGTGTGTGTGTGTGTGTGTGTGTGTGTGTGTGTGTGTGTGTGTAGGTCAGAAGGTAAATGTCAGATATAGTGATATATTAGTTATGATTTATTAAGGCTTGCCTGAGGATTCAGAAAGCAAAGTCAGCCACAAGTCTTAGAAGCAAGGCTCAGGTATCTCTGTGAATTCAAGGCTACCCAGATCTACACAAGAGTGAATCACACCTTTAATCCCAACATTAGGGAAATATATAAGACAGGAGCAAGGTCTTAGGGAGGCATTCATTCTCCAGCCATACTGAGCAGAGGCAGCAGTTTGAGACTTGGTGAAGAGCGTGTGTGTGGATCAGCCCTTTCATCCTGAAGTAGCATTAAGAGCTAGTGGCTGGCTGCTTTGCTTTTCTGATCTTCAGCTTGAAATTTGAACCCCAATATCAGTCTCTGGGTCTTTTATTTATTCATGTTGCAGTCAGATATTTTTCTGGCTTGTTCTCCACCTTAGTGTGTGTGTGTGTGTGTGTGTGTGTGTGTGTGTTGTGACAGTCTCTTTCTAAACCTAGAGTTTATACATTTAGCTATTGCCTGGCTAGCCAGCCAGCTTCAAAACTCTGCTTCCCTAGAGTTGGGATTATAGTTATGCAGTTATGCATACAGGTTTCTTTTCTTTTTTCCTTTTTGTTTTTGTTTTGTTTTGATTTTTGAGATAGGGTATCTCTATGAAACATTCCTGGCTGTCCTGGAACTCAGGGCTTCACCTCCAAGTGCTGGGACTAAAGGCATGCACCACCACTGCCCAGTGCAGCTTTCTTGCGTGATTGTTGGGGCTCCTAACCCAGGCCTTTATGTTTGTCTGGCAGGCACCTAACTGACTGAACCATCTCTACTGCTTCTATTTTCATGTTTATTGCTCTTTTTCTTTACTGGAGAGTAAGTTTCCCCAGGGCAGTGGCCTTGTCCATTATTGCTTCTCTAGTACTGGAGTAACATCCAGTACTTACAGGATAGTCTATCAGGTGAAGTTTTGTGAATGATGTCTATTGCACAATATAGAGTCCATTTTCCTTTCCTTTTTGTTTTGTTGTTTTAGACGGGGTGTCTCTATATAGCCCAGCCTAGCCTGACACTCAAGAGTCATCTATCACGAATGTCCTGAGTACTGGGATTGTGGAGTATGCCAGTACACTTGGTCTAGAGTTTTATTTGTTTATTTGTTTATTTACTTATTTATTCATAGTTTGCTTTTTTCAAGACAGGGTTTCTCTGTAGTTTTTAGAGCCTGTCCTGGAACTCCATCTGTAGATCAAGCTAGTTTTAAATTTACAGAGATCTGCCTACTTCTGCTTCCTGAGTGCTGGGATTAAAGGCGTGAGCCACCACTGCCTGGCAAGTTTTTATTCTTATATAGTTTATAATCTTGGGTCAAGAGCATTCATAGTTCAGTTGGTAGAGTGCTTCCCTAGCAAGTGTGAACCCCTGGGTTTGAGCTCAATCCCCACATAAGTTGGGTATGGTAGCATATACCTCTGATTGCAGCATTTGAGAGGAGACAGGAGGCTCCCAAGTTCAGGATCACCCTTGGCTATATATTGAGTTCCAGGCTAGCCTGGGGTTCATGACACCTAGCCTATAAACAAACAAATAAGTGAATAAATAAATAAATAAATAAAAGCTTGCGTTTTTGTAGGAGGTTACAGAGATTGGAATGTCTTTTCTTTCTTTTTTCAAAGAGGGTTTCTCACTGCACTACATATCCTAGACTAGCCTGAAATTTGTTTTCTCCATGCTGGAGGTCAAGACTGGGCAAGTGCTTTACCTCTGAGCTATGTATAACACAGCTCCTCAGACTGACATTTTAGAAAGACCAGAAGACAAGTATAAGAGGAATAAGAGGCTGTTACCATATCCAGGAGGGAGATGATGGTGGCCTGAGCTCTGGGGTCATAGCCAGATGAAGAGATGTAGGCAGAGCTCAGGCTTAGAAGGAAGGAATGATAGACCTCAGGGACTCATTGTGCTGGAGGGTGGAGGTGCTGTGCAGTTTCTGACCTGGGCCACTGAGTGGTGGGTGCCTTTCCCTGATTCTCCAAACCTAGTCTTCCTATCTCCAAACTCTGAGAATCACTCCCACGGGCTCTATAACCCCTTGAGTGCCTCTGCTGAACTTCTAGTATTTCAGTCCTCAGTCCCTCTGCATTTGTCTCATCATTTCTTTATACCAGTTTTTCTTCCTTCTAAATGAAATTGAAACCTCAGCTAGAGATGCTTATTTTTTGTTCCTGTTTTTCCAGCCTTCCCTGAGTCACTATGCACTGCTTTATAAACCTGACTGGGGGTGGACGGGTCAACCAAGAATAAGGATCTTGCTAGAGTGGTAGTGTCACACACCCTTAATCCCAGCACTTGGGAGGTAGAGGCAGGCAATGCCTATGTGTTCAAGGCCAGCTTGGCCTTTACAGATCAAGTTCAGAGATAGCCAGGGCTACCCAGAGAGACCCTGTCTTGAAAAACAAAAACAAAGAAAAGAATAAGGATGTAGGGCTGGAGGTTTAGCTCAGTGGTAGAGCACTTGCCTAAAGAGCTCAAAATGCTAACAAAAATAAACAGTATCCCCACCCCACTCCACCCTAAGACTCTTCCCACAGAGATCAAGACAGAGCATGGCTCAAATGTGCTACCAATGTGTATCCTAGGCAGCCCAAAGATTCTGAGACTAACACAGAAGAAAAGGGATTACAGGGATGGGGATGTGCTGTAACTTAGTGACATCTTCTTCAGGTCAGGGTGGCAGAAGCTATAACATTCAGTGAAAGTCAAAGGGCCAAGGGGAAGAAGTCAGCAGCAGTCGGTGAGGTTCCAGTAGAAGATGGATGGGGCGGGGCGCAGCTGTGAGGATAAAGAGAGGGATTGCTTGGCAGCCAGGTCTAAGGATGGCCGAGCGAAGAACAGGAAAGAAAGCATGAGAGAGTCCACTCAACCCTCATGTGAGCCCAGGGGAAGATAAAAGCTTTGGCCTACAGGACAAATGTCTAAGTGTACGAACACTGTATATCACAAAGCTGAGGAGTCGTTAGAGAAAATAGTTTCTTGCTGCTGAACCTGTCAGTATGTGTTAGCTCTCCATAGGCACACGGTGGGAAAAGAGAACTGATTTCTGAAAATTGCCCTTTGACTTCCACATGTGTACAAAAGCAGGAGGGAACTCCCTGTTATGGGCTACCCACAATAAATTAAACATGTAAAGGAAGGTTTATATTTAGGATTCTAGAATCCCTCAGTCCTTTGACTCAGGTTATCATTCCATTCCTGCTTGGATGGACACATGGACACATGTGTTCAATGTAACTACACATCTGAATGCCCTCCACTTTGGTCATAGGACCAGGCTGTGATCTCAGAAGGTCTGGAAGTGAGTTCCCAGTTGCTAAGCAACAGAGATTCTGATAATTCAGCCATGGTCCTGAAGAGAGGAAGTATGAGCTCTGAGTGGACACTTCTACTTGGCCTAAAGTTATCCTTACTGTGGAGGAGGTAGAGGCATCCTAAGACAAATGCCAGGATACTCTCTCTGGCCAGGTGTAAGACATGAACTGAGTCATAGGCCTGGTAAACTGTCTGCACTGATCAAACCAAGGGCCCCAGTGCCCCAGGCCCATGGAAATGACAGCCTTCCCCCAGTAAGGCTCAGAGGAATGACAACATCTTTCTCTGGCCCAAGTATGAGTCTTTACTAAAGACTACTCTGTGCAAAATCTAGCAACTGCAGCTTTCTCCTCTGTGAGGATCACAGCCTGGGACTGCTTCCATGCAGAGCCCACCCATCTAACCCTTCCTCCTGGAGCCATAGGTAAGAAAAGCCCTGGGTCTCCAGTTGGCAGCAGATCCCTTCATTAGAGTGAGAACGTCCTACCCCATCGTAGCTTTTCTGTCTGTGTGTCTGTCATTCCTGAGTAGCCCCAGGAAGTTCTAAGACTCAGCATACTATTCAAGCCTCATCTCTTCCTAGTTCTTATCCTTCCCTCAGACTAACATGGCAAGATGAGGGGAAAGGAGTTTTTCTTTTTATCTTTCTCTCAATTTTTTATCTAAATTTTTTTAGATTTATTTTACTTATGTGTGTATATGTGAGCCTGTGTTGTACATCACATGCCTGCAGTACACATGGAGTTTCTTTTTATTTTTAAGACTATCATGAAGGAGGGTGTCTGGAAATAAAAGGAAAGCATTTAAAAAGAAGACAATAATCATCTAGACATCAATAATCCTAGCTCAGACTGGAGCCATGCGGGAGAGGGAGGAAGAGGAAGCTGTCTTGAATGCCGACAAATGAGAAGTGGTGCCAGCACAGGGGTACAGAACGCAATTGCTTTTACAATCTGTTTGCTTTGCAGAGGATGGCAGCTGGCTATTGTTTTGATTCTTGCTTTTCAGACTGAGATAGAATATGAATAATCTAAAATAAGCAAATCCAAACATCATTTCATCTTTTTTTTTTTTTAAATCTCAGTGTGTGTGCAGGTGTGGAATGTGTGTGTGCATATGTATGGAGTGTGTGTGTGCATTTGTGTGCATATGTATAGGACGTGTGTGAAATCTGTGTGGGGTGTGTGCATGCCCATGCTTGCATGCATGGTGCGTGTTTGTGTGTGTGTGTGTGTGTGTGTGTGTGTGTGTGTGTGTGTGTGTGTGTTCCTGCACACCCTCACAGTGCTACAATGTGTATACATAGGTCACAGAGCAATCTCAGGTGTTCGTTCTTGCCTTCCACCTTATTTGCAATGGAGTCTCTTTGTTGCTCCCTGTTTTTTATGTCAGGCTAGCAGGCTTTTGAGCTTCCTTCTTGGTAATTCTCCTGTCTTTGTTTCATTTTGCCACAGGAGTTCTGGGATTGCAAACACATTCTACTGCATGTGAATTTACATGGCTTCTGGGGATTTAAACTCAGGCCCTCACACTTGTGTGCCAAGCACTTTACTGAGCCATATTGCCAGCCCATCCAGTGACCAGGAACACAGATGTCACCCGCCTCTGCCTGTGAAATGCTTGGATTAAAGGCATGCGCCACCGCATCTGGAAGTGCCTATGTTTTCAGAGTTTTTTCTCGTGTATGAATGTTTTGTCTGTATGCATGTGTGTGCACCACATATGTGCCTGGTATCTGCAGAGGTAGGAAGAGGATGTTGAATCTCCTTGGAACTGGAGTTACAGACTGATGTGAGCTACCATGTGGTGCTCAGAATTGAACCTAGGTCCTCTGAAAGAGCAATAATTGCTCTTAACTGCTGAACCAACTCTCCAGACTCTATTATTTTCTTAATATATTTGTTTGTTTTGGGTAATTCTGGATGTTGAACCCAGGATCTTAGGCATGTCAGGTAAGTACTCTACTACTAAGCTATAACCCTAGACCATATCTACTTAATACAGTCTAAATGTGTTCACTTCTATTATTCTTTCTTCTCAAATCCACAGTGGGAATTTAAGCTTATTAAAGGCAGAGTGTATCTAGTTCCAGCTAATCTGAAGTCTGAGATAGGAAGGTCCCTTGAGTCTGGGAGTTAAAGCCAGATTGAAAAACAATCTGTCTTAAACAAACAAGAATAAAACAAACAAACAAACAAACAAAAAGAGATATATAGACTTTGGGTCTGGTTAATTTTTGTATGTAACATTTTTTATTTGCAAGTTTTTATAATAATGTTTATTTAAAATAAATAAGTAAAAATACATGTATAGTAAAAAGGGGTTTGGAGAGATAGCTTAGTAGTTAAGAGCACTTGCTTCTCTCCCAGAGGACTCAGGCTTTGTTCCCAGCACCCACATAGCTCACAATCATCTATGACTCCACTTCCAGGTGATCTGATGCCCTCCTCTGGTCTTCTTTGGCACCAGGGACACATGTGATACACATCATACAAGCAGGCAAAGCACTATTGCATATAAAATAAATAAATCTTTAAGAAAAAAAGGCAGGAACCATATTTCTAATTCTTTCCTATGTTTATTCTTAAAGTGTTTGTGCATTCAGTCAATAAACATGTTCCCATGTGCCTGAACCATGTTAGTTCCTAGGGATACAAGGAAATGCTTCTGAGGCTGGGCATGATGGTGCATGCCTTGGATTCCAGCACTCTGGAGGCAGAGGCAAGAGGATCTCTGAGTTCTAGTCCAGCTTGGTCTACATAGCAAGTTCCAAGACAGCCAGACACAGAGAGACCCTGTGTCAGGAAACAAAACAAACAATAAAAAGAGACACTCTCAGAGCTAATGAGGTAATGAACTCATGGTTTCATAACTGCTTATCAGTGTTGAACACACAACTGGCCTTCAGTGTAGGTTTGATGGGCCAATGAACCATGCTGCTTTTCAAATAGGCATTCTATGAATGAATTAATGAGCAGCTGAATAACAAACCACTGGTACAGATACAGATGCCTCCTATATGAACTCAATCTTGGAGATTATGACATGGACACTATTGCTACCAATACATTGCAGAGGAAACTGAGAGAAAGCTAGGGAGTGGAGGCAGGATCGAACCCAGGAAGTCAGATTCTACATAATGCTGTCTACTCTAGATGGGGAGAGTGGAGGAGAGAGGCCTTCAAGGGGTTGTGCCATTCATCACTATGTGATATGCAGAAGCCGTTTCAACTTTCTAGTCTTCAGCCCCCTCTGTCCACAGGGCACTGCAGGAATTGGAGCTAATTCCTCCAAGTTGAGGTCCAATACTCGGTGATGGTTCCCTAAGTCTCATCTTTCATGCCCCAGTGGCATCAGGGACACGTTTTGTGTTGTCCCTTATAAGATGGGTGCCCCCTTTTTTAGAGCAATATGTACAGGCTGAGATTTCATGCAAGGCTTCGCTGAGGTGAGGATAGAGAGAGCCGACCTCAGATGGACCCAGACTTCTTCCTGTGGCTTCACCTCTCAGTTCCTGGTTTAAATGGAAGTGTTTTCCAGCATACAGAATTCTCGTCACCAAAGGTCCATTCAGAAAGCACATAACCAAAACCTGGCTATGACTGGTGATGAGATCAATTTCCTCTCTCTCTCTCTCTCTCTCTCTCTCTCTCTCTCTCTCTCTCTCTCTCTCTCTCTCTCTCTCTCTCTCTCTCTCTCTCTCTCTCTCTCTCTCTCTCTCTCTCTCTCTCTCTCTCTCTCTCTCTCTCTCTCTCTCTCTCTCTCTCTCTCACACACACACACACACACACACACACACACACGTTTACTCCCCTGTCCAGCCTTTTGGGGGAATCCACCTGAAGTTGCTGAAGGACTGAATTTCTGTGGCATTTGTTTGTCAGGCTGAAACTAGGGGCTTGGTGTATATGTATCTGTGAAGGCATTTTCCTTAAAAAAAAAAAAAAAAAAGTTAGGATCTAAGTGTAAGGGAAGGGAGTGAGGGAAAGAATAATTACCATCAGTGGGAGTGAAGATTCAAAGAGAAATCTTGATCCCTGTCTTCCTGGGAACTCCCAATATTTTGAGGAAAATATCAGAGATCAGATGGGGTGAACCAAGTGATCACAGGAGCTTGGATAAACAGAGACACTTCAGTTACAAACCTACATACAAACGCTGGACAAGAGACGTGCGGTACAAACCTATGGTGACACAGGACAGGTCTTAGGGACTGCACAAGGGGACAGTGTGCTGGAGGTGAGCTGTAAATTGCAGCTGGGCACTGGTACTAACCTGAAGCCCCGGCTCAGGCAGCCGCCTTTTTGGCGACTGCTGCAGAGCTGAGCACAGGAGAGCTGGGTGAAGGATCCGGACAGGCCTGCCTGGCTCTCCGGTCCCTCCACCGGCCTCGGCTCTTGCTCGCCTCCTCGGCCCATGGCAGACCTCGGCAACCGCTCCTCCGCTCCCCCTGGATAATCTTGTGACATCTCTTCAAATCCAATTATCGAATTAATTGACGTGCGACGCGAGAAGCAAACAGAAAGAGGCGGCAAACTCCACCGGGCTCAGATTTATCCTCCGGCCTCCACACGCCCGGGCCGTCGAGATTTACTGGGCCTCGAGCACGGCGACAGTTCAGACCTTTGATTAATCATGTTTTTCTCCCGGCCCTATAATTTAGTTGCTCCTTTTCCCTCCCTGCTTTTTATTTTTTTTTTTATTTTTTATCAGTGGAAACAGAGACGGAGTCCTCATCAGCTTCAATTACTAATATTAAGGCCCCCGGACAGCACTTTGACAGAGAGACGGCCGGCCCCTCTCTGTACCGCCCCCCTAAATCATCGACGAATTAACATCACAATCGGCGGCTGGCGCGCGTTCAGACTTAAATGGTGGCATATTGTTCGCGCACGGTGTCGGTCAGACCCGCGGGCTCGCGGTGCTGAGCGGCCGCCTCCGCCCCTCCGCCACGGTCCCCTCGGCCTCCCGGGAGGCTGCAGCTCGGGATCACTGCAGCTTGCCGCGCCCTGTTGCCGGCAGGGGGCGGTGCAGGAGGGGGTGAGCCAGGGTGGGTGCTGTGATGGGGAGAGACCCCGGAGCGTGTGGTCCTGAGAGGGGAGGACGGTTTATGCAAACAAGATGCAGATGAAGGCTCAGAAGCTGCTGACTTGGGGGTGAGAATCTGACCCCTCGCAGGGGTTTTGGCCCCGAGTGACAAGGAGGTAGGAGCCGCATGGTGGTGAATGTGGGGCACAATTTCTGCAATTCCTGAGCATATCAGAGAGAGTTGGGCCTAAATTACAGCTCGAAGGCTTGCAGATAAGCTTAAGGCAGGCCAAAGTCAAGTTCTTTGGGGATTTGTCGCGTTTAGAAGGCCCTCCAAATAGCCAGATTTTAATGAAAGCTTTTTGGGCGGCTGAGGGCTGTACTTGGCTCTCCCACTCCAGAGAAGAAAACGGACGGTTCTCCTGACCCGTCAAATCTTTACGAATGAAAGAACTCAGGAAGAAAAAAAAATGTCAACCAAGGAGTCTAGGTTCCCAGATATTTTTATATTCACCTGCTTCTCCAATCTCCAGGACCCAATTTTGCCTAGCAACATCTCAACCAATCAGGATGCAATTAAACCTGCCAAGTCAGCTCATCCTTAACCGGGATTGGTTGCTCGCAGTATGTGTATCCCAAGTTTTCATTGGCTGACGGCCACCTGTATGGAAATGAGAATTACCCCGGACTCCGAGGCCCTTCTCAGCGAGGCAGACCTGTGGCTCACTGCACTGAAATCTACAAGCTCAGAGCAGAACCTGTTTCTTGCCCCAAGCTTTTCTGCCCCACAAAAGAGATCTTTCATTGCCCACTTTTCCTTTTGCGCTTCAGCTTGGGCCCAATCTGAGAGAAATTCGACCAACTAATGCAGAAATGATACGGACGTGCAGAATCTTGGCATCTTTACCCCACTAAGCTCAGTACTAGTATTTTGCGCTATTCTTCAATGCGCACTATTCCTACCCCTTATCATTTTTCTTCGTCCATCCCAAGGGTGACTTCTCCCCATGTGGAGTCCTTCACTGTTCTTACAACCTTCTCTATAGCTTCAGTTCTCCCAAGTTCCAACAGTACCCTGCTTGCTACTAAAATCCAGGCAGCTCTCCCAACAATCCAGTTTAGGAGGGAGTTAGAGGGGAGAGGACACCCTCCCTTAAAAAAAAAAAAAAAAAAAAAAAAGCCTCCATTCTCTTTCCCCATCCATTTTCTCCGAGGGAGCCGAGTTTGACAGCGAATTCATTCCGAGCGGGGAGGGTGATTTATTCTTCAAATATACCGACAAGTGCGGGCATGATGGAGCCCATTAAAATGTTGGGAGATTGTTTTTATGATTGAAGTCTGTATTACTCCAACCATAAAGAAAGAGAGCAAGGAGTCATTAGCATTTTCATGATGGTGTATTTCTGCTTGTCTCCGCGCCATCACTCATCTTTACTGCCCGTCCCTTTGCTCTCGCTCTGCTACAACGAGGAGAGACTGCAGCCTGAGTTGGGGTTGGGGGCTGTGGGAGGCGGGGGCCAGAGTTCCCCCTACCCACACTCTGCCCTTCACGCCAAATCCTCACCCTCTCTGGGACGTAGATCGGGGGGTGAGCAGGACATAGAGGATGCACCTCCACTTTCTCTAGCCAGCTCCCCTTGTCCCAGTGGTGGCAACAGGATGTCCTGTCCAAACGGTCCTTGAAGTGTCCTGGGTGGGCTGGTGTTGGGGGGATGGTAATGTACCCACCCACCCTCTCCTGACCTACACACCCCTTGAAGCTTTCCAGAATCATCAACATGGAAATTCAGGACTTCTTGTCAAAGTGCCTTGGGTTGGAGACATCAGGGTCAGAAAGAACAAGAGAAAGAAGGCCCCAAGCCTCTGGGCTGGGGATTGTGTAGGCAAGAAGTCTGGAGTCTTGGTGTTGGTTTCTGGTTCTGCTACTCCAGAAAGAGCCCCATCTCTATCCCATTTCCCCATTCTTACTTCCCTCTCAAATCTCTAAATCCTCAATTCATCTCAATCCTTTACAGTTGGACCATCTAGTACCCCAAGGACCCAATTCATGCCTTCTATGAAATAATGGAGCTCAAAATAGCCAATACTGGGACTGGGAGGTAGTTCAGAGGGAGAGCACTTGCCTGCGTTGTATGAACTCCTTTGTTCAAGCCACAGGATCATAAAAGAAAGAAAGACAAATCACAACCATCATGGTAGGAGCTTAGAGTGTGTTGGCAATGGGTGTAACACTGCCTCCTGGTGCCCAGGGGTTGCTAGAGCCTTCTATGTTCACTCTTCATCAGATGAAACTCTACACGAAGAAACATCCATTTCTTATTGGGTACAGTGCCTACATGTTGTAATGTCTCAAAGTGTATGGTGGCCTTTGAGTTGGGGGTTGGTTGTGATTAAGGCTACATTGAAGGGTTGTGGGGGAGAAAAGGATAAGTAGTGATGGAGAAACGGAACACCAGCTAGCAATACAGAAACAGTGTTTTGATAACGATCATAAAGGACTACCTTTCTGTTGGCCCAGTGTTTGCTTCTGGTGTCTCACATGATGAGATTTTTTGGTCACTACCTCACGCATGAGGAAACCAAGTCTCAGGATGGAAGGTGTGTTCAAGGTCACTTATCTAGTTAAGAGAGTAATCAAGACCTGAACTTGGTCTGTCTTCACGACCTGATGCTGCCTAAGAAGGAATCTGGGACCTCTGAAGTAGAAGTCGGGGTGAGATATTGCCCTGTCAGCTTTATCTGGGTCCACACAAAAGTATGGAAGACTGGTAAGAACTTGAAAATTCTAAGGAAGTTTACTAGGAGTATTCTTTCGGTCATAGGTCTGAATAGTTAGGCAGTGGTTCACTGCTGGAATTCATCCTCTAATCATTTGGGTAACATTTATTGAGCATCTATTATGTGTCTTTTGATATACCACATTCTCCCTTTTCACACCATGTCCCTTGTTGAGACGGGTTCCTTAAAGGGTTGTCAGGTTCTGAACAGGGGTAACAGCCCAGAGGGAGAGGGGGTGAAGAGGTGAGAGCCCCTCAGAGTTTGCACAGAGCCCAGAGGCTGCTGCAGTAGCGTCTCCAGATTTACAGCTACCCTGGCACTGATGCCATAAAAGCAAACGATCCTTCTCTGTACTAATTTCTGTGTAATTAGATCTCTCCTGGCATGGAAAGTGGGAAGTGGGGGCATCCAGAAGGGGAGGGTGCCAAGGACTCTCTGCAGAGTCTTCCTTGAGAAGAGGCTACAGGACACACATGGCTTCATACAGGGCTGTGTACATGGATCTACATGCGCCATGACAGAGAAGAGAAAGGCAATGATGCATACATGGAGACAAGGAAGCAGCTAAATCTTGATGTTCAACACAGTAAAGCCCAAGATAGGAGCAGAGAAACCTTGGACAATGTACAAACATCTAGAAAAAGGAAGACTGTTTCCTGGCTAGCCTGTGGGAGAATAGAAGGTATTGCAGCACCCAAAGCTCAAAGACCTCATAAGGCTTGAGCAGCAAAGAATTCCTTTAGACCCACCCACATTTGCATCCATAATGCAATACACACGAAAGCATATACACACCTCTCTTAATCAAGAGCAAAATTTATAGGTCCTACCCGTAATAAGAGCTAAACAAATGTGAGTCCTTTTTCCACTGCTTACTATTCACTCATTCCTTCAAGGACACTAAATGACAAACAAGGCTCTTAAGTAAGATTTCTTTAAGGCATTGAAGATGGATCTTACAGAGAAAAAGATGAGGATTGCAAAAGAAATCAAGAGAAACATAGGGATGGTTAGAGGTGGAATGTCCCCAGACTCTTGCCTTTCCTTGGGAGGGAGAAAATCTCAGGAGAGAACACCACTGTTATTGCTGTCCCCCATCCTCACCCCGTGGTGACAAACAAGGATGGTGGCTATGGCAGTAATGCTGTTTGGAGCAACGCTTGTGCTGTGCTAAGTATTCATCATCCACTCAAGTATGTTTGTAGAGGGACCTCAGAGGGCTCTTACCCAATCTCCCTCTGCAGCCTGACGCTCTTTCATGGTAAGCTTGCCCGGGAGTCAGCCAGCCCGTTTCAATATTCCTGCTGAAATGCAGCTCTGTACTTCATGTGCAGTCTGCCCCTGTCACTGGGCAGCTGTAGGGGTGAGGATATCATTCGGTGGAATTGAAACCCATCTTCTCTTTAATTTTAGAATATACTAATTCTAACTACCTGTCATATCTGTTTGAGTTATTCTGTTTTAAGACCAGTTCAATCTAAGCATTAATCGTCCCCCCACAATGGCAATAACAATTAGGTACCCACTGGAAAATCAGAGATTTTGATCTCCACAGATGACTGTCATGTACTTATCTCAAGCCCTTGTTCTAATGGGTAATTTCTGATTAACCTGAGTAATGAAAATGTATCACAATAAAGGAAGATTTGTCATGCCTTGTTATCACTTCATAAGGCCATCCTTCCTAGATACCTGACATAACGTCAGGATATTTCTCTCCCAATAAAACATGATCATGATGTGCGTGGCTAATAAAAAGGAAAAAAGCCCTGTATTAAAATATGTTGAAAGTGATTTGCATGAGTGGTGTAAATATAAACTACCACCATCTTCATGGTCAACATCATCTCCCGTTTATTTGCCTTTTGAAACTTCTGCCCGACCTTGAGGGTGGGATGTAGATAAAGGAAGAGAAAATTTAGCATTTATTAAATGCTTAACATCGTTAGGTGCTGAACACACCCCTTATGTGAGGAAGCTGGGCTCAAACACCGTTAAGTCACTTGCTGGTCACCAGAGCGTGAACCAGACAAAAAGGACTTTAACATAGTCTGACTCCGAAGTAGGCATTCTTTACTCATTTATGGACTGGTTAATACGACTTAGACTCAGAGCCACACTGATTGGGTCTACGCTATTGATATGGCACTGGTGGTGAGGCTGGGCTCAATGATCTTGCTCCACACCCAGAGTCCCCTAGAGAGCAGCTGGGAGTTCAAGAGCTTGAAGTTCATGCAACTTCTGATCAGTCACATTACTGCCTTCACCCAGGGTACACATGCGTGTGCACACTATAATATTGTACATTGTTGCAGTCACAGAACACGCCCCGAGTGATGCCCAGCAGTTCTCAGGAAGACCCCCCAGTACCTCCCTGGCTCTATGGTGGTGATGTGAGCGGCCAGCAGGGGTCGCCGGCACACCAGGAATTACTGCTTTCCGAGTCTGTCTCCAGCACCAAAAGGACAGGAATGTTTCTCCTTTGCTCTTCTTCTAAAATTTCTGGCTGACCCCTCCCCTTTCCCGCCTCCTTTCCCTTTCAGCCGTTTACAGTCTTGAGATTTCTAAGCAAACGGCTGAGCAGTTGCCCCTCAAGTACAGCACCCTATACTCCTGATCCTCAAGCCAGATGAAAGGACCAGGAACCGGGCTAGCTATCAGTGGCCCCATAGCAGAGAAGAAGCCAGAAGTCTTGGTTCAGCCTTGGCTGAAGGTTAATAAGAATGCTTCCTTCCTCTCAGTGTTTCTCCAAACCTGTCTTGGCATTGTCCATCAGCCTTGACCATTTTTGTCTTGCCTCAATATCCATCTATTTCAACCCCCTCAAACCTCCAATGTCTTTCATTCCCCTCATTTGTGGAGTGCCTAAGATTGAAGGGCAAGTCTTTCAGGGAGTTATCTATGGTCAGTGGTCCTAGGTGGGAAGTCACCCACTGAGGGGTAGAGGAAGTGGAGGATCAGGCACTCAGTGATCTCCCTCAAGGAATAGAGGGAGGGGCCAGGTGTCTATTTTCTGCAGTAAAGGGACTCAAACAAGGGCTGCTTGCAGGGAGGGTTATCTCTCTACTCTTTTCTTCTCCTCTCCCCTCCCTTGCTGCAGCAACAGTGCCTTGGCTGCCCCCCACCCCCACCCTATCTCTTTGCTGATTTCCTCCCTTCAACTCTTCGAGCCCAGTGATTGGCGGCTGCCTGCTGCAGAACAGCCTAGGTTTATGGCTTTGCGGCAGCTGGGAAGAGAGCAAGGCCAGAGACAGAAAAATGAAATCAACCAAGAAAACAGAGACTGGAGAGAAAGAGAAAGAGAGATGAGAGAGAGATGAGAGAGAGAGAGAGAGAGAGAGAGAGAGAGAGAGAGAGAGAGAGAGAGAGAGCCCAAGAATATTAGAAACCAAAATGTTGGGAGGGACAGTCTGAAGCAGGGATGCTGATACAAAGATAAAGACTACATCGAGGGATGGAGAGGAAAACACAGATAGAAAAGCATTGAATAAGCCCTAGGGATAGGGATGTGCCAAGCTTCCCAAAGTGGGCTCAGGAATTGCCAGTAGGACAGTCCTTGTATATATTTAAGGTCGCTCTATGATACAAATCAGGATGGAGAGTCTTGCAGTGGATGCCACTCCCCCCCCCCACAAGGGTGCTGCAATTCAGTTATTTCATGTTAGCTTCTTCCATGCACATCATCTTGGGGTTTTAAAGCTACTGCAGAAATGTCCTCCTTGAGAGCAATTGGGTTTAGTGTGGAAACATCTTGTTTCATGTTCCTTGAAATGAATAGGAAACAGCTATAGTATTTGGAGGGACTTGTGTATTAGAGCCTCCCTTTGCCTCCCTTTGTTGAGCATGAATAACTTGCAAGGTTGTAACACAGCTTGCCATGGCCTCTGCAGACACACACCATATATACCATATAGTTACTTCTGCGATTCTGCTAGAATATAGCAGTACGATCTGTGTCTGCTCTTCTTTACAGTGTCTACAGAGTCTTGTTTTTGTTTATTAAGTGAACCTGTGAATGGCCCCTGGAGAGGTTTCAGCAGAGGTTGGATGGCTACCAATGCGGAGTTAAGTCCAAGGACTTCCTACACAGAATGAGAAGCTGGGAATATGTCTCGAGGAGGCTTTTTGTTTTGAGATTCTGCCAATCCACTTGCATAGAGTAGAGTTTACTCTGTAGCTTTCCTTACTTCTCTTAACCTGCAGGGTTAAGGGGCAATGTGGGAAGCCCAGAATTACTAAGGGTCTTCTGTGATACAGGCTCCAACAAGGAGCTTTTCCTGTGTAATCTCTTTTATCCCTCCAGCGATTTTCCATGGAGGTGGTGTTTGCATTTTGCAGGCGAGGGTTTTAGAGCCACGAATGTTTTGTCAAGGTCATATGATTAGGAAATATATCTGGGCTACAGAAGTACATCAAGAATGCAGCTTGAGCCGAGTGTGGTGACGCATACCTGTAATCCTAGCATTTGAAAGGCTGAAGCAGGATAATCCCAAGTAAAGTTAGTTAGAGCTACAGTGGGAGCTCCAGGTCAGCCTGGGCAACCTAGTGAGACACTCTCTCAAAATACAGAACTAAAACAAGTCAAAAAGAATGAAGCCTTGTGCACCCCAGGCATTTGTCTTCCTGCTAGAGGAAGTTTGGGGTGAATCAGGGAGTTTGGGGTGAATCAGAATCTGGGGAGTCCGGGCATGTCTAGGGCTTTAAGATCTGAACTCCTTGTTTCTACCAGTTTGGGAAATTTTCAGTTTCAGGAAGGATGAAAAGGAAGGAGGAAAGGGAGCTGAGAAATGGAGGAAACAAGAAAACCTCTTTCTTAAATTCAGAGCTTCAGGGCCAATTCTGGTCTATGAGCCAGGAGTGTGTGTGTGTGTGTGTGTGTGTGTCTGTGTGCTGTGTGTGTGTGTGGTATGTGTGTGTATGGTGTGTGTGTGGTGTGTGTGTATGGTGTGTGTGTGTGGTATGTGTGTGTGGTGTGTGTGTCTGTGTGTGGTGTGTGTGTGTGGTGTGTGTGTTGTGGTGTGTGTGTTGTGGTGTGTGTGTTGTGGTGTGTGTGTTGTGGTGTGTGTGTGGTATGTGTGTGGTGTATGTGTATGTGTAGTATGTGTGTGATGTGTGTGTGTCTACATGGTGTGTGTGTGTCTGGTAGGTGTGGTGTGTGTGTGTGTGTGTGGTGTGTGTGTGTGTTTGTGTGTGTGTTGTGTATGTGTAGTATGTGTGTGATGTGTGTGTCTATATGGTGTGTGTGTGTGTGGTATGTGTGGTGTGTGTGTGGTGTATGTGTGTGGTGTGTGTGTTTGGTGTGTGTGTGTGGTATGTATGTGTGTTGTGTGTGTGTGTTGTGTGTGTGTGGTATGTGTGTGTGTGGTGTGTGTGTTTGGTGTGTGTGTGTGGTGTGTATGTGTGTTGTGTGTGTGGTGTGTGTGTGTGGTGTGTGTGTGGTGTGTGTGTTTGGTGTGTGTGTGGTGTGTGTGTGGTGTGTATGTGTGTTGTGTGTGTGTTTGGTGTGTGTGTGTGGTATGTGTGTGTGTGGTGTGTGGTGTGTGTGTTGTGGTGTGTGTGTGGTGTGTGTGTGGTGTGTGTGTGTGTGTAGAATGTGTGTGATGTGTGTGTGTCTATATGGTGTGTGTGTGTGGTTTGTGTATGTGTGGTGTGTGTGTGTGGTATGTGTATGTGTATGTGTGGTGTGTGTGTGGTATGTGTGTGTATGGTGTGTGTGTGGTATGTGTATGTGTGGTGTGTGTGTGTGGTGTGTGTGTGGTATGTGTATGTGTGGTGTGTGTGGTATGTGTGTGTATGGTGTGTATGTGGTGTGTGTGTGTGGTGTGTGTGTGGTATGTGTGTGTGGTGTGTGTGTGTGGTATGTGTATGTGTGGTGTGTGTGGTATGTGTGTGTATGGTGTGTGTGTGGTGTGTGTGTGTGGTGTGTGTGGTATGTGTGTGTGGTGTGTGTGTGTGGTGTATGTGTGTGGTATGTGTGTGGTGTGTGTGTTGTGTGTGTGTGGTGTGTGTGTGGTATGTGTTTGGTGTGTGTGTGTAGTGTGTGTATATGGTGTGTGTGTGTGGTGTGTGTGTGTGGTATGTGTATGTGTGGTGTGTGTGTGTGGTGTGTGTGTGGTATGTGTGTGTGGTATGTGTGTGTGTGGTGTGTGTGTGTGTGTGGTGTGTGTGTGGTATGTGTGTGTATGGTGTGTGTGTGGTGTGTGTGTATGGTGTGTGTGTGTGGTATGTGTGTGGTGTGTGTGTTTGGTGTGTGTGTGTGGTGTGTGTGTGTAGTATGTGTATGTGTGGTGTGTGTGTGTGTGTGGTGTGTGTGTGGTATGTGTGTGTATGGTGTGTGTGTGGTGTGTGTGTGGTGTATGTGTGTGGTGTGTGTGTGGTGTGTGTGTTTGGTGTGTGTGTGTGTGGTGTGTGTGTGTGGTATGTGTGTGTGTGGTGCATGTGTGTGGTGTGTGTGTGGTGTGTGTGTTTGGTGTGTGTGTGTGTGGTGTGTGTGGTATGTGTATGTGTGGTGCATGTGTGTGGTGTGTGTGTGGTGTGTGTGTTTGGTGTGTGTGTGTGTGGTGTGTGTGGTATGTGTATGTGTGGTGTGTGTGTGTGGTGTGTGTGTGGTATGTGTGTGTGGTGTGTGTGTGTGGTATGTGTATGTGTGGTGTATGTGGTATGTGTGTGTATGGTGTGTGTGTGGTGTGTGTGTGTGGTGTGTATGTGTGTTGTGTGTGTGGTATGTGTGTGTGGTGTGTGTGTGGTGTGTGTGTTTGGTGTGTGTGTGTGGTGTGTGTGTGTAGTATGTGTATGTGTGGTGTGTGTGTGTGTGTGGTGTGTGTGTGGTATGTGTGTGTATGGTGTGTGTGTGGTGTGTGTGTGGTGTATGTGTGTGGTGTGTGTGTGGTGTGTGTGTTTGGTGTGTGTGTGTGTGGTGTGTGTGTGTGGTATGTGTGTGTGTGGTGCATGTGTGTGGTGTGTGTGTGGTGTGTGTGTTTGGTGTGTGTGTGTATGGTGTGTGTGTTGTATGTGTATGTGTGGTGTGTGTGTGTGGTGTGTGTGTGGTATGTGTGTGTATGGTGTGTGTGTGGTGTGTGTGCATGGTGTGTGTGTGTGGTATGTGTGTGTGGTGTGTGTGTTTGGTGTGTGTGTGTGTGGTGTGTGTGTGTGGTATGTGTATGTGTGGTGTGTGTGTGTGGTATGTGTATGTGTGGTGTGTGTGTGTGGTGTGTGTGTGGTATGTGTGTGTATGGTGTGTGTGTGGTGTGTGTGTGGTGTGTGTGTGGTATGTGTGTGTGGTGTGTGTGTGGTGTGTGTGTGTGGTGTGTGTGTGGTGTGTGTGTTTGGTGTGTATGTGTGGTGTGTATGTGTGTTGTGTGTGTGGTGTGTGTGTGTGGTGTATGTGTGTGGTGTGTGTGTGGTGTGTGTGTTTGGTGTGTGTGTGTGTGGTGTGTGTGTGTGGTATGTGTATGTGTGGTGTGTGTGTGTGGTGTGTGTGTGGTATGTGTGTGTATGGTGTGTGTGTGGTGTGTGTGCATGGTGTGTGTGTGTGGTATGTGTGTGTGGTGTGTGTGTTTGGTGTGTGTATGTGTGGTGTGTGTGTGTGGTATGTGTATGTGTGGTGTGTGTGTGTGGTGTGTGTGTGGTATGTGTGTGTATGGTGTGTGTGTGGTGTGTGTGTGGTGTGTGTGTGGTATGTGTGTGTGGTGTGTGTGTGTGGTGTATGTGTGTGGTGTGTGTGTGGTGTGTGTGTGGTGTGTGTGTTTGGTGTGTATGTGTGGTGTGTGTGTGTTGTGTGTGGTGTGTGTGTGTGTGGTGTATGTGTGTGGTGTGTGTGTGGTGTGTGTGTTTGGTGTGTATGTGTGGTGTGTATGTGTGTTGTGTGTGTGGTGTGTGTGGTGTGTGTGTGTGTGTGTGGTGTGTGTGGTGTGTGTGTGTAGTGTGTGTGGTGTGTGTGGTGTGTGTGTGGTGTGTGTGGTGTGTGTGTGTGTGTGTGTAGTGTGTGTGGTATGTGTGTGTGGTGTGTATGTGTGTTGTGTGTGTGGTGTGTGTGTAGTGTGTGTGGTATGTGTGTGTGTGTGTGTGTAGTGTGTGTGGTATGTGTGTGTGTGTAGTGTGTGTGGTGTGTGTGGTGTGTGTGGTGTGTGTGTGGTGTGTGTGGTGTGTGTGTGTTATATATGAGTGTGCAAACATGCTTTGGCCCCAGAGCAGGATGCCAGTTGTCTTTGTCTACCCATCTTCTCCTTGTTGCCTCCAAACGGAGTCTCTCACTGAACCAGACATTGTTTTGGTGAGGCTGGCTGACCAGTGGGCTCTCGGGATCTGCCTGTGTTCACTCACACTGGGGTTACAGGCATGTGTAATCTTTTACTTAGGGCTAAGAATTCAAGTTCAGGTCTTCATGTTTGCATGGCAAACACTCTTACCCACTGTCTCTGCCTCCCTGAGAACTGGGATTGCAAACACACATCACCACACCTGTTTTTATATAGTGCTACAGAGAGAGAGAGAGAGAGAGAGAGAGAGAGAGAGAGAGAGAGAGAGAGAGAGAGAGAACTCTTGGGAATTCCATGTATCTGTCTCCCTGCTAAGGAAGATGATGATAGCTTAGGGTGAGACTAGAGTACATGGGGAAGTCCAGGCATGTCCACACTGCAACAGACATGTCCACACTGCAAGGGTCCTATTCTGTGATGGAAGTTAGGCCAGTGCTACATAGTAGAAACTTAATCCTAGACATACAATGTAAAATTTCCTAATGGCCTCATTGAAAAAGTAAAAATAATCCAATGTAACATTTGTTTATCAGCTCCAGTTGTAATTCACCTGGATGAATGATTATTCTTATGGTTTGAGGGTGTGTCCTCCCAATATGCATCATTTCAATCTGAAATTGTCATGGCATTTTAAGACATTAATTTTCTTAAAGTCTATGAAATCTGCTACATACTTACACATACAGCATGTCGATGTGCACTGGTTACAGCTCAAGCATTCAGTAATTTAGTGATTTGTGGCTGGAGGCTTCCTTCCCTAGTGAACACAGCAGGATGTTAAATCACTCTAGCTTTTAGGCTTGGTGGTGCCTGTAGGCCCAGTTATTAGAGACCAAGGCAGGAAGATTACTTGTACTCAGGAGTCTAAGGCCAGTCTGGCTAAACATAGCCAGACCCTATCTCAAAGATAAAGAAAATTAGCATATGTTTCATACCCTGCCGGCAGGAGGCCAGAGAATCTCTGAGGTTGGAGTTCTAGAACTTTTGATTTCTACTCCCAATTTTTCTTATACTTTGGTTCAGGGGCCCTCATTTGTCTTATTGGATTAAAATTTAATTTATTCTATATGGGTATATGTGTGTCTGCATGTGCCATGTTGCAATTGTGGACATCAGAGAACAGTTTACAGGAATTGGTTCCTTTCCTTCAACTGTGTGGGTCCTGAGGATCAAACTCAGCTGGCCAGGCTTGGCAGCAATGCTTTAAACTGCTGAGTCCTCATTTTTTTATGAGTCTGGAGGTATCCCCAAAACCCCACAGGTCAGAACTCCGTATCTACTACAGGCTTTGTGAGGTTCAGCTACGCAGCCTCCACCACCACAGGGCTCTCCTCAAAGTCATTTGTCCCTGCTGCCAGTGACCCCTGGCTGTCAGTCCAGAAGTTTCCAGGAGTCATTTTCCTGGCACTTGTGCTGATCCTGCTTCTGCTGGGCCCTCTCCTTGATTTACCCCCCCTGAGTAGCTGCCTACCTCTTTCTGGTCCTTTCCATCTTCTCCTCCACTCTTAACTTTCATGGTGATGTTCTCTGTTCTATCCCTACCTCTCTGACTTTCATTCTATGCAAGGAGGCTGGAAGGCCTTTCTACATTCCCATTGACTTTGCTGTCATAGACCTTATTCTCTATTCCAGCTCCAAGTTCTCTTAACCTCCGGATTTAAATAACTACCCAATTGCTCTGGGCCACTTTCTCCTTCAGAAGATCCCCCAAATGACAGGACTCCCACAAGCCAAAATTGCACCAATCCATCTTTTTCTCATATATATTTTTCTTATTTATTTAATGACTGGCATCATCAGCTATCTGGTCATTTAAAAGCAGAAACACAGCATCAGCTTAATTCTTTCTGCTCCCTTCTCATATTTAATTATCACCAGGTCATATACATTTTCGACTGGATTTTTATAATAGGCTTTTAGCTAGATTCTTTGGACCTTGATGATCCAGCAATAGAGTATATGTTGCAAGTAAGCATTCCTGTTTTGTACATGAATTTCACACCTACTAGATACCCAATATTAACATTTATTGATTGAATATACAAGAAGTCAGTAGTTCACAGTTCAGCCTCAACCCCACAATGAGCTCCTCTCAGCAGACTTCCTGCCCCTAGATTCCTGAGGAAGTCAGGTCTTTGTGTATTTTGTTCCTTCTGCCTGCACATGCTAGGCTCATACCTACTCATCCTTCAAGACTTGGTCCCTCTTTGTCATCCACAGGAATCTTTGTGATTCCCAGGCTTGGTTAAATACATGTGCTTTTGGGTCCCAGCTTCTAAGGTAGCACTTACCTTGTTTCTTGTATTTTCTGATTACATCAATAACAGTTTCTCTGAGGGCTTGTTATTGTTGTGTTTTGTTTTAAAAGACAGTTTCTCTGTGTAGCCCTGCATGTCCTGGACCAGGCTGGGTTCAAATTCAGAGACTTGCCTGCCTCTGCCTCCTGAGTGCTAGGATTAAAGGCATGCACCAACTCTACCTGGCATAAGGGCATGTTTGTAACTGTTGCATCCACTCATAAGGAACACTCTACAATGTTTCTTAACAGAAACATCTCAGTAACTGACACCGTATTTGTTTTTGTCAGGCAATCTATAGCACTATAGTAGTGTAATGGTATTTGCGATTTAAAGCTGATTGATGGGGGCTGGAGAGATGGTGCTTAACTCTTAGCAGTTAAGAGCACTAGTTACTCCCAGAACACACAATTCCCAGAACCCACATGGTGGCTTATAACCATCTATAACTCTAGGTCTAGGGGATGTCATGTTTTCTTCTTCTTTTCAGATACCAGGTATGCATACTCAGAGACATATATGCAGGCAAATCACCCATACATATTTAAAAGAAAGAAATAAAGAGAGAGAAGGAGAGGGAGGGAAGGAGGGAGGGAGGGAGGAAAGAAGGAAGGAATGAAGGAAGGAAGGAAGGAAGGAAGGAAGGAAGGAAGGAAGGAAAAACTAGCCAGATGTGGTGGGCCATGTCTTTCACCCCAGCACTCAGGAGACAGAGGCAAGAGGATCTCTGAGATCAAGGTCAGCCTGATCTACAGAGTGAGTTCTAGGACAGATAGGGCTATATGAAGAAACCCTGTCTTTAAAAAATCAGTAAAAAAAAAAAAAAAGAAAGAAAGAAAGAAAGAAAGAGCCAGGCGGTGAGTTGTAGGTCAGCCTGATCTACAAAGCTATACAAAGAAACCCTACCTCAAACAAACAAACAAACAAACAAAAAACAAAAAAACAACAAAACAAAAACAAAAACAAAACTCCAAAACCAAAACAAACAAACAAACAAAAAACTGGTTGTTAAGTTCAAGTTCAGTGTAATGTTCATTTTATTTTTTATGTATCATTTTGCATGTATGAAGTGGCTTTTTCCCTACTATAATTTAAAAAATTAAAGGAATCATCATCTGTGCCAGTTAGATTTTAGAGCCACAGGGACATATAAACTCAGAGTCTAAACTCCTGTTTACTTACAAAAAGATTAAAACCTTGTACACATGATAGAGGATGGACTTTTGTTGTCTGCAGTGCTGGAGTTAAGACCAGGGTTTGCACAAGCTAGGCAAGGTCTGCACTACTGGGCTCTATTTCTAGCCCTTATGCCCCCCCCCCATCATCACCATTATCATCTCCTCCTCCTTCTCATTTTCCGGCTCCTCCTCTTCTCTTCTCTTTTTTTTTGCCCTCTTCCTTTTCCTTCTTCTCTTTCTCAAGACGGGGTTTCTGTGTGTATTCCTGGCTGTCCTTGAACTCACACTGTAGACCAGACTGTCCTCAAACTCAGAGATCCTCCTGCCCCTCCTGGGACTAAAGGTGTGCACCAGCACTGCCTGGCTTTTTTTTTTTTTTTTTTTTTTTTTGTCTTTTAAAGACCGGTCTCACTTTGCAGTTATGCTGGCTTGGGCCTTGCAAACATCCTCTTGACTCAGCTACCTGGATGCTAGGATTACAACTATGAGCCACCACACCTAACCAGAACTTGGCCCTTTGAAACACGATCTCAAGATGCATCTCAGGCTGACCTTGAATTTGAAATTATTTATTTCCCAGCTCCTGAGATTCCAGGCATGCCCAGCTGACATAGTGTGTTTTTACAAACATGCCACATGTGTTTATTCTTCTTTTCAGAGGATATACTGAGAAGTCAAGCAGGCTTTGAAGCATCCTTTGGGTGGACGGTGGACAGAAAAGCAGCTGCTCAGAGTCATTTAAAAACTGCATATTTCTGTGAAATGGTTCTTTCCCACTGTAGCACAGGGTTCCTCAGAGCAGGATGGGGGGTGGTGGAAGAGCACACTGGAACCAATTACTGAAGACCCGGCACTGGCACACTAAGCTACCCACACTCAAGTGCCTGTGAAAGCCAGCAAGGTTCCTGGGAGATCTGACCAGGGCTTGCACAAGCTCTCAGCTTCTGCACAGAAACTGGGAAAGAGGAAGATAAGAACCCGTCCATTTCAGAATGGAGGTGATGAAAGGGTGAGTTGCCTGGCACCACCCAACATACAGGAGCAGAGCTGGAACAGGAGCCCAGCTGTCCCTCTCCCTGCTCCAAAGGATGCTTGGGCAGGGAGGTGAAGTGTGAGTTAGGCAGAGGAGCAAGGTGAGACATCTGCAGAAGTCCTGGTGTGAACACACACATCACAGAGGAAGAAACACATGGGTCCAAAAAGAGGAGCAGCTGGGCGTGCTTGATGTCCACACTCGGGGCGGTGGAGAAGTGTGGAACAGCTGCAGCAGGGTGAAAGCAGAGCTGGGGACACAGGAACGGGAGAGATGAGGAACAAAGCCCACAGGGTGATTCTCACAACTACCTCTACTGAGACAATATGTGTCAATAGCTTGGTTTGGTTAGCCATGTGGCTTTTGTGTGCAGTGGAGTGTTGGCAGAGAGTAGGCAGCCTGGGTCTGGATCCTTGTTTTCTGTCTACCTTCTTCTTTTGCTCTAGGGGACCAACACTTGGAAGCCAGAATGCGTAGGTCCCAGATTCTTCCCTTCCATCCTCCCCCAGACATAAATCACAAATGATTTCATTAAATGCACCTCCTGCTGGGGATGTTGGCTCATAATTCCTCTCTGATTAACCCCCACTACCCCGGCAAGTTTATAGGCCAAGAGAGGGAGGGAAAGAGAGGAGGGGGAAAGGAGGGATGGGGGGAATCCCGGGAGGGTGATGGATGCCTCTGTCAGCCCAGCTCGTATTTATTAATAGTCTTAATACGGGAAGCAATAAAGGAAGAGAGGGATTCTATTAATTAAATCATTGTTATAATTAACTTTCATTAAAGGAGGATCAATAAAGAGAGGTTGAGATGGAGAAAGGAGAGAGATCCATTATCTCCAATTTCCTTGGAAAGGATTCAGGGAATGAGATGTGGTTGCTAGGAGACAGAGACGTGAGGGAAGAAGAATGTAACATGTCATCCAGGTGCTGCAGGAAGGGGGTGGATGAAGACAGGGAATTGTGGGGGTGGTCTAATAAGTGAATCTGAAGGGAATCGAAGGTGCTGAGAAGGGTGCTTTGGGGTCAGAGTGAGGAAGCTGTAGGTTATGTCTGTCAGGGTACACAGAGCCTTGGGGAGCATACAGATCCTTAATATTTGCTTTATGATGCTGTGGATGTTTGTGTCACCCAGACAGCTGGTTGGGGTAGATGAATGTGTTGCTGTGATCATACAGTCAAAGAGTGCTTGGGGGTATGTGAAGATGCAACACAAGGTGGGTAGGAATGATAAAATCCGGACACTTGACAGAAGTAGCTTAGGGTACGCCTTACTCAACGGTGTGCACTTGATGGGAGTAACACCTGTCTTCTGGCCCAGGGTGTAGCAAGGGTGATCACAGAGGATGCAAGCATGAGCAGTGGAAACCTGGCCTCTTTCCTGCATATCCCTTCCCATCCCACCAGCTGCTCTCTTCTTAAAAGTGTGCCCCAGGCCAGACCCCACTGAGATATTGATGCCCCGCGTGTGGACATCAAGCACACCCAACAGCTCCTCTTTTTGGACCCATGTGTTTCTTCCTCTGTGATGTGTGTGTTCACACCAGGACTTCTGCAGATGTCTCACCTTGCTCCTCTGCCTAACTCACACTTCACCTTCCTGTCCCACCTATCATTCCCCTCCCTCCTACCAGTGTTGAACTTGAGGTCCCTCTTTTTTGTAGTAATGCTTCTTGACCAGAACACACTATGACAACAGTTACATGTATCATATAAATATATTTGTCCAAACTACAGGTGAGAGGACAGTTTAAGGGAGAAAGGGGAGTTCTTATTGCTGTGGGGGGGGGCCTGCAGAAGTGAGGGTCTGGGAAATGGGGGCACTTGGGATCCCTTGTCCCCTCCCCCAACCCTCACAAAAGGCACAAATACATTTTCTTTTCCATTTAAGGATTTGGGTGTGGCATAAGAGGGTATAGGGATCCTTAAAAATACAAAAGAAACTTCCAAATGTATGACCTAAGGCTATGGGAATGCTGGGGTGGGTGTGAAAAGCAGTCTGTAACAGAAAGAACTCGTGAAGCCAAGAACTGAAAAGGACCCGGTGAGGCCATGAGCCCATGCTGCTGCCTCCACGCAGCCCCAGAAAACAAACAAACAAAAAACTCAGTAAACAAACAAACTCTGAGTAAGAGAGGGTGGGTGCCCCTGGAGTTGGCTTTGGGGCATCAGAAGGGAGTGTTGTGTGGTATGTAGCTATGTACTTGGGCCAGCAGTGGATACTTCTGTTCCCACAGGGGAAAGCTCCCTTCATCTTTGTTTCCTCCAAACTGTTCTCAGAGGGTAAACTCAGCTACTCCTTCTAAGACAGATCCCTGCCTGGGACAGAGGAGTCAGCATAGGGGATGGAGTTACAAAGCTAGGGATGAAAGTGGGAGGCAGGCATGGTTTGTAGGAGCAGAATATTACAGAGCCCAGTGTGATGGAAAACAGGCACAAGCCCGTGTGTGTGTGTGTGTGTGTGTGTGTGTGTGTGTGTGTGTGTGTGTGTATACTAGGGAAGGGTGAGATCACTCAAAGGTGAAAGGGTCCTGGGTGCTGAAGAAGAAATGTCCATCCATGTGATCCTCCAGGACATCCTTGTCACTCTCGGCAGGGAAGCGCTCCTTACAGATAGGACACTCCTTCCATGGAGGGGTGGCTGAGACCCCAGTGCTGGTCTCTGACAGGGAACCCACTGCAAAGCCACTAAAGAGAGAGGAAGAAAAATGGAAAGGGTCAGGGTGCTTTGGTGCCTTTATTTTTATCTTTGATAAAAGGCCTCAAACTTGTCATGTAGCAGAGGGTGACCCCTCAATTCCTGATTCTCCTCCCTTTCCGCTCCCAAGAGCTCAGATTTCAGGCAGGCACCACAATGCCCAACTTCTGTTGCCTTCTTGACCTGGGGATCTCAGGGAGCAAGATCCATGTGTTTTCTTGTCCCTAAAGTACCACCCTGGTCACACGCTGTTTAAGTCTCTCCTATGGCAATTTTCTGCTCACAATACTGGATGCCTTAGTTCTTCAGATGCCCATGTCCTCTCTTCATGAGTCCATTGCTGGTGTCTATAGCACAGAACCCATCCCCCAATCTCCTACTCTCCACCCTCCATCTCCGTCTGCTGCCTAATGAGGCTGAAAATGAGTCTGACACTGTTCTTCATCTTCCTGCTCCAGCCCTGTTCCAGTGGAGAGAGAAATGACAGCATCAGTCCTTTCTGCCCTGAGCCCCACTCACTTCAGGCAGAGCTGGGGGCCAGGTAATAATGCTCTTTTCCCTGAGGCTCTACTACCTGACTAGGACTGGACAGCCAGGCAGAAGGCACCACTTGATACCTGACCCCCCCAACTGTCCCCACTAGGTTCCCTCCCAGTCTCTCAGGAACAGCTCAGGCACAGCCAGACAGGTGCTAGATGGTGGATTTCTGTCTCCATCTCTGAGGCCTTATATACCTTCTTCCTTCCTGAAGTCCTAGGTACCTACCTGGTGGTTGGGGAGGGGGGAGGGGCAGGAAAGAGGGGAAGCAGGGCAATTTGGGCTCCACGGAAGATGATGCTAGAACAATACAGAAGCCAGCCAAAGGCAGGGAGAATGAGAGAACATGAAGCCATTTGTGGAGGCAGCTGACATCTGTCAACCCCGCTAGTACCTTCTCTTCTTGGGTTGGGGGCAGGGCCTGGTGGCTGTGCACCCACTGACTTCCTCCCCTCTCTGTGCTACACTCACCTGGCCATGTCATAGAAGGCACTGCCAAGTTCAGGAAGCAGAAGATTAGCCTCTTCACCCCCACTCTGCACAGCTGCCATTAGGACTGACTTCTCATCTTCAGCCTCCTGGTACCAAAGAGACAGGGCTGGATTTGGGTGGCGTTCTGAGGTGGTAAAGTAGCACTCAGGACAGATAAGGGCAGAGAAGCCAAGGCTGATGCTGGTCAGAGGGGAAGAGTGAGGCAGGAATAGGGTTTTGCTAGGGCTGGTTGGAAAGGGGGAGGGGGCCTGGAAGCATTGGGATTATTGAGCTGGCCTGGGTTTGGGTCATTCTGTTAAAAGTCTTGAAGTCTTGAAGTCTTGAAAAGAGGCCAGGCCTGCCTCCTTCAGCCCAGAGTAAGAATGCTGTATGGTGCGGCTTTCTGCCCTGGCTCATGTGTGACCCTACTGCCTGCTTACAATTGCACATATGAGCTCCCACTACTCACTGAGTCAGAGCTGCTGTCCTCTCCTGGCCCGGAGAGGTGGGGAGCAATGGGTGCTGGTTGGTTGATTACAACAAGGGAAGATGCCTCCCGGAGCCCAGGAGGAGAGGAGCCTGTGTTTCCATGCTCACACAAGCCATAGGATGGGAGCCTCATGTCCTCTGGGGACTCATCTTCTGAGTCTGTCAGAGCTGCAGGGCAGCCTATGGGAGGAAAGGCAGATAGAGAAGAAAGGTCAGCCATAGGAATCTGAGGAGGAAGATGGTTCAACTGCAGAGGGCCCCGGGAATGGGAAGGTAAGGGTAGAATGCTTCAGAAGGCATCACTTGGGGCTTTCCCCAAAGAGGAGAGAAGGGGAAGAGGTGTCACAAGATTGGGGACAGACTCAGCCCAGCAGTGGCCTCCTCATCCTCTGTGGCAGCATCTTCATTCCACTTCTCATCTGCCACCTTCTCCAGCCGGGCCTCCAGCTTCCTCATGTACTCTAGCAATTCCTGGAGTTGGGAAAGAAAAAGGCAGGTGCTAAAGCCTGCAAGAGGCCAACCCTGCTGGCCTCCTGGGCTTTCCTTGCTCCCAGATATCACCGTGGAGGCTTTCGCCATGGGGTGAAGTGGCACATGGCAGATCCCCTCAGTTGGGAGCTTTCCTCTACCCTGTACCTTGATCCCTTCTGGTGTTCCTCCCCTGCACAAAGTTATAAGAGCTGTCAGGGCCATTTTTCAGCTTTTGCATCCTCAAAGAGATTCCAGTTTCTGAGCCAAGAGATTACCAAGATGATACAGAAGTTTGAGTTCCCAAGCCCTTGGCTTTGGCATCCAGGGCCTGAACTACAGGTGAGTCTCACCTGTTTCTCTGCCTGCAGCTGCTCCTTTTCCTTCTGAAGCACGCGTAGGGCCGAGCGCAGCTCTGTCAGCTCTCGTTTACTCTCTGACAACTGCACCTGAAGGGAAAGGGTCATGGAACCTGAAGCCTGCAATGTGCCACCAAGAATCTGTCCAAAAGCAAACTAGGTTATCTCTTGCTGCATACACAAAGTGCTTCTTCCAAAAGGCCCTTGTCTTGGCCCCTGGGGCTCAGGCCAAAGTCCCAGCTAGACTCTACCTCTCCAATGTGGCCCTAGGTAACTGCCTTAGGCTGGATGATGAAGAGGCTTTGGTAATACCAGAAGCCACCCCATAACTCCCCTATGTTATCCCTTCAGGCCCAGATGTGCACTCTGTGAGCAGAAAGGGAATGTGCACATTCAAACCAAGGGGGCTGGGAGGTATACAAGTCATTACATAGTACTTCAGAGCCAAGAGACAGCGAAAGGACAGAGCTCTGAACCCAAGGTGGTAGGGCACCTCACCAGGCTAGAATCCTTTTCTCGAGCCAGCTCCGTTTTGAGTATGTGGCTCTGGCTCCTCTCCTCCTGTACTGACTTCTCCAGCCGGAGGATCTCTGCACTCAGCTTCAGGATTTTGTCCTTCTCAGCCTAGAGATGGTACAAAGAAGATGGGAGGGAGAAGGGGAAATGGCAAGGGATGCCAGGGAAATAGCATTGCACTCACTGTGTCCCTTTCTTATATGTCTGGGGGACTAAACTGTTTCTGAGCAATTTCCTCACTTCTGATCCCCATTAAAGCTACAGGAATGGGCACCATGGTAGGGCCTGGTGTCCGTGACAGTAAATGTTCCCACACCAGGGACGGTTATTAGGGTAGGTATTTTGGTGATAGGACTGGGACTCCCGGCTAGTGGTGTGGCTCATGGCTGGAAAGCCCTTCAAGTCCTTCAAGAATCTGTCCCGTCGTCCCCTCTCCTCTCCTCCCAGAGCACCTGACTACAGGTCAGAGTCTGCCGTAGGGGAAGGGTGAGCCTCTACCTCCATATTCTGCAGCAGTCCTGTGCGCTCCTTGCTCCACTGGCACTTTTCCTCCTTCATGTGAAGGCTGAGCTCAGCCAGTCGGCCACTGACTTCAGCCACTTCCAGCCGGCTGCGGTGTAGCTCGGCTATGGTGCGGTCCCTGGCTCCTGCTGCACTAGCCAACTCCTCCCCAAGAAGGGCAGCTTTCTGTTGACTTGAGGCTGCGAGTTCCTGGACTCCTCGAAGCTGCTCTTTCAGGGGCTCCAGCTCAGCCTCCAGAGAAAAAGGGCAGAGATCAGATCCCTCAGGCAACCCCTTGTGAACCAGGGAGCCCCCTCACCAGGACCCAGGTCTGTGTTGTTTAGCCATCTTTGCCTCTCTCTCTAGACTACTTTGGAACTCTCACTGCTCCCTATCATCACAGGCCTTCACTCACCACTTTCTGCTGGGCTTGGGCCAGGCCATCCTTCATGTGGGCCACCTTGTCCTTCAGTCGCTGGACCTGAGCACCTTGCTCTTCTTGCTGGCCCTTGGCTTCCTGAAGCTCTACAGTTAAGCGACGGTTCTCCTCTTGGACCATCCGGAACTCGACCTGACGGAAGTGGAAAGCAGGTAGGGAGCAGGGGATGAGTGCTGGCGTGCCAGGGGCAGGTTGCCTTCCTGGCCCTGGGATGAGAGAAGGCAAGGTCTGTTTCTGAGATTCAACACAAGTGGAAGCATCCAGCTCTCAGCAGCTCTCCTTGGGCCCTCAGCTCAAATGGTCTCAATCTTGAACCTCAAGTTTCTAGCCCCTGAATGAAGTGTCTAGAGCATCACAGCTGGGATCTTACATGGAGACATCCTACAACCCACTCTGCTTTCCTACTTTTCCTTTGAATCACAACAGTCGGAATGGCCCCTAAAGCTCAGAATATTACACCTCTCACCGCAGACCTTTTCCTCCCCCTCCCTTCCCTTCTGAGTCTCTGCCTCCATTCCCTCTCCTTGCACTTTGGTCATTGTATGTAACCGGTCCAAGTCAGCCTTGAATGCACAATCCTCTGCCTGCTTCTGCCACCTGTGTGTTGAGATTACAGGCACAAGCCACTAGCCTTTCCTGGGACCTTTGTCACTCCTGCCTGCTGTACTGAGCACCTCTCAATTCACCTTGCTGGACACTTGAGTGCTATGCTTGGTTCTCCTCTCCCTAGCAACTCACAGAAGAAAGCAACAGCTTCTTCACTCTCCATTGTGGCCACAGCCACGTCTCCTGTCTATTCCTGCCATTGACACACCCGCTCAGGGGGCTGCTGCCATGGCTGCTGACTGGAGAGTGCTGTAGCCAGTTATTCATCTTCCAGCAGGTGGTGAGTGCTTCCTCAGTACAGTTCTTTAGGCACTTTTCACTGCTTGAAGAGACAAGGCTCCACTCCAGATCCTCTATAGTGTGATGTACACTTTACCTCGCACTCTGCACATACGTGTTCCCTGCACATACGTGTTCCCTTGGGCTGTTCCTTCATACGTGTTCCCTTGGGCTACAAACCTACTTTGTTTGTATTGTTTTATATTATCAAGACAAGGTCTTGGTATATGGCCCAGGCTGTCTCAAGCTTGTGACAATCCTCCTGTCTCAGCCTCTCCAGTGCTGGAATCACAGAGCCACCACACCCTGCTCAAGTTCCATTTTTCATGGCTGGGCAGTTTTCTAGAGAAGCCCACGGTTCTGAGAAAGCCACTGAAGGTTCTGAAAATATTTTATTTGAATTCACCACCCCCATCTTTTTTTTTTTTTTTTTTTTTTTTTTTTTTTTGCCTTGTGCAACACTGAACTACAATCTTGGCTCTAACCTTGTCCTAAATTATTTTTAAAAAACTGTTTTTAGAAGCACATCAAACAAAATGGAGAGCACCAATCCATTGATGTGTACTTTTGGGTTAATTTATTTTTATGTAATACTCAGAATAAAATCTCTTTTGTATTTTCTACCAAACTGAAGAGTAAACTGGGACTATAAGGTTGATAGCTTAAAACTGTTACCATTTACCTTCCACTTGTCTGTGACTCAAGGTGTTCAAAGTTTGAATTCCTCCCTTCTTTCTTTCCTACCTAGATGGTCTCAGCCTATTGAGTGCTGGATCACAATGACAAGCAGACCATCATGCCTGGCCCTTACATTCCCCTTCTGATGGCCTTTGCATTTGTGTGTGTGTGTGTGTGTGTGTGTGTGTGTGTGTGTGTGTGTGCACACGCGCGTGCGCGCACACCCATGACCAGAGTCTGACTTGACACTGGGTGTCTTCCTCAATTGTTCTCTACTTGCCAATGGCTAGAATGGCTGGTCACCAAGTCCCAGAGATCCTCTCGAGCTATCACTGTAAGTGGGCACTTAACAGTTGTTTCTAAAGTTTAATGAGCTGTGTTCTCATCTACCTCTCTGGAACCCTGTAAGGCTAGATTAGGTTTTTCTTGTGATACTTTGTGATTTGGGCAGGTACTACATTTCCACCTTCATGGGTGCCCAGCATTCAGAAGGGACTCAGTGAACACTAGCTGAGAAACAGAAAGCAAACCCACTTGGATTCTCTTACCTCATTCTGCTCCTTGTCTGCCTGGACTTCCTTCAGCTGCCCCAGGAGCTTCTCTTGTTCCCGAGTCAGGGCCTTCACTGTGTCTCTAACCCTGTCAACATATAGGGACATCAGTGCTGGGCTAAAATACTCAGACCTCAGACCCACGCTTGTCTACAGCACAATCATAAACTGCTTTTCTTTCCTTTTTTTTTTTTTTTTTTTTTTTATTGTTCAGACAGGGTTTCTCTATGTAGCCTTGGCCGTCCTGAAACTCACTATGTAGACCAAGTTGGCTTCGAACTTAGAGAGATCCAACTGACTCTGCCCTCAGGAGTACTGGGATTAAAGGTGTGTGCCACCATGCCTGGATTCTTCCTTCTTTACATATCACTGTAAGGATGTTGTAGCAATGGCTCTCTGTTTCCACTCAATTAAGAGATGAAAATCCAATCTTTCAAAGACAATAGACAATCACTATTGATTCTAAACTTGTTGTAGATCAAATGGGGCACTTGAGAGAGGCCATAGACAGTGTGTGCACGGATGTGCATGGCCCATAAAACCTTACTTAATGAGCACTGACATTTGAATTGATCACTTTCATTATTATAAAATATCATTCTTCTTTATCTCATCATCAGCTTCCAAATCATGTAAGAACACAGGTGGTATAGGCTAGATGAGGTACGTGAGGCACAGTCTATGTACTCTTGATCTAGATGTCTCTGAGAACATAGACATCTGTACTGACCTAGGGCAAGGCTAGTATATTAAGAAGCAACCTCTTGGATAGCTTTACTTACTGCCCTGAGACTTTGCAAAGATTTTTGTTGTTGCTTTAAAAAAAATCCAACGATGCTGAATGAAGTAACCTAATGATTTTTTTTTGTTTTTGTTTTTGATAAACAAAAGAATTGGGGTGTTGAACATAGTAAAGAATCTGAAAGACAGACGTGAGTGTTGGTCAGTATTTATGCTATTTGATAGACATAACTATAATTATGTTTTTTTTCCTTTCTTTCTCTCTCTATCTTCCTTTTCTTTCTTTCTTTAAAACAAAACAAAACAAAAGAATGGGGACTTCTTTATTACATGGTCCAGGCTGGTCTATAACTCATTATGTATCTCAGGCTGGTCTGTAACTCACTATAGAGCCCAGGCTGGTCTATAAGTCACTATGTAGTTCAGGAAGGTCTAACTTGCAATCTTCCTGTCTCTGCCTCTTCAATAGGTAGAGTTTGGCTCTGTACAAGAGACACAGAAGTGACAGCTGTTTGATGCTGCTGTTGCCCCTAAAGTGGCTTTCTCTTACATACCTTATGTCACTCTCAGTGTTAAGAATCTGTGATTTAATTGAGACCCATGTTCAAGGGGTCTGGGTTGGTTCAATGCTGGTTTCCCAGCTATCAATCTGGGGGTCCATGAGCCCCCTGTTCAAGTCAGTTGTCTCTGTGGGTTTCTGTAGCCTGGTCTTGACCCCTTTGCCTATCACTCCTTCCTCTTTGCAACTGGATTCCAGTAACTCATCTAGTGTTTAGCTGTGGGTGTCTGCTTCTGTTTCCAATGGGACCTCTGATGGGACCTTTGACAGTGGAACCAGGATGCATTCCTGGTGCACGAAAGGACTTTGGGAGCACATTCCCCATGGAGGGATACTCCCTTAACCTAGAGACAGGAGGGAGGGCCTAGACCCTACTCCAAATGACTTGACAGATTTTGATGATCCCTCCTAGAAGGCCTCACCCTCCCTGTAGAGTGGGTAGGGTATGGGATGGGAGGGGGGTTGGGGGCCATGGGAGGGAGAGGGAAGTGGAATAGATATGTAAAATAAGAGAAAACAATTAAAAAAAAAAGAGTCTTTGAGTTAGCTAGGCATGGTGGCATGATTTGGAGTCTCAACATTTGGGAGGCAAAGGCAGGAAGACCTCTGTGAGTTCAAGGACAGTCTGGTTTATATAGTGAGTTCCAAGACAGCCAGAGCTACACAGTGAGACTGTTTCAAAAAACAAAGAGAAAAACAAACAAACCAACAAAAAGATTCTGTGATTTATACCTCTTGTCATACTCTTAGATCACGAGCTTCAACATTCCTTTCTCTTTTTTATAGTGCTGGGACTGAAGCTGGGGCCTTGCACACATTCAAAAAGTGTTCTGACCACTGAGCTGTGACCCTAAACATTTCCAATAGCAAGGATGGAATCTAATTCTTTTCCTGTGCTTTAAATATGTGATTTATTTATTTAATGCACATACATTGTTTATATGACTACATTATTAGTCTTGCTATGTTTCCCAGACTATACTCAAGTGATGCTCTTGCCTCAGCAGCCCCCATGCATCAGCCTACAGTACGGTTTGAAATCAACCTTTTTTATCTTTCCTTGACTGTCCTCTCTGATCTCTTCTTGTAAATATTCCAACTCTAATTCTGCTTAGCCTCTGCCATACAATATGTACAACTGACCTTTCTGAAGAGGAGAAACATAGACTAGCATTAGGAGAGATGGATGGGGGCTGGCAGAAAGAAACCCCTAGTAAGTGGAACACCCAGTATGAGATTGTGGAGGGCCAGAGAAACCAGTGGGACAGACAGCAGGTTTGTCCATTTGAAACAGGAGGATGGAGTGGAGGCCTCGGTGAGGCACCCATACCTGTCCAGCTCCACTTCCTTCATCAGCACTTTGTCACTGATGGTCTGAATGTCATCCTCTAACTCCAGGATACGGGCTACATGTTCTCCCTGCTGCTGGCTCAGGATGTCCCTCTCTTCTGTGAGTTCCCCATGGGACCGAGAGAGCCCCTGGAAAACAGAGGGTGACAGCAAGACTCAGGCTTAACATTATATTCCCCCACCTCTATCCTGCCACCTTCCTTCCTTGAAAAGGCTGAATGGAGATACTGTTACCTGGCACTATGCCAGGATTCCTGGGTCCAAAGAACTGAGTCTCATTACAATTAGGGACACACCTCTTTTCATATAAAGTTTAGTCTCACTTGTTACCCTTACGCCTATTTCCTTGATGCAGGGGCCATCTTAAAAACTCCACCGACATCTTTCCTTTCCCTTCTTTGCTGGGTCTAGGATCCATCCCCCACCAGCCCCAACTCCCACCTTGTATTGCTCTGTGAGTTCCAAATGCTCCCGCTTGGCTGTGGACAGAGTGGTCTCCAGCTCCCGCACTCGGTTCCTCAGCTCTGCCACCTGACCCTCCAACTGCAGCTTCAGCTGCATCAGGTCATTCCGCTCCTGCTGGCTCTCGTCCAGCTGGTTCTGCATGCACATGAGGAGAAGGGGGTGTATCTGTGAGGCACCATTCCATATGCATCTCGGGGCAGAGAGAACAAGTCAGTGGGGTGCAGCTACAGGTCTGTCTTAACTGTCATCCCAGGCCTGGCGCCTTCCTCTGACAACGCGTAGTGACAAGGGGGTTCCTCTAAGTTCACCCTCTCTATGGAGTCAGGCAGATTTGGGTAAATCTCCAGTGTGGTTTTTTACCAGCCAAACCACTGGACTGGTCATCTGTGAGGCTTAAATGAGAACAATCAATGGAAAACAGAGCGCATAGTAGCTGCTTGCATTCTCTCACTTGGGTATCTTCCTGTTGTGTGATCCATGTATGTATCAGGGTGTGGTTCTAGAGAGCAGAGCTTTGTTCAAACTGCTGAGGAGATATTACCTTCCACCCTCTGAGCAACTGCCCTCCCTTCTGGAGAGTTACTGCCTCCCCAGCTGTCCTGTCCCTCACCTTCCCCTGGACTCTCTTCCTTATATCTTTATATCTGCCTCTTTGCTCTTAAGACTTCTCTATCTGGTCGAGTGGAAATATTTACATAGGACACATTTTTTTTTTAAGTTTAAATTCTCTAGTACCCACTTTAGTTAGATATGAAGGCTAGAGAAACAGCACAGCAGTCAAGAGTGCTTGCTGCTCTCAGAGAGGACAAGAGTTTAGTCCCTAGCAACAGCTGGCTCACACCACCAATAACTCCAGCTCCAGAGTACTCCAAGGCACTCCACTGTGGCCTCTGCATCCACATGCATGTATACACACCTGGGCTGGGAAAAGTAATTGAGCGATGGTGGCCCATGGCTGGGCCGCAAGATGGCTCATTAGATAAAGGTTACTCGTTGCCAAGTCTGGATACCTGAGTCAACCCTTAGAATCTACACAGTAGGAGGAGAGAACCAATTCCCACAAGTTGACCCCTGACCTTCTCATGTGTTATGGCATGTATGTACTCATATATATATATTTATTTATTTATTTATGTATATGCACAAATATACAGACATAAATAAATAAATATTAAAGTACTAAGGGTTACCTGTAATTGTACTTCAAATCATATTAGTTACACCAGGTGTGCCAATGAGCCTCATGTGCTCAGTACCTCTAGTACTGGATGGAATAGTTCAGAGCCCTGCCTTAACCATGCTAGAGGTGGATCTCAGCCTCCCTTCCCCCTTGTTCCCTGGCACAGTTTCCCTCCACCCTGTGGGGCTCCTTTAGGACTTAGAGGGCAGGCAGTGTCTTTCTGAGAAGGCTGGCTCAGTTCTAGGAACTCTTAGTTACACTGGCCTGTGATGGCTTGCTGTACTATCCTATGTGTCTGTGTCTATGTGAAACCTAAGATTCTAGAGAGCAGACCTTTGGTAACTCCCAGTGAAGTCTTCAGTTGAGGTGACAGAGGGGAAGTAAAGCGAGAAGGGGCCCTTTAATACTGTCCTTGGCATCCCTGGCTAATGAACAAGTCTGCTATTCTTTCCTTACCTGAAGCACAGTGGCCTTAGGGACCACCAATAGGATGTCAGAGCCTCCATCAGCCTCCTCCAGGGTCACCAGCTCGTCCATGGGCCTTGGCTCTCGGAACTGGAATGGGGGGCTCTGCCCACACACCCGGCCCTGGCGGTTCACATATCGGAATTGGTAGAGTTGGGCTCCTGGTTTGGGTAGGTAGCTGGCTGTGGGAAGAATGGTCCAGAGCCTCAGTATCACCTCTGGCTCTCAAGTGCTAGCAGGTCCTTTGATGTTACCAAGTTCCTCCTCCCTGCCTAGCCACCTTCTTTTCCCTCCTACTCATCACACTGACTCTAGCTGCTGCTGATTGAGCCCCCAGTGCTTCCCAGATCATTTTAAATGCCTGTGCTGTTCTACAAGCAGGGGGCCCTCTTTAAGGCACGTGCTCAAATGCTAAACAGCTTGTAAAGCAGAGAGTTGAGATCTGAATCCAGGTCATTCAGACTGCTATGACCACTCTTTTCTGACGATACCACACGTTTCCTTGTTCCACACTGGGGCTTTTTCTCTCTTTGGGTAAAAATCAGGGTTAACATTCTCTAAATACATCCTTGTATTGGATTCTTCAAGTGCTTGGTGCTACCCCAGTGATAACTTGCTAAAAAGTCTCACAAGGTCGATTTATTTATTTATTTATTTATTTATTTATTTATTTATTTATTTATTTATTTATTGAGACAGGGTCTGTCATGTTGCCTAGGATATTGCTGATAGCCTGGGTTCAAGTTATCCTCTAGCCCCAGCCTCCTCAGTAGCTGGGTGACACTGGAGTGCCATTAGGCCTGCAGTTAAGAGTTATTTGAATTCACATTTCCTTACCCTCTGTGGTTTTTTGTTTGTTTGTTTGGTTGGTTGGTTTGGTTTTTCAAGACAGGATTTCTCTGTAGCTTTGGAGCCTGTCCTAGAACTCACTCTGTAGACCAGGCTGGTCTTGAACTCACAGAGTTCTGCCTCTGCCTCCCAAGTGCTGGGATTAAAGGCAAGTGTCACCACTACCTGGCAATCCTCTGTACTTTTTATGCCTGTCAGCCCACCCCTCCCCGCAAACCACCACTTCTGTGGCTCCTCCATCCCAGTTTCCCACTTCTTTTTATACCTTGGAACTGGACACTGGCATGGGTGGGGGAACCATCAGTTGTACTTTCTGGCACTGAAGACCATACAAATGTGTGATAATCCCGAACACAGGCAGCTTCCACCTGAAAGAGAATGATATGGTGACAGAGTCACCATCCATTCGTGATAAAAAGGGTCAGCATGACTGACTGAGTGGTACCAAGGATGCTAAGACTTAGGTAAAGTTGGGGGACTAGCAGAAGAGAGAAAGGCTAAGGCGGAGAGATGAACTTTATACACATGGCCTCTGGCATCTGTGTCATCTTTCTCCCATCAACTTGAGAATTTAAGGACCTCGTCACTCCTCATATTCTAACCAAACTGTGTCCCATAAGCTTGCACCAGAAAAAGATCTAAGGATACCTTGAAAATGCCAATCCAGTCACTGGCACTGGGCATGGTGCCTGGAGGCAGAGTGTAGTGACATTCCACCTTGGTGTTGGGGATGTAGGTCCGGGCTACATTCAGGAAGTTGACTCCACTCCGGGATGGTACCCGGCTAAGTGATGACTCTTCCATCCTGCCCTCAAGATGCCTGTTCTCCTATGAAAAAAAGGGTTGGTAGACTTTTGTCTTTCCACTGTTTCCCTCCCAACCCATGTGCATGTGCCCACAGTCTCTCTCTACACAGGGCACACCTGGTTCCAGCCTCTAAGGTTATGGGACACTTTTAAGGTATAACTCCAAATCTCTGGGGCATAGGTCTGGTCTTCTGTGTCTATTTCCCACCCTGTCATGTTGTACTTTCTCTGTCTAGTTTCTATTCCTTTCCACTGCCCTACTGACCAAGTCTCTGTCCAAGGCATCTCTCCTTTTCATCTCTCAACATCCTTGGAAATTCCAAATTCTCTTGGTTTTCCCATCCAAGCCCCCATACCTTCTGGCTCCAGAATTCAAAATCCAGCTGAAGTGTGGGCTCCTCTTTATACATGCCTAAGCTTGCTGACCTTACTGCACTCAGGTAAGATGCCTCCAACAACAACTAATCTCTGATGACAATGCGTCTTCAGAGCTGAAACAGTTTCAGTGTGAAGCAGCCTAATCCTAGCTCCTTGGCTTTTAGTGTACCAGTCCTTGAGTTGTACATCCCGATCAACTCCAATTTCTGTTTCCAGGGAAGCAGAAGAAAGCAAGCTTGGACTCTCCTCTGAGAACTAGAGAAGAGGAGGATAGGAAAGACAGGTTCTGCCCCTTAAGTTCTATTCCAGGAAGTCAAAAATTCTGGAGGTGGCAGTTCAAGGGTGGAGTGAAATATTCAGCAGGAAGGTGGTGGTGTGGGGAGATGGAATGTGGGGGCCTGGAGCCAGGAAAGCCCCACCCTTAGGCAAGGAACAGGTTAGAAACTGGGTAAATGAGGGGCCCTGAGAAGGGGAAATGTACATTCAATATTGAGAAAAGGGAGAGAGTGCAACAAGAATATCCTCCCCCCATCTTGCCCAGAGCAGAACTAGAAACCCAGCAATTGATTGGATGTTAACTCAGCTCTACTATCCCCTCCCTATTTCCTGCTGGCTCCTCTTATCCTCAATTGTCTAAATCCTGCCTTATGATTGGGTTGGTGGCAAAAGATACACAAGTAGGATGGAGTTGGAAGGGAAGTGCCAAGTTAGCTAGGCAGAGTTAATATGGAAAATATGAAGTGGATGAGAACAGACAATAACAACAATTAGGAGTACAGGATAGGGGGTGGGACAGCTTGGTGGGTAAAGGTACTTGCCACCAAACCTGACAACTCGAGTTCAACCACGAAGAGTCACCTGGTAGGGGAAAACAGACTTCCCTAAGTTGTCCTCAGACTTCTGCATCTACACACACACACACACACACACACACACACACACAGAGAGAGAGAGAGAGAGAGAGAGAGAGAGAGAGATAAAAAAATAAAATAGTATTCAGAGATGAATAAGAACATATGATGTACACGTTTGAAAACATCATAATGAAATTCATAGTATGTCAACAAAAATAAACTACTCCTCAGTCCAGGGCTGTGAGGCAGCCCTCTTCTCTCCAGCCCGCAAATCTGCTTCCTGTGTCAGCTGCAGCTGATGTGTCCAATCAACCATCACTAGTTGTATGCACGCCCCCAAACACTACAAACCCACACCAGGCTGAGACCGCTGGGGAGAAACTTTAAAAGGTATTAGAAACTTAGTGTAAATGAAGAGGTGGCTAGCAATGAAAATGGGAAGAATTTCTACCTTGAAAAGAGGTGGAGTAAACCTATTTCAATGTCATTTTGGGGGGGGGATTTCCATCTCTGAAAAATCTCTCCTTATATCTAGCCTGTTTTCTTCAGATACAACTCTTCTGAGGGTAGGGTGAGTGTGATCTGTCAACAAAGCTCTATGCGTCAAGAACCTCCGAACCCCCAAAATCTGTAACAGCTGCAAACATTCTCCATGTCTGAAAGTCCTGGACATCTACAGTATAATTCAAATGGTGTGTGTGTGTGTGTGTGTGTGTGTGTGTGTGTGTGTGTGTGTGTGGGCGCGCGTATCCTCGACACTGTTCTCTTAAGTGTTTTGGCATTCCACAAGTTGCAAGTTTTCCTCTCAGCGTAGTAAAGGCCTTTGGATCTTTGGATTTGTGTGAGAGAGGGAAGGTCTGTGAGGGCAACCACTTGCCTGGTTAAGATTAAGGAAATATTTCAGTTCCTTCAAGCTTCCATAAGACGATCCAACTTTACAGAGCAGGCCTCGTAAGAAATCGAGGAGAATGCGGGGGCTACCCCTCAAGGCCCCCTTGAAACGAACAACACCCGAAACGTGGGGCTGGCTTCTTCAGTGCGTAAAGTATTAAAACCTAAAGTCTCCTGCCGTCCTTTTCTACAGTTCTCTCGGATTAGCCTTTCGCAGGCTGAGAATCGGGTTGACCACCCCCACGTAAGCCCACCCTCAGTTAGGCCAAGTTTCTTACCCCACAGACGGATCAGCTGTTCCCCTCACCTTTCACCAACAACAAAAACAGCACCCGACTGCAGGAGGGGAGGGGAAGAGTGGCGCGAGAGCTTCTGGGGCGTGTGGTTCTTCGGTGACCTAATACCACCCAGTTGTCTACCCCTGAACTACAAGTCCCAAGAGGCTGCGCGCGATGGGGCGGGGAAGAGGGCGGGGGCGGAGGGTGGGCTCATCGTGGCTTCCCGGGAGATGTAGTTCTCACTTCCGTGGCAGTCCAGGAGGGTGTGGCTACCAAAGGACTTCACCGCCCATGATTCCTCAGGAAGGGTGGGTTGATAATGGTGGTGCCTGCTGGTTCGTAGGGTGCTTAGTGGTTGAGGGCTCTCACGCGTTCTGCACAGCTATTTTCAGCGGGGCAGAACGCTCCCAGCACAACCTTCTTGTTCGCTTTGCAAGTTGTTTATTAGATAGGTCGTAGTGTTATATCCACTTACAGAAGAAAAAAAATGTTTAAGGAATCGTGTAGTATCAAGGCTATGAAACCGTAGAACTCTGCCAGTGCTCGTTCCAAGCTATGAGCTACTACACCAAGGTCTGTCACCATGGTCACCACGTTGGGGATGGGGAACTCACAGTACTGGTAGTGATTATTTTTAACTTACTCTGACCTTAGGGTTGACAGATCTTGTAAAAAGTCTCATAGTTTACTCTTTTGTTCCAGCTTGAGGATTTCTGTGCCAAGAGTCTGATAACACACACCTGCGCGTGTTCACCCTAGAGTGGCTTCTAGGACTAGGAAGAGGATGTGTTGCCTGAGGTGGTGGCCCGAAACAATGGAATGAGAAGCATGCGATTGAAAAGGGAGCTTGGCATGGTACAGGACTTGCCACAGCTCACAAACAAGCTACTTAGAGAGGCCTCTTTGCCCAAGCCTTTTAACTGGCTTAAGTTAATTAGAGTAATAATACGAGTTGTTGCTATGTTTTTTATTTGGAATAGGTGAAAGATTCACACTGTTCCTACACCCCAAGTCACTTAAAGACTTGGGCATTCTTTACTCCTGTGGGCTGCCTCCAACCCTTGGAGAGTTCAAAGTTCTTCTCCCTGTCTCTGTATTAAAGGATTAGGTGAGGTATGGTGGCACACACCTGTAGTCCCATCATTGAAGAGGGAGAGACAGGGAGTCTTGGAGATTTCAGTGCCTATGCAGGCTACATAGGAGACCCTGTCTCACAAATAAATAAATAAATAAATAAATAAATAAATAAATAAATAAATAAATAAACAGTTACATTATAAGCATGGCTGTCCTCTTCCCAGCTGCCTGTTTCAATTGTCTGCTGCAGTAGGTTCTGGCATCTGTGCCTTTCCCATATTTTTGGTAGGTCTTTGGGGTGTTTTTGGTTTTGTTTTTCTTCTTTTAAGATTGAAGAGGGTATTTGGTGCTGTCCTTGGGTGCCTTTCATCTTGAAAATCTTCAAGCATTAAGTCACTGGGCCGCACAAACATTAAGGTGACATGTCTGTGTCATTAGTCAGGATTTATGAGTTAGAGCATACGCTGCTGGATGGGGAGATGGCTCAAGGTCCTGGGTGAGCTAAGAATGAAGCCTGTCCAAAGACTGACTCAAGTCTCAAATGTTAATTTTGTCTTCCATCAGAATTAAAGCCTGTCCTGTAAAAATCTTAGTCTCAAGAAGAGCTAAAAATAATAACAATTTCCACATTTGGGGGTGCTTTACAGTGTGTTTGAACAGCCATGCAGTGTAGGCCCTATTACCACTCCATTTTACATATGATGAGAGTGAGGCACAGACAGCTGAGTAACTCAGTGGGTTAGAACCAGGGTTCCAGTTTCAGTAGACAGCACACCATATTAATGTGGTTTTAAATCTTGTTGTTGTAAGGAGCAGTGGTGTTAGTCAGGGGATAAATAGCCATGGAGTTTTCACGTGCTCAGTGAAGGCACATGGCAACAGGAAGCAGCATCACTTAACAAGCATCTGTCAGGACTATGCTGGATGTTCCATATACTTCATTGAAAGGATAAATATAGACACCGAAGAATAGATTTGATTTGGATGGTTTGTCAAGATGGGACCAGAAAGAGAAAACTTACTCTAGGATGAAGCCAAGATTCAGAAATGGGCCTGGGTAATGGTCACCAGAGCTTAGAGAGGTACTCAAAATAGCACATTAGTTTCAAAGTACACACCCAACACACACACACACACACACACACACACACACACACACACATACACACACCACCACCACCACCACCACCAAACAAAACAAAACAACAACAAATGCACCAGGCATTGGGTTTGATCCCCAGCACTGGGGCATAAATTGGAGCATGGTAGCACACATCTGGAATCAACTCAGAAGAGGCAGGATTATCAGGTGCTCAAGGTCATCCTTAGTTACATACCCAGTTTGGGAGCCAATTTTAGCTATAGAAGACCTTGTCTCAACAAAACAAAACAAAACAAACAGGGATGTCAAGATGACTCATCAGGTTAAAGCACTTGTCAAGCAAGCCTAACAATATGAGCACAATCCCTGAGAGCCATTTGAAAAAGGTGGATATGATGGCATACAGATAACTATGTATATCTCAGCCTTTCTACATCTCCATGGTTGATGGACACAGGAGAGTTGCCCTGACCCTCACAGGCTGACCAGCACAGAGAAACACTGAAAGTTATCTTCTGACCTCCACATACAACAGTGGCAACCATGTCACCTGAATACACACACACACACACACACACACACACACACACACCAAACAAATCAAATTTATTTATGACATGGAAAATACTCCAGAGGTTAAGAGTACTGGCTACTCTCCCAGAGGACCCAGGTTCTATTTTCAGAACCTACATGACCCCTAACAACTACAATTTCAGGGTATTGAAGCCCTCTTCTGACCTCTGTAAACTCCAGCACACATTAGCTACATATATATGTAAACTTAGGCAAATCACCTATACACATAAAATAAGAATAAATAATTTTTTAAAATTAAAAACAAGGGGGCTACCATGCTCGGTTGATTTCTTTTTTAATTTAATGTGGGTCACAGTGCACATGTGGAGGTCAGAGGACAACTTTCAAGAGTCAGTTTTATCCCAGGAGTGAAATTCAGGTCATCAGAGCTGGCAACAAGTACCTTTACCCACTAAGTTAGGCTAAGCCAACTCACTAAAATAATTTTTTATTTTTTGAAACAGGGTCTTTCTATGTCCTTGAACTCGAACTGCAATCAGGATAGTCTTGACCTCACAGAGATTCTCCTGCCTTCTCAGTGGTAGGATTAAAACTGTGTGTTATCATGTCCAGCACGGAACTTTTTTTTTTAAGGGGAAGAGTGTAGTGTTTCGAAAGAGAATGGTCCCCAAATGGGAGTGGCACTCTTAGGAGGTGTGACCTTGTTGGAATAGGTGTGGTCTTGTGAGCATGTCACTGTGGAGGAGGGCTTTGAGGAACTCATATATGTTCAAGCCATACCCAGTGAGATAGTTCATTTCCTGTTGCTTGCACAAGATGTAGAACTCTCAGCTACCTCTCCAACACCATGTTTGCCTGATCTTCGACATGTCCCACCATGATGATAATGGAATGAACCTCTGACCAGAGAGAGAGAGAGAGGAAGACTGTGAGAACAGATGGAGTTTGTGAAGAACAAAGAATACTAAGACGGAAGACTTGGGAGCTTTTGTTTTCTTGCGATGCAGTCTAATTAACTTCTGACAAAGGAGAGGGGAAAGAAAGGTGATATTGGTGAGCTAGCTAGAGGCTGTGGAGGGGGCAGCTGTAAAGCAAATCATATGGCTCCCCCTCAACCCCTCCTGTTCTGGGATGAAATGAGGGTACTGTACATACTAGGCAAAGTACTCTACAACTGACTCCTTTCCTGAAGTTTTATGTCTCTTTTGTAAAATTCCTAACTTTGGTGTTTGCCTCATCTAGCTTAGTGCCTGTACGAACTTGTATGTTGAATGGAAGTTGGCTCTGGCCTCTTAGCAGTGAGGAGCCATCATTATCCTATGCCTGCTTATGGGGGAGGTGCCCTTTCATCCCAATCCCATGCCAGTCTGAAAAAGACAGACTGTGACTAACCTGGGCTGGGTGTGGTGGTGCACTCCTGAAATTCTAGCATTTCAGAGAGTGGGACAGGAGGATTGCTGCGAGTTCAAGGCCAGTCTGGCCTACAGAGTAAGACCCATTTTCTGGAAGCCTGAGACAGGAGGATTAGTATCAGAGTTGTTAGGGTCAGAGCCTGGGCTGGGCCACCTGTACTCAATAAGCCAATTAAGGGGCAAGGGAGACAAGCAACAGTGAACAGAGAAAGGAGATTTATTCAATGTGGTCACGTTGGGATGAGAAACAAATAATCTAATGACCCCAATCCCCATCTTAGGGTCCTGATATGAAGCTTAAATACAGGACAAAAGCTATCCATAACTAAGTCCCAGTCAAGTGGTGCCCCTGCCCATCATCATCATCATCATCATCATCATCATCATCATCATCATCATCATTATCATCATCATCATCTGGCTCCAGTCTGTTCTGAAAGGAGAACTGACAGTGGGTCAGAACTGAGCTTATCTCTTTCTGAGAGATAAGCTCCCCCTGTGGTTGGTACCAGGCTCACTTTCCCAAGAGGAAAGTTTCCCTGGGGAAATTCCACTTCCTTGGGGCTTTGGGACCATTGTCTGAATTGTCTAGTAGTCAAAGAGAGGAGCCACAGGTCTTTAAAGCTCCTGGACAGTTACTGGATGTTCGAAGCTAGCCTGGGCTGCATAGTTTAAAGGCCGCCTAAGTCTACAGAATGGTGTTCTATCTCAGAAAGAATGGAAGAAAGAGAAGAAAAAGTAAAACACAGGGAAACAGCCTCTCAGATATTGCAGACACTGATAATGTGTCCCAGTTGCAGACTTTTTCTCTCTCTTTTTTTTGGTGGGGTGGGGTGGGAGGATTTGGTTTTTGAGACAGGGTTTCTCTGTGTAATAGCCCTACCTGTCCCGGGACTAGCTATGTAAATCAGGCTTGCCTCAAACTCACAGAGATCCACCTGCTTCTGTCTCCCAAGTGCTGGGATTAAAGGCATGCACCACCATTGCCCAGCTCCAGCTGGAGACTCTTAAGGAAAATAAAAGTATTACCATAATGTTTTGAGACAGGGTCTTTACTATATTACCCAAGCTTGATCTCAAACTTCTGGACTCAAGCTATCCTCCTGCCTCAGCCTTCCAAGTCACTGGGGACAAAGACACAAAGCTTAGTTCAAAGTTTGTCTTTCAGACATTTATTTATTTTTGTATGGGTTTATTTATGTACAGGGCCTCTCCTATAGTTCAGGCTAGCCTTGAACTCAGCATTTAGTTGAGGATGACCTTGAACTGCTGCCTTTTTTGCCTCCATTTCCTGACTGCTGAAATTACAAGTCTGTCCTCCTTGGCCATCTTTGGACTGTTGTCCAATGAAGGCCCTCTTTCTTTGGTCCTAGTATTAGTTATTTTTTCCTGTCTTTGTGAATAAATACACCTACAAAAATAACTTGAGGATAAAAGGGTTACTTTTGGTTTATAATTCTATGGATGTTCATCATGGGGTGGGGTAGGTAATAGGTAGGGAGGCTTCAGATACATTGTATCTCAAGACAGGGTTTCTCTGTGTAGCTTTGGAGCCTATCCTGGCACTTTCTCTGTAGACCAGGCTGGCCTCCAACTCACAGAGATCTGCCTGCCTGGCTCTGCCTCCCCAGTGTTGGGATTAAAGACATGTGCCACCACAGCCCAGCCAGATACATTGTATCTTAAGTCAGGAAGCAGATGAAAGCTTGTGTGTGTGTGTGTGTGTGTGTGTGTGTGTGTGTGTGTGTCCCTCCCTGCCCTCCTTTCTCTACAGTACTGGGGATTGAGCCCAAGGACTCACACCTGATAAGGATACTGGGCTACTTCTTAGCTACACTCTAGTCAAGCTTTCTCCTTTTCTTTCACTCCAGGGCCCTGAGTCTATAGAATGGTACTAACCAGTTACAATGAATCTTTCCACTTCAATTAACCTAATGTAGATTGTCCTTCACAGGTATGCCCAGAGGCTAACCTAATCTAGAAACCTGAGAAGGTGATAGACAGTATTGGTCATCAGGGTGTTTATCCTTTTCTTGGCTGGGGAGGGTGTGAAATTGATGCTCTGGTCTGCAGCTCTTCCTTCCTCCATAGACCAGAGTTACCACTAACATCAGTTCTCTCATCTGTCTTCGTCTAACCTGAAGCTGAGTTCTCATAACGAAAGGAGTTTACTTAGCTTACAGTTTTGGAGGCAGAAGATTGGATAGCCCCTTTGGTTCTTCCTTTTAAAGGCCTAATGGTAGATCAAATATGGCAGTGAGTGGGAGCCAGAGCAAGAGGGGAAGGAGGGAGAGAAAGGGAGGGAGGAAAAGGGAGAGAAGTCACATCATAAAATGGGAAGCCCTGGAATAATCCAGTCATTGGGCTGTCTGAGTTCGTGAGAACTACCTTAATCCTTTCCAATGTCAGGAACCCCAGAACCTAAGGACCTCCTAGGGTCCCCACCTTCTAGAATTTGCATTCAGTCTTCTCCTGGGGTCCTTGCTTCCTACAGTGAGCACTTTGGGGGACAACCTATACCCAAATAATAGAGATTGCTAGTTGTGGTGATGATGCTCTCAGGAGGTAGGAAGATCATGGGTTCAAGGCCAGCCTCAGCTATTGAGCAAGAGACCCTGCCACAAACAAACAAAAAATAGTAGTTATCTCAGCCAGTTTTAAGCAAGATGCAGGAGTAAGATGCAGCTTTGCTGATTAAATCATCCATTCATCCATATTATTACTTGTATTTATTGAATTCATTTGTGTGTGTGTGTGTGTGTGTGTGTGTGTGTGTGTGTGTGTGTGTGGTGCACATTCACATGTGCATGGGTATACACGCATGTGGAGACTAGATACCGACACCTGGTGTGTTCCCATTTATATACTGAGGCAAGGACTCTCAGTTTAACCTGGAACTCACTTGGTCTAGCTAGCCAGCTCACCCCTGGGATTCCCTGTCTGTTTCTCAAGTGCTGGGATTACAGGCAGGCTGCAAGCTCCACCTGGTATTTACATGAGTGTCTGGGAGCTGCTTTACCTGAGATGACATGTCTCACCAGATCCCTTGCACATATTTTAAATGAGCATTATGGACTAACTGTGGAAAAATTTCCAGTGACATTTGGAACTTGCTTGATTTTCCATAACCAATAGAGTGAAGTAGGTTATATTATTACAATGATATATATTTTTTGTACAATGTATACTTTTTTTGGTGTGATGGGGATTTAGGCAGCAGACAATAGCTGTCTCTGCATTGTACAGAATAATTGCCCACTGAGTGGTTTCAGCCTCTGCCTGGATAGAGGAATTATATTGATTCTGTACTCTGACTGCACCCCACAATTCCTTGGTTGGACAGGGCACACTCTAAAGAAAGGAATTGGCTGTCTTTCTTCTTGATGTCAGATCAGGGCCATTCCGTTTGTGTCTAGGGCAAAGCTGGGGATGGAGGGTCTGCCTAGCCCAGGCTGTGTGCCCAGGGGCCCAGGTTGGCATGGTCTGCTCTCAGCAGGTGCTCACCCACATCTTTCTGGGTTAGTTAATTTTGCATGGCTCTGAACAACAGGCTTGAGAAAATAACATAAAAGGGGAAAGGTCTGCTTTGACTCATGCTTGCTTGGCCCTGTGGGATTTGGGCAGAACATTACAATGATGGAAGTGTGTGATGGGGGATTGGGAGGACCCTGGGGATGACATATAACCTTCAAAAGCATGTTGCCAGTGACTTCCTTCATCAAGGCCCCACTTCCCAATTTTCCTACCACTTTCCCCAAGTAGCACCACCCATTATGGACCAAGAGCTCAACATAGGAGCCTATGGGGCGACAGAGCATGTTCAAATGGTAACAGTCTGGATCGATCTTTCTGTCTCTCTCTACACAGATTGTGTGGCATTTTGGAGGGTGGAGTGCCTGGGAACCTAGCCCACCACTTCCCACCCCAATCTGGCCTTGGGCACAGGCCACATGGTGTTGGCCATCAGCTTGGCCTGCTGCCCATCTATTATGGCCTCAGCTGCTGGGCTGGCACACTGACCAAAGGAGACAGCCCTGCCCTCCCTCAGTCCTGTTTCTGGAGCAGAAGTGGCAGTTTGATGAGGCAATGCTGTGAATATAGCCCAATCCAAATCTGTAAACTTACTCAACACATTCTTACAATTGTTTTGTGATTTTTTTTTTAAAGAACTTGGTTTTGAGGTTCTGATTAACACTGTAGGTGACAGTGTCATGTTGCAATGCCACTGCTACATTGCTGGACCACAATTCTTGGAGAAGCAGCTGCTAAGCTGCAAAGTGAGGCAGGGACTAGGGAGAGGGTGGTGACTCCCAGTGGGCCTTGGTTCTCTTCCTTCAGAGCCTGTACCTAAGCACACCTTGCATTGGTGGGCATGCTGCCAGCAGAGGCATGGGAGGGATCTCCACACTGTGGGACAGACTGGATGGGCATTGCCTGGGGTATGGCCATGGTGTGGCCCTGGACAGTCCCCTATATCTGCTACATGGGGAAGCCACCCATCCTTGTGGCTCTCCCTTTTCATGGCAGCATCCCACCCATCCCCTGCAGGTGCTGTGTGGGGGATGGGCTATACCTTGTCCTTACATCCATGTACACTGTATGTTCAAATGTGTGAATTCCCTGAAGAGATGCTGGGTGTGTGTGTGTGGGGGGGGGAGGAAGCCTGAAAAAGATGGGGAATTTATGAGGCGCTTTTGTCGGGAGACAGTCGTAATGAAGAAAATTCAATTTTCTGCAGCTCGGAGAGTCAATATGTTAAATCTCGGAGAAGCTTCGGAGTGACAGCAGAATGGCAAAGTCAATGGGACGTGTGTGTGGGAGGGAAGCCGTCTGCCCGTGTCTGCAGTCAGCTGCCTCCTCTCCATACCCTTGAACTGAAGTTGGGGGACAGGATGGCACCAGATACCTGAGTTCTTGGAAGTGCCCTGCTTCTTCTGTCCAGCCCATCAACTTTCTTCTCATGCCTGCTTTTCCTAAAGAGAAAAGCTGCCTTTTCCCAAGTTGAGCTTTACCCTAGCAACAGCTTACACGGAAGTCCTTCTTGTAGTCTGGGCAGTACTCTCTCTTGATGCAGTTACTAATTTTATAGTGGCTGTTTCTCACCTAAAGCCACTAATAGGATAAATTTCCTTCTAACTTTTCATTCTCATCTCCACCAGCATCTCCTGTTTCCAAGCAAGGTTCCATTTTCTGCAGTCTTCACCACTTTCCAGCTTCCTGTTCCAGAAGACAGCACAGAAAAAGCAGTGGTGTGTGTGTTTGCACGTGTGTGTGCGTGAGTGTGCATGCATGCTTGTGTGCATACATTGGGTGGGGTCCTTAGTGAGCCCACTGTCACCAGGAGCCTCGATTAGTCGAGCTACTGGCTGTGTAATTGGCATGTGCCCGCATCCCTGGGGTCTAGTGTGTTAACAGCGGTCCCTGTGGTGAGTAATGAGATCTGGGCCCATGGCTGGTTGCACATTCTAATTAATTAGTGTTCCACTGCTGTAGAGGAATGAGGAGAAGCCGAGGAGGCCACCTGGGAGCATCTCAGAGTCAGGGTCTATCTCTTCACAGCACAGAGCTCCCAGAGGCCTGAGGGAATGGGAACATCCGCCTCCGAGTGAGGGGTTAGGTGGGAGTGGGCTGGGTGCAAAGAGGCTGGCTGTATGCTGGTGGTCCATGTCTGGCACAAGTGCCTGCCCTCAGTTAAGGCAGATTCCAGACTCAAGCCTTTGTGACCCAGGAAGACATGGAGGAGCTTTCTGGCTTCGATTTTTATTTTCTTTCTTTCTTTTTTCTTTTTGGTTTTTCGAGACAGAGTTTCTCTGTGTAGCTTTGGGGCCTGTCTAGGAACTCACTCTGTAGACCAGGCTGGCCTCGAACTCACAGAGATCTACCTGCCTCTGCCTCCCGAGTGCTGGGATTAAAAGCATGCGCCACCAATGCCCGGCCCTGGTCTCATTCTTAACTACTCACAGCTGCCTCCACTTTCCAAGATGTTTCTCCACCAGCCATTCACATCTGCCTCACACCCAGGCTCAAGGGATTTTGTACTCTCACCTTCCAGGCCCCTGCCTTCCGCTTCTACACATGTGCACATGCAGACTCCTCCGCTCTCGTGGTGATTTTCCAGTTAGGCAGCTTCTTCTGCAAGACTTCTGTGGATTGAATCCAGAGCCTTGTCCCTGGTAGGCAAGCAGGTTACCATGCAGCCCAGTCAGATTCTTCTGCTTGATGCTGCCAAGTGCATCACCATGCCTGGTTATTCTTTGAAACCTAGCATCTGGGGGAATACAACAGAAAACTTCAAGTAGGGAGCAGGGAGAAGGGTGGGAGAGAGCCTACGACCCCACCCCTACAGTATGACCGTGATTACTACAGTAGCAAGAAAGATTAGGTGAGGCGTAAGGAAGAACTTCCAGCCAGCAGAAGGCCTCTACTTATTTGCTGAGGCATTAGTCTATGCCCGATGCCTGGAGGGAATAGGTTGGGCAATCACCCCTCCCCACCTCACTCACGGAGATTTTCCTTTAACGCTGAAGTTGAGCAAGGTGTGTGGGGCGGGGAGAGTGGGGAGGGAAACTAGAGAAAACCCGCAGAATTGGAGATGAGGCTGCGGCAGGCTCCCTGCCTTCCATGTGGCGGCACGAACACCGTTCCCGCGCCCGGTAATTGCTAAATTACCCGCCATCTGCTCAGCTCTGAGACATAAATTATCTGCGAGAAGAAAAGCCACAGAGGCGGTGTACTTTCCTCCTGCCCGCCCAAACCCGAGAGAGGAGCTGAGGGTGGGCTCAGGCAGCCCAGACCTCTGTCCTGGCCAAAGGGGCAGCTGTCCAAAGGCACTAGGAGGGTCCTTCGGGAAGGGGTGGGACAAGGATGGTCTCGGCTTGATGTGTACCGGCTTCTCAATGGGCGGTAAACGTGGACAGGCTTCTCAGTGGGAGGGGCGCTCCCCCAACTCCTCCCCAGTAGGAGGCGGGACCTGTGTGGTGGGCGGGGCTTCTCACAGGTGGGCCCAAAGCTCATGGAGGTTTTGGCATGCAACTCCAGGCCATGGTCCCTGGTGACACTCCAGCTGTCACTGGTAGCTGTCCTAGGAGCAGGGCAGGAGAGAGGAGCACAGGCCGAGGGTGTGAGCAGGATCTTGCCCTGGGACCTCCCATTCTGAAGGTGGAACAGGACTGGGGGATGTAGAAGTTACAGGCAATGGATAAAAGGCTTCAGGTTACAGAGGTGCAGAGTTGGAAGAAATGGAAGGTGGGCCTCTGAGAGATGGGGCAGGTGTAGGTGGAGTGAGGAGCAGGCACAGGAGATGGGGAGCCAAGATGGGCACTCAAGAATGGCAGAGTAAGCCCCATGGACATGGAGGCCCTGAGCAGAGTCGAAGGCAAAGAGACCACACATTAGCCAGCTCAGACCTGAAGGCATGTAGGGAGCCAAGGCTGTTCCAGGGAGACAAGGGTGCCTTGGATGGTCCAAGGAAGGTGGCACCTCCAGAGCCATCTGCCACTCTCAGGCTGGGGTCTGGCTCTCAGGCTGAGGCCTGGCTCTCAGGATGGGGCCTGGTTCTCTGGAGCTGAGGAGTAGGGGACCCACCCTCTCCTGGAGTTTCAGGCACCTGCAGGGTGTACCCATGGGGTGGGGGTTGGCGGGAGACTCCCTGCTTCATGCAGGAGAGAGTGGGGTTCGTGCGGAGCAATTGTTTAGTATTCATGGGGCGACGCAATCTCTCCCACATCTGCTTAGCGCAGCAAGTCCTGTCATATAACTGTCTCCCGCACTGTCTGTCCATAAAGAATGTCTCGGAATTGGTGTAATTCAGAGAAATTAATGACGACTTTCTGCGGGACGGCTCCCTGGGGGATGATTAACACTTCATCGTCCATCTGATGCGCGGGGCCCAGCGCTCCATCGCGAACATTTGGGCCGTGGCCAGCCGCATTAAAGGTTATTACGGAAAACGCGACCTGCAAACGGGCAAGAGGCATGATGGACCAGGGGTTGGAAGAGGGAGGACGGGGGCTGGGGGCGGGGAAGCCATTGCGAGCTGGCCAAGTCCGAGATCAAGTTTCCTGAGGTGTGCCCATCTGAGGGGTCTGTTGCCAAGTGAGAATGAGTTTCTGTTTTAGACTATAAAGGAGTGGGAGGGTGTTGGAGAGCTGCTAGGCTCCACCTCACCTCAGAGCTAAAGAAGGGAGTTGAGTCATTCTTCGTGAGGGGATACACTGTTAATGGAGACTTTCCTTGGTTTTTAGGTGAGTTTTTATTAACAGTGGTTGTAGCCAAGACTCAGAGAGGTTGTGTTACGTGTTCAAGGCAGCACAGTTTCTGAAGACACCAAGGCAGAATACAAACTCAAACGAGTCTTAACTCTTGAGCTCTTATTCATTCCACTACACCATGGGGCAGCCTCACTGTCTGCATCAACTTCTGGTGGTAGTGGTAGTCAAGAGCTCAAAAGTGTTGGGTGCATGAGTACATGATCAGCTGTGCGGTCTCTGGTGGCAGGAAGCATGGTTCTGTGTAGCTTCCCTGTGCAGGTGGACAGTCTCAGCCCTTAAACTGGTCCTCAGTCTGAAGGGAGGGGCACAGGCATGCAAACAGTGCTGGTGAGCATTAGAGTGCAAGTTTGTGTGCACACATGTCAGGCAAGGTATAAGTTATGAGCAGGTATATGTTGCTCATGTGTGAGCATCGATTTCTCAGTAGTCTGCCCCTCTCAACTTTTGGCTTACCTCACTCTATCTTAGAGGGGCAGCGTTCCCACGGTTTTTGTTTGTGACCTTGAGACTCTGGGGCACCATGCCCAGTGCAAACTTCTTTCACTGGCTTTATCAAGTGGTTCAAAGCCATTTTCCCCCCTTGGAACCTCTGATAAAGTCTGTGTCTACATTCTCATTGAACTGCATATGGGCGGAGATTTCCAGGCCACTTGTGCTGAGGAGTTCTTCCTTGAGTCTAATCTCAAGTCCTCTTGTTATACTGGGATGTTCAACAGACCCAAGCAAGTTGTTTGAAGTGGTAACTTTGCAGTCACTCTCTTCCATCTCCAGATGATGATAGTTTCTCCTGGTTGGGGGAGTGAGTCCAGAGTATAGGGGCTAACAGTGTTAATTACCTGAGAAAAGTTCCAGTAATGCTGTCTGTGGTTAAAAATTACATTTATTATTTATTATTTTTCTCTACCAATGGCCCAGCCCATTGGCCCTCTTCCAATGTATACTCAATAAAGTAAAATAAAATACTCAATAAAATAAGTAAATAAATAAGAGGTTTCCAATTTTAATTTCATTTGAGCTAGATTCTTTTAAGACTCCTCCATTCCACCACTCCCCCAAAGGCTTCTGGTGTGTGTGTGTGTGTGTGTGTGTGTGTGTGTATGTGTGTGTGTCTGTGTGTGTAGGTCAGCTTTCTGGGAGTTGGTTCTCTCCTTCAACCGCGTCGGTTCTGGGATTGAACCCAGGTTGTCAGAATTGGCCACAATTTTCCATACTGACTTGGGCATCTAGTTTTTCCTCTTTATATAACTAAACCCAAACTTTCTTGAGGGATGAAAGCCTGGTGGGTTGAAGACGGCTTGGGGAGAAGAGGACTGGATCAACAATGGTCCATCCTCACAATAGACACGGGCTGGCGTCTTCACAATGTCCTTCGATGAAAACCCAGGTTCCTGCTTCCTGGCCTAGGACTCCTGGAGACATTTCCCTGCCAGTCCTGAGGACCTGGTACCCACCACACCTTTTGCTTTGATTCCCATCTTCGTCTCCAAACACCTGTGTGATGTTTTGGCTTCACATCTTGGCAGTCAGATGTCTCTCTCCTCTCTTCTACTCCTAGACTCACCCATAAACCACCTTCTTTCCTCTTCTCCCTCCAAACAGGCCCTCTGCCCTTGGCACTACAATGCCCCATAATCTCCTCATCTGGATGCCCTCCCAGATGCATCCTCCTCCATCGAGATCCCAAACTTCCCCATTGTAAGCAGCTATCAAAGTGCCCAGGCTGCTTCTTGTCAACAATCCTCTTTCCTAGTTATGTACCTGTACACCCCAGCCATAACTGTTGTGGTTCTGTCTCTCCTGAGATCCCTGGCACTTAAACAGTACAGCAGGAGAACCCACAACCTCCCCCCTCTCCTGGATTCCGGGAATGGTGGTTAGAGCCGCTCCCACTGGCCTGGTCTGTCTGGTGCCAGGAGGTGGTGGTGAGGCCCTTTCTCAGTCTGGGTTTGCTTGTGGGTTATGACTCAACCCTAGGCCCTGGGGTCTCCTGCTCTGGCTACTTTGGGCAGGCCATGGTCAAAGGTCTTTGCTGGCCACCTAGCCCATATGAACAAGAAGGGGGCGAGAGCCTTGCTGAAGCCTTCATCCCGCTTTTATTCTCCCTCCCTTCTCCCCCTGAATCTCACCATCCTATGGAGTCCTTGTAGAACTAAGCCCCTTTGCTGAGACCCTCCCCCATCCCAGCCCGGGACTGGTCCTGCCTAGGATGCCAAGAGGTGGAGTGTAGCTAGCAGGAGCCCAGGGTCCAGGCTGCTGAGGGTTCCAGGTCTCGAGACCAATCGATGGATTGGCCGCCACCTTGTGGCTGATAGTGAGCACGGCAGGGTTGGGGTACCTCTGCTAAGAGGAATAGCCTTGAAAGGAAGGGTTTCTCAGCAAATTCCTAAATTCCTACTTGAGAGGGGAGTGAGAACTGCGGGGAAAGCCAAGAAGCAAGGGCACTTCTAGAGGAATCCTTCCTCCCTAAATAACGGCCTGAGACAGAAGCAGGATTGGAGGTGTGATCTCAAAGTACATTAGCGTTCTGACTGATGTGTTACTCCCTTCTGTAGAGTGGGTGTGGTGGGGAGGTGCTTGTCCATTGCAGAGTCCCTCCACTCTACTCTAGGCCCCGAGGCTCCTACTGCGAGTCTTGATTTTTCTCAGTCCCCATTCCTCCTGGGCTTAGTCCCCTTCCCAGGAGAACTGAGATTCCCGGAGTACTCCCAGTCCCAGCCACTGACTGTTTCCTCTGGGATTCATGGAAATCTTGGCTCAGTAATCTGGCTCTGCAGACAAATGTCCTCTCTCCAAGGTGTGAGTCCTCCCTATGAGGTATGGGGGAGTTGTCTTCCCTCTAAGGTGGGAAAATCCTCCCTTGGAGGTGGGGGTCTTCCCCTGCTTCACTTGCTACTGCTGACCTTACGGAGCTAAATTAAAAAGCAATGTTCTGTGTGTGGCTCCAGCCCTATGGAGCTTGACTCTGGGAAGACGACAATTACCAGCCCTTGCATCTCCCTCTCATCTGGACGCCTTATAATTTTTTCCCCGGCTGCCTGGTATGCAACATTTATGTTTTTAATAACACCAGAATGGTTTTGACCTTGGGAATTCATAGCAGCACGGGCACCAGGAGCTGCCCCAACGTGACTGTGATCAGTGAGTCTCAGTCCCTCCCTGGATGGAGGCTCTGGAGCCTCCTGGATTTTGGGAAGATGCATGAGGGCTGGTGGGAGGGTGTGGAATCTGAGAAGCTAGAGCAAACCCAGAAGCACACGGGGATGGGTAGAATGTGTTTTTTGAAAAGGGTTGGGTGAGCTCCCCCCCCCAGGAAAGTCCCAAATGTGTATGGGGTGCCATAGGCATGTGAGCAGAAGCCATTAGCCCACAAATGCCTCCGCTCTCCTCCTCCTCACACTCATTTTTTCTTTAGCTCTTTAATTCCATGAACACTGAAAGCTTGAAGGACTAGCCAGAAGTTGGAAGCTATACACTGAGTAGAACTTCCCAGCAGAGGGTATAGACATCAGGAAGGAGCCGTTCCCTCCTGTCTGATGCCCTTCCCGGGGACAGCAAGAAGAATCTGAGAGAGGAATAGAGAGGAAGGGACTGCTCAGCATGGGTTCAGGGAAGGGACTGGGAGACAGCGGAGGCCTCTGAGGAGAAAGACCAAGTTTAGCACCTGAATCTTCAAAAAACCCTAGAGACAATGGAAAGCTCAATCAGTGCAAGAGAGGATCCCTGTGCGGATCAGCAGGTAGGAAGTCAGGGCGAGGTAAGTAGTACCCAGCTAGTACTCAGCCTGCATGTCTGTGCTCTGGGCTAATAGTCCTGTATGCATGAGTTACATATGTTAATGGAAAGATGGTGGCTTTGGTTCTGACTTTTTAAAGTCGCCAGGAACCATAGAAGATTTCTGGAACACTGTCAGGCACCACGTGGGAAGCGACCCCCTCACCCCTTCGTGCTCTAGAATCAAGAAAACCGGGGTTCTAGTTCCTGCTCCTGTCATCTGCTTGGACTCTAGGGCGAGCCATCTCTTTGAACCGGGGTGTCATTTGCTGCACCTTGAGGGAAGAGCCACAGGGTCTTTCTGTGTCAGTGCCTCTGTCAGTGCTAGGGAGGCAGGGTAATGGCAGGAAGATGCTGAGATGGGTGATGGCATTTCAAGGTCTAGAGAGTCTGAGAAGGAGTGTTGGTGGAGGGGGATGCAAAAAGGTCTTCTGAGATTCAAAAATTCATAGATTCTTATTCAGTTCCTAAAGTCTGGGAGCACACAGCGGGCGTGACCCGGTCTGGTCTCATGGTGCCAGGCGCCTTGTCCAAGGCCTACTGGGAGCCCTGTTCTCGGCCGCCCTCCCGTGGCCGCTTGGCTCTTCACAGGTCGCTGCTGAAGAGTCTGCTCAATTCCGCAGAGCTGCCTCCCTCGCCCCCTGGTGGAAATTTCATACATTACAAGAAACGATTTTGGCTTTCTAGCTACTTAGGTGTTTTCCAGTCTGTTCGCCTAGATTCTGGAAGTATCCAAGGCGTCTCTGCGGCTAGAAAATAAATATGACCTTCCATACTTTTGCCCCAACCTGTAAATTCTTGACTTGCACTTTGGAGAAAGGGATTGAGGGATTGAGAATGAGCAGAGAGGAACTTTTTTTTTTTCCTTCCTTCGGGTTCACAAACACTCCTAGCTTCCTAAGGTTGCTGGGGGTTTTCAAAGAAAGATGTCAGGATCTGGTGACATTTCTGGAGAACATGGATCTGAAGCATGGAGCCTGTTCACTTTAGTTCAGTCTGTCATCGTCCACAGAGAGATGGATTGGCAGGCGCTGGGAGGCAAGAGACAGGGATGATGGAGGGAGATGGCGTCTTTGACAGATGCTGACAGGGCTCGTTATTTGCTAGCTCTGGATCCCTCCCACCCACCAAGCTGCCCTTGGTCTCCCCCTTCAGACTCAGCTCATTACTGACTGGGGAGAACCCTCTGGACAGGGAGCTCTGGAGGAGCAGTGGCTCGTGATGAGTAGTGCTTGCCTGACAATGGCTTGGAGCTGAGTTTCATAACGACTAGGATGACTGAAGGGGGAAGCTGTCCCCAGACCGATCCTGAGATGTTGGGGGTGGATGGAGCTTGGGGAGGCATGTTTAAAGGAACTGAATTCACTGAACCAGGCACTAGTTTGAGTGCCTAGTTCATATAGGGTCAGTTCTTTTGTCCCTTGAAGGAGAGGGTGGCAAGGAGGTGCAGGCCCCACCCACATTTACTAGTCCTTTCTTGTCCATTGTTTGAGACAGGAACTCATGGACCCCAGGCTAGCCTCAAAACTGATATGCCCCTGAGTTTCTGATGCTTTTGTCTGCATTTCCTGAACGCTGGGGTGACAGGTGCAACCCTACTCCTGCTCCCTTGCTTCACCTCCTTGCCAGACTTGTTGCTCCATGTGAGTCGGTGTGAGGGGTTCAGGGGGCCGCCTGGTGGTCCTAAGGTGGGGTGCAGAGTCTTGATCCCCAGGCACTTTTCTATTCTTCACCCCACCCCCATGAGTAAGCACCTTTAGTGGGCCTCCCATCTCCTCAGGTGGGTACTGGGGAGACAGGGTTGGGGTGTGGGAGATGGAAGGACCGATAGGGCGGCTCCCATGGAGGAAATGTGGGTGATGGGGTTTAGTCACACTACCATAAGAGGTCCATGGAGCGTGCAGGGAGAGGACGGACATTTGGAACGGTAGAGAAGGTTCTGGGAGGAACAGAGTGCTGCAGTCAGAGCCCGTGCTGCATCCTAATCAGCGCTGCGGAGGCTGCGCAGTGGCCGTCAATCATCCACACAAAGGGCCGCCCGCCCGCCCCCTTCCTTCTCTCAGGCCTGCGCACCAACCTCCCCACTCCATCCCCAGAACGTTTGGGCAGGCTGGGAAGGGGGAGCAGACCCACTAACAGGAGGAACCCACGATACTCCCAGTAAATTCAAGCAGAGACCCAATAGGGTGGGATCAATACAAAGCTGGGTGGGTCCTAGCACCCTGGAGACTAAAGAGGAAGAGACAAAGTGGAAAGGGAGAGATGGAGGAGAGACAGCAGTAACAGCATAAACTCAAAGACCCTAGGGAAACCTAGTTCCTGGGGAAAACCGAGAGCCACGGACTTAGAGCCCAAGATACAGGGACCCAGAAGGTTGAGCAGTGTACCCAAAGGCAAAGGCCAGTGGAGAGGGGAAGGGGGAAGATGGGAGCGGAGGGAGGACATGAAAAAGGGTGGTGATGAGGCTGCAGAGGGTGATGCAGCGTCCTGGCCAAGCGTTCCGCCCACCCGCTGGCTTCCCAGGATCTGGGACTCAGTTGGGGGGGGGGGGGGAGAAGGTCCTAAGCCTGGGGTGAGAAGCTAAAGCTCTGCAATTCAGAACTCCACTCAAAGTGCTAGATACCTGGTGTTGAAACAGACTCCATTCCCCCTCAGCCCTAGCTAGTAGAGGCTCAGAACAATAACGAAGGGGCAGGGAGCAGAGAGGAGAAAACGATGCCAGGGGAAAATACTGAGAAAGGAAACAGCTGATCCCCAACAGAAATCAGAGGGAGAGGAGCAGTTGGTATTGAACAAGTAATTGACAGAAAACAGAGAAAGACTAAATATACATGAAAATGAGAGGAACCACCAGCCACTTGTGTGGATAAGGGAGGCTTCTAAAGGCTGGACTTGTGAAGGGGGCAGATTTGGGGGCTGGCACAGGCACATCTATCTCCTCACAGAGGGTGGGCTGGTATGAAATAGCAGTGTGTTGGAGAGGCAATGTTTTTGTTGTTGTTGTGGTTTTGTTTTGTTTTTTAAAAATTTTTAGGGTGACCTTGCCTTTCTTTTTCTGTACAGGGAACACATCTAGTCCGGCACATGCCATCTCATTCTAAGTAGCACTTTCTGCTGCTACTGCGGTCGCTGGGTCATTCCTGGCAATTCCTCTTTGGGGATCGCCTTTAAAGCCTGCAGCGTAGCTCTGAGCAGTCTCTCACCAGAGGCAAATTCGTATCCTTTAGGGGTGGATCTAAATTCTGAAAACATCCAAGTGTTGTTAGAAATCAAGGCTGGAGAATAGGTGAAGGCCCAGCTGGGGAATAATATTTCCAGTTAAGTACAAGGTGAATGCGGGAAGACACCGTGGGGGGTACTCCCTCCTCCCAAGTAGCTCTGAAAAGCCATTTTGAAGAACCTTGCAGGGTGTGACAGGAGACCTTGCAGCTACAGTTTGAGACTCCAGTCTTCTGGTTGTTAAAAATGGACAGAGCTCCCTCTGTACCCCAGTATGTCACTGGAGGGTCAAGACCTGCCCTGCCTTGATCCTCCCCTACCAGGAGTGGCTCACAAGCCCCTCTCTTGGTGTAGGGCATACTTGAATGCAAGTAACCTGGTGACCGCAGAGTGCAAATACTAGATCAAACGTATAAGGAGAGCCAGTGAGTTCATCTGGGAAAGCTGCCTGGCAGAGGAGTTAGGAGTGGGGTGTGGAAGAGACCCAATAGTGCATGGAACTGAGGATGAGACATTGGAGGCTCTGAGGAGGGTGAACAAATCATGAGTGCAGCAAACGGCTCTTCTGGCTGGGTGCAAGGACTAGGCAAGGGGCAGGTTTATAAGGCAGGCTGAGTGATCACAATTCGCCAAGAGGAACTGGGACCTACTGGAGGACACACTGACACGTGTTAACAGATGGCACTTGTGCACAATGATTTTCTGGATAGGTATATCGTCGTGTGTGTGTGTGTGTGTGTGTGTGTGTAGGGGCATGAATATCCAAATATCTTTGTGCCATGTGGCTTCATGCCCCAGGCTCTTGTCTTTCCATCTGTGTTCGACTGGCATTCAGCTATGTGTGAGCGTTGTTTGTTCATTTGTGTATTTTCACGTGGTCGTGTGTGAGCAGTATTTCCACCGCTTTCTGGGTGTTTCATTTGGCTACATGCGGCAGAGTTCAGCGTGAGATGTTGAGTGTACGAGCTGTGTGTTCGTGAGTGTGCGTGCTGGTGTCTGCAGGAGCAGCAGGGCTGGCTTGGAGCCCTCTCTCTCTCTCTCCACTGGCTCCATCTGCCCTCTTCGAGGTCATGGCAAGGAGGCAAACAGCAAAACTGGCAAACAGCTACAGCTAGGGAGACCAGAAGTATTGCAAGCCCGGCTTCGACTATCCCTGCTGGGGAGTAATAGCCGGAGGGAGGCCGACAAAACAATTGCGAGCACTCAGATGCTGCAATGGACATGCTTCCCTAGGCAGGTGCGCTCAAGTGCGCAGCATTAAGGTTTCACAGCATACCGGGCCCACTCTGGCTCCAGGCCTCCTTTCCCCAGGCCACGGCTGGGTCTCCATTGCCTCCAAACGACGGTCTGGTGTGGGGCGCTGCGGCTGGGGGCGCTCGCACAGACTTCGGAGCCAATCGCGGGACATCTGCAGGCTCTTGGGGCTGAGGAAGAGGGTGCGCGCGGGGGTGCCCTCGCCTTCGCTCCCTCCCCAGCTTCACTGCCTCCCACCCACCCTCTTCCGGCCCGCGGCAGTTTCCGAAATCGCCCGGCGGCGGCGAATTCATTAGCGGGGGGCGGATGTAAACGCAGCGCGGTGGAACGTTTTAATTAGGCCTGAACAATAAACAAGCTAAACGAGGCGCGCAGGGCTCCCTGGCGGGCCCTCAGCCTCCTCCGCGCCGCGCGGACTCATTACGGCTGCAGCCAATTTCATGCCAGCGCTGGTTGCGCGCGCGGCCCGGGCCGGGGAGGGCGCGCGGGGGCGGCCGAGACGCTGTACCCCGGGGCAGCGCGCTGGGCGGTTGCCGGCTCTGCAGGGCCGCCGCTCCCTCCACCCTGCCTGGCTCGGTGTCCTTGAGTTGAAGGTCTCCGCCCGCACCCGCCTGCTCTTTTAGGGTCTGCCCTCCGCGCACCACCCGCGCCCAGTGTCTCGGCTGTGGATTCTGCTCGGTGCCCTCCTCCTGCCACGAACCCTCACTCCCCTCTTTGCCACAGTCTCCTCATCCCCGCTACAGGATCTCTCCTTCCCGCCGGTCTTTTTTTCATACTTTGGCGAGGACTCTCGGGCTCACTTGCCCTCAGTGTTGGTGGACCCACTGGCCTGGTGCCTCGGTCTCATTCCCAGTGTTCGCCATGTCTCCGTCCGCTGATGCAGCAGCCTGCCAGCCTCCTGCCCGCCCGCCCGCCGTCTCCTGCCGTGGTTCTTTCCGAGGCCCTTAGACCTGAAGGTTTAGGTGCTTTGTCCCCAGCCCTTAACTATTAGGGCTTTGTGCTAGCCTCGGCAGCACTTATTTTATTAGGGCCTTTCTGGACTCAGAGCCAGCAGAGTGGTATAGCTTTTTCTTCATTTCCCCCACTTTTTGGTGAAGCTGTAGGCATGTTTTGCAGGCCAGGACTGTCCTGGTTGGCCATGGATGGCCGGAGGTCTTGTCTTGTTCCTCATCATGTAGCCTCTTAACCTGGCCTTGCTCACCTGTAAAGAGTGGAACGTAATTCTAGTGCTTTGTAGGACAGTTGTGAGGAATAGCGCAGGGACAATGAAGGTAGCAACCTTGGCACATAGTATGCATTCAACCAATTAGTCCTCCTTAGTCTCCACCTCTGCTCTTCCTCAGTCTGCTCCGGTTTCCTGTGCCTGAAATTCTGCGGAAAGGAGTGACAAACTCCGACTTTATAGACCCCAAGTGAATTTCTTGTGAGCCACTGAACACCTGCACAAAGCTCCGATTGGACCGAATCACAGAACAAAGGACACAATGCAGATCAGGACACAGGGCTGAGCAAATCAAAACCCACAGACCAGCGGGGAGTGGTGGTGCGTACCTTTACTCCCAGCACTCTGGAGGCAGAGGCAGGCAGCTCTCTAACGGCTCTAGAACAGCCTGGTCAAAACAAAAACAAAAAGAAATCCCAAATACCACTGGGCATGACCCAACTCTAGCCTACCTAGCCTGAATTGTCCTGAAAAAGTGGGGCTGTGCCCTCTTGGAGACTGCAGTGGCTTGCCAAGACTTTTACAACCGGGTAGGGACCTATTCCCTAGAACCTCAGATCCTCACACCTTCCATGTAGCCCTCACGGGAGATGATTTCTCTCCAGCTGCCTGTCTCCCTGCCATTTAAACACTGGCAGGGCAAATGTAGGCCCTAAATTCTCTTCTTCAGTGTGGCCCCTTTCTTTCCTAAGGGGTAGAATCTAAGCCTACTGCTACTTCTCTCTGTGCACCACCTATTGTGGACTCTGAGAGGAGATGCAGAGAGGCAAGGTGAGGCTGGTACCCAAGACCAGCTGAGAGGCAACATTCTGGTGCTTCTGAAGCAAAGGTTTATGAATTTGTTGGGAGCAATCAGATGAAGTATTGTAACTTGGTGTTGGGGAGACAGAATGACCAGGTGGAGAAGTTGGCAGAAGCCATACAGAAAGTATAGAAGGCTTCCTCTTGCAGGGGATCATGGTGTTCAAGCAGAGGGCAGGGAGCAGCAAACGTGAACTCTCAGTAAAAGTTATCATGTTGGGTAAGCAAAGGCCAGTGAAAAACTCAAGAGGCAGAGGTGAGGAAGACAGGCACAGAAGTGGGTTGGGAGAGGCATGGCTTGAGAGGTCATGCTTGCTACACCAAGGTAGAATGTTTTGGCTGCCATGTCCTGGGAGGCTATTGGGATAGGGTGGCAGTGGTGGTGGGGCTATGCGACAGCAGACAGCAACATATGACGTCCTAATGTTGAAGCGCCACAGTGAGCCTGGGCTGGATGGACAGGATGCTGGGAAGCCAGGCTGACTTCCCTGGCTGGCTCTGATTGTGTCCTCAGTGCAAGGATGAATGAGTGAGGCTGGATTTCATGGATTAGTGAAGCATGGCTGGGTGGAGACAGCTGTTCAGGCTGTCAAGTGTGAGGAAGAGTCTTCTGGAGCCAGCAGGCAGAAAAAGGTAGAGGGAGACAGAGATGGGAATGGAGAAGGGTTATAGGAAGATTCAAGGTTTTGTGGACTGAATTATACAATTGATTTTAGTTTAGTCTTTCTGAGGCAGGATCTCCTGTAGCCCACACTGGCATCAAACTCAATATGTAGTTGAGGATAACCTTGAACCTTTGATCCTCCCAACTCCATCTCCTGAGTATGGAGATTATAGGTTTTCACCACCATGACTGGTGTATCTAACCAAGAACCTCCAGTATGCTTGGTGAGCACTCTACCAACCAAGCTACATCACCAGCCTAAATTACACATTTAAAGCTAAACATTCTTCATTTAATTATCCGCTTTCAGAGGGTACAATATTACTTTCCAAATTTCACAGAGGCCTAGATAAGTTAACCAGCTTGAAGAGAGATCTGGACTGCACCTCCTGAAAAGCACATCGACTCAGGTTACTTCCTGCAGGGGTGGGTGTGGATTGGTGGGGCAGGGTGGGGGTGGGAGACAGTCTCTCCCTACATAGCTGGATTCCAAGCCTGGCTGCTCCCCAGAGCAGAATGTTTAGGAGTTGGAACCAGAACGGGCAACTTTGTTCCTGGCTATTTACCAGCTCTGTGTCCTGAGGCAAATTATTCAGCCTGCCTCTGTGCTAGTTTCATTATTGGTTAAAACAAAGGGAGGGGGCATCATTAGACTTCACCTCTGTGGCTTTCTCTTGAGGATAAAATGAAGAATATACAAAGAAAATGTGTGCAGCTGGACAGGCATGGAAATGGACGTTTAAACTGTGTGAGCTTCCCTGAGATCTCTCTAGCTGGTTTTCTTCCAGTGTGCAGCAGACATGATGTCAACTCTCTCCTTCCAAGCCGTGTACACCCTGACCAGCTCCTAAGCCGGCTACTTGCTGCCCTCTGATCCTGTTTCATACTTTTCATCTCTAGTTCCACACTCTTTGTCCTATGTCCTCTTGGCAGATCTATTATATTTGGTTAACTTGCAGGCTTTACCATCCGCCCCACCCCTATGGTTCAGTTCTTTGCTTTTCTCACACCCTAGAGAGCCAGATCCTATCTTCTGCCTTTGGACTTTTTCCATTCCTCCAGGTAAGTCCAAAGAATGGACACCCAGAAGGGCACAGATGTTAGGATGGAATAAGAGATGAAGGGCGTGGGGAAGACACCAAGTTGATTGTCCACCTAGGGTGTGACTTAACTCTTTTTTTTTTCTTTTCTTTCTTTTTTCCTTTTGTTTTTTTTTTTTTTTTTGTTTGTTTGTTTTGACAGACTCTCACTCAGTAACTTGGGTCTACCTGGAATTCACCATATAGTGGAGGTTAACCTTGAACTTGAGGCAATCCTCCTGCCTCAGCCTCCAGAGTGCTCAGATTGTTAAGCTTTCTATACCTGGCACTGCAGTATTCCCTCTTGGAGTTAAGATTAAAGGGAATTGTTTTTCTAATAGTTTGACAGACTGCATTTTTACTTTATCACATGGTGGTCAGTTGAGAGGAAGCTCTCTCTCTCTCTCTCTCTCTCTCTCTCTCTCTCTCTCTCTTTCTCTGTGTGTGTGTGTGGGGTGTATGTGTGTGTGTGTGGGGTGTATGTGTGTGTGTGTGGGGGATGTTGGTGGCAATAGAATATTTAATACCCTAGCTCTGAGGAAGTAAATCCTCTGTGAAGTGGACTCTAAATTTCTCTTGCTGAAATTAAGCCCATCTCTTTAGTGGAGGTATTAACTAAAGTCCTGGATCTGGCTCAATGTCTTTTGTGAAAGATGTTTATGTGTGGAGGGGTGGGGGGAGGGGAAGGGAGAACTTGGAGAAGAAACGTAATGAGACAGCTCCTGGCTTTGATTAGAAGTAAGCCCTGAGGTGAACTTTACTAACCTCTGTGGGATGGGATGGGATGGACTGGTGGGTTCTGCTCTCTGGTTCTTTTTCAGGGTTTCTCTGAATGCTTCCTTCCACACTTCTTTCCCTTCCCAGCCTTTGGCTGCACCTTACTGTACCCGGCTGCAGGTAACACTACACTCATCGTAGAAAGGATGCTCATATCTATCAGTCCAGCCTGATATCTCATCCACTGTCTTTATCCTTCCCCAAATCCTCTGGTTCTTTCTCTTCCAAACCCAGTATGTTTCCCAGAAACATTTTTTGGGGGGGCATGTATCATGTGCTTGGTTGTTTGAGAAAGGCGGTCCTTTTTGTAGGAAGACCCTCCTTCTAAGTATCTTACTAATTACAAACAGAAAGCCAGTCTGTGAAGGTGGTGTTTCCCCCCTGTTCCTTGGTTGGTTGGAGGGAGCCAGAAGCTGGGGGGATTTAAAGTGCAATTTCCTGTACCTTTTTCATTTCCTGCTGGGGGTTGTGGAGAGCAATAAGCAAGGTGGGTGGCAAGGGCCAGAAGGTCTGGGCAAGTGGGGGATGGTTAAAGAGTCTTCCCTTCACACACTAATGCCATCCCCCCTTCTCCAGGGCTCCAGCTGAGTCCTTGGAGAATGGGACACTTGATACAGAGAACCTGGCACCCTTTCCAATGCCTCTCTTCCCTTCTTGAGGTAAGGAAACCCTGTAGAAGGATTGGGAGATGATCCTGGAGAAAGTATTAAGAGAATAGAAGATGGGTAGGAAGGTACCTTAGAATTCAGTTGCATCTCAGATCTAAGGTTTCAGAGGAGGAAACTGAGGCCCGAGTTAGGCCCAAGGTCAACCTACCCAAGGTCATAAAAATAAAAGTATTGTGGTTGGCATTTACCCCTCCTCTCAGTATTTGTGATTTAGTCCTTTTCTTCAGGCTTGAGTGTGTGTGTGTGTGTGTGTGTGTGTGTGTGTGTGTGTGTGTGTGTGTGTTAGGAGGGGGATAAGGAGTAGGAGCAGTGCAGAGAAGTCTTGATTGCTAGTGACCCATCCAGGTCCTGATATATCCATTCTTTGACAGGTTTTGTGGACAATCAGGCAAGACTTACCTAGCAACTTTTGTACGTTGGGTTGGGATGAAAGGAATATGTAGGCTCTGTGGCCCTTGGACCATTAGTTCTGTGTTAGCCACTTTACAGTCAGAGTTAGATGAGGTGGGGGAGGGGTCACGGCGGAGGACAAAGGAGCCAATTATTGAGTGAGTGGATTAATTGATTAATTGTCCAGAAGCTTCCAATGCTCCCCCAACAATGACATCCCCTCCTCCGACCCCAGTCAGGCATGGCCTCGGTTGGCCTGGATTATTAATTAGGGCTTGGAGTCATTTAACGATGATTTCATTATCGACGTGCTGTCTGTCTCAGCTCAGCCCGGTTGCCAGGGCGACTCTGATCGATTGCCTTCCGGTCTCCTTGGCGTCACCACCTTCTTCATCTCCCAAGCCTGGCTGTTGGCTGGTAACCCCCTAGCGGTCATTTCTTGTATTGCAGTTTTCCTAGTTGCTGGTTTGACAAGGAATAAACCTGGAGCTATTATTTCATAGGGAAGAGACCTGATCTTTCAAGCTGTCAGCAGGCTGGGCGATGTGCGGGTCCTCAGGCAGATATGCTGCATTACGTATTTTGTCAGAGACTCTGGGGGTCGGGTTCTTCTTTCCTCTCTGTTCCTTGATCCTGCCCTCTGGTGACTTTCCATGGCGCCTCTTTTGGAAGTAGGGATTAGGAAGAGGTGGGGCCCCAAATCTGCTGGGAAAATATTCTTTCTGTTGCTGGGAGACTTCTTGGACACTGGCCATCGCCCATTCAGCCTCGATCCCTTAACCACAGCCAGGAGGGAAAGAGGGAGATAATTCGTCTTATACTGTCCCCTTCATGTTATTGGAGTCTTTCCTGGCTCCTGAGAAGGGCTAGGTGATCTCATCTTTGCAAGGCTCCCCTATTTCCTCAGTCTGGAGACAACCCAGAGCAAAGACAGGCTTCACAGGGCTGTGTTAAGTCTTAGGTTTGCTCTTGGCTGTTTGTTTATTTTATTTGTTTTTTTGAGACAGGGTCTCTCTATGTAGCTCTGGCTGTCTTGGAACTAGATATGTAGACTGGGCTGGCCTTGAACTCACAGAGGTCTGGTGCCCCCTTCTTCCCCCCAGTGCTGAGGTTGAAGGCATTTCACCTGACTCTCTTTGCTGTTTACTTAATAAGCCTATAGATTCATGTCTGTACGCTGGTCATTTGAAGGCATTGATCATCACATCTCAGAAGGTGCATACATGGCTTATTCCCAGGGGACATCTCGCATGCTGTTCCTGTAGCTCTCACAGGCAGACATCTCTGCAGCCCTTGCCTCCCCATGCTTCTCTCTGTGACCTCTAACCAAAGTTTGTCTCCAATACTCCCAGATCTTGTCCCTCTTGCTTGTTTGCCTCAGTCTCTCTTTCCTTTCTGTCACAACCCCCCCCCCCTTGTGCTAGCCTCTGTCAGCTTTGAGAAATTTAGAGCTGGGTTTCAGGCTTTGCTTAATTGCAGCATCTGGGGAGAGGGAGGCAGAGTGGGAGGTCATATCCAGGCAGAGTCTCAGATCCCCCAGGTTGGTGCTGGTAGTGAGCCTGGGGGCAGCTGTGGCAGCAGCTACACCCTATCAGCTTTCTGGGCACATCCACCACCAAGCAGCACCTGAGAGGGAACAGACTCCGCAGTGAGCCGAGTGAGATTGAAGAGGATCATAAAGAAAATATATATCCCCCGCCCTGGCCTCGCTCCCTCCTCCTGCTGCACACTTGCCTCCTTCTCTCTCTTTGTCTCCTCCCTCCCCCTCTTCACTGCAGCCCTGCTTTCTTTGTTCCTTCTTTGCTTCCCTCACCTTCATCTCTGTCAGGCAGGTCTGTCTGTCTGTCTTTGACTTCACATATTTTGGGCTCTGAGTTTTCTAGGATGATGCCTGTCAACAGCTGCGTTCCCTGCAAATCTCAGAGGGTCTCTCTTTCCATCATATCTTCCCGAGTTTCCTTACATGCCTTTCAGTCCTCAAATATGCGTCCCCTCCTATTTGTCTCCTTTCATGTCCCCCATCACTGTCCCATCTCTTCCCCTCCCCTCCGTCTCTCCATCTGCTTTTCTAGCCTGTGTCTCTTTCAGCTTCTTCCCTTGACTACAGCCCACACTCCTGCCAGCCTCTCATCTCCCCACCCACCCCTGCAGGTTCAGATACTTCATGTGAAATCACCTGGATGGGCTCCTGCTGTCAGGTCCCCCTAGTTCTGTACCCCCTTTCTCCCAGAGAGATTTATGGCCCTAACTCTGCCTCCTCTGCATTCCCCCTGCCCTGGGCCAGTTCTTTTCATTACCTGGTGATTATCTGGGGGCCCTGGCATTTCCCCAGCCTCCCACCCTTACCCAGCAGGCAGCACAGCGCGGGGAGAAAGGGGAAAGGATTGCTCTTGGGCCCAGACTGCAAGGACACAGAGACCCTCCCCCATGTGCCGCCCTTCTTCCCTCCAGCAGTGCACATCTGGGAAAATCCCAGCTTGAGGCAGGGGAAGACAACCTAGGGTTGTTGGAACAGACATAAATCAAATACCCAGATGCCCCTCCCCTACCACCCTATCCTTACAGCCATCTTCCAATGCCTGCCTATTTCCTTTGCCTCTGAAGATTTGGGCTCTGCAGTCTGAACTGGGGCTGCTCACCTGGACTCCTCCAGGCTGAGGAGTCCTCAGGTAATGTCCTTGGTCCACAGCTTAGGGCAGGATCAGTGTGTTTTCTCAGCTTCCTCGCTTGAGTTGCTGAGCTGTGGGGAAATGCCCTTTGCTGTTAGTCCAGTATTCTGTCTTAGAATTAAGATAGGCTCGGACTCCAGGCCCCACTGCCGTCCTCCTCTCTTCCCTCTTCTCCCTCCTCCACTGCAGTTTTCCATGAACCTAGTCTGGGCTTTAAAGTTCTCTACAGTACCATCACGTAAAGGCAGGTGCTTGAGACCCATGGCTTCCTGATGACTGGTCCCCTGGGCCCCAGATCTCTAAGTCAGCTCCATTTATTTCACCCCTCGGGTTTGAAAGTAGTTTCTGGAAGGAGGCAATCCCTTTCTATAGTCCCACTATATTTCAGATTTTGGAAACCATGTTTTGAAAGTCTTCAAAGTAGAGAGCAGGAAGCTAGCTGTCCAGGCAGGGACTTCCTTATTTTCTGCTCCACTCATGGGTGCTCAGTGAGTACTCTGCTAATGGATGGTGGGAATGCCCAGTGACCGTCTGGGAAGTCCTTGGTGAGGAAACCTAAGCCAGTTTCCCTGAGTTTTTGTAACTGGGGTGATGGGAATGGTGGGTGATCAAGGAAGCTAGTAGGAGGTTTTGGGGAGCAGTTAGGAGATGAGGTGCTTCTCTCTTTGTTTGGAGAACTCTAGAATGGAGGTCTTTGCTTGGATTTGGGACTGGCTGGCAAATCGTCACAGGCAAAGCTCCACCCTCTCCATTTTCTCCTCCAGCCAATTAGATTTTCCTGGGACCTCCCCCCCCAGGAATACCTTTTAGTTTCTAAACTCTGTGCTGGCAGGTCTGCAATGACACCAGGTAGACCCACCTCTCTTCATCTTTACACACAGCTTGGGTCCAAGTCCTGTTCCCTCTGCCTATCCAAGCTTTCCTCCTAGATTCTAGCCTGTGCCATCTTCCTTCCCCAAGTGTACCCTTCAAAAGACATACCTCTGTCCACAAACTCAGCTTAGCATTTTCCCCATCACCCGTGATAGCTCATGGCTCTGGGCTCACTGCTGTAACTTCCTTAGGGAGGAGGAGGAGCTGGGCCTGCCGGCTGCTGATGGAAGGAGAGGGCTCCGTGGCTCCATGGCAGAACTCTGGGTTGGAGATACAGACCAGATGTCTGTGGACCTGGGGAGGGGTTTCCATTTGCTCAGGACAGTAGTTTAGGGGCTACACTCCTTTCTACGAAGAATCAGGAGACTGTAGCATAGTTGGTCCCAGGAAGATGGGGAGGGGAGGGGTCATCTCTCCTTAGTCCTCTTCTAGCATCCTTTCCAGCAATTTCATGTCCTTATTCTTGGTCTTTCCTCTTTAGCTGGTGCAGATTTTGTATTTTCATCTTTCATGAGGGCCCAGCATGTGGCATGATTAGTAATGTTCTCTGAATGATCTCTCTCACCACTTTGTCTTTGGCCACCCTTTCTGCCTTCGGAGTCGCAAACTCTGGGTCTTGTATTGAACTGAGGTGGACTAAGAAGAGGACAAGACTGTTGTTCACAGTGGCAGGAGGTGACCTTGAGATTTGTCTTTAGATCTGAGAGCTGCTGAAGGAGGTCCTCTTGCTCTTCTTGCTTGGTGAGGAGCCTAGGCCCATCTAGTAAGGGTTTTGGAAGAAAGATTACCAAGTTTCCACCAGCGTGTGACTGCCTGGTAGTTTCTAGAGAGATGGCTCAGGGGCTGGGAGCACAATTTGCTCTTGCAGAGGACCTGGGTTTGATTTCCAGCATAACATGGTGGCTCACAGCCATGTGTAGCTCCAGTTCCAGGGGATCATATGCCCTCTTCTGGTTTTCATGAGCACCAGGCAGGCATATGGGGCACATATATACATATAGGCAAAACATTAATCCACATGAAATAACCCAATGAAATAAAAATAATAAACCCAAGAAAAGAAATAAACCTAATAAAACAAAATGTACTCTGAAGGCTTGCCTTAGTCAGGGTCTGCGTATGTCTCAAGGAAGCCAGTGCCAAGTAAACCCCGAATTTTGAACAAAATTTCCATTCTCTCAGCACCATTAGTTTTACATTGTGATAGGTGTATCTTTTGACTAATGAAGGCTTGGAGAAGCGCTTGTATCTGCTAGAGGAAGTTTGCTGTTACTACAGGATATACTTGAGACTCTTTAATTTCTTTTGTTTTTTTAGAGATAGGGTTTCTCTGTGTAACAGTCCTGGCTATTTAACTAGCTCTTGTAGACCAGGCTGGCCTCGAACTCACAGAGATCCACCTGCCTCTGCCTCCCGAGTGCTGGAACTAAAGGTGTGTACCACCACCTCCTGGTGAGACTTTTCAGTTTCTAAAGCCCTTGAAGTGTCTTATATTTTTCTTCACCTCACACACATGTACCCTTTGGATAATGTCTCAATACCACAAGATTAGAAAAAAACAAAACAAAAAAACTGCCACCCCGGCATAATACCTGCTCCAGGTTGGCTCTTTCTCACCCTCTAGAAACTCTTGGAAGTTTTCTTCATTTTTCTCAGAAGATGTCTTTTGACCCCTAACATTAGCAAAATCATAGGGGAAATCCTAATTTCCTTTAATAAAAGTGATCTTTGAAGATTTTAAAAAATGATTTGCTTATTTATTTTTTAAATGTATCTGTGTATGTGGTGGCCAGAAGAGGGTGTTGGGTCTCTAGGCTGAAGTTACAGATGGTTGTGAGACACCTACTGTGGGTGTTGGGTACTGAGTAGATCAGCAGGCACTGATCAGAAGCCTCTTGACTCCATTCTTTCTGTTTGCCCCCCAAAGTTGACTTTTTTATTATCTCAGAACTCACAGGGTTGATTAGAGGTTAGGCAGAACTAAAGAACAAAGACACAGAATAAGAATGAAGATACCCCCAGGAAGCAAGGTACCAGAGGCCCTTTGTCGTAGCGTGTGAGGCATGAACTCTGAGAAGGTCACTGGGACTTGACTGAAGTCATAGTGATTATATTTGGATATAAGAATTCAGAAATTTGAGGTATGATGCAACTTTCATTTGAATCATGTGATCTGGGGTTTTCCATACCATGAAACAGCTTTTCTATGAAGATGGTTGGGTGTGGAGAAGCTGTATAGGACTTTGAGAGGAACCAAGCCAAGTCTAGTGAGAGGAGGGTAAAGAGAGAGAGCAGCAGCCTGCTACGCACATTGGAACACCCAATGGCACGCTGTGGGAGAAAGAAGATAGCCAGAAAGAAAAAGTTGGCATTTTCTCAACCACCTATATTCAGTGTGTTGTCATGGCTTTTGGGAGGAGGTTCATGGGGGAGGAGGCAGTAGGTTCTGCCTGTATAACTGTATAACTAACTGCTAGCTTAGAAACAGACACTCGATATAATGACAGACAGAACTATTGGATGAATTTCTATATTCTATGCTTAGAAGGAAATAAGGGAATTGGTGGGAACAAACAGGATTTATTTAGCAAGGCTTCGTGGGAAAAGAATGAGTGTGGCTCAGAGATCCTTGACTGCAGATGCTCTCCCGTGTTAGAGCTGTAGGTAGGTAGGTGAGGCAGATGGATGCCTCCCACTGTTTTCCATGGAACTATTTCATGAGGGATTCCAAGTTGATAAAAAGCTGAGCTGAGAAAAGAAGAGTAGAGAACCATGGAAGGAAAAGAGAAGAAATCCATTTGCTCTGTTGACATCCCTTTCTAACCCCTTTGTCCAACACATCCTTCCTGGCTCTGGCTCTGGCTCTGGCTCTGGCTCTGGCTCTGGCTCTGGCTCTGGCTCTGGCTCTGGCTCTGGCTCTGGCTCTGGCTCTGGCTCTGGCTCTGGCTCTGGCTCTGGCTCTGGCTCTGGCTCTGGCTCTGGCTCTGGCTCTGGCTCTGGCTCTGGCTCTGGCTCTGGCTCTGGCTCTGGCTCTGGCTCTGGCTCTGGCTCTGGCTCTGGCTCTGGCTCTGGCTCTGGCTCTGGCTCTGGCTCTGGCTCTGGCTCTGGCTCTGGCTCTGGCTCTGGCTCTGGCTCTGGCTCTGGCTCTGGCTCTGGCTCTGGCTCTGGCTCTGGCTCTGGCTCTGGCTCTGGCTCTGGCTCTGGCTCTGGCTCTGGCTCTGGCTCTGGCTCTGGCTCTGGCTCTGGCTCTGGCTCTGGCTCTGGCTCTGGCTCTGGCTCTGGCTCTGGCTCTGGCTCTGGCTCTGGCTCTGGCTCTGGCTCTGGCTCTGGCTCTGGCTCTGGCTCTGGCTCTGGCTCTGGCTCTGGCTCTGGCTCTGGCTCTGGCTCTGGCTCTGGCTCTGGCTCTGGCTCTGGCTCTGGCTCTGGCTCTGGCTCTGGCTCTGGCTCTGGCTCTGGCTCCTCTCTCTCTCTCTCTCCCCCCTTTGGAGACTTAAGGTGGCTCTTCCCCATAGGCCACTTGTTTTCCAGAGAGTTCAGAAGTGGAATTCCAGTCTGTTTTGATTTGTTAAGTTGATCATCTTGTTGTTGTTGTTTATGATAGAAATTGTGAGAATTTCCAGACTTGGGGCTGGGCCTGATGTTGCAGGACTATGATCCCAGCTATTTGGGGGACTGAATCAAGAGACCAGTCTGGGCAACTTACTTGGCTGGGAGATAGCTCAGTGGTAGAGTGCTCACCTTTTGCAGGGCTAAATCCCTGTTACTGACCACTCCTCCCCCAATTGCATTCTGGATGTAACTGGATTTCTCAATGTGTCAAATCACAAGTGAAGATGCTCAGATTGGATTATCTTGAAGTTGTCCCCAAGAGTCTCAGAAACACCAGCTAGATCACAACCATTGTAGAATGCACTAGATGTAGAATACACTAGGTAGTGTGGAGAAGCCGTATCCTCTGATGAAGCTCTGAACAACTGGTGCTTTACCCACAGTGAAATCCCTGTAGTGTGTGCACAGAGCAGGGACTCCATATGGAGGAAGGAAGCAACCTGATTTGGTTTGCTTATGTGGTGTGGATTACATCTGAACACACTCTGTATGATTTGGGTGGTATTTGGTGTGGGTGTTTTGATCTGCCCTGCCATGGGTTCTCATGAATTTGAAATTGTGCCTCTGCAGGTTAGGATGGTGGTAGGATGACAGGTGGGTTTGTGAGCCGACGAAAGGGCCATGCTTCTTCAGGACTGCCATAGCTTTCCAGTCAGAGACTTGGTTACAGCTAGTACTGTTTACTTGCAGAATTATGATTTCCAGCTTCACTACAAGAACATGGAGCAGCCTTCACCCAGAGGAGTTTTATTTTAGATAGGGAGAGCAAGTGCTCTCTGAAGGAACATTCCAGCCAAATGCAGTGAGAGGAAGTTCACAGGTTGGAGAAGGAAGCCTGGTAAACAGTCATTTTGGTGGGGTCATTCTCCAAGAGTCTTGGGAGGAAAGCTTGAATATTTATTTCCTTCAGTATGAGCTGAACTTAGCTACTTTGGCTTTCTTCTTAGCCATACAGGGAGGCCGCCTGGGTCTCACTTCTCTTTCCCCAGAGACAGGTAACAGTTACTACTGAAACAGGCTTACTTTCTTCCACACAGTTCAAGACTTAACTATATTCAGAGTCTAGATCTGTGCTAGCACCTGTAGCAAATGTTTAAATGGATCTTTGTGATTGGGAGAGCTGATTTACTGGCTTGGAATGTGTGTGTATTTTATTTTTTTGTTAGTTTGCTTAATGTTTTCTTTTGCACCGGGTGGCCATCAGGGAGAGAAGGAAAGCCTGTGAGGTCTGATTGACTAGGTCGTAGTCCCAGCCTTACACCACTATGAAGATAATGCCACTGTGCCTGGTGTTTCCGGAGGAACCGTAGATAAAATGCACAAATGGGGCATTTTTTCCCTTACTCATGCAGTTTTCTCAGCTGACCCGAGGGTGTGGAACAAACCCATTAATTGAAGCACTTGCTATGAGTCTGCTATCAACTGTGATGTCACCAACTGTCTTACTGTTAACTTCTAATTTACAATTAATCTTTCCAACCCGTGGTTTACACATCTTTCACTTATTTTGAGGGTAGTAAAATACCTGTGAAATGCTTTTATTTGTAAAGTCCCACAGGAGAGAAAATTCCTATTCTTTGCTACTTGTCTTTTGTATAAATAGGTAAATAGTAATGATGGTGGTGTTAATATTTTTTTTTGGAGGGGATGTAGGGATATTGCTTTGATTTAATTTCTTTGAGAAGAAGAATAGAATTTTTGGTGTTTAAATTTTCTAATTTGGAACTTGCCTCTGTTTAATACTTAAAGTCTAATTTTTTTCAGTGCTGGATATCAAACCCAGAAGTCATGCATTTAAAATATGATTTTTAGTAGTTTGAATCCAAGTCTTGTCAGTTAGAAACTTTTAATGCAATCCACTTGAAGGAAGAACAAATGGTATAAGAATCATCCAGTTCCTGTCTTTCACGTCAGCTCAAATTAATCAGAGTCCATCTGAGCTTATTTACATTTGACACAGAAAAAATAGTAGCAAATGCAGAAAATTCCCCTTATGGGGGAACTTACAAAAGGAGAGCTCTTCATTGTTACTTCTCCATCCTCCCAAGAGAGTAAAATCCAATTCTAACCAATCAATAACCAATATTGATTATAGACCACTCTTTTGTGTTTTCTTTCTCTCCCTTCCCTTGCCTCCCTCTCCCCCCTCTCCCTCCCACCTCTTCCTTCCTGTCTGCCCACCTCTATCAAACTCAGAGTCTTGTGAAGGAAACAGTGTATCCTAGCCTCTTGTCCTTTGCTTTCTGTAATACACACATCCACATCACAAGGAATTACTGACTTATCTTCTAAATTAAGTAAAGCAGTGCAAGAAATCGAAGTTGTAGGTCTGGGTAGAGGGTGTGTGTGTGTGTGTGTGTGTGTGTGTGTGTGTGTGTGTGTGTGTGCACGCACACGCTTGTATTTGTGTGAGGGATTTTGCCAGCTTTGAGGAAAGTGTCATTTTCCAGAAGGAGGGTAGAGGGCACTCACACTTCAGTTATCTGCTGCAATGCACCCAGCAGCAAGCAAGAGAATGACATAGGGCTGAAGGCTGCTTCTGGGAAGAGCAGCATTCTGAAGGCTCTTAGGGTGAACCTGAGTGGATTGCATTGTTTTGAATAAGCAGTTTTGGAGGCCAGGACAGTATATTAAGAGCTATGGCAGGAGGCTGTCCTCAGATATGCTGTATCTACAAGCTGCAGGACACTCCTTAGGAACAATTCTGGTTGAAGAAAGGTGCTACCAAGTTGTGTGGGCTGGATTGAATGTAGGGATGAATGATCCCCAAGTATCTGAAACCACAGATGCTTGTTGAGGTGCCTTTTAGTTTATTCTAAATTGTCATGTCATGTCCCTGAATACAATCAGAATCCTTACAGTTGCTTGGTAAATATTGTCTTTGGCGGATTTCTAGGATTATCTTCTTTTTGAAATTAAAATGGAAAGATGAATTTCTGTTTACTTTGTGGCTCTCCCTGTTTTGGTTACATGCTCAAAATACCCAATATCTCAACATCCATAATCCCAGAGGAGCCTGAGAGGTCAGGGTCGATGCCAGATGCTGTTGGTTCTTGTGCTTGTTTTCATGAAAGATTAAGAAATACTAAGAATATGCTAGGTGTTGTGAGCCCAAGGCTGGCATAGGTTTGAGCCACAGAGGGTCTGTGGTTGACATCCTAATAATTCAGGTCCCTTTATCAAGGTCAGTCAAACCAGGGTGCTGTAGTTCAGTCCTCGTTCCCCAAGGTCAGCATGCATCCTTAGCTCTGGAATGGGGTGACTGGGCACTGGTACTGTGCTCTTTTAGGTTGGGCATAGGGAGAGTCTGTATCTCTCTAGTAAACATCCCCTCCCCCATCTGTCCCTGACTGGCAGCCAATTCTGAGGAACAAATGGCCAAGTGAATTAGGAAGCTTAAAGGATTGTTTTGTTAAACCATCCTCATTAAACTGGCACCGTCTGCCTTCTTCCTTGCCTTTGTCCCAGTTGGGGCCGTTCTTTGTGGCAGATGTTTCTTAACAGTGTGTGCCAGCAGCATCTGGAAGCCTTGGGTGACTGCTGAGGATTGGGAAAGCCAAATCTAGAGGTGTTTGGGTTGTCAGGGAAATCAACCATTTTTTATCCTGCTGAGGGGCCATCTTTTCCCAAAATGCCTTCCTCTTGTCACTTCATTTTCCTTTGGCCAAAGAAAATGGAGGTTCCACTCCTTCCTGTAACATTTCCTAATCCAGACGGCAGGTTTTCTCCTTCAACAAGACAGTTGAGTTAAATGATTTAGAATATATTGGTGATGTCTTAGGAGGGTTACTTATTTTTGGAGTCTAGACATGTTTTACTATATTGCCACTAACCTGTACGCAGAAGGGAGATGATGACGCTGTGGGGAAAGATAGAATTAAAAGCATGTGCGGGAGCTGCTGGAGAAGCCACGGGAAGCTTTCGGGATCTCCTTTCTCGTCACTGTCTGGAGACTTTTGGGTATTAGGTTGGTTCAGCAGAAGATGGTTTAGATGGACTTGCTGCCTCTGGTGTATGTAACTATTTGGAAGGAAAGGAAAGGCGTTTGTAGAGGTTGTTCCTTTGACTGCCTTGTCCTTGAACTACTGCCCCCCCTTCCTCTTCTACTTCCTTTTTCATTTTCTTTGAGACTGGGTTCCATGAAACCCAGACTGGAACTATGTAGTTGAGGATGATCCTCAATCTTGATCTCCCTGCTGGAATTACAGATGCCACCACTGTACCCTGTTTTCCTTATTTTCTGTGGAAGAAGGGTGCTGAAACAGAAAGAATATAGGCCTCAAAGTCACAAGGAGCCAATTTCAGATTCAAACTATTCTTTTTACTGAGAAAATGATTTAACCCCTCTTACTCCACAAAATGGAATAATAAGAATAACAATGATGTCTATTGAGTAATTGCTATGAATTGGATATGATTTGTGCATATTTCCCTCAAGGGTTTATGCATGGAAATTTATTGATTTGGTTTTTGTGTTTTTGAAACAGCATCTCATGTAGCCCAGGCTGGTCTTGAACTCCTACCTTCCTGATGTACTTACCACACTTGGTTCATGCATTGACATTTAATCTCCAACCTGAATTATTAAGAAGGTGGAAAATGGGGCCGGAGAGAGCTCCACAGGTAAGAGTACTTGTTGCACAATCATAAGGCCCTAAGTTTAAATCCCCAACATAATGCAAAAACGTCAGGTGTAGTACATGCCCATAATCCCAGTGCTGTAGGGGCACTGGGGCCTGCTGCCTGCCAGCCCACCTGTGGGTTCAGTGAGAGAGCCTGCTTCAAAGGAATAAGATGGTATAGAGCAGGTTGCCTCCCTTCGGCCTTCACTTGCACATGGAGGTGTGCACACCCATAGCTACATGCATGTATACCTCACAGACACACACACACACACACAGATACAGACACACACACACACACACACACACACACACACACACGTAACAAAGAAGGTGGAAGTGTAAGACAGGCGTGATGGACAGCATACAGCTGTACTCCCAGTTATGTCACTCAGGAGTCTGAGATAGGAAGATTATGGATTTGAGGCTAATGTATAAAATATAACAAGACAGTTCCAAACGCTATGGGAAAGAAACCAAAGATGTGAATTTAGGTGTTCAGAAAGGGGACCTCTGAAAGGTGACTGGAAATTGCCATCATGGTAAACCTTCATGCTTGAATACTGATAGCTTCCTAAGAGAGAGAGAGAAGAGAGAGAGAGAGAGAGAGAGAGAGAGAGAGAGAGAGAGAGAGAGAGAGGGAGGGAGGGAGGGAGGGAGGGAGGGAGGGAGGGAGGGAGGGAGAGAGGGAGAGAGAGAGGGAGGAGACAGACAGACAGACAGACAGACAGACAGACAGACAGACAGACAGTGTGAGAGACACAAAGACAGAGAGAGACAGGGACAGAGAGCACAAAAGATATTCCGGTCCCTTGTTATGTGATGTCCCACACCACACTGGGACTCAGGCAGAAAGAGGACCACCAGGAGAGCCAGCAGTGTGCTATTCAGACTTAGAGAACTGTGAGCTGAGCACACCTCCTTCTTTATACAGTTACCTTGCCTCAGACATCTACTCACGAGCAACAGAGAACAGACTAACACAGCTGTTATGTTGGCTTAATAAAAGGATATATGCATACGATTTATGGAGTACCACTTTCTGTTTACCCCTTTCCAAGCATCCCTAATTTTTGAACACATACTTGGCACCTCTGTTTGTCTGATACTTTTCTCTGCTTTCATCCTCCATACTGCTTAGTGTCCAAGTCCAGGGCCCTGATTTATTAATTTGTGCTAGTCCTACAAAATGACAATAACAGCAAGTACTTTTTTATAACCATGTTAACATGAGCCAAGGTTGTGGTTTCTTCCCAGGCGTTTTTACCTGCTGACAATTGGGGTTGTAAATCAAAGGCAAAGGAGTTTCTCAGCCCACCCACTTCTCTGCTATGAAGTTCCTAATTTGGGACTTGATCATTCTGGGTGGATTTCACCCCCCCCCCGCCACCCCATGAAAGCAAGCTTGTGTATAATGGTCATGAGCAGAGAAGAAACTTTTCCATCCCCTTTCCTATTGGAGTACCCTTGTTTTCCTTTCAGCCTTTTAGTTTAAAAAATACTAACCCTACAGAAAAGTTGCTGAAATAGTGTTTATAGTAATACCCACTTATCTTTCAACAGCATTGACCAGTTACTGTTTAGACACATTTACATTCTTTCTCTCTCTCTCTCCCGTTGTGTGTGTGTGTGTGTGTCTGTGTGTGTGTGTGTGTGTGTGTGTGCGTGCATTTTGCAGTCCACATTCAAATGTTGACAGTTGTTCAGTAACTTCTCCCCAATGTAGACCCAATCCAAGGTTGCACACCACATGCTATTGTTCTGTCTCTCCATCTACCTTCAGTCTGAACTACTGTTCACGACATGGACATGCCTAGCTTTGAAGACACAGGCTGGTTGTTTTGAAGAAAGCTAACTAGAGTTTGAGAACTGATTTTTTTTTACACCATTAAATTCAAGTTACACTTTTTGGGATATTCACTAGAACATTTTAAAAGGCAGGGACTTGCCTTTTCTTCCTGTTTTGTTCTGTGTATATCTGTTGGTAGTTACTATTTATTGAATGAATGATAAATAAATGAATGATACAAACCTTGTCATTTAGGTGCATTGATTTTCTACCTGAGAAGAACAGCTTTCTCTTTTATCTTAGTCCAGTTTTTATTATAAATCTTTGGGCTGAAAAGATACCCAGTCCTTCAATGGGACTGTAGTAGAAAGAGTGTGAGGTCATGATCTGGGTGATGACCTGGGGATGCTGTGGGGTCTCCCTTCATCCTGGGTGATGACCTGGGGGTGCTGTGGGGTCTCCCTTCATCCTGGGTGATGACCTGGGGGTGCTGTGGGGTCTCCCATCATCCTGGGTGATGGCCTGGGGGTGCTGTGGGGTCTCCCTTCATCCTGGGTGATGGCCTGGGGGTGCTGTGGGGTCTCCCTTCATCCTGGGTGATGACCTGGGGATGCTGTGGGGTCTCCCTTCATCCTGGGTGGTGGTGGTGTTCATAGGCTGTAGAGACAGAAAGATGAACAAGGTGGTCTTCTGATGGAAAAAAAAAAACAGTACAGCTATGCTGGGAGTACATGATCTGTTTTCTTGCTGAAAGAAATTAGTTATTTCAGTTTCTAGATTTTTTTTCCATACTTCCCTCCCCTAGCCCCCATTTGAATCCTAAGAATGCCATAGTGAAAATTGATTTCTGTCCCTCCTCCTTTCCCAGAGGGGACACTTCCATAATTCTCCCCCTCTCTACTCTCCATCCCCTCCTACCGCCACACACAAGTGTGTATTTTCTAACGTTTATAAACGGTGGTTGGGCAGCCATTCTCTTCAGATTATTTATTGTTGAGAAAATCTATAACTCCTCGGACTTCTCATTTTGATGTAGAAGCTTTCATCCCTGTCGCCTGGGGGAAGTGAGGTTATGAGAGGTGCTCTCTGTCTCTCAAAAATGTGTTTTCAGGCTTCCCTTTGGGGCCCTTTCTCTCTCCAGCTCTGATCACCTCGGACAGATCTGACAGTCCTTCCTGAAGCATCTGGGGCTTGGGACTGAATTCATCTATTTAATTTTGCAAGGTTTGTGAGTGCTTGACTCACAGTGCTCTATCCCACTCACATCTGTGTTGTCCTTAATTTCACCAATTTGGGGGGGTGGGGGCAAGGGGAAGCACCCTTGATCTCCATACTAGCTCTTGGTCACCCACAACAATGAGAGGGATAATCCAAAACTAGAGTATGACTCAATGATGACTTTTATTTTTTTTTTTTAAGTGATTGGATTATGGCTAAACATCATAAGTGAACAACCTGAATGAAGGCAATCCATCAGAAAGTCCCCGAGATGAATGTGTGGCATTTCCATTTTGGTATGTAGAGAGGGGACAGGTAGGAGAAGACCTCTGCTAATTTTGCTCTGACAGTATTGTCAGAACCCTGGACATTTGAGAGAACTTCACAGCACTGGGGTTTCAAATCCCTCGTTCTTGGTCTGAGAACCAGATTAAGTTTTAGTTCAAAGAGATGAGAAGCCAACATATGAACCTTTCACTCTATGGCAGTTCCTCTGCCCAAATCCTCGAATGACCTTACGGCTCCATTTAAATGATTTGGGTTCTTGATTTCTCTCTGCCTTAATCGTATTCCCCCCTCTACTTTCTCATTCTGTGCCAGCCCTGAATTGCTATATTCTACTTAGTGCTCATGAAAATGTCTATTGTTAAAACAACAGAAAAGAGCAGGTACCTGTGAGAATGTGGAATAATTGAAACCCTTGTGCTGTTGGTGAAATGACAAATGCATAGCCACTGTGGAAAACAACATGATGGTTCCTTAAAAAGTCAAACATAGGATTACCATGTGAACTCCCCTTCTGGGCAGATAGCCAGAAGAAGGGAACATAGGGTTGGAAATGATATGTGTATCCCACGTTCCTAAAAACATCATTCACAGTAGCCAATAGGCAGAAGGAGTGCATGTGCCTGACAACGGATAAGTGGATAAACAAAATGTGGTCTCTCTGTGCAGTGAAATAGTATCCAGCCTTTAAAAGGAACGGAATCCAGATACTTGCTACACTGTAGATGACCCTTGACCTTATTCTTAGGGAAAACAAATTAAGTTACAAAACAACAAATACTGTATGATTCTGTTTATCTGATGTCCATGCAGCAGTCAAACCCACAAAGGCAGAAAAAAAAATGTTTTCGAGAGCTGGAGAAGGAGGGAATGGGCAATTAGTGTTTAGTGGGTACCAAGTTGAAGAAGGTAAAAAAAAATTCCAGCTAGGGATGCTGGTAATGGTTGAACAACAGTGTGACTATATTTCATACCCATGCTTGTTTTACATAAAGTCAAAACGAAATGTTTTTGACAAAATGGACATTTTGTCATAAGAAGAACACACAAAGATGGGCAGGGTTTTTTCCTTCCTCTCCTCAGAGGCCTGTGTCGTTGGTGACTCCCTCAACTGTTCTGTTGGTAAAATGCCATCTTCTCACTGAGGCCTTATTTAAATCTCTGATATTAGGGGGTATTTTTTTGTTTGTTTTGTTTTGTTTTGTTTTTTGTCTTAGGTCTTTCTTTCTTTTTTCTTTTCTTTCTTTCTTTTCTTTTTTTTCTTTTCCTTTTTTTTTTTTTTTTTTTTTTTTTGCTTTTTGGAACAGTGTCTATCAGTCTCTATGTAGCCCAGTCTGTTCGGGAACTTCCTGTGTAGACCGGGCTAGCCTCAGTCTCACAAAGATCTACTTATTTTTGCCTCCTGAGTGCTAGGATTAAAAGTGTGTGCCTGGCTTATCTTACTTCTTGAGAGAAGATCTTACAGTGTAGCCCAGGCTATCCCTGAACTTGGGAGCCTTATGCCTCAGCCTCCCGAGTAATAGGATTACTGGTAAGTGTCACCACATTAGGCTGCACTATTCCTTTTAGTTTAAATTTTATTGAAAGAGAGAGACAGAGACACAGAGACAGAGAGTACCAGTTTCCAGGCTTGTGCAGCACACACTTTTATCATACTGCTTTTCCTGTTCCTGACCCTGGGCTACCCATTAGAAACTTAACTCTTAGCCATAGCCCACCTTATCCTCTTAGAGCAGAAGCTCTAAGAAGTTTTCTCAGTCTCACAGATCATGGTCCAACACAGGATACAATCTCATTTGTTTATGATTTGCTTTTGTTGCTGAGATTTAAGTCACTAGGGTGGAGGAATCTTCTTCTGTGTGTTCTCATAGCTGCATCCCAGTGTTGAGTAGTTGGGGACCAGTAAATATTTATTGAATGAGCAAATGAATGACTGTGACTAGATATAGACTCTACAAAAGGCACACGTAGCAAAAGCTAAAAGTTTCCAGCTTTTGTTTGTGGCTTTTAGACCTAGGAGACATAGCTCAACCAGTTTTCATGATGGTAGTTGCACCCTCTCTTTTAAAATGTGCTTTGACTTGAGTCCTATATCCAAGTTATGGATATAGCACAATTATTTTGGGAATAATAATTTTTAAAAAAGATTTTATTTTATTTCTAATTCCATATGTGTGTATGTGAATACCGTGCTCTTAAAGGTCATGGGCTTTGGGTCTCCTGAAGAGAGAGTTATGGGTGGTTGTGAGTTACCTAATGCTTATGCTGGGAATTAAACTCTGGTCTTCTGCAAGAGGAGTATGCACTCTTAAAATGCTGAACCATCTTTCTAGCCCATAGTCAGTATTAACACTGAGATACTCTGCAACCCAAGCTGACCATAGACTCACCCTGCGATCCAGGCTAAATTCAGATTTGTGACCTTCCTGCTGCAGCCCCCTTAGTATGGGGATTGCAGTTGTCCCCACGCCTGTTCAGGCGTTATTAGCTCTTCTGTGTCAGAGTTCTTGTACTTCTGACTCTCATGGTTCCAGGGAGGTCGGGCCAGAATGCTGGAAACTCTGGGAAAGCTCACATATCCAATAAGGCGCATTTCTTCTTGTTTTCTTAGAAGACCCTGGCTTGATTGTCACCGGGGTTATTTTTTTTTTTTTGAAATCACAAAAAGGGGAGATCTTATACTCTTTGGGTAGGGACAGAGGCTGTATTTCACACAAAGGAATGCATCTCAAGAGATGCCATGCTGAGTCCATTTCTCTGAAGCTTCGTGAGCTGAAAACGATTTAATAGTCCCACCAGGCTTCTGTCAAGACCTTACCAAACTTCCGGCAAAGTCACTTGCACACAGTCTGTATTGGAAACTGTTCTGCGGGATCTATGAGGTTAGACTTGGGGAATCAGTGAGAGTCACTTCATGGAAAAATGTTTTGGAAAGATCCAGGACAAGGGCAGTGCTTTCCTTAAAGACAGAGGGAGGAAGGGTGACCTCCAGGACCAAGGAGAATGGGTGGGGTAGGCTGGGAAAGAGGGCCAGCCCGCAATTTAGTGGGTGGATTTTTGGATTTGACTTGAGCTCTTCTTGGCTCCTTGGGATGGAACTTCTGTTTTAGAGTTTGGAAAGAGCTCAGAGACAGGAGAAACACTGGGAGAAGGCAGGAGGGAAGGAGCCAGAGGCATTATGGAATTCATACAGGGTTCTCAGGCCTTTCTTGGTGTTGGTTTAAGCACCTCGTTTGCGCCAAACACCTCCTTGGGGAGCGACTGTTTCCCCAATTAAACTGAGATTCGCAGACCCTGGGCTCTCATTAGGAAAAGTCCTCAGGAAGTGATCTTTAAATAGAAGACTGCACACTTTAGTCTCTTGTTCCCACCTCTATCTGTCCCTTTCTCTGAAAAGAAAATCCTGCTTCTAGGAATCTTAAGAGTCATCTACCCACAAATCTGTGTCTTTATTTTCTCTGTCCTAAATGTCTCTTGTGGTTGCTTGGCATGTGGTGAATAGTTCCTCGTGGGTAGTCAGGGTTGGCAGAGGAGAGTGTGACATCCAGAAGCAGGCAGTACACGAATCCTGGCCCTACCCTCTGGAAGCCTTTAGACTGATGGCATTTAAGGGATCCGCCCAGATCATACCAGACAGAAAGAAAGCAAAGCTAGTTCTCCTGAGTTCAGGGGGTGTAAGAGCTGATGGGATGGAGGAGAAGGTTGAAGTATCAATCTGCCAGGTTTAGGAAAGGCTGAGACTTGTTAGAGGGTCTCAAGGAACTTGTCAAGGAACTTGTACAGGTCAAAGGTTCCCCCTTCCCACCAGGGTGAGTCAGGATGTGAGGTGCAGAGTTGCAGTCTCACTGGTCCAAGTTAGAAAGGAGGGCATGGGCTTCAGGGATAGGGAAGGCAGAAGTGAGGAGATCCTTTGACAGCTGAGTCTGGACTCTGAAGGCTGTCACACAGAGAGGAATGACCTGGGAATTGCCTTTGAGGAAGGCTTGCCTCTTTACTGTCACATTGTTGCATAGCAGTAAAGCATGCTTTCCTGTCACATGGCTACTCTCCCCGTTATAGGTCTGGTTGTTGCTTGCTCCCTCTGCCTGAGTCATAAAGATGGTATTTAGAAACACTCAGAAGGCAGAAGCAGATGGAGCTCCATGAGTTCGAGGCCAGCCTGATCTACAAAGCCAGTTCAAGGGTAGCCAAAGTTACACAGAGAAATGCTGTCTTGGGGATGAAAAAATATTTTTAATTATTGTGTATTTGGGTCATTAGTTTATTTCTCTGTTATCATATCATATAGGTCCACTTTCATTAATCTCTAGAAAAAGGGGGAAGGGCCTAAGGACCACCCTAAATTAGGGAACCAGCATTCTGTATCTACAACAGAGTGTCCCATGCAGTTTCTCTGCTGAAGCCCAACTGCTTTAGTGTATTTGGTGAGACCATACCAAACCCATGCCCTTTATATCCTTTAGCCATGACCATCTACTCAATAAATGAGAAGTGCGGGTGCTGAGCATATCACACTGTCTCACATGGATTGCACAGATTACCTTTTCCCTTTCTTTGGTTTTGAGCCGGGATCTTATTTTGTAGCCCTGGCTGGTCTGGAACTAGCTATGTAGATCAGGCTGGCCTCAAACTCATTGAGATCCACTTGCCTTTGCCTCTGGAATTCTGGGATTCGTTCCCACAACCAACTAGGTTGATGTAAATGCAGAAATTGGCTTATATGCAGAGTAAGAAGGAAAGACTGTGGTATGATTGCTTTACTCTTCACAGGGAGTATATATCTCTGGAAAAAATATACAGGGACAGGCAGGGGAGATGCCTTAGAGGTAAAATGCTTGTCTGATTACCTGTAGCTGGAGACATGGGTCAGTGGTTCTTACAGAGGACTCAAGTCTGGTTCCCAGCTTCCATGGCCGGTGGCTCTCGACTATCTATAACCCTAACTCCAGGGGATCCAACCCACCTCTGGCCCCTGGGGGCATCTACATTCATGTGTATACACTACACACTCAGACACATATACATAATTATAATTAATAAAAATGGCTCATAAAAAAGGACTGATTGTCTGGGTTCATATTCTCAGAACCCAGGGAAGCCAGATGCAGTAGAGTATACATTTGTAATCTCAGGGAGCTTCTATGAGGAGACGAGAAGTGGAGCCAGGAGGATTGCCAGAAGTGGATGGGCTAGCTAGCCTGGTATATGCAGCAATGAACAAGAGAGACCATCTGTCAAACAAGGTGGGAGGTGAGGATTGATATCTGAAGTTGTCTTCTGACCTCTACATATGTGTGACAGCCATGTCCTTGTGGTAGATTTTCTGTCTGCAATCCAACTGCTTACTGCCCACAACAGAACTGCGATGGACATCCTTGCATGGCTCTCTGTGTGTGCTCGGAAGTGCTCTGGGGGTAGAAACAATGCTGGGACGGAGGGCTTAGTACAGTGTTCTTTCCAGGTTTCCCACCCAAGCAATGGTGATGGTCTGGACTCAATAAGGCAAGTGTTGTCAGCCCCATTTTACATGGAGAGGAATGATGCTTGGAAAGGACAAACAGGCACTCCAGATCTGTATGGTTAAGTAGAAGAGCATGTGTTCCAGGCCTGGTTTTTGTTATTGTTACATTAAAAACTAGTGTTTTAATTAATTGAGTTTCTTGAAATAGAACATATTCTAATCATATTCACTCCCCACTCCCTCTGACTCCTTCTATCCCCCCCCCCCCCCGACTCTTTCACTCCCAGCTAGGTGTCCTCAGTCCAGAGGTTGTGACCCAGTGTTCTTTGCTCCTGCTCTTGTGCCGCCCAGGACTTCCTCTGCTAGAAATAGTGACTGTAGGCAAAAGCACTATTGCTTCTTGTGCTGTCTGTCTTTTCTAACTGTTTGCATCCTTCAAGACTGGTTGGACAAAAGAGAATTTTTGATGCTCAAGGAACTGCTAAAAGGAAGCCCTTGTTTCCCTCTCCACCTCTCCCTGTTTTAGGGAATAGGATGTGAAGGAAAGCTGTGCAGTTCTCACACAGCCACAGGAAGGGCAGTGTGACGTAGTAAGTAGTCCACTTGAGTTTGGGCCTGGAGACACTTTATCCCAATGCCCTTGCTTTTCTATTTGTGTTCTGTGTCGCGGTTTCTCGCCTGGCTAAACTTGTGTTCCCTCGTATTTAAGGCGGAGATAACGGTAGCTCTGGACTTTCAGGGCTCTTGGGAGGAAGCTTAGTGAAATAGTATGCACTTAGGAGGTGCTCAGTAAATGCCAGCTATGTTACAGTGTGTGTTGCAGCCGATCAATGCCTGGCTTACCCTAGTGGGCCCAGGATTCCCAAGGTATGTAGTGCTAGTGTGCTTGAGGGTGTCTACTTAGAGTCCTTAGAGCTTTGAGAAAAACTGTTTTCTTTTTCTCACAAAGGCAGGCTCCAGACTTTGATAGCTGACATTTATAAGCATGAATTGATTTTTCCAAGTTGGGAGATGTTGGATCAGTTTTAATATTACCCATTTGGGAGTTTGCATTATCTTTTTGTGTTAAATGTATTGTGTGTGTGTGTGTGTGTGTGTGTGTGTGCACGCATGCGCATCCATGTGTTGGCTCACACCATCTCTCACTCCAGTTTCTGGGGGGTCTGGTGCCATCTTCTTACTTCCTTGGGCACCAGGCACAAACAAGGTGCATAGACATACATTCAGGCAAAACACTCATACCCGTAGAATTAAAAAATAAAATAAAATAAACAGAAAAGAATTTCCAGAGGGTGTGGATATGACATTTGAAAATATTTCTCAGATACCTTTTTGTATTCTTCTGAACAAGGTGACAGCTTCTGTTTTAGGGGACATCTTACCTAAATTATAGGACTAAACATGATGCGTTAAAAAAAAAAGTCAGGGTCTTTATACTGGGAGTCAGATGGTTCCTGCAATGCAAGGAAGCCTGATATTTCTAAAACAAGAACCCAGGAAGGCAAGCTATTCTTTATCACCTGTGTGCAGCTTACACAGGTCATGAATTATCTGCGGTCAAGGTTTTATCACAGTTGGTTTTCCCTTCACACTTATCATTTTGATCGCCTTCTACAAGGAGTGTAATGCCATTTATATATTTACCTGAGTTAGATTTATAAAGGTTGCTTGGTTACAAAGTATGCATCTCAAAGTCGAGTCGATAGGAATTCTGGATCATCTGCCCCTTCAGGTTTCTCTCTTCTCTGTTTGCCCATTTCTTCAACAAATATTTATTGAGCCCCCAACTCACAGTCCAGCGGAGGAGACAGCCAGCTGAGCTGGAATCCTGCTACGTTGTGGTCAAGGGGGACAGTGACAGGTGCTATGGGGCTGAGTAGACAGGGCACCCCCTCCAGAGGCTTCTTAGGGAAGCAATGTCTAAACCGGGAACTGAAAGGTAAGTTGGGGCTTGATCAGTTGAGGGGCCTGGGAGGGCATCAGAGGCAAGAAGGAAGTTCATGGTGGGAATGTGGCCTAGGAAGGGGGTGTAGCTAGAGGAATGAGCGCTGGTCAGGTTGTGAAAACATTTGGAAGGGCCATGCTAAGAAATTTATGGTTTATCCTGAGGGCAAGAGAAAATTCATGAAGGTTTGTAAAATAGAGAAGCAACTCGGATTTACAGATTAGAAAGGCTTAGTGAACCGAGAATTGACTCTCTGGCTGGATTTGGTAGCACACATATTTTATCCTAGCACCTGGAGGCAGAGGCAGGCGTGTCTCTCAGTTTGATGCCAGCCGCGACTACATAGTAAACTTCAGGCCAGCCAGGGCTACATGGCAAGATCCTGCCTCAAGAAAGGCTCCTTGCCTAATTTTTTTCTTCTTTATTAAATTTTATTTTGCCCGCCCTTCCTTCCTTCCTTTCTTTCTTTCTTTCTTTCTTTCTTTCTTTCTTTCTTTCTTTCTTTCTTTCTTTCTTTCTAAGACAGGGTTTCTCTGTGTAACAGCCCTAGCTGTCCTGGAACTCACTCTGCAGACCAGGCTGGCCTCAAACTCACAGAGATTCAACTGCCTCTGCCTCCTGAGTGCTGGGATTGAAGTATTCAAGGCATGCACCACCACAGCCCAGCTGCTTTATTTTCATGTGTGCGTGTGTCTATGTGAGGGTGCCTGTACAAGCTAGAAGAGGGCACGGGGTCTCCTGGGGTGGGAGTTACAGGCAGTTGTGAGTCACCGGGTATGGGTGCTGGAAAAGCAGCCAGTGCTCTTAACCACTGAGACAGGGCCTCATTGTACTACTGAGGTTGACTTTGAATTTGGTATTGAAGTTCAGGTTGTACCCTCAAATTTGTAATCCTGCTGCCTTGGACTCTCAAGTGTGGGGCTATCAGGTGAGTGCCACCAAGCTTGGTGAGTCTCTTTGTCTTCTTTGTGAGTAAATAGTAATAATATCGGCTTCATTGAATAGCAAGTAAGGGGGTCTAGAAGGCCTAATCCAATATCCCCACTGGGGACTTTTGATAAGACCCGTTTTTCTCCCTCCCTCCCTCCCTCCCTCTCCCTCCCTCCTTCCCTCCTTCCCTCCCTCCCTCCGTCCCTCCCTCCCTCCTTTCTTTTCTTCTGGTTTTTATTTTACTCCTAGAGAAAGTTTGTTCTCAGAGCCTAACACAGGCTAAGTACACACTACAAATTGAGCTACAGCCCAGGCCAAGATTTTTCAATTTTGACTTGATCTTTCTATTTTCAAAAACGCATGTTTTATGAAATTCTCTAACATCCAAAGCCTGCATAGAGAGGAATGTGCGACTTTTTTTTCTCCGTTCTCCGTTACTCATTTCCGGGACATTGCTGTGAGTTGTTCATCCAAACCTTACTCCCTATGAGGAGGGGACCATTTGAATAGCAGCAGGGGAGTCAGGAAGGAGGAACCACACGCCGAGATCGTTCATTAAGAAAATATATTTGGCATATCCAGACAATGGTTTGAGCGAGTTAAAAATAACTTCTCGTGAAAAATTAATAGGGAGTTATAAGTGAGTGTTTTAATACAAGCTCCAAGAGCAGATTCTGCAGGCGGTTGGTGGGTGACATCACAGATGGTGCAGGGTGTGTATAGAGTGCCATGAGGCCAGCAGGAGAGTTGGCCACAGAGATGAGCTCACCTCTCTCTCAGAGCCTCAGGCAGACAGAAGAGCAAGGAACTGGTTTTTGTTGGGGGTTTCTGAGCCAGATAACATTTCTTTTTTCCTTTCCCATCACCCTCTCCTGATAGTGGGCATAAAAACCATAGTGAGTTTTGCCTGGTTTCGTGCAGTGAGGTTTATTGAATGTCAGGATTCATAAAAGTCTTTTCTGGCTCCTCTTCATTCTTGGTAATAGGCCCTTAGCTGGCTACTGGATCTATTTCTCCAGTGTCTTCTGACCCATGGGCCAGCTCTCTCATCCTGCAGGTAGTTAGGCATTCTCTGCCCATCTTCCTCTTCCTCCCTTTTCACAGGCCCCCTGTGGTCCTCCTCTGTGAGTCCAGTGAAGGGTTTGTGTTGAGTATTCTTTGCCATCGGTACAGTTGAATGGGTAAGGAGAACACAGAATAAGGAGAGAAGGGATTAGCTGCGTTTGGAAGCAAAGGGTCCTAAGACTGGGGGGACCAATATTTGTATTTTAAACCCAGATGATATTTTAAAAATGGTTCTGTAATTGCAACGAGGCCCTCTAGGCCGTGAATTAATGTGTCATAACTCACGCCCAAGCACTGCACAAACATCCCGTGTGTGAATTATTGCACAATAAATTCATGCCCTGTTGTGTCTTACAGCTTAATTAGTACATGAAGCTACACGAGTTAGACGAACCCAAATGGGATTATGTCATGTGGTGCGTAGAAAAGCAGAATGTTGGGAGATATTTGAGCATTTTCTGGGAGGGAAGCATGGTTGGTGATGTCCTTGGACATCGATGAATGAGATGTTTGGGCTGCAACAGGTAACACTCTTTGACATGCAATTCTGAGGCTTGGTTGGTTGGTTGAATGATGGATTCAGTAACTATTTAGTATGGCCACATGCTAGGCAATATTGAGGAAAAGCCCTTGTGACATGAAAGGTGGGCTTTGCCCTTGAAGAGTTTGCATTCTAATATAGAACACGATGAAAAGTAGAGACGGAAAAGTGCTGTAAGTAATATGCAAAGCATCCTGGGAATTCAGAGTGAAGGATGGTTATTTCTAGGGGGAGTGGTGAGGTTGGGTGGGTGGACTCAGAGGAGACTTCAGGAATGACATTTGAGTTTCTGTCTTAAAGGCTGATAAGCCATACGTGGGTTTTGTGGAGCTGGCCAGTGAATTCTAGGCAGAGAGAGTAATATTGGAAAAGCTCAAGGAAGTAAAGTGTTTGGAGCATACTGAGCAGGCCGAAGCTTCAGCCTTGGGTTGAAGGGGTGACAGGGACAGTGGCTTGGAGCCAGACCCTTCCTTATGAACACAAAGTATTTGGTCTTAAATCCACAACCATCCTCGAGTTCCTGGAATTGGTTCTTTTACTACACAGTGACTACATTCATGCACTTGAAGCTTGCCCTCATGCTTTCTTTGGTCTGTCTCCTGAGAGAGTGTAGTTGGGAGCCAGGTGTCCTGAGTTTTGGTCTTGTCTCTGCTGCCAACTAACAATGTGACCTTGTGAAGGCACTAAGGCCCCTCAGTGGGTCGAGTCTTAGTTTTTAACATGAGAGGGCAGAGTGAATGGTTTTTAAGTTCCTACTTAATTAAAACATTCTGGCATTTTCTCTGGCTCTTCACTGTGTTGCTTTTGTCTCGTCAGTTTGCTTTGTTTTCTCTTCTCTGGCTGATCTGTGGTCTTCTTCTTAACCAGTCGCTCTTCTGTAGGCAGTCTGGTCCTGCAGCCTGCCAGCTCTTCACAAACACCTATTGTTGGAATTTTAAGGCTATCATAAATAACACTCCCTCCTAATTTTGGAACCCACAGATAACCGAGACACAGGAGACAGATGATTCTACCAGGGTGACAGTTGCAGTCACATCGGTTTGCTTGTCCCACCAGGACCCTTGGATTAGACAGACTGACCCCCCCAGTCACAAGTGATGCTGAATGCACCCTGCCTCACACCACAGAGCTGGACTTCCGCAGTGTGTGAGCAGGTCAGCTTGCTCATGTCCTGTGAGCCCACCAGCTCTCCAAACAAAGGCAGTTGCAAAAATCCCGAGACTGGAAGGCACAATCTGGGCATGCTCAGAGACGTCTAACAAACTCACTCCTCTCAGAAGTCATGTGAAGGAGAGGGGCAGAGAGGCTGGGAGTATATTTCTATGCTCAATGGGTTTCTTAACCTTTAGCTCCTCATATTACCTGGAAAGCTTGTCAAAGGGGCAGAGTGTTGCTGTTGCTGAACATGGGAGAGAAGGCAGGATAGTCAAGAGTTTAAGGTCATCTAAATCAACACAGAGACCTTATCTAAAAAAAAAAAAAAATCAAACACCAAACAAAGGGGAAATCCAACAAAATGAAACAGATTGCTGGGCCCCACTGCTCACACTTTCAAATTCGGCAGGTCTGAGTGGACCCCAGAATTTGCACTTTTACAATTTCCCAGGAGATGCACAGGCTGTTCATATTTGAAAATGAAGTAAGGGAAACAAAATCTTTCTTCTATAATACCTTCAGTCAATACTACACCCAGATTAAGAACCATCACTTTCTGTGTCTTTGTGACTCCCCTGCCCCCACTGACACACAGTATGTCCATCCCTGGAACTTCCCTTAACACCCAGCCAAGTGCTAGGCACATTCAAAGGCCTAGTTGCATTGAATTTAGCTTTATGCATTTTCACAGCGCGAGAGTTTCATTCCTTTAAGGCCAGCACTATCTTGCTCCCCTAAAGTCAGTCACCCTTTAGGAGGCCTCTGACAAACAGCTGATCTCCCATCCTTCTATTGTCTAGAACTGTAGGAGCTGCTGTTCCCATCTTTGCTTTTTCATCAGCCTGGTCTGGGTCTTGAGAACTACCCTGTGTCCATCCTTGTGGGATCTTGCTCTGAGCAAATGCTTACTGTAATTCTCCCTCCTGACCTCCTTCAGCCTTGAGAACAGTGTTGCTCTCTTAGAGAACAAGGGATGATAATAGCCCCCCTGGAGCAAGAGAATGCCAGGAACAATCTCCTTAGGTCCCACTCTGCATTCCCATGGAATTCTGGGAGGGGTGAGAGGTAGTGAGGTGGAGAGAAGGCTCAACCCTCTGTGCTTGCCTCCATGGAATCTCTGAAGAGCAGACTGACTGCTGCGTGGGCACAGTGGGCGTCTTTCCTAGAGCTGTCGTTGGCACAGAAGAGCCAGTATTTTTCTTTCGTATTTAAATATATTTGCTCTGGGCAAGCAGAGTTGGGAAGCGACTTTCTTACTCCCAGGGTTTCTGAAATATTCCCAACAAGGGGCAGGTGACAGCCGTGTCACCGGAGCAGGATTACCCACATTTCTGCCCGACCCTGTAGATGCCTTTCTGAGAGACTGGTACTAAAACCTTGTGAGAACGTCTACCATTCTCTGTGGGGGGTAATTCATACCCAACGGAGAGAGCAAGAGCCTGGTACTGAAGCAAGAAGGGCTAGTAACTATAAAGGATCGAGACAGCCTTTCTTTGGAAGGGGAAGGTGTGAGCAGACTGAGGTGTTTGGCAAGAGGTGCTTCCTTAAGGAGGCTGCCCATGGAGCAATTTGGGAAGTGAAAAAGGGATAGGCAGATGGGAAAAGACATGGGACAGTAATTCTAGGATACACGGACCTTCTGAGCTGTGTTTGAGTGAGGTTCTTGTGAGGGGTGCACTTTTCCACATTTGCCGTGGGATTGATGAGCCAGGTTTCTGTGTGGATTGTGCTATGGAGGGAGGTTTGTGAATCAGGAAGGTATGAGGTATAATTCTCATTGCTGTCTAGAGGATAGATAGACAGATGGAACTGGATAGACGGACTCTTCCTAGGAGACTGTTAGGGAAACTGCTATAATCGTTTAGATCCTCTCTCTTCCAGGTATGATCCATGGGCCAGTAGCATGGGCCTCACCTGGGAGCTCGATAGGAATGTAGACTCTTGGGCCGTAATTCAGGCTCCTGAATCAGAACCTGCATTTTTAACAAGCTCTCTGCGTGGCCCACATGCTCTTGAACCTCCGGGAAGCACCAGGCTAGATTGTCGGTGAGGTCACCAGGCCAGGGATAAACATGGTAGAAAGCGGAAAGGGTCTGAGGACAGTGGATTTGAGAGCTCAAGAGGAGGGGCTCAGGCTGGGAAAGTTGAATTGCAGAGGAAGGGAGGAGTGTGGGTACTGGCTCACCTCCCTGTCTCCAGGCCTCCCACACCAATCGCTATGGTCTGGCACTCTGCCTGCTTTGAGAAAATGCCTGCTGTGCCCACGCTGGAGTCTGCCTGGCCCTCAGGGGCCTCCCTGGGGCAGGCATTGCATAGTCTGGGGCTGTGGCCAATTTTGTTTCCCCTGTTTCATATGGATGGACTGAAAGGGACTAGGGAGGTCATATCAGTCATGCCCCCGCCTCAGGGTTGTACTGTCCCTTAATCAAATGAGTGACAATTTGATAATAATGGGGGTGGAGGGATGCAGGTAGGAGTCTTTAACTATCTGTAATGGGAACTCAAATATTTTCAACTTTCAAAGGCTTTAAGGAGAGACCAGACGACTGCTTGGTTAAAGGGTTATACAGTGGCAGGGGCCAAATTAATGCTTTTAAAAAGTCCTTGTGATGATTTTTAATGGGATAATGACAAGTGAAATGTAAGAGGCACTGAATTCCAGAGACCTGGAGGCATAGTTGATGGGGGGAAATGTTTCCAGGTGGGCATTTGAGAACTTTTCTTATGCTTTTGAGAATTTTATATACTTTTACTCATAGTAAGAATGAATGACAAGGAAAGGTCAATGTTAAAGGGAAATGTATTAAAATTCAATACAAAGAATATTTTCTCTGCGTTAAGAGGGACAATCAAGGAGAGTGGGAATGTGAACATTCCAGGTGGCCGGGCATGTTGTGCGTGTACTAGGAAGGCCTCAGAAGGGGCCTCATTCGCCCTGGAATCCACATGCACTAAGTGAACTATCAAAACCTTCCTCTGGGGCTGGGAAGATGGTACATGGAATACTCATGAGGACCTGAGTTTGGAGTTCAAGAACAGAACACACAGCAGAAGCCCAGTGTAGCCCTGTGCACCTGTCACGGCTGTGCTGAGGTATCAGACACACACAGGAAGATCCCTCAGACCGGTCCAGCCAGTGAGCTCAGGTTCAGGGAGATACCCTTTCACAAAACATGGGGTAGGGAGTGACTGAGGAAGATACCGGACATTGACCTCTGGTCTTCACATGTGTGTGCCCATTTACCAGATACATACAACATAAAAGAATAACAACCACCCCCCAAAAAAGCCCAAAACAACAACTTTCTTTGACCCCAGGCATGTTGTTGGTTCATGTAATCCTAGCATTTGGAATCTGGGTCAGAGGATCATGAGTTTGAAGCCAGGATGGGCTGGGTAGTAACACCCCATCTCCAAATAAAACAAAAACAACCTCTCCTGCCTTAAGGACTCTCCAGCCCACTCCTAGATGTCTGGTGTTTTAAGGTGACAGAGCATTTGGACAACACGATGAAAGGAAATAAACACCTCAAAGTGTGGAAACCTTTGCTTAAAATTTAAGAACTGGACTTGTATTTAAGAAATTAGGGGCTGGAGAGATGGCTCAGTGGTTAAGAGCACTGGCTACTCTTCCAGGAGTCCTGAGTTCAATTCCCAGCAACCACATGGTGGCTCATAACCATCCGTAATGAGATCTGGTGCCCTCTTCTGGCCTGCAGGCATACGTGCAGGCAGAACACTGTGTACATAATAAATAAATAAATCTTTGAAAAAAAGATAAGCTGGGCAGTGGTGGCGCATGCCTTTAATCCCAGCATTCCAGGCAGACAGATCTCTGTGGGTTTGAGGCCAGACTGGTCTACAAAGCTATACAGAGAAACCCTGTCTCAGAAAGAAAGAAAGAAAGAAAGAAAGAAAGAAAGAAAGAAAGAAAGAAAGGAAGGAAGGAAGGAAGGAAGGAAAGGATAAAGAAGGGAGGCTGGAAAGATGGTTCAGTGGATTCAGTTCCCAGCATCTACATGGTGCTCACAACCATCCATAATGAAATCTGGTGCCCTCTTCTGGCCTGCAGGGAGAATACTGTATACATAACAAATAAATCTAGAAGAGAGTCTTAATTGTATTTTGGGCTCAAATAAATTCTTGGGTTTCCACACTCTTTTTGCTTTCCATGTGTCTGCTTAGTCTCATCAGAGGGTTTTTAGAATGCCTAAGAGAAGAGGCCAGCTCTTTTCCACATGACTTCTTTATATCTCTGATGCTGAATACAATGATGACAGTAATCACTGTGGTTCACTGAATACTCTGCCTTATATGTCATTCCAAATGCTTTGCATAATGAGCATGAACTAATGAACTAATGCAACTGTTCTGTGAGGTAAGTACAGCTATCGCTACTTCACAGAGGTCGAGACTAAGGCTCTGAAAGTGTAGGCAATTTGTGCAAAGCAAGGACGGAAGCCATCACTTGTACTCCATGTGAGCAAAGCTCACATTGCTGACCTCTGAGCTAAAACCAGCACAGAGGAGCCTCTCGGCACCAGATAGCTGATCACCAAAGAGCACTGGTGTATTGAGAGACCATTTCAAATAGTGAATAATGAAAAAAAAAATTTTGTTTGTTTTTTGGTATGTAGTCAGAGATACAGTGACACACGCAAGTTTATACTCAGACATTCTCTCATTCACCTTCACTGTGCCCCACCCTGTAGTCAGTAACCTAGGAAGGGGGAGGGGCTGGGGTTAAAGCTACTCACTAGAAGTCATGTATGTACGGAAGCAGTGTAGACATGCGTGTTTGCATTTGACTGGAAATGTGTACCCAGGAGTCTGGGTGTGCTTATCTCAGCAGGTCTATAAACAAGGGTTATGTTTGCTAGACTTTTTTGTGTACGGTGTGTGTACAAATCCTGAATGAGTTAAACCAGCTATAGGGAACTGGCTCCCTTCCACCTCTGGTCTTGGCTGATGTTTATTTTTCATCGCCTCTCAAGGGAACTTCAATGAGTTTTCTTTCTGGGAAGTTTATGGCTAAGATGCTGGGCTGCTTTGGGGCCCCTATAAATCTGCTATAATCAGAGGAGGTCTGCAGAGAAAGAGAGACGCAGCCAAAAGCCAGTGCTTCCTTGTCCTTTGCTTGCTGGCCCCCCACACAGTCGCCCTTGTCTGCACACCGCTCGCTCTCCTGGGGCCCATGTGAAGGTGCTCAAAGAAACCACTTCATTTCCTTCTCTGTGTCCCATCCACGCAGGAGGCTGCATTTTGGTTATTCCAGAAAAGGAGAACTCGAGAATATATTCATTAAGAAATCTAGATTTGAGACTGGGACATTGATTGCTTAAACGATGGTTTGTTACATTAAAAAACAAATAATAATAAAAAAAACCCCAAAAACACCCAGCCCAGGCTTTGCAGAAACAGGGTGAAGAGGAGCTGAATGTCAGTGTACTTCCCTAGGAACCTTACAAAAAGGTCTGAGATGCTCCTGGAAGCAGGGTGTTGGATGACCCAGGCTTCATCAGAAGGTAGACCTAACAGAGGACCCTTCCTTCCATCTTCCAGTGAAGGTAGCTAGGAGGTTTTTTTTTTTTTTTTTTTTTTATGACGGACTTTACATTTGACATTTAACAGCATCTTCTCTCCTGGGCATGAAGAAATATAGATATTTATTGACACAGGATGTCAGAAAATCAAGGAAAATTGACTCTGGAGAAGGGAGGAGGGATTTATCTCTTTGCTCAGGTATGCAAATTACCCAACTTAATTTGTGTAGCATATGCTTTTCTGTGCTTGGTGCATTTCTCAGTAATGAGATTAAGAAATCATTTCATTGTTAATAAAGAACTCAGTGGGGGAGGGAGGAGAGACATGTACACGGGGGCTTAATGGGCACGCGGTCCTGTCTGAACCCTGCATATTCCAGAAATGAGACCTGATCCAAGACAGGTAGGGACAGTGGGACAAGAGCACAGACTTGGGTCTTTTTCCTTGTTTTCTCCAAAGCCTGGCACCTGTTTCTGCAGTGATAGCTAGAGCCTTATAGGGTTTTCATTTCATGGTAAGTTCGATGTCAAAGGATGCATCCGAATTAAGAGTCCTTTTCTGTTAGCTGTGCCTCTCTCTGCAATTGTCCTCCTTCAGCTTCCTGGAACCTCATCATTGTGACTGCCTTGCTCAAACAGCCAGAGACAGCCCTCTTTTTTCCCCGTTGAATTCCTGAAGTCCTTGTGTGTGGCAGCCTTGCTGTACCTGGGTTAGCTAGCTATTTATTTATTTATTTATTTATTTATTTATTTATTTATTTATTTATTTATTTATTTGCAGTTCTGGAAATCAGTGTGTGCTGGGCAAGCACTCTTCTCTGAGTTGAAGCCCTGGCCCTTGTTTATTTTTATGTTCTCTACATAGTACTCACACAGAGCTGGAGGATTATTAAGTAAGTTTACTGAGTGGTATACAGTTCGTTGTAGGGAAAGGCAGGATTGGAGGCAGACAGGGGTGTTATGACTCTGCTAATAACATCTGGACAGGATACCAGGAATTTTTATATTATGGTAGGTTTTTTCATTATATTTTATTAACCATTGTCTTTTGCTTTTATTCAAATATGGAGTTTTTTTTTTTTTCTAGTGGGAGATAGAAAATAAACCAGGGACCAAACAAGCAAATAATTACAAATTGTGACAAATATCTGACCACAATAGATAAATCTTGTACCAGAGAGTAATAGGAAGCTGTCTTAAGGAGGTGGGGAGAGACTTTTCTGGTCACTGTAATATATTTATCCTACTGTAGTTATGAGTTAACTCCATTTGTAACTTGGATAACAATGTGAAATCAATAGTAGGCTAAGAATAACAGCCTCTCCACCAGAGGGCGTTTTGCCAATTCAACCTTGGTTCAGCCTCCAGCCTGTTTTCTGCTTTGGGAAGAGTGGAAGTCAGGATCCTCCCCTTGCCTCAGGATGGACCCGGCCCCCTCTTCTTTAGCCTAGGTGTTAGCAAGCAAAGCAGGTGTTAAGAGCTTTGATCTTGCTACAGGCCTCGAGGCAGATCAAGGTAGAGGCCTCTGAAATAATGCCCCTGGATGTGAGAAGCAGGGGAGAGATGAGACAGGGGTAGGCAGAGAGGCAAAGATTTCACAGAGACTCCCCCGTTTACCTCCATTCTCAGCTCATAGGTTCTGAGTTCTGTACTTCTTGAGGGTAAGAGGCGGAGACTTCAGGGTTGGGGGGGGGGGGAGAAGATGTCTCCTGCATGACTTTAGCCCCCCCCCCAAACCTCTAGATCTCTGCTGCAGTTAGAGACATCAGGATTGTGAGAAGCATACAGTTTGCCAATTTCCTAACAGCTTCATGTTTTTCCATTCTTGGGGCTTACCACTGACCACTGTCCTGCTTCTGTCTTCTTGGTACAAGTGTTGGCAACATTAGCTCATGTCTTCTCCAGAGGACAGATACTGTCCTTAACCCTTGTTTCCCATTGAGGCAACCAACTTTGATTTTCAGCTCAGCTTAATAGTTTTTCTCACAGAGGATGTGGACACTTTGTATCGCTGACTGGGTATTATTTCAGTTAATGCAAAGTTGCCTAACTGGAGCTGTAGTCCTCACTTTATCCAACTTCCTCTATTGGGACTAGCTTCTTTCAAGAGTTGACCTTAACAAGGAAATAGGCTGTTCCTCTGCTAAAGGGAACCCTATCTCTTTACACCACAGTCCAGACATAAAGGACCCGCCAGTTTTGAAGAGGTGTTTGTTGTAGAACATAGAACGATAATTGTTTCAATAGGGGCATATATAGGACAGGTATCTGATGGCCAGAGATGAACAAGCACCTGAGTGTGCTTATTGAACCTTTAAAGTCAGACAGACAAATGTTTGTCTAAGCTAAACCACAGGTTGCACCTAAAATCAGAAGTAGGCAGGATTAGTTGCATACCTTCTATCTGCATTTGAGCCTGAAGGGAAGGTTAGGGCCTGAAGTTGGCCTTGACCCTTCTTAAGGAGTTTTATGCTATGGGTGCAAGTTACTTATTTAGTATACAATAGAAAGTAACATTGTTGGGGATGAAGAGATAGTTCAGTGAACATCAGCAGGAGGACCTGAGTTTAGATGCCAGAATCCATGTAAAAAAGCCAGGTGTGGTCTTGTGCCCTCCTGTTTCCCAATATAGATGCTGCTTTGCTATCTGTGGAGACAGAGATGGGAAAGTTGCTGGGCAGCCTGATGCTGGGTTCAGGCAGAGATCCTGTCTCAAAAGAATAAGGTGGAGAGTGACAGAGCAGGATAACTAACATCCTCATTTTGCCCCTCTGCAAGCATTCTCACAAGTTTTCACACACACACACACACACACACACACACACACACACACACACACACACACAGTAACAAGTAACAAGAAATAAAAGGTGAAACTAGCATGAAAGAGGAAAGCAAAAAAGCAAAGTAAGACCATACAGGGGGATGGTCCAGCTGACTGTCAAGCCCAAGAAGTCCAGATTCAATGGGGGACAAGCCTAGGCACTTCTGAGATGCACCAACATCCTTGTTCCTTAGGTAGAAGTCAGCTTTGGGTCTATCTCCTTATGGAAGCAATGTTCTGGTTCTCTTCTCAGGCAGATGGGATGGGCCAGGGCAACTTCTGGTGCCAGGGTTGGCATTGGTGTGGTGAATATGGCAGACTCTTCTAAGGGCTTCTGTTCAGAAGATGGAAGAAGGAGGAGGAAGAGAGGATGGGCACTAGAGAGAGAAGTTACCCTGTCTGGGCTCCTTGGAAAGGGGATGGCATGGTGCAGGGAAAGAATTTAGGAAAACTCACTGTGTGCTGATGGCCTTTCCACACCTTATCCTTTCCCAACCATTTCCAAACTGCAGGAGTAAGGTCCCTGGTTTTAAAACAAATTATGTATTTTCATTTCATTTGCACAGATGTTTATGTGCACCATGTTCACGCAGTGTCTGAGGAGGTCAGAAGAGGGCGTCAAATCCCCCCAGAGTACTGGAGTTACAGGTGGTTGTCAACTGCTATGTTGGTGCTGAGAACAGAATCCCAGTCCTCTGAAAGAGCAGTTGCTGACCCGTTTCTCCAGGACCTTCCTTAGTTTTTTATTCCACCTTTTACAGGTTCACCTTGTCAAGCTACCATTGAGTATCCAACCCTGCAGTGTGTCTCAGGTAGGGGCATCTTCGTGGTCCACAGAAAGTGGAGCATCATCTGTGTTATGCTTTCCTGTAGGAGGCCTACTGGTCTACATGGCTACCCCCCCCCCTGTTCTTCCTTCTTCTCATTAGGTTGATTTCTTTCTGAGGAACTGGAGAAAATGTCCTCTGTGGTTTATCCACTCCAATTTTGGCTGTAATTTTGGTTTTGTAATTCTTACCCTACAAATGCTCCCATCCCCACTTGCTTGTCCTTAACCCTACCTACCCCCCACCCGTCATCTACCAGGCTCTCCTTACCTTTTTTCATACCCACTTATATTTCTTTCCTCAACCTTCATTTTTTTGGAGACAATGCAAGCGAGAGGAAGGAAAGTAGGCACAGCAGAAGTCATGGTGGTTAGGCTCAGGAAGAGCTCTCATGGGTGGTCTGAAATGCTGAGCTGAAGGTGCCTGAAGCTTAAACAAGATGTGGTTAAATTGAGGGGTCGGGGCAAAAGGAATCCCTTGGGTTTATAGAGCAATGCTTTGGTTTTTAAAGCCCAGTCTTCCTTCTTCTTTTCTTGTTTTGTGATACAGTGAATAATTTGTAAGGATGTAGATGGACAAGGTAATGCCTGGACTCTGGCTCTTTCCTAGCTTCCATGGAAGTTACCTTCCTGGGGTCACATGATTCCTTAGACAGAGATATAGCGTCTTGGCTTCACTCCACTGGTTATTGAAGCTGAATGGCTATAGAAACATGGAGCTCTCTGGGAAGTGAGTTCCCAATTTTCATTTGTTCAGAGAGAGAGAGAGAGAGAGAGAGAGAGAGAGAGAGAGAGAGAGAGAGAGAGAGAGAGAGAGAGAGAGAGAGAGAGAATGGAGTGTGTAAAGCTCAGCTGACCTTAGGTATCTTCCCAGTAACTCTCCACCTTATACCTTATATGAGACTGGAACTCACCAGTTCTGATAGACTATCTGGCCAGCAAGCCTTAAGGGAACCTTGTGTCTTTGTTTCCTTAGAGCTGGCGATGCAGGTGCACACCAGAGCTTCTAGCATTTTATTCAGGTGCTGGGAGATCCGAATTCAAACTCTTGTGGTTGGGTGAAAAGCACTACCCCAACTAAGCCATTTCCCAAGTTCCTGTTTACCCAATTCTAGCAGAGAAAGGATAACCACGATATTGAAAATAAATATTGGCACCCGCTATTTACTGAATACTTGAGGTAAAGTATTCTACCTTATACAATTCCACAGGAGATCTGTGGAATAGAGTGTTACTCTTTTACAGAGGAGGGACTGAAACTTAGGGAAGTGAAGTTCTAGTCCTGTCTTCTCAGCAAGGCATGGACAGACACCTTCAGGTTTGTTTGGGCAAACATAATCTCTCTCTTTGGCCTTGAACTCACAGAGATCCACCTGCCTTTGCCTCCCCAGTGCTGGGATTGCATATGTGCACCACCACAGTCTGCCAATGTATGTATGTATGTATGTGTGTATGTATGTATGTATATATGTATGTATGTATGTGTGTGCCCAGCATTGAAAGACAAACTGGGACAGAGTTTGTTTTTCTCAGCAGTGGTAGGAGGATGGCTTTTGAGCAAGGAACCTTTTGAGCAAAGCAAATGTTTTCTAGTCTGGGAGCGCTGTAAGAGCTTGTCATGGGGTCCATGGGTTTAGTGAAGTGAATGTCCTCAGCCAGTTTAGGATCTGAGGTTTGTGAGATCTCTGGATAACCCATGATAACTGCCCAGCCTTCTCTACACCAGCCTCGAAGAGGTGATGACTGTGGAACTCACTGGCAGAAGACTCATCATATGCTTTCTGGATTATTTGTGGCAAAATTTGAATTCTAGATTGAATCAGCTCAGTGGCACTCTTCCTACCCAAACTGATTTTTTTTTTTTTGGGCTTGGTCCTTGTTCTACCACCCTAAAGGGATGGGATCTTCTGATATTTATTTGACTTATACAGGAAGGATAAATTAAATTTATTATTAAATGTCATGTAGTGCTTCCCGGAGTCTGCAATAACCGAAAAGGCAGTCGTGTGTGATCCTAATTAATTACCCAAATTTTAGAGAACCTAAATGCCACTTCAGCTTGGAATGGGTCTTGGGGCAGGAGGGTATAGCTTGTGTTCTTGGACTTCACAATCTTTAAGGAGGTTTGAATGATCTCAGGGTGATGAGAGACAGGTTCTCTCCAGCTCACCTCTGAGCACATTATTACAAAAACATAACAAAACAAACTCCTGCAACATGCAGGTGGGGGTATTTCTAGTTAATTTGGCAAGTTCTTTGTAGCTGACACACTTGCACACAGGTGCCCATGACAACTAGTCTGGGTCGAGGGATCTAACCCTCAAGCTCCAGATTTGCAGCCTCCACCTGAAGAGCTGGGGAAGGAGCTTTTGCAGCTGGTGAAGGTGACAGAATCAAGCTGCTTTATAGACCTGAGAGAACTTAAGTGAGGGGAGGATGTGGAAGGGGGGAGGTTGGAATAAGCAGGCAGCATGGGATGCTCCTTGGTACTGGCTCCTTGGCAACGGTTACTTAGCAACCTGCATTCACTTCTCTTGACTGCCTTCTCCCTCCTTCTTTCCTCCCACCCCCAGTCTCCCTCCCATTGCTGCTGCAAGAAGCTAGAGAGCTCGGAGTGAATGACAATTTGGAGAAACAGCCGCAGCCTGAAGATCTAAGAGGCTCTAAAGAAGATGGATAAGAAAATCGATGCATAATAAAAGCTGCAGGCAAAGCCACCTTGACACAGGGCGGGCAGCTCTCTCTTGCTGCCTTCCTTAGTCCCCCCAGGTTCAGGCCTCTGTCTTAACTATCTTCCTCTTTTTTTCCACCTACCTTTTATAGTGTGTGTGTGTGTGTGTGTGTGTGTGTGTGTGTGTGTGTGTGTGATGTGTGAGTGTATGGAGAGTGATATTTGCCTTTGGAATGGAAAAGCAAGGAACCTCTGGACATGTATATGAGATGTATGCAGGAGTGCTAGCATGAAGGAGGTGAGAAGGGTAAGGCAAGGAAGATTATGGAAGGCACTTTGAACAGGGGGTTAAATTACATGATAAAGTAATATCTTTAATAAAAAACAAGCAAAAACCCTAACAATGGATATAGGAAGTGTACGTTATCTTCTCTGCAGTAGTCAAAGAAACCAAAAGCATAAGCAACCCTCCTGAATGGGGAGGGCTGGAGCATGGCTTAGATAAATGAGACACTGTACATACAATTACCTTCTACTGACACACAGTAGGGATATAGTAAGTATTACTTTCCTTGCTTTCTTAGGAGCTGGAATGTAGGAAAGGCTCTTTTGGAGGTCGTTGCTGACTGAGAATCTGTGGACCAAATCTATGACTGTTGATGTTTTTTTTATTCTTAGTGTCTTCTCATTTACACAGGCAGGAAGTGATTTCTGCTATCAAACTTCACCCCATTTTGTTGAAGTTAAGACATTTAAGCAATTGCCCAACCATCACTCCTTAGCATCCTGGAGTACTGCTTAGGGAGATATCCCATCTATCTCTGATTCAAGGTTTACATTTTATACACAGTCAGTGAATAGAAGAAGCCCAAGTGAGGTCGGGCACACATGTCCTTTGGCAGTTCCACTGACACGGTTTGGCAGTGAAGTCATGCCAGTCCTAGCCTGTTGGAAACAACACTATTCCAGGGATCTGTGTGATCCTAGGGTTACAGTGGTGAGGGTTTGGGGTTGGAGGAAAGCACCATTGCCATTGACTTGTGTGCTAAAGTCCCTTTTGCCTTCTGCTGTCTCTCAAGCAGAGCACATGCTGTTTGGCAAGGTATCTCTTTCCTGTCATTCTAAGCAGGTATCTCATTCCTGTCATAAGCTCCTTTGTCTAAACCATGCCTTTCTAGAGTAGAGAAGAGCCAGTGACTCCCTGGATCTCATCCTGACTGGGCTCAGATCTGGGCCCTGAATGCCAACCCCTCCTCACTCTCCTAGGTCAGGGTCAGGTTCCACCCTTTCCTCTCCTTTTGCACTTACCTTGGCCTCCATTCTTCATAATACTTCTGACTTTGGTGGGATAGTATTATTTAATATCTCAGCCTATAATCTGATTTTTCCCTGTTTGTTCCTTTGTCCCTTATTTATTATATCGTAGAGATGACATTATGAGACTTTGAAGTATAGGACGATTATGTGTAATTTCCCTGAATGATACTCAGCCTATTGTGTGCACACAGACAAGGGAAGGGAAGCTTATGATTGTGCCCTTAAATCCAGGTTCCTCTTCTATCAAAATCCACATCCAACAGTCCCATCTTTGTGGTCTTCTCCCGTCACTGCCCACCTCTTCCCTCCCTGGCTTACCCACTCCATTTTTCATAATTCTGGAACTCAGACTCTTTTTATGCTTAATTCCAAACATAAAACACTCAAAATATTATTGAGGGGGAGGAGGAGCCCTTGGTGTAAGAAGGCAGCAGGCTGCACAAGTCAGAGCTTGAGAAATGCACACAAATGAGATGGCGAGCTGGAGGAAGCCCATCGTGTACCAGGGGGCCTGGAAAGGGGAATGCGGCTTAATTAGGGAAGCCTTCCTGGAGGAGGGGACTTTCTTAAAGAAGGAAGGGAAAAGGGAAAAGGGAAGGATGGAAAAGGATGTGCCCAGGGCGCAGACGGTCTGTACGCTGGCCTGGCGCTGGCGAGTACAATAGGAGCAGGTTTCCTTTGCCTCCAGCGGAGTGAGCATTGTAGATCACAGCGTGAGGCCTGAGCTCTAAAGCAGGGGAATCGCGATCTGCCACTGGGAAATAATAGTGAGCTTCTGCTGGCCCCTGAGAAGGGGGGCGGTCAGGGTCATGGTGAAGGTTAAGGTTGTTCGGTGGAAAATGGCGAGGTGAAAAACAGAGGCTCCTAGGAGTTACTTCTGTCCTGAATCTGACCAGAGACCTGGTCAATGACCTGACTAGGGTGTGGGGCAAAGAGGGAGGTGGAGGCCACCTGGGTGGGGAGGGGGTGAAGAGACAGGGAACACATTGTTCCTCAGAGCTTGCGTCACAGACTTCGCTCCTTTGAACAAAACCCTGTTTTCAGCTGGGCTGACTCATCTCTCCCTTTCCCCTTCTTCACCACTGGGGCTCTGGCATCCCAGGCAGATCTGTGTGCTGCTGCTAGTGGCTGCAGTTGCCGCAGAGGACGATGCCACTAGGCAAGGACTGCTGGCTTCTTCTCTTCTGTGTGCCAGCTTTTCACACCCTTCCCTGGATCTAAAGCCCAACAAAGGGAACTGGAAAGGAGCGTTCCACATCCCTTTCCTTCCGGGTTGGATGACCCTTGACCTATTTTTGAATGAATGTAGTCATGATGGGCTTTCAAGTCTCTGTTCCAAGCACGATTGGAATTCTGAGAAAGAAGGGAGGAAAAAGTGACAAAATTTTAAGGGGGAACTTAAGAATAGAGCATTCTATGTGAATGGAATGACATACGTGCTGGTTTATTTATTTATTTATCTATCATCTTGACACAAGCTAGGGTCATTTGGGAAGAGGGAACCACAATTTAGAAAATACCTTTGTAAGATTGGCCTGTAGGTAAGTCTGTGAGGTATTTTTAAAAATTGATTATTGATGTGGGAGGGTCCAGCTCAATGTGGGTGGTGCCATCCCCGGGCAGATGCACTTGGGTATTGTAAGAAAGCAGGCTGAGCAAGCCATGGGGAGCAAACCAGTGAGCAGCACCACCCATGGCCTCAGCTTCACTGCCTGCCTTCAGGTTTCGGCCTTGAGCTCCTTCCTTGACTTCCCACCGTGATAGACTGTGATGTAGAAGCGTGAGTGAAATAAGCCCTTTCCTCCCAAGGTGCTTTTGGTCATGGTGCTTATCACAGCAACAAACAAGGTTTCACTGTATAGCCCTGGCTTATCTGGAAGTCAATATTCAGAAGAACTGACTGGCTTTGAACTCACAGAGATCCAGCTGTCTTTGCCCCTCCTCCCCCCATGTGCTGGGATTAAAGGTGTATGCTGCCATGTCCATCCAGGCTTTATATTTTAGAATTAGTTGATTCTGGAAGAGTTTGCACTTGAAAAGTTCGTCACACGTTGGAGATGTGACTAGAGAGAATGTTAGCCTGTCTGGAAGGACAGATCCGGAATGCATCCACAGAGACATAACAATGGAAACTGTGAAAGTGGGTGAGACAATTAAGAAAGCATGAAGAAGGAGAACTAAAGAGTGGAATGGGGGAGCACATAAGAGACCACCTTACATAGTGTCTTGTGGGAGAGAAATAACTCCCCAGATACATAAATGACCTGTGTCCAGTCCCCTGCAATCTTTCTCTTTCTTACTAGAGCCCAGATTTTAACCAGAAAAAAAAAAAAAAAAAAGGCTGTGTTTTCGTGGGAAATTTTAGGTCATCTAGCTGAAACAGATGGAGGACATTTTAGATGCCTGTTTGTATTTTCAGTTTTCAGCTCTTTTGAGGAGACACAAATGTTTGGGCAGTTTTGCTCGGGTGAGTTTGAAGGGCTCACGCCTCAATGCAAATCTGTTTTGTGCCCGTTTGTGAAAGACTTAAGCGCCTCAGTCTGGGAAGTGGGTGGGTGGAGTGGACAGTGATTTGTTCCTGAGCCCCGGACGCTTCACTTGACTTTTGCATAACTCCCCACCCTTCTGACTTTTCATCCAGAGATCTCAAAGCTCTAAACAAGCCTTGATCCTCCCTGGCCCCCTGAGTCATCTTCTGCTTCCATTTTCCCAGATGTGGGGGCAGGAGAAAGAACACCATGTTTGGGGGTGGGTGTTTGGTTGGTAGATGGGTGGGGGAGTTTGAAGGGGCAAGCATAGGGACTTGGGGCACCTTCCTGATCACGGGCGGGGTGAGGAGCAGGCATCAAGGTAGTTCTAGCTGAGTGTCAGCTTGTCCTTTTGAGGTTGTTTTATGACTGGAGAGACTCTGCTAAAGAGTCCGAGCTAGAGAAATTGAAGAACAAACAAAGCTGTAAAAGACGCCGATAAAATTCCTCCCAGCACAGAACAGTCTTTGGAGCCTTTCTCAAGAATCTCAGAATGATCTGGAAAGGCTAATTAACTCTCCCAGCCCGCAGTGGGGACCAGGATGGGACCAATATTAAGAGCAGAGAGCACTTAGAAAGATGTCCCTTTTCTCTCTGTTTACTCAAGGGACCCAGGTATGCATTCAGTTCAGAAATGGATTTAAGACCGAGGAGTGAAAGGGGACTACGTAGAAAATCACTGACATTTTCTAAGACTCCTTTTGGTAAATGGGTGCCTGAGGACAAAGGGGAAGGCTAGGTGAGGGGAACCTTGAATGGGAGGCCATTAGGAATGGAGAATAGTTGGGAGAGAATGGGAATGACTGGGTCTGTTAACAGGAGTTCTGAAGAGCAGATCTAGATGAAATGCAGGTACCTGGACTCAGAGGAGCTTGGGATGTTTTAACTGGGGTATCTTTAAACCTAAGAACCTGCAGGAGTTCTGGCTGGGAAGGCAGGTGAAGATTGGAGGAGAGGATCTGAGGGATGGTGAGGTTGATGTCGAGGAGGAGCTGAGGGAGTCGGATGCACCTGTGTTAGAAAATCGACTGTGATTTAGGAGGAAAACCTGGGGCATAAAAACACCCCCAAGCCTAGCTATTCTTCTGTCCTTTGTTCCAAATAGATTGTTGGATTGGTCAGAAAGGGAAATCTTATGAGCTGAAATGACTTAGAGGTGGAAGGGAAAGGGTTGATAGGGGAGTGTGTTTGCAGGGGAGCCATAGAAACTGCTGGTTTCCATGGTGATAGCCGAAATCTTTGTTTCTAGTTTCCTGATTTCTACAGTGTGGAAGGGGAGGCTATAATAGAGAAATGCTACCTTTTTATTTCTTCAACTCAATCAATATTAGGGTGGAGTGGGCAGGTTAGTGAGGTCTTTAACAGGCCACAGTCCCTAGGCTCCCAGGTTAATTGAGTAATCTCCTTTGATGTCTTTGGATATATATTCAAGAAATTTTTTGGTGTACTGCTGTAGCAGAAACTAGAAGCACTTCTTACAGAGGGGTTATCTTGGTTCCAGGAAGTACCTCTGCCTATGCCATCCTCATCCAAGTAGAGGCAGATGGCCCTCTAAAATCCAGAGACTATGTTTCCTTTGAAGACATAGGGACAACTGACCCCCATGAAATCTCTCCCGTTATTTTTCTCCCCTGAAACAGGGCTTTGTATGGCCCCGGCTGCCTTGAATGCTCTGTAGCTGAGAATGTCCTTGAACTTCTGATCCTCTTGTTTCCACCTCCCATGAGTTGTGTTTACAGGTGTATGCCTGATTAGTACCTGGAATCAAACTCAGGAGCCCATACATGCTAGCTAAGTACCCCCAACTCCTCCCTGGCTCCTCGGGTTCTCTATACTGTTTGCCTGTTGTTTGGCATAGAGTGCCAAGTCAGGCTAGAAGAGGCTGAGATAGTGAGTGCTGAGAAAGGCTAGTGAGGAGCTGATGCAACCAAAGCTCAAGTATCCAACAAATGAAAATGAGATATAAAAATCCGAGCTGCCCAATTCTACCTATTTCCCCGTGACAGCCACAACGCTTGGATGACTCTAAAGCAAACAAACAAAACTCATAGAACATGAAGGATCTAACCTGCCTCCTGTCCAGGAGTACCCCTATTTTTGCCCTAGTCATATTCCCTTTGTAAGTGGCTCCAAGTTGAGGTGGGTACCCAGATACCGAGCACGATGAGATCATGTCTTAGGCACAGTGGCTCCTATGTGCTCCCCAAATTCCTTCCACCGGCCTGGCTTGTCTAGTGACTCCAGAGAACAGCAGCTGCCAAAGCTGGCTCCTCTATCCACAGGGATTGGCTGCAGGATGTTTTCTGAACAAATATCTGTCTCCTTTTTGTCTGTGTTGTGCTAAGTTCTTTTCTGCCTCTTAGCCACAGGACCTGATGAAGCCCCCGAGTTACAGGATCCTGGAGGAGTTACCTTTTCTGACCGGCAGCACTGAGGGTTGAGACTAAACAGGTGCCTCTCCCACAGCAATTTTCCAATAGCCTTCTTTCTTCTCTGTGACCCTCTGTTCTGGATTCATTAGGTAGCTCCTAGTTCTTTCTAGTGCCCCCCACCCCGTGCCTGTCCTCCTTCCTTCTGTTGACTGCAGCCTCTGTGCGCTTTCTATGCTCTTCTTACTTTCTTCTCAGCCTTTGCTTATTTCCCTACTCTCCGGCCTACCTATTCCCTATTATCTCTCCTATTCTTCCTACCTTCTTCCTTTCATAAAATATTCATTGAGCATCTATTTAATGTCAGGCCTTCTGGCTAGCTCTCAGTTCAAGACTCAGCCCTCTGACTATGCTGAAGGTCTTGGAGTAGAAACCCGAAAGTAGCAGAGCAAATCTTATGCAGTGACTCGTGGGACCCCTTGACCTTTCCCTGAGCTGCAATGAGCTAGTGTTCTATAATCCCTGCCTGCAGTTAGGTCCCTCTTAATGCCTAGCCATAGTCAAAGTCATCCTTCAGGCTTAGTTTGCTCAGAAGACCCCTTCCTTCCTTCCTTCCTTCTTTCCTTCCTTCCTTCCTTCCTCTTTCCTTCCTTATCCTAAAATAAGCCTCACTTAAATGGTCACTTTCCTCATTTTCTGGGTTGCTTGTGAAGAATAATTGAAATCATTGGTGTACTGGTCATATAAAACATTGAGAAAGTTAGGTAAGACTCCTCTCTTGACTTCGCACTTTAGTAATGATGGACAGGGAAGACCAGATGTCTCAGTGGTAAAAGTGTTTGTAGCAAATTCTGATGGAGTTCAATCCATTGACCCACACGGCGGTAGAGAGAACTGACTTCTACAAGTTGCCCTCTAACCTCCACATGCCCTCCACGGCATGAGTGCTCCCATCCACTTACATACAAACATACAACATGCATATAAGATATAAAACATTAAAAAATGAAAAAGATTTTCTTTTACAAACAGAAGTGTTTAAAAGATAACTTTAGATAATTCTGAGATGCCCCCGTCTCTAGTCTCATCTCACCTATTATACACATAAAGTGACTTGCTAAATGCAATAGCCAATGGCTTCACATTCCTTTACATATTCTTGTTGGCACAAGCAAGTGGCTTTCACTGTGATAATTGATTGAGGGCAGAGAAAGGATCTTTTTACCTACCTAGGTATGAAAATACAAGCCATAGGAAAACCTCCTCCATTATGGAGCATCATCCTTGAAGTCAGAGGCATTGCTGTGATGATTCAGGAGGAGTTTGGGGATTACATGGGAGAGCGATAGTGTTGCTTGATCCAGGATGATGGATTTCCAATTGAAATTAAGTCTAACAAGGCTCCCTGAGTCAGAAAATGTCATCAAGCCCTGTTCCTAGTAACAACTTGAGAGCAGCTGGCTGGATTCACTCCATTAGCTCAGAGGGTGGAGGCAGGGAGTAGGGACAGATGCTGCCCAAGGACCAGGAACATTCCCGGATCCAAGGATGAAAGGCTGGCCTCCTCCTGGCTGGCTGAGCTAACCCTGATGGCTGGGCTGCAGGGTTTCACTCCTGTTTTCTCCATCGGACTGACAGCTGGCTGACTGTCCAGAGTTCCCTCTCTGCCTCCTGACTGCCAAAAGTCTTTGCTTTTCCAAGATCTTTCTGAGTGCTTTGTAACATTGTCAGGGATTTCTTCTGGGCATCTGGTTTGAGGCTCATCCTTTAAAGCAAGCCTATTTCTTTGCAACCTGGGCTTCGTAGAAATTTTTATACATCACACTGCTGGTATACTTTTTTTTTTCAATCTCAGGCCAGCTTCAAACTTGCTTCATAGTAAAGGATGACCTTAAACTTCTGATCCTCTTGCCTCCACCTTTCCAGCGCTGAGATTACAAGTGCTTGCCACTACAAACAGTTTGATACAGTTAGGGCCTGAGCCCAGGGCTTTATGCATGCTAGGCAAGTGTTCTATTAACTGAACTACATATCCAGCCCAGGTTTTCTATTGTTTTTCTCCCTTCTCTTGCCCAATAATACATCTTCTCATTCTCCACCCCCATTTTTTCTATGTTTGCATGCCTCATCATCCCCCAACTCAAAATAGAACCGAGGTCTATCTTCTTTGGCTTCTTGAGGGTTATTATTTTATCCTTGGGCATGTTTCCAGCTTTGATGGTCAGTAAGTTCTTTTCACAGTTTATTTGTCTTTTTATTTCAGCTCAACTCTGGGTCTCCTTAATGTCCTTGTGGAAGCCATGTTCCCACAGACTTGGGATCTGGCATTTTAAGAGCTTGCTCTTTTCTCTCACTGGCCAGTTCTTTCATGTACAGGTTGCTGAGTGAGGAGACTCATGCCTGGTGCTTACAGAGCTGGGCTAATGACTCAGTATGTACTGGTGGAGCTCAAAGGCACAACAGAAACCCATTTGTAATGTCCCCCCATCCTTAAGAGGATGAGCAACATCATCAGGGATTAAGAGGAGGCTCCAGGGTTTATTTTTATCTGAAGAGGCTCACCTTTAAAAACCACATCCCCAGCATTAAAATGGGCTTGGATTTTAGTCCTTTTATACGGCGGTGCCATTTGCCAGTGGCTTCTGCCTTTACCATCATATTTTTGTGGTAAGACAGACACGGTGTGAAACATGCTATTTTAACCAGTGTTTAGGTGTGTAGTTCAGTGACATCAAATGCATCTACAGTTGAAAGTCTGGACTTATTAAACACGAACTCCCAGGTCCCGCCGTCCTTGACATCTTTTGTTTACTGTCCCACTAAGCTTATTAGCATCATCCCCACCACAGAGGCTTTAGTTCTGATAAATCCCAGAGTCCTCTATAGACTCATTCGGACCGGCTTCTGCCACTTCTTGGTTTGGAGTTCCTCTCTGAGAGGCAATTCTAAGTCCTAGCCTTCATGCAGTTTATCTTTCTCCATCTGATCCTCGGGTGTGGCCCTCCCCACTTCCCCCTTGGTCCAGGTGGTCCTCACTTCTATATCCCATCCCAAATTTGTCATGCTTTACAATGCCCTCCCTGGTGTCCCCAAATACTTCAGCTACCACAGTGTGACCTTGCTGTCTCCCAGCATACACAGGGCATTCAGCTAGATTGCTGCCAGGCGGTTCTTGTTTATCTTCATCTTATTTCCTCCTCAGACAAGAGACACCCTCAGTTCAGTCTTGTCTTTGCTAGATCCTTCCTGCTCAGACTGTGGTCCCTGTTCTGGAAACATTAGCACCACTCCGGAGCTTGTGGGACGTGCAGAGTCTCAGGCTCCACCCTGACTTACTGAATAATAATCGTCATTTTAACAAGACCTCCAGATTATAGTGTGCACCTTAAAGTCTAAGAAGTGCTGCCATAAGAGGGCAATAAGTAATTTATCTCGCAGGTGTTTATAAGTAAAAATTAGCACCTCTAGACTAGATTCAAATGGTAAGGATAACATTAAGGAGAAAAAGCAAGTATTTTGTATGCTTTGAATTCGAGGGGTTCAAAGAGCAAGGCAAGAGGTTTGTATAGGGAGAAGGTCCCCAACTGTCTGCCTCCTACTGAAGCAGAGAAGGGTACAGGTCCCTAAAATTCACTCGGAGGTTAATTGATGATGTCTTCCCAGAATTAAGGCACTTGTCTCCAAGTAGACCGACCCATCACTCCAGCCCCGTTTCCAGCTCCCAGAATAAGTGGCTGGTTTCTGTCTCCATGGCTGGTGCTGATTCATCCTTTGTAGGAGGGCTGACTGTAGCTGGGAAAGGCTGAGGAGCTGGTGTAATTCTCTCCTTCTTCCTCACTCCACTGAAAGGGAGTGAGGAGGGGCACAGAGAGTGGAGACAGGGTGTGGGAGTCAAACCTGTTCTTTGCATAGCAATCATCTCGTCTCACTCTTTGCTCTCACTCCAAGGAGTTGAGTCCACAGCTGGGAAAACCTGGAGCCAGTCTGAGTCTTCTTGGCTCACAGCCAGTCTTCCTGTTTTTTTTTTTTTTTCTCTCTCTCTCTCTCTTTTCTTTGGGATCCACAGGAGTCAGGGCATCTTCCTCTGGTCTCGGGTATTAGAGAGCTGTGTCCCCTTGAGGCAAAGGCTAGTGGTGGGAGTTTGAACTCTTAGACTTCTACATGGCCCTCCTCTGTCATCTTCAAAAGAGGATGACAGGATTCGAGATCTACTTGTTTAGGTTTTGTTTTTGTTACTTATTTATTTACTTTAGAACATGGAGGGCTTATAGTGAAGAGCAAGGTAGTTTGGGACAACCTGGAGAGGGCTGCTGGTGTGCTGTGTGGGGAAATAGCGTACATAAAATGTCTTTTTGCCCCGAGTCATGGGAAAAGACTACTCTGAGTCTTTGCTTTGTTTTTCTGGCCCCCTGGATCTCTGCCTGAGGTTCTATTGACGGAGTGGTGTGTTTTTCTTCTAATAGTGGCCTCTAGAGCCGAGACCTGCGATATTGCAGCCTGAACAAAAGACCCCATAGATGCCTCTTGTCATGTCCAAATTTATTGCCCTTCAGAGCAACCTTTTGGCTTGTACGACATGCTGTTTTCTGGTCCTGGTCCTGGGCGTCATATCTAGGGCTAGCATGGGATTGGTGATATAACCCATCACCAGGGTGCCTCACTCTCACGTGTCACACCAGGGCTGTCTCTATCACTTGTTTGCTTTTTCCCACTTGGCTGAGGCTTCCCTGCAGGCCTGGAGAGGCGCCCTCTTTTCTGTGTCTACTTCATGTGAGTGCAGTAGATGCTGAGGAGGAGAATGTGAGGGAGTCCCATCTATCTGGTTCAGACAGTGTGCATGCAGTCCCTTGGTGAGAGAAAGACTTTGCAATTTTCTGAACTTACTTTTAGGTCACATTGGGTTACCTCAGTTGAACGGAACTTGTGATGAGGCTATGGCCTTGGGCCTGTATTTTTTCTTAGGCTTTTTTTCTAAGAATGTCCCAATTTGGGGCCCTTTGAGGTTGGGGGTGTATATTGGTGATGGCTGGTATCTGGAAGAAACATAAAATTTTAGTAAGGAGAAGCTATCTCAGGAATCTATAATGAGCACGTGTGTTATTTCTTTTCCAACAGGCTGCATAATTTTTATGGCCAATTATTCCATTTGTAATGACGATGAGATAACAGAGATCCCATCTCACGCTCCATGGAACATGCCAAGCACTCATGGGAGCTCAGGGACACCATCCCTTCCGTAAGAATTGGATAGCTAGAGTGTTTCTACCAAACACAGTGCTAGCAAGAGAGATAGGGAAGGAGGGAAGAAGAGAGGTGAACCTTTTATGAATGTAAAGGGTAGAATGTACTAGAAGAGAAGGGGAATGGAATATTCTGGGGTTTAATATGAAGGATAAATTGGCTGGGGATAAGTCAAAAGATCAGTTTTTTGGAACAAGACTTTTGTGGCCCAATATAGATTTCCAGTGAGTTTTATTTATGCTTAACAATTGTACAGCTAGCTGTCTTTGGCTGTGAGTGCTTGTGCCATCCCAAGCTGCAAGGAACCAGTTTTTTTTTTTTTTTTTTTTTTTTCTCAAAGGACTTGGGGGGATTAGTCAAAAACAATTGGCTTTGGGAGGTTTAGAAAAAGACAAGACCCACGTGGGGCTTTGAGGGAAGCTCCCCTTTGGGGCTGGTGGGCCTCCTGTGTGTGTGTGTGTGTGTGTGTGTGTGTGTTATACTGTGTGTTGTACATGTGTACATGTGGAAGTCAGAAAAAACCTCAGGTCTTGTTGCTCAAGTGACATTGTGCTTTTTTTTTTTTTTTTTTTTTTTTTTTGAGATAGGGTCTCTTAGTGTCTTAGAGCTCCACAGGTAGGTACACTGCTGGCTAATGAGTTCTCAGAATCCACTTATTTCTGCCTCTCCAGCCCCTGTATTAATTACAACCGTATATCACCATGCTGGGTTTTCTTTACTTCTTCCTTTCTTTTTCTTTTCTTTTTTTTTTTTTTTTTAAATGTGAGTCTTAAGGGTTAAACTCAGATCCTAGTACTTGCAAGCAAGTACATTGCTGGCTGACTGCCTCCTCATCCTAGGTCAGGAGAGTGCTGTTGGCTGCCCAGACAATCTTGGAAGTTAATACCTCAGGTCCAAAGCAGGCAGGTTAAGGATTGTCAACCAGCTTCTGCTATTGATTGGTCTAGACTGCTCATTTGGTCATGCCTGTATGATTTTCTCCAAGGTCTTTCCCACCAACTTGCCCTTTTACCACATTTCTGTCTGGTTTTTCTTGTCTACTAATTGTGAAGGGTGAGGTATTTGAAGTCAGGCTGGCCTCAGTTTGAATCCCACTTGGTATTATGTTACTTAGACTCTTTGATGTCCTTTTCCCATCTGTAAAATGGGGATAATAAAACCTACCTCTCAAACTAGTTATAAGAATTAAATGGGAGGATGTGTCGGTGAGGGCTTGGCCCCCAGCAAGTGCGTCTTCATAAAAGGTGGTTAACAGTTTAGCTTTGAATTCCCTCTCTGCTCCCTGGCCTCTTCCCATCAGAGTGCACAGACAGAATCAGAGCAAAGAGTGATGGCCCAGTAGATGGGCATACAAGGTTAACTGTGAGAAAGGTGAAGGGACAAGAGGGACAGATGCCACGAGACAGAGTCATAAATACAGTTACACACAATAGGGAACAAGACACCGCAATGGACAAGTGAGGAGCAGTAAATGTAGGTGAAGGAATGAAGAGATGTAAAGTCATCTGGAAAGGCAGAGACATGAGTGAAAGCCAGACAAAGCCCATCAGAGGACAGGAATGGAGAGTTCACCTGTGGAACTTGACATGGGAACCCTCCTGCCTTCTTCTGGCTCTGCGATCATGAGTTTTAAATCCCTGTCCCCACCTATCTCAACTGTCCATTCATTCCACTGTGACCAAGACCCACCCCTGCCTGACACTAGGTCTCTTCTACTCCCCTCATACACGCTGTCTTAGTTACCAGAGTCCACAGAATTTTTCATTCCAAACAAAACTGTTTGGAGCACAGAAGCATCATGGTGTCAGGCAGTCAGTGTAATAACCAGGTGTACTTTACAGCCACCCCCCTCCCCTCCCCGCTGCCTGACTGTAACTGCGCTTTCATATATCTCTGGCTGAGACAGGCAATTTTCTTTCAAAGATTGTTTTTTCTGGAGCCTGTGATTTCTGCTCTCGCCTCCAACCTCTGGGATATTAAAACGGGGTCAGTGGCTGTTGGCAGGCTGACCGATTTGTGGCCACTCCTCAGTTCACCCTCCTGTGTCTCCAATCTTGCCATCCCTCTGCCTCTGCACCACACCTGGTCAGGTTGGTGTTAAAGCTCTTGAGACACAGGCCACGACCTGACCTTCTGGGAGGTTGCCGTCCTTCACACTGGCGTGATTGCTTTTTCTGGGATTTTTGGACAATTGGAGGGATTGCAGTATACGGTAGATTGCGGTCTGAGTTAGGGGAGACCTGGATTATGGGAAAGAATGGAAGGATCCTTGCTTTCTTAAAGAGAGATTATCATGTTGCCAGAAGCAGTGTTCTTCATTGTTTGCCGTAATAGTGTTTTCTGGGTTTTTTAATCCTTGTCTCAACCAGGTGGCAATCTTTTTTTGGGGGGGGGATGAGGCACCTGTATGTGCCTCTGGGGTTGCCCACTTGGGATCTCTCTACTCCCTGGCTAATGGCATGATCAAAATCCTTCCCAGGGTCTAACTCTCATTCCTATCCTCTGCTAACAGATCGAAACCTCTTGAAAAACAACATGATACGACACCCCCCCCATTGCCCACACCATCCCTTGTTTTTATTAAATAAAAGTAAGTGGAGCTATAAGATGTGACTGGCCTGGATCCCGGCTTCATAAAACAAAACTAACACCCTCTTTATCAAAGGGCTGAGGCATCCAGAGAAGATTTCTTAGGCCATTTTGCTGTCACGTAAATGGGAATCAATATTCAATAAGCCCTTGATGCACTACACTAGCGGTTCACCTAATACTGGCTTCCAGTACAGTAAGTGGCGTTGATATAGGGAGGGCTTGTTTGTAAAATAACAGTGCAGCTCTCACCTCCTGGATATTGGCTCTGGCTTCCCTTAGGCAAGAAGATTCAAGGCTCTGAGGAAGCAAAGAGTCATCTAACCCATCCCACCGCCTCAGCATGTCTAGCTTGAAAAAAGAGAAGGGATTGGATGCTTTTATTAAAGCCAAGTGGTCTAGAGGTCATTAGGCACACATTCCTATTAGGAAGTTTTCCACTATGTCCTGCCTGATGGCCTCCTTCTTCAATAAATTAGTCAAATTGAAAACCAATTGAAGGATAGAATTTATTCTGCCATTAACGTTATGAGAACAGACCCTTCTGTGCCCTGGAAGCCTGTGGTGGTTAGAAATAATATTCGCTTCTCTTCACCCTGTGTTTGCTGTAAGGAAAGACTGCAGCTGCCTGGCCCCCTGGTGGATGGATGGCAGTTCTGAGTTTCTCTATGCAAGTGACTCAGTTTGGTAATAAATGGAATATTCAAATATGGTTATTGATTTGTTTTCCAGTGTAACCTCATACTTACTTCCTCTGCATAAGTCCAAGTTAGCACATGGTTAAGAAGATGCAATCAGATGTTTAGGTGCTTAAATGTGACAGGAAAGCATCATACAAAACTTTGTATGATCCATTTCAGAACCAAATAGATTTTAGAAAATTTGTTATTTTTGTTTTTACTGCCAATGTTCATAGAGAATTTAGGAATTAACAATTTGGGGTGTGTTTGGGAACATTTATTCTACATTATAGTTATGCCTATTTCTTATTCCATTTAGGGTGAAGATTCTGGGGGTGGGAGATTGTCTGAAATATGCTGGAGGAAGTTGGGTACCCAGTCACTAGTGATCCTGCAACTGTCTCTACATGAGTGATGCTTAGACCTAAGTCTCCAGGGGCCATTTCATACAGGATCTATGCAAAGTGCCCTTCAGTCCATTGTGTTACAGATAGAGCTACTGAATCTAAAGCAAGAAGCTAAAGCATGGCTTCTCCTCTTGGGTATAAGTCACAAGCTAGAGTAGTGTACAGTGTTTTGGTATTAAGCTATTTCAGTGAGGAGAGCCCTCAAAAGATACTGGGCATGGATACAGGTTTCCTATGGAGAGGTTAGAATATCCTCAGTGTTTCCTCTTTTTGGAGCTCCTCATTTGGTCCAATTTGATGGCCTTAAAAAGAAATAAAGTGCCTGCCCGGGACTGCAGAGCTTGGAAGAGGCTGATGGCATGGGTGACCCGATCTGGGATTTACAATAATTTTCTGGGATTTCTAAATTAAGGGGAAGAGGCCTTGTCATTCCTTTCTTCCAAGCAGAAGGAAAAGAGACAAGTGAAAGGTGGGGGTGGCCAGGTGACATTCAGCAAAGGGCACACCTGGCACAGGACTGACTCTTTCAGTTGGGGGCCATTTGCGGTCCTCTCTGTCTTTGACTGACAAGTGTCAGGTACAAGGGCCAAATGTGATTCAGGCACTTCCCACCTCATCAGTTTTCCAGCTTGACCTTGTCTGACTAGCCTGAAGTCCCTACTTCCTTTTCCTGCTTTTCTTGAAGCAAACACAAACACAAAGGCTGAGAGATGGCTCAGTGGTTAAGAGCACTTACTAATCTTCCAGAGCAGCCTGGTTGGTTCTCAGAACCTACATCAAGTGGCTTACAGCCTCCTATAATTCCAGTTCCAGGGGATCCAATGCTCTCCAGCCTCTTCAGGCACCTATACACATGTGGTACACATAACATACACAGGCACACACATGTGCACATACACACAATCTAAAAAATAGATGAGTTTTAAACAGACAAATGCAGATAAGCGCTTTTCTTTGGTTGGAGATGAGTCCCTGTCTTTTCTGCTAACACTTCAGATGTGCTGTCTGAGTTAGTTGATATAGAGGAGGAATCCAGGCCCAGAAGTTAGACTATGGTAAAGTTTCCAGGAGTTGGAACTCTTGAGAGCACAGGGAGTCCTCAGATGACTTTCTTAGGCCAAGAGGTCACAGGAGACCTGAAGCTTTCTTCACTCGATGAGGTAGCTAGCAAATGGGTACATGGCCGGGTTGTCTTGGCTACCATGCCATGCCATACTTGAACCTTTGAGTCTTGGATCAGTAGCATCTCCACGTAGGGTATTGCTGATGACCAGCCCCTCTTTCTCTGGTTAAACACCCATTCAATCATTTGGTACCGCTGGCAGTTTGTTTCTTGCCACAACTTGTGTTCTGGCATTAGTGTTCCCCCACGCAACAGCTGATGACATCTCTTGGCCTCCCCCATCCATTCAGCAACGCCTCTCCCCCCAACCCGCCTCCTCTGCCTGCTGTCCCAGCCTGTAACCCTGATCTCATTTCCTCCTACCTCTCACACCATTCTGAGACCTCTTGCCCCAACCTGTGCTGGGGCTCTTTCTTTGGAGCCCCCTATTCCTTATCAGAGTCCACTCCTTCCAACCTGTGTCCTTACTGGAACATGCGTACCTTCCCCAAGATTTTCGGGGACTAGAGGACTCTGTAGAAGGGCTGACTCCTTTCCCTGAGGTTGCCCCTAGCTCCCAGTGAGGTGGATTTCAAGCTTGGGTTGTGTGTTGTTTGTCTAAGACTTTGCAGCCCCTGAGGCAGTGGCTCTGCCTTTGCAGGCTCAGGCTCAGGAAAGCCTTGGCAGCCAACAAATAATAAATAACACCCTGGTAACACCACCTGCGACTTGCTAATGAGAGTCTTTAGCCTGCCTTTCTGTCTCTTGGAGGTTGAGGGTGGGGTCTCCCCACTTCTAGGCAAATGGATCTCTTCCTATTTTCTGTGCAGGAATCTATTACCATTGGGTGGGTGGCTGGGGGTGAACAACAGGTCCTTTGCAGAGACATACAAATGATCTTGATGAACACAGTAAATAATGTCAATGTGAATTTCTTTTTCTTTTTTTTTTTTTTTTTTTTTTTTTTTGGTTTTTGTTTGTTTGTTTGTTTTATGAGACAGAGTTTCTCTGTGTAACAGCTCTGGCTGCCCTGGAACTTGCTCTGTAGACCAGGCTGGATTCGAACTCACAGAGATCAGCCTGCCTCTGACTCCTGAGTGCTGGGTAAAGGCATGTACCACCACCATCCAGCTGGAATGAATTTCTAATGTGTCCTTTGCCTTTAAAGCTTTGAGAGATAGGAATGTTTGGGAGCAGGAGCCCAGGTCTGAGACCCTGGGTCAGTGGGGAGCTGTCATCTAATTTCCTCCTCAGAAGATGTTTTCTTGTCATCCATTAGTTCTCAGAATCTCTTATATACTTAAGTAGTTTTTCTCCAAACATATAGGGTAGTCTACAGAACTACTCTCCTGCTTTCTGTGTTTACTGAGTTCAGGTTAAAATATCAAATACCGTTTTCTTGAAAGTGATTACATTTGGAATATAGCAGTAACCACTGGGTGCCTCGGCAGTGAGTTGGCAGAAGTTCTCCATAGGATGGATATGCCACTGTGTCATGTTCCTTTATGTCTACTCAAGTCACCTCCCAAATTCAGTTTCCTCAAGTATGTCTTCTGCCATAGGTTCTGTGAAAACACACACGCCAGCAGGAAGACTCTTCTGCCTTTGTTGCCAGAGTGCAGAGACTACATTTTTCTCAGACTGTCTGATGTCTATGGGTTTATTTGTCATTCTAAAGGCAGGCTTCAAAGTCTGCATCAGAAAGAGTTGTTCAAAAATGTTTTTGGATCCACACTGGTGTGCCTGGCCAGAATGGGCTGTTTTTATAGAGGGACACTGACATTCTCACTGTAATACTGGGGAGGTTCTGAGAAGGGGTATGCAGCAGTGAAGTGGTTGTGATTAGAAATCACCTTCTGGTCTACCCACTGTATGGAACTCAGAAGGCAAACATTTGTCCTTCCCAGATTGTATCCAGGCTTCCTATGCAGTGATTGTTGCTACCAGAGAACTGCTTTCTCTACACTGTTATTCCTAAGACTTGTGTTTCCTAGAACCGCTCTCCCTCAGACCCAGACTTGAATCAAGTGGTATTTCCTCAGCCACAGCTCATCCCCTTTAAGAGGAGATGTTTTCCTTAAGTCTGCTCCTGCCTTCCAAAATCACACTGCCCATACCCACTTCCCCATGCCTTCTGCCAGTTCTTGGGCTGTAAACAGTCCTGTCTGGTATTTGGGGGAAATGAGCTTCGTGTTGGATTAATTCTACATGACCCGTCTTGTAGACTGTATGGGGAGGAGTTTGCCTCCTTTCCATTCCCTTGTAGTCCAGACCCAGAACTGGGCCAAGGAGGCTCATTTTCCCACGTGTAGGAAGCTCATGCCCCCCTCCCCTGCAACATTTGGCTCCTTGGGTTCTCTGAGTCACCCTCCGACCTTGACCGTCTGTAGGAAGGGCCTAGACCCGTTGGGCCAACTTCATCCAAGAGGGCTTAATAAGCACCTGGCGGCTGAGTGCTTTGAGATCTTTCAGATGAAAAGGGCTGTCAGTGGTTCTGGGGTTATTACTGTCAGAGTAGTGGCGGCAGCAATTACTCTAGAAGATCAGGGCATCCGGCACCCTCTGTACCCCAAGGGAGCTCCTGGCTCTCCTAGGGATGATCAGCTACCTTGCTTTCCTGCCTTGAATTCTGATGTGGTATCCATCTACAAAGTTCCTTTTACTGTTCGCCATCCTCCCTCTGCAGGGAGCACTGCAGAAGTTCAGTATAGTCTAGAATGCTCATGAAGCAGGGCCAAGTGATCCCAAAGGGTATAGAATGAGAAACCAGAATGGATGTAGGTAACCAACCACCTCATTCAACACAGGAAGAAGAGGAAGTGGGTCCCACCAAAGTTGCTCAGGGGTAAGCTAAGTTTGTAGAAGAGTTGTGAGACGTGTCACACAAGTGCAGTCTTAAATGAAGAGATATTTTTTGGTTTGTTTGTTTTGTTGTGAGACAGGGTCTTACTACATATCCCTGGCTGGTTTGAAATTTGCTATGTAGACTAGGCTGGCCTTGAACTCACAGAGATCCACCTGCCTCTGCCTCCTGAATGTGTGCCATCATGACTGGTCACCAAGAACGGTTTTTAATGAAATGTTTTCACCTCTGCCTTGGTAACTATAGTGGAGGCAAGGAAGAATTGCTGGTCTGACCTTGGGAACAGGTGTTTCTGGGTTCATGGGCAAAACCACATTTCCATTTCTTGCTTCAGCAATGGGGTTTACATCCTGGGCTTCATTCAGTTCCCAATAACAGGGAGTGACAGTGGTGTATTGAGAGGTAGTAATGTGGACTTTCTTCTCTTTGCCCAGACTTTGGGCAGATATGTCACAAGCAGAGAGGACCAGGGCCTTGAGTTTCCATCTTGTCCTCACACATTTGCTCTAGAAATCAGCACTAGGCCTGTATCATTTCCACAGATCCAATCACTTTTCTAAGAAAGGACACAAACTGCAGATTTCCCTTAAGAAGTCATATTGTCCTGTTCTCTAGAGCATTTATTTTTAATTTCTTGAGAAATCTGAGGAAAGATGCTATAAGATTCACACACTCTGGCTTTAACATGCTTACCTCAATCATACCATTTGTCCTCTTTCCCAGCTTTAAAACCCACAAGGGAAGATAACACCGTATTCTTCATTCATATCTATATTGGGCCCATCTCTTTCCCTAGGCCCCAGGGCTTTGGGGGTTGGCTGATATCTTTGCACTGTTTTCTGCCTACAATTAATTATTGCTTAAATAATCTAGTTTATTGTCTTTGGGTTGTGTGATGTTTCCTGCAATTATGAGATGCCTAGAAAGGTGTTCTTTAAAGTCATGTCTTTGAAAAGGGGATATAAGTAAGAAAGTTGAGGGTCTAGAGAGATGGCTAGGGGACCAAGTGCTTGCTGTGCACATTTGAGAACACAAATTCAATCCTTAGAATCCACATAAATTCTGGGCAAATATGATAGCTTGCCTGTAATCCTAGCTCTCAGGAGGCAGAGGTGGGATCTCTAGAGCAAGTTGACTAGCTAGACTAGACAAATCTGTGAGCTCTGAGTTTACTGTGAGACACTGCCTCAATATATAAGGTGGAGAGAAATCAAGGAAAACTCCTGACACCAACCTCTGACCTCTTCATGAAAGAGTATTTGTACCTACACATAAACTCATACACATGTGAATATTCATACACACAAGAAAAAAAGTAATTGTGATTGGAACAGTGACAAGAAAGGTCAGAGATGTAGAACCAATTTGCTTGAGAGGTGGCTCAGCGGTTAAGAGTAGGTATTGCTCCTAAGGCCAACCTGAATTCAGTTCCTAGCTCCCACATCAGGTAGCTCACAACTGCCTGAAACTTCAGTTCCAGGGGATCTGACTCACTCTTCTATCTTCCAGGGCCATTTATGTGCATATGCCTCCCCACACACACATAACTTAAAATAAAATAAAGTTTTTAAAGGAAAATGAAGTGGGAAAATATTTACTAGTGGATTTAAAGTGTTACAAGCTCAAGAAGAAGAGGCTGCTGGCCTGTCCAGAGGCAACTGGAGTTATGTATGGAACAGAAATAACTAGAACCTTGAACAAGAGAGACTGGGCATTGTCTTAAGTTGAATGAGGCTCCTGAGAAAGGTTCAGATCTACCATTCTTGGAAATTCTATGCAGAGCATGAGTGAAATTTCCACAGGGAGCCAGTATAGGGAGAAGGAACTGATTGCCTTAGTCCTTTGCTACCTAGACCCCCACCCCACCCCCAGGCTATGTCCTGCTTTCCCTCACCTGTCAGGACTGTCCAATCCTGCTCTCTAAAACAGATTTGATGACTCAACAATGGCCAATTAGGCGTTAACACATCTATCTCTTTAGCTATCTGGCCATCTTTATGGAGAACAAGATCTTAAATCTCAGCTCATCTGGACAGCCAGAGGCTTTGCCTAAACGGTGGAAAGAGCCTCACACATTTTTCATAATTACAATGACTTTTTACAGGGAGAGCCATAACTCCAGTGTGAGAAGGGCCCATGGCAGGTTCTGCGATGCGAGCAATGGAGCCAGCTGATGGCTGTCTGCGGGCACTCTGCTTTCCTGCCACGAACACCTTCTGCCAGCAAGATTCACAAGCGAAGATAAGACGGCTTCTATTTTGGTAGCTCTTCCACAGGGATGAGATAGACTGTATGTTCCAAAAGCAGACAGCTAGGGACAGGAGGTCGGGGATTAGAATTTAGTATACACTCTCACTGGGCTCTCAACGAAGGAGTCATTAGTTGTGGAAGGTTTCCTGGAGCCGAATAGAAGAGGCTGTTCATAGACACAGGACTGGTCTTGGTGTGAGATGGGTGTGTTTGAGATGTGGACCACCTTAGGAAAAAAGATCCAACTATGGATCATTGGATCTTGGTCTTTCAGTTGATTAACTGGTTAATATTTCTATTAATCTCTGCTAATGATTCCTATAGTACACTCCTGGCTGTTAAAGGAATTCCATAACACTCTACAAATTAGGTCCAAGATATCCTTGATACACTGGCCCTACAGCCTTGGCCAGACGTTTTGGTTCCTCCTTCCTTTGTGATGCTGAGCAGCCTTCCAAATTATACTTAAGGTTGTTAGCAGCTGTGAGGTTTTTACTCTCCCTTTCAATCTGTGCTTTCTGTATTATATCTAAGCAGTTCTCATGTGCCAGTACGAAGACAAAGTGTCAAGATGGGAACGATGCACACAACCTCTGCTCTGTTTCCCAAGGCAAGTACCCCAGAACCTACCTTTTCAAATGCCCTTCTTTAGCTAATTTAATGGCACTCATGTTTTTCATTTTTTTAATGAATTCTTTTGACAAGTGTTTCAATCTGATGGTCCCTGAATAGTAGGACGTGTTGTGTTTTCCTCCATTCCACATTTCCACAGCGCAATTTGGACCCTAAATTCATATACTTCAATGTGGCACAGATAAACAAATACCTACATAATTTGATTCCTATAGACAAGTCATTTTTCTGAAGAGGACTTGGAGAGTTAAAATATATGCTTGCCTCTGGCAGCCTCTTCTTTGGTCAGTGGATTATGTTGTGAGTGTTTATATGTCATAGAAACTAACCTTTGATAGTCTCTTAAAAATTCTTTCTTCAGTCATAATGTAGAAAGGATGAGTTACTGTGCTTCACTGATTCATCCAAGAAATTACTTTGTGATTCCTACAATTCCAGGCAAAGGATGTGAAAGGTAACAAGATTTCTACCTTTTTGACACAAGTGGGTGAGAAGATAGGGAAGTAAATGAGACATCACAGGAGAGCTCGTAAGCACTGAAAAGGATGTGGAGAGGGTACCAGAGTGAGGGGTGGCATCAGTCAAAGCTGGGCATGGTCAGCAGAGCAAGAGAGCATGGTTAAGACGAAGACAAGACTCTAGAATGACCTTTCCCTCTCTGATTACAATGTCTTCATCTACACAGTTCCACAAGGAGCAATCATTTACTAAGTGCAATTATATGTCAATCACTATGCCAGCTCAGACTTAGAGAGGGATAGAATTCAAGCCCTGCTGTCAAAGATGCTTCACTCTGGAGTGATGAACAGAGAAATGAACACTTAAAATACAGCCGGTGGAAGCCCGAAAGGCTGACATTCCTAAGAAAGCTTACTGAATTGTTTCACTGCTTAGAATGTGGAAAGGGAAAGAAAGAATAATCTCGAGACTTCCCCTCTTACTCCTTTCAAGTGTCTGAATAGTTTGCTTCAGATTCCACTGTGCAGTTTATTTATTATCTGGAATCTTAGCAGTTGAAGGATCCGGAATATATCAAGTTTCCCAGGTCTCTGTCTGGACACCCTTCCTAGTTCAGGAAGCAATTAGTCCGAGAAAGACAGAAGTGAGAGTGTAGGAGCAGAATATATATATCCTTTTAAAATAATTTAGTAACAACATTAGGTAAGTGACCAATAATTTATAGAGTCTATTCTTTTTATAGAGATATTTCCTTGCAGCTCAACCAGCAAGCTTGCTGGGTTTAGAGGATTAATCTTGACGTAGTAAATATGTTCAAGCTGTAATTCAGTCATGGACATAAAGGGAACTTAGACTTGTCTTGTATAAGGGGAAATATTGAATGGATTTGTAAAGGACCCACCATGATGGGCCTTAGTCTCTTGGCATTGCAGTTTTGAACTGCAAGATAGACAGTGCCATTACTCTACAGATGTCAGAGGAAGTGTCAGGTTCAGGACTAGTGTCACTTGCTTCACTTCATGAGCTTACTCTTTCTTCCCCTTCCACATTCTAAGCTCTCATAGGCATGTCGGCCTTCCCATGCTTCCACCTTGGCCCTTATCCTGCTATAATTTAAGTGTTCATGAGTGTTTCGGGACTGTTAGTAGCTCACCGTACTACCATCAGTGGCCAGCAAACTTGTTTTTGTTTTGAGACAGGGTGTCACCGTGTCACTGGACTGGCACTCAAAATGTAGACTTCTGGCCTTGAATTCATAGAGGTCCTCCTGCCTCTGCCTCCTGAATGCTGGGATTAGAGGTGTGTGCCGAGACTCCCAGCTTCAAATCCCAGTCTTCCCCTTCCGTCTCACAGCTCTCCTGTTTGCCTCTGTGGTCCATATCTCTCTTCAAACCCCTCATTCAGGCCCTGTGTTTCTGTCCCCACACTGTCCTTAGGCAATCTCCTCCCTCGGCTGCAGAGCCCTTTCCTCGTGAGTCTGTCCTTTTCTTTCCCTCCAGTCAGCTCTAGAAACCCTATTCTAGGAGGCCTTCCCAAAGCAGCTTCTGTGTTTGTGTGCCTCTGGACTCTGCATTGTGAAGTCCAGCTGCGGCTGTGCCAGCTGCTTTCACTTAATAACTAACCTGAAGTTGTGTGTGCTCATGTTAGTATATATATAAATGTTCGTGTGTGTGTGTGTGTGTGTGTGTGTGTGTGTGCGCGCGCACGCACCCATAAGTGTGAATGCATATGTGTGAGCATGTGTGTGTGAACTTGAAGTTGATGCTGGGTATCTCTCTACCTTAATTTTTGAGACAAGGTCTCTTACTAAACCTGGAGCTCACTGTTGGCCGGACTAGTTGACCAGCAAGCCCCAGGGATCTGTTTGTCACCACCTCTCCAGTTCTGGGATGACAGATGCATGATGTGGCCCTTTCTTTTTACTGGGTGCTAGGGATCCAAACTCAGAACCTCATGCTTACGCAGCGATCCTGTCATGATTGAGCCATTTCCTTAGGCTCCTAAAGTCATTTTTTTGTAGGTTTTTTATATTTCATTGATTTACTCAGATTAGATCCTTTGTTGTAAGATTTATTTATTTTTATGAGTATGAGTGATTTGACTGCATGCATGAATGTGCACTATGTGCATGCCTGGTGCCTACAGATGCTAGAATGTTATCAGGCCCTGGAACTAGAGTTACAGATGGTTTTGAGCTGCCACATGGGTGCTAGGTACCGAATCCTGATTCTCCCTGACAGCAGCAAGTGTTCTTAACCATGGAACCATCTCTCCAGTTCCTGATTAGGGGATTCTTAAAGGGCAAAGCTCAGAACACACAGGGATCATCCCATGTCATTACCTGACTAGAGGTGGGCCTGGAATTGCGTAGTCTGAGAAAGTTAGTTTCCTGTGTAGGGGAGTAGAAGAAGAAAAGTCGAGTAAGGCATAGTGGTACATGCCTGTAATCCCAGCACACAGGAGGTGAGGCAGGAAGATGAGCAAATCAAGGCTATACTCTGCCTCACAGCAAGCCTGAGACCTACCTGAACTACCTGAGACCCTGTCTCAAAAATCTAAAACAAACCAAGAAACAAAAACAAAAGCAAAAACAGGACAGTATAACTTAGAATGAATGGGAATGGTTACCTTGCATAGATGCAGCAGGAGTTTGAAATTACTTCTTAGCATTATCTCAGTGCTGGGGTTCCGGAACCCTGTGAACTAGCCATGGCCTTCACCTAGTGCTGTTGCTAATGTTGTGGCTTGTGTTAGCTAAGAAGACATCCCACAAGCAGTAGGTGGCAGATTGGCATGCCCATTTCATGTTATTAATTTTAAAATGGCTTGGTGGCAGGAGCTTCATGTGTAGACTGTATTGTTAGGCCCAGCACCTGGTGCCCAGGGAATGACCCCAGTTGCTGCCTAGAGGTCTCTACCTCAGGGAAGGGAGGCCCTGAGAGCCATTTTGACCCAGGTTCAAATTCTCCAGAACAAACAAGCTGGTCTGTTGCTCCAAGCAGCAGCCACAGAGGCTCCAGTGTGTTTATTGACTCTTGCGTTCCCTGCCCTGGAGAACAAACAAACAACTCAGCCTGACTCATCCCTCCATCAGCCTTACCCAGTTCCACGCCTGGGGTTGGCCAGAAAAATCCCTCAGACCCTATGGAAGTAAGGGAGCCAACGGTTATGGGTCTCTCTTCATATAGTCCCACTACTCTCCAGGGAATACTGATCCTGCTTAGGGGCGGGTGGGGAGTGCATGAAACCAGCAGTGACTTCCAGTTGCTTGGCTTGGGTTCTGTGTGTTGCTTGAGGCAAATCAGCTTGCTTCACTGATTCATTCATTCAACAAGTTCTTATTGCATGCTTACTGTATGTGAGATCTTCCTCTCTGACCAGGCTTGCTGGCTCTTGCCATGCAGAATGCTGATGCCTCCTTTCAACCAAATGGGTTGACCTCCCACTTTTCTAGGACCCTTATTACAATAATGTTCTTTCCCCCGCTTCACACCCCAAAGAGAACTTTTTCTGAGCCACCTCCTTTCACGAAAGCTTTAATGGGCCGCTCTTACCTCTTGGGGTACCCCATCTTGCTTGCACCCAGTCTTGTTTCACATCTTTCACAAGGGAGGAAGCAGCTTATTGCTCCTATTGGAGCTCAGTTTATTCCTTTCCACCCCCACCCACATCCCTCCCCGGCTGGATTAGGAGGACCCTATAATCCGAATAACACCCCTGTTTCATGGGATGTGTACAGGGGCTGATTGGAAATGTGTTGTGCAATCAGGTTTGTGTAGGCAACAACAAACCAGACAGAGTTAAAACCTTACCTTACAGGACTTCTCAGAGGCTTTGACATATTAATAAACATTTTTAATCTCAAGAAGGGAGCACAACATGTAATATTGTCCAAATTATCAGGCTATGGAGCCCTTATTAAATTCTCTTATGCAGCCGGGTGTAGTGGCATACACCTTTAATCCCAGCACTCAGGAGGCAGTGATAGGTGGATCTCTGAATTCCAGGCCAGCCTGGTCTACAGAGCAAGTTCCAGGCCACCGAGAGCTACATGGCGAGACCCTGTATCAAAACCAATGGCCTCACAATAGTGTTGCAAAAAATTCCGTTTGGGAAATGCTGGTGTAGTGGGATGAAAACTGAGAATTAAACGACAGGGACCTGGAACTCAGTTCTCTCTGATTCTCCTTTTTATGACTAAGAGAATCACTCTCCTTTCCCTCACTTGGGAAATGAAATGGTATGGAGAAAATCATCCTTCAAGGCTTGCCTTGTTCTGTCCAAAGGCATCCACAGGTAGATCCAGCATCCTAAGCACCAGAAATAAAATCTAAGATGGATGTCCTGGTACCTCATAAAAGACACACAAATAATGGAATAAAACGTTTTGCTGACATGTGGCTGAAGAAAGCTGGGTACATACACTTTTCAGGAATGGAGAGACACAGAAATAAAATGCCAAGGTCCCTGGTGTAGCTGAGGGTAAAAAGACAGGGCTGGAAAGTCTCCTTGGAAGACAGGAGACAAGAGGGTAGTCTCTCCTGGCTGGTAGGGAATGTCCCTGGTTTTCAGGGCTTCCTACTTGACAGAAAACAAATGGCAGAGAATGAAAGACATTTACCTGGGAAGAGAGATGGGATGGGCCAATTCCTTGTACTCCAGCATGCTGTCTGGCGCCCTTAAGAAAGGGGTCAGCACACATTTCACTTTCTGTCAGCCCCAGGGTATTTAGACAAGATGCTCACATCTGCTGGTGCCCTTGGAAGAGGGGTGGATTCCTCAGTGGGTGGCTTAAACCATTTGCCTCTTCTTGCATTGGGTGTGATGAGTTAGAGCCCTGGATTCAGCTCACGCCCCTGGGCACTGTCACTTAGGGAAGATAAGAGCTACGAGCAGAGACGCTTATCTTTATAGCTTTTCTGGTTTGATTTATCTGCTCTGTGTGTGTGTGTGTGTGTGTGTGTGTGTGTGTGTGTGTGTGTGTACATGCACCTGCCCAGTGTCTGAAGAATGTGTACTTGTACACATGTAGGCCGAATGACCAGGCCTTATATGTAATCTGGGTTTGGAAAGTATTATGTACCTATGGAGCATTACATAAGGTATTATTTTATGTGCACTGTTTAAAATGGTGTGTACACCACATATGTGTGTGGATAATGTTCTGCTTTGTATGTGAGAAACAGACTTTATTTCACCTGTGCAGTTTGTATATGGACGTTTTAGATATTTTCACGCCTGTATCACAGACCATGTATCTGTCTGAGCTACTTATGTTCACATTCCTTTGTCTTTAGGGGTGAGATTATTTCATCAGATTGACAAGTGTTTATTGAGAGCTTACTGAGAGCAGGGCATATGTCTGTATAAGTGTGTGTAGGTAATATCTGAGGATGGTATTAGCATCTTTGTACACACCACCAGGTTTTCAAAATATCTATGTATATCTCAATTTCTTACCTTTCAAAACACTTAAACTTTATACTGCATATCATTGCCAGCTCTTCCCAGGTACTCCTTGGACAAAGCAGAAGATAACTGGCCATTTTTAATGTGTGAATTCCTGCCTAGTGTGGTTACATTGGAACAGATAAAATCCATGCATGCCATTAGACTGTTCATTATTTATTGCAATACAATTTGCTCCCAAGTGCCTGTGCCATCTTACTCTTAGGATTTCTCACGCCTAATAGCACTTAGAAAAATACCTCAAATACTCATTCCTGCTTTCCCTTCCTGGCCTCTCCCACCCAGGAGGCAAGGATCAGACACAATCCTACCTGATTTTGAACCCAGCCATAGGTGTCTCTTTCCTTTTGCTTGGTCTTTTCTGCCCTTCACCTAGATCTTCCAATCCCTCGAAAGGTTTTCTTTTCCCCAGAGAAACCTGAGGGAGAGCAAGAGAGATTTGCTTGAAGGGAATCCGCTCCTATTTTATGGGGTTTGGGAATAATGTTCCTTCACTGAGATAGCATCTCAGCAGAACTAAAGAGGCCTCTGCTCTTCCCCCAAAGAGTTGTTTTTTATTTTTTCCTTAAGGGGGGTAGGGGTACATTAAATAAACCTGTTTTTTTTTTTAAAAAGTACCTTTGCATCAAGGAAATGTGTTATTATTATAATTGTCTAATGCTAATTATACTTATTACTATAATAAGCATTTTGTTGTAACAAATGATGTAATCCTCTTTATTTCTGTCACCGCCAGAAGTGAGTGGTGTGTGTATAAGGAGAGGGGGGATTGTGGAGTGTTTGGCAGGAGGTGTAGTCTAGGCTCAGTGCAGACAGGAAAGCCCCTGTAGCTGCCTAGGAGTAGGAGATATAGGACAGAGGATAACTGGATCATTTGACAATCCAAACTTGCTGGCCTCTGCAATTTCTTGTTTTAGCCAGTCATTCATTCAAACCTTTATTTATACATTCAGCAAAAATTTTATTTAGTGTTTCATGTGGTAGAGTCAATCTGAGTGAGAGAAAGTAAACCAGATAGGCTTGCAGTCTAGTAACATATGAGCACTGTTTTTGGTGCTTTAGAGGAAGTGTGGTGCTGAATGGGCCTGAGAAAGCCATGGCAACATACATAGGAGAGGTGACTTATTCCATGCATGGAAACCTACAGAGCTGGTCTTTGGGGGAGACCACACAGGAATGTGCCATACAGAGAAGGGGAGACATCTCAGGGAGAGGAATTGTATTGTTGGTCTAAAGGCATGGCAACTCTTTTGCTGTTGTTAACATTAGTACTAAAAACAATGAAAATAGCTTGTATTACTAGCAGACATTGTTTGAGCAACTATGTGCTAATTCATTTAATTCTCACTGCAGAGCTTATATTGGGGCGATGTAACAGTAGATACAGAGGGCTTAGATCATCCAGGTCTGGTGACGCATGGAATCCTAGCTCCTGTGGAGGCTGAAGTAGGGGGATCACAAGTTCAGGAATAGCCTGGGAAACTTAGGGAGATTTTGTCTCAGAATTAGAAGGTAAAAAGAAGGCTGATATAGAGCCAGCATGTGCCAGAGGACTCTGTTTAATCCCCAGTACTGAGGGGAAAACTAAGAACCTGATTTAAATATGAATGGCTATAACTATGTTACTTATTTATTCCTATTATTATTAGTCTTTATCAGATGAAAAAATATTGGGTAGTGGGCTAACAAAATGGCTCAACACATGAAGGTGCTTGCCTCCAACACTGACAACCTGAGTTTGACCCATGGGACCCTCTGGTGGAAGGAGAGGAATGACATGCCCAAGATTCCTATAACCTCTACATGGGCTGTGGCATGCTGTCTCTCTCTCTTACACACACACACACACACACACACACACACACACACACACACACACACACACAGGCTATGGCATGCTTTCACACACATATATACATACACAATAAATAAATGAGTAAATGTAAGAAAAACTTTTTTAAGTTTTGTAACCTGCCCAGTTTCACATAGACCGTAAGAAACAGCTTAGCAAGTAGACATTTACAGTTGCACTGCCAGTGTAACACATGGTTGAGCAGAGCAGGGCAGGGGAGGAACAGGGGTCTGCACAATCTAAAAACATTCCCTACAGACCCACCCTGATGGAAACACCAAACACTAAAACCGGATAATGGAAAATGCATTTTCCTCTCCAGCATTCCCTTACTAAACTGATCAAACAGTAGGTAACAAAGAAGACATCAGTAAGTCAGTCACAGGATAGAGAAACACTGTAACTAATATTCTCTGATCAGAGTACAATGAAACAAGGATTAAAGACAACATTTAAAAATACAAAAAGCTGGGTGTGGCACACACCCCTTTAATCTCGGCACTCAGGAGGCAGAGGCAAGTGAGGCAGAGGCAGGTGGATATTTGAGTTGGAGGCCAGCCTGGTCTACACAGTGAGTTCCAAAACAGTTAGGGCTACACAGAGAAATCCTGTCTGGAAAAACAAAACTATAAACAAACAAGAAAACAAAAAAGTTTGAAAATTTTCGTCTGGAGCCCACATCCTCTTAAACCCTAACAATAGGAATACAATCCAAATATAATAATGAAAATACTACATTAAAAAAAGAGAGAGAACCGGAAGTTGGTAAGAAACAGACCTGTTCTGAGTAGAGACCCAGATTTCAGCTATTTGTTTAATTAGGCTCCAGGTACATACTGAAAGTGGGTAGTAATTTGTAATGAGACTGCCAAATAGTTTGGGGCTAAAATGTAAACAGCCTTGTGAGGGGATTTTAACCAGAGGTCAAACAGGACTGGAAAGCCAGGACACCTGGCCTGCTCGCCTACTGGATCTTCTTATCCTGAAGGGAAGTAGAGGGGCCAGGCTCAGCCAGCTGAGCTTTGCACCTGCCCTCGTGCACTGGCTGTGAGACATTAAGGAAGGAGAGACAGAGCAGCTTTTGGCTTAATAAGCTCCATGGAGCCAAACCAAATTTCCAGGGTCCCATAACTAACTGGATTGTGTCGATGATAATATACCGAGAGGCCTCTGCTTCTTTCTGTGCTACACACCTTAGACCTTCTCTAGCTTTGGTGGAGGCACTGTCCATCTCTGTCACCTCCATATTTCTGGTGCCAGGCAATAGCATACATTAACAAATCCACCATGTGAATGCCAATCACTAGCTGGAGTCAACCTTGTCCCAACGCTCCACAGCTGAAGATTTCTTTAGCAATCGAAGGAGTATTACTTGCAGCAATAGTCTTCTCTCCACCCCACCCTGTACACAAGAATGTAGGTATCCCCAGCCTTCTCCTCTCGTATCATGTGAGCACAGTCATCTCACCATATAGGAGTGCACAATGATGGCAATGGCTACCACGTACTACACGCCCTCTCTCAGCACTTCACACATGGTGACTAAGGTCGATGAGAAGATTTCACTGCCACCCTCACTTTCCAGGTAAGGAAACTGAGGTATAAAGAAGCCAGAGACCTTGTGCATAGTAGCACAACTGTTCAACGAGAGCGTTGATCTTTTTACCAGGGCCCTGAAAGCTTCATGAGCTTGCCGGTCACCTGGAGTCTTGTCAAAGTACACATTGCCACTCTATGTGGTATCCGACATTCTGCTGTGTGCATGCATGTGTATGCGTGTGTGTGTGTGTGTGTGTGTGTGTGTATGTGTGTGTGTGTATATGTGTGTGTGTATGCGTGTGTGTGTATGCATATGTGTGTGTGTATGCGTGTGTGTGTGTGTATGTGTGTGTGTATGCGTATGTGTGTGTATGTGTGTGTGTATATGTGTGTGTGTATGCGTGTGTGTGTATGCATGTGTGTGTGTGTATGCGTGTGTGTGTGTGTGTGTGTGTGTGTGTGTGTGTGTGTGTGTGTGTGTTGCTGAAAATCAAACCCAGGCCCTTGCACTGGCAGGACTGGCATGCTGCGACTGATTCTCATGCCCATCCTCGTTCATCATTTTCAGTACGCACACGTGCTGCTGCTGCTGCTGTCTGTCCACAACACTGAAGGCAAATATGGCACCATATCACATTTGTCACCTCTTCCTCGCAACCATTTTCTGACTCCCGTCGTCATGAGCTATGAGAGCTATTTCCTCAATCTGTTTAAAATCGTTCTGTTAACCATAGGAGTCACCTTCTTGGGACACAAAGGGGACTTCCAACTGACTAGATGTTTTGACCTGTCTTTGGGTAAAGAGCTGAATCCAACTGAAGAGAATGCAGTTACACAGTTAGTTGCTGGTCACAGGCTGCCTTATTTACAGGTGTTACATCACCTGGGTGATGGCCACTAGTGGAAACTCCTCTCTACCCTTATCCCACAGAAGTCAGAATCAAATCAGACCTAGGTATTTAGGAGAAAGTGCCCAGCCTCAGGACTATTGAGTAACACACGTCTGGAATTTCCATGCACAGATGTCCAGAATTCTTTTTTGTCAGCACTTTCCAAGGATGAACAAATAATAGCATATAGAAAGGTATAGGAGTAGAAAGTTTCATGACAAGAGTAGGTTAATATGTTTATTGTCAAGTATTTTAAGATTCAATCATTTTATCCCAACTCGCAGTCTTAGTATAACTGCCTGAGTAAAGGAAAAGACACTTATTCAATGCCCTCTAATCTCCCTGCTTTTCCAGCAAAGTATGAGATGAGACATCATTCCTTAGATAATTCTGAAGGCAAACATACATTTTGGGAAGATTAAAAAAAAAATGTCAAATACAAAAATCCAGACTAACTTTTTTTTTTTTTTTTTTCAGTTTTCTCCTGAGTTGGCAAAGGCTGAGTCAAGGCTCTTCTTCTCAGCCCAGATAACTGGGAGTTTAGACAGGAAGTGGAGCCTCTGGTGTGAGCCCCTGATTCCATTTCAATCAGGCAGGTCTAGTCCCTTGTTCCAGGGCAAAACAATTACAACCTCAGGGTTCTCTTGGAGCACTGAAAATTCTGGCCTGGGGTGAGTTAGGGTGTGTGGAATGGGAATGGTAATGAAGTGTTAAGGCTTTTGTTTTTGTTTTTTCGCTTCTGCAATCCTTCCTGTGCTTCAGGCTGTCCATACAGCCCAGAACAGCACATCACCAGTTAGCCAGCACTAACCCCTATTTTTGGGCTCTCCCTGTCTTATCCCAGTTTTTCATTCATTCCATAACTATCTTTTGTTTTGTAACCCTGGCAAACTTGACTCTCACTATGTGGGTAGCCCTGGCTATCCTTGAACTTTTGGCAATCCTCACATTTTTAAAGTATCCATTATGAACAACACATTAGGCTTGTTGCTACAGAAGAAGAAAAATGATCACTGTCTTCAAGACAAAGATTGCCTTGTAAAGAGAGAGGCAAAGATCTGGGTGAAAAACTCTGAGGCTGAGGAATGCTCAGGATTACAGTAATGTTGGCCGGGCATTGGTGGTGCATGCACTTTGGAGGCAGAGGCAGGCAGATCTCTGTGAGTTCAAGGCCAGCCTGGTCTACAGAGCTAGTTCCAGGACAGGCTCCAAAGCAATACAGAGAAATTTCGTGGGGGGGGGGGAATTACAGTGATGAGGCAACCACTGGGGATACTTGCACAGCAGAAGTTCCTTGTGGAGTTTGGAAGGGGTCAGCCTTGCCCTATCCAGCTCATGGGTTCTGCACTCTGCATGCCTTCTGCTTGTACCATTGCTCTGTCCTTCATTTGTATTGTCTTGTAGGTTTCAGTCAGGGGCAGAGCCATGGGGATTGCCTTTGAGTCTTGCCTTTCTTACCAAGGGATGACCTACCTAGGGGATCATTTCTTACAACATTTAAGGCTTGTATCTACCCACGGGGGCCTCGGGATAGGACACTCTGAATCACTTGGATGGGGTTCCTTAGGGATCTCTGGGGTGAGTCTCCCAGCCCACATTCTCTCACCCTGCTGTGCTGACTGTGCATAGGTTTTCTGAGTAGGCTGATGGCAAGGAAGGGTTTTGCAAGCCTTTTGGTGAGGGGTGGGGAGTGTGTGTGTGGGGGGAACCAGAGTAACCATTATTATCATCGTTCTTCCCTGTGACTCAGATTAATAATACATATTGAGATTCGTGGGGATGGAATACAGGTAGCAAGGGGAAGCCTTCAGTGGATTTTCGTTTTAACTGTCAGCTCCCAGCCTCACGACATGATTTCATTCGCCCAGTTTGGCTTCTGTGCTTGTCCTAGATAAGCCTAAGTGGCAGGTGGGTGGGAGAATCAGATGTTCCTGCTTCCTCTAGCCTGAAGCTTACAACTAGCCATCCCTGTTGTACTGTTTATCGTGTCCTTTATTCCAGCTGCTGGGGATATGGCTAAGCAGCCAGGTTATGTAGAATCCCAGCTCAGATTTTTATCTCAAGCCCTGGCAAAAGAAAACCTCACACCTGACCAAACTCAGTAATAGAAGATGTTTTTTTTCCCTCTTCCCTCCTTGGTCCCCTGGAGCTTATTTCACTGGAAGGGAACACAGGTTGATGTATTTTTAAATGGCTTTGATTTTATCACCTTGCTTAATGATTTGGCACGTTATTTATTAGATGGGGAGCTTCCCAGAGGGGCCTGGCCCATTAATGTATAAATAATGTGGCAAATAGTTCAATAGAGTTGTAAAAAAAGTGATTTAGAAATAAATTGACCTCTGTTTGTTACATGTAAACGAAGGCCCAGGGTCATAATGTATTTTGTGCCCTTAAGCTGAGGTGGTGGGTTGGGTGGGATGAGCAAGGGGGTGTTCAGACATGGGGGTGGGAGATGGGTGATTCTTTGTGCAGCCCCCTTTTCTCTGCTCTGATGGAAGGTGTGGCAGGTATAATATGGGCTGTCTGGTGTGGATGTGTAGATGAGTGAATGGCACCAAGCTGTAGACTAGGTCAGCCACGTGGTTGGTAATTCCTGAAGGACACAAATCCCTGTATGCACTTTTGTCATTGTTGAGGAGGTAACATTTAGCCCAGAAGGCTTGATGGTTTGGATGGTTCTGTGTGTAAAAAGAAGCTGGAGTTTTCCTGGGTATATTTAGACCATCTAATGAGTTTCTTTGATAGAGCCACTGGGCAGTGTGCAGCCCATAGTAGGCAATCTGCAAATATTTTTTATAACTATGAGACACAGGCCGGAGGTGTGGCTCAGTTAGTAAAATGTTTGCCTGCCATGCACAAAAAGCATGGGTTCCATCCCCAGTCATGCATAAAGCCAGGTGTGGTGGCAAACATCTGTAATATCAGCACTTGTGAGATGGACACAGGAGGATCAGGAGTTCAAGACCTCTATGGCTACATAGAAAAATAGTGTGTTCAAGGCCAGTGTGAGATATATAAGACACCCTATCTTTTTTCTTATTTTACATATTGATCCCAGTTCCCTCTCCCTTCCTCCCATTCCCCCCACCACCACCCTCCCATCCCATTTTCTCCCTCACTCCACAGGGAGGGTGATGCCTTCCAGAAGGGATCAACAAAATCTGCCAAGTCATTTGGAGTAGGCCCTCCCTTAGGGAGTATCCCTCCATGGGGAATGTGCCCCCAAAGTCCTTTTGTGTGATACATCCTGGTTCCACTGTCAGAGGTCCCTTAGACTGCCCAGGCCTTCTAGCTGAGACCCATGTTCAGGGGGGTCTGAGTCAGTCCAATGCTGGATTCCCAGCTATCAGTCTGGTGGTCCATGAGCTCCCCCTTATTCAGGTCAGCTGTCTCTGTGGGTTTCTGTAGCCTGGTCTTGCCCCCATTTTCTTATCACTCCTTTCTCTCAGCAACTCGATTCCAGGGAGACACACATCTTTAAAAACAACAACAACAGCAACAAAGAGCAACCAAATAAATGATTATTAAGTACATAGTCACATATATAGTGTGGCTAGTGGAGAGAAAGAATGGTACAGATAACTTAGGTAAATCACGACTATTCTAGCTAACATTTATTGAAAACTCAGTAGGCCCCAAGGCATTTTGCTATATACTTTATATTTGTAGCCTAATTAAATCTTTCACTTGTTTAGATTTTGGTGTGACACATATTCAGATGAGTAAAGGAATATCTGAGCCCTGTAACAAATAATGTGACAAATAGAAGCATAAATGCTGGAATGATAAAAGTAAATAAATAAACATACATTAGGGAACCAGAGCAACCTGCACCTCCCTTCCGATCATGAGATTTTCCTTTTCCCAAAGATAAGTATACTGCCCCCCATAAATACTCTTTTCTTCATGGTTTTAGTACCACGCACAATCCTGTGTTGCTTATCTTGTGAGTCTTATATAAATTCACTCAAACTATTCTCTCGTGTCTTCCATGTCTTACTCAAAGTCTTGTTATGAGATTCATCCATGTGTGCATGCAGCCTTGGAAACAAGGGATTTGCTTGTTTCCATTAGAGGGGGGTGTATTTCACTGCAGGGAATCGGGATACGTTACCCTTTCTGTTGGAGGGAGCATCTGCCTTCTTCTTAGTTATTATCACTTGGGAGCCATGCTGACCCAATACCTGGGGCATACATCTTAGCACCCATGTGCTCTTGGTGTGGGTATGAACGCAGTGGTGGAGTGTCTGTATTTAGACTCTGTAAATGTCAGGCTTACTCAGTAACTGCCTTCCACATAGTCTTCCAGAGTAGTTGTGCTGCTTACTCTGACGAGCACATGTGGGCATCTCTGCAGCACATCCTCACCAACTCTTGTTAGTATCAGAATTTCCTAATTTAACCTTTGATGTTAGAATTGTTATTATTCCCTTTTGCAGGTGATTACACCAGGGCTCAGGGTGTTTAAATTTAAACTACTTCCTCGATATTCTGTAAATGATAAATAACAGCAGGAGTGCTTGAATTTCAGCCTGAGTCTATAAAACCATACTTTAATCTTAATATTCACACATTGTCATCATAATAAGTACTTAATAGTTTTGAGATAAATTATCTAACTTTTAAAGCACACATAAGTTTGTTAAACATTAATTTTGTTGCTGTTGTATATTCAGTGGCGTGTTGTGTAGTCAAAACTTGCTGGTGGCTTTGTAAGATAGAGTTGACTCTAGAGTATCCAAAAGATACAGACAGCCCCTCGGTACACCTCTGTAAAGATAGGTAAAGGATCAGAAAACAAGTCCAGAGAAGAAGCTCCATGTAGGAGCCAGAAAGTCTTTTTTTTTTTTTTTTTTTAATTCCTGCTGCTGTTTTAACTCATTCCCTCTACTTCATCCTTCCAAAGGCAACCCTTAATATATGATCAAAGGCCCCTTTCTGGTTTCAGGGTATCTTGTTGGTTGGGCAGAGTTTCCAATAGAGTCAGGGCTTTAGGGTGTCTTTCATCCCAAGAGCTCAAAGCCTCCCACGGACATTAACCTATTAATCACCAAGCTGCTTTGTGAAGTTGAGAGCTAGTCCGTGGGTGCCTCCCCCGCTTCCCAGGTAGAGAAACTGAGTCCATGACTTGTCCAGAACTGCCCATGGAGTCAGGGTGGAACCAGCAAGGAATCTAGGTGTCCAGGGGGATCGGCTCCTCTATTGCTAGTCATTCAGGGTTCCATTTTTCTGCACATTCAGCAGAAAAAAACCACAGATAATTCACTGGAGAATGGGAAAGTTGAGGCTGGTGACGGGTATCATGGTCCTGTTTTGATTGCTGAGGAAAATGCCTTGCCAAGGAGCCGGGCACTCCTAAAGATCAGGGCCAGGTTTGTGTACTTTCCTGCCTTTAGTTCCTAGACATCCAAGACCCTTAGTAATCCTTACTCTGCTGAGTGAATGTGTGAGTGAATCAATGGCTCAATGAGTGTATGACAAGTTGCTTAATTTATTCTTACTAATCCTGGCCTCCTCCTCACTCCCACCATTTCCTAATACCAATCAAGGCCTTTGGAAGGGAGTATGGGAAGGAGAAATTGAGCTTCTTTGGGTAAGATGTGAATCTGGGTGGAAAGAGAGAAGAGATGCCTTATGTGGATAGCCCAAGAAGGGAAAGCACCAGTGACCCACACTTCTCTTGCCTAAGGGGAGTCTACAAATGAAACGAACTTTTAAGCTAAAGTTAGGGATACTGTGAGTTTCTGTTTCTCACGCAGTAGGGTTCTTCTGTGATAGACACTTTGAATATAACAGTTATGGCCTTCTCCCTCCATGTACTGGTGGGGCTCTGGGTCATGTAACCAGATGAAAATGTGAGCTCTGGGTCTCCAGGTGTCCATCATCTTTGTGATATCCTCAGTGGGTACCATGTAGGGGAAGCAGTGAATATGTTTCACTCTCAGTGTGCTCAGTGGTCACAGAAGCAAAGACATGGGTGTTTCAGTAGAAGATGCCTAACTCAGTGCTGGGATTGGCTGGAGAAGGATCTTGTCAGAATGTATCTTACATGGGTTTGGTCATGCATATTCCTGTATAGGGCTGTTCACATATGCCCATGGCTTAGCTATTCTATGTGAGTCTTCTTGAGTGGATGCACTAGGAGTGGGGAGATCGTATTTGATTGTTCTGGGCCCTGTGACGCTTTTTTCCATCTTGAGACCTTCTTTTACCCCTGAGTGTACTGAGATTGGGAACATTCACTCCCAATTTTCCCAGCATGCCTTTGTTTCAGTCACCCATCTGATCCCATCTCTATCCCTAGGCGGGCTTCCCACTGCCTGCGTTTATCTCACTGTTTTATGATGTCATTTAATTAGCTCACACATGGTGGTTTTATGGGACAAACATGGCCTTGTTTGCCTTATAACTGGATTTCATGACTCTGTGGGGACAGGTCAGAAAAATCTCAACCCAGCCATGATTGGAGCTCAGGAATGCTGGATGGTTGGGAACCTGGGAAGTTTGGGAATCGTCTGACACAGAGCTAGCCCTTTCTTTGATAAACAGGGAAAAAGTCACCTATCCTGTGCCACTTCACACTCACAGTATATAAACAAGCCCTTTGTGGAAATGTATAGACTGTACCAACCTTAGGAATGACGGAGAAATCATTTCTCTTGTTTTTCTGATTTTTGTTGTTCAGATGACTGTCACACTATTTTAGCTCATTGGCATAGTGGCCATGCATAGGGAACTTAGGAAGTTTCCTGAGCCTCCACTTTTGGAGAATAAGATACTTGGTTTTTGTTTGTTTGTTATTTAAAGAGACTCATTAAAATAGAGCTATGGGTTGATGAGATGGCTCAGTGGAACCCATGTATGGAAGGAGAGAACCGACTCCCAGGAAGTTCTCTGATTGACAGACTGTGCTGTGGTACCCATTCCTGTGCGCATACACATGCAACAATAATAATTAAATAAAAATAAAGTAGGGCTTGTGAGAAAGGTGGAAAGAATCAGGTACCTTTGATCAAAGTGTTTGTGGATCATGAGAGACATCTGGGTTATTGAACCAAATAGTATTTATCTAGGTGCTAATAGAGAAATGATGGCTACCACTTATGTTTAGGAAGCCCTTGTTTACATTAAGGACATATATATGTTTGTATATGTACATTAATAATGCACACACATAATTATCTTTTTTGAGCACGTGGGTTGTTGCCGATGTCTTACTAGCGGGCTAGATCAGGAGGCTCTGGGGAGATGTAAAAGTGAACTGTTCAAATCCATCCTAGAGAATAAACACTATTTGGCCTTCTAGCATCTCCAGTGAAGGACCCTGTCTTCTGCTGTGTGACAACCTTTACTTCCACAGCTTTCCTTATTCTCTTTTCCACGAAGTCACTAGGAGTGACTTCTACTACAAGCTCACACATATATCCACAAACTAATTCCTTTTTGACATTTTTAAAAAATTATGTGTATGTGTGTAAAGTAAATGTGTCTTAGGTTTGTGAATTTAGGTTTGTGCACAGGAATGCAGGTGACCATGAAACCAGAGTCACTGGATTCCCCCAGAGGCGCTGGAGTTACAGGTGGTTGCAAGCTGCCTGAGATGGGTGCTGGGAGCTGAACTCAGATCCTTTTCAATAGCTGTGAGTGCTCTTAAGCCCTGAGCCATCTCTCTCGCCCCTGTAAGTGATATTTTGATAAATAAGTGGTTCTTAGAAGGATTTTTTTTCTCTTTGCCCATTTGTTTGTTTGAGATAGGTTCTCATGTATTTTAGCTTGACCTTGAACTTGCTATGTAGCTAAGGACGATGACCTTGTGTGATCCTTGCACCTCTAACCCAAGTACTAGGATCACAGACGTACAATAGCATATTTTGTGTGGTACTGGGGGTGGGTCTAACTACTAATGAAGTTACATCCCCAGCCTGTGTGACTCCCCCCACCCAAGCTCAGCTTTAAACAACATATTTCTTTGGCTTGTGGTTTATGAGTAAACATGATGAGTGGGAAATTCAAACAGAGGCAAGTGTGGCTCAAGAAAACAGAAGTCACTGTGTTTTTCATCTTCCTCTGTCTTCTTCTGCCTCCTCTGCTTCCTCAGGGGCAAGACTGCATTCTCGTCATTTTCATCTCTTTGAAATGAACTATGGCCAACACATCTTTGAGCTCTTTCTGAAATTCATCGACCTGGTTTTTCTAAAACACAGAAAGAAGGTGTGTGTGAAAGACAGCCTGAAATGGGTGGGAAACGATGAGCAACCAAGGGAAGGGAAGGGCGACGGAGGCCAGGCCAGTATCTGTCCATGTATCACTTACTTTTGCACCTCTTGTCAGAAACAACTTCAGGGAGGAAGAATCTGTTTTGGCCCATGATTTCCATTCATCATGGTAGGGAAGGCATGGTGGCCAGAACACGTTTCGGGGTCTCCTCACATCACAGCAATCAACAAGAAGCAGAGCTATACCAGAAGCAGACCCAGGCTATACCCTTCCACAGGCTAGACCTTATTTCCCAAACGTTCCACAAGCTCCCAAAACAACACCATGATCTGGGGCCCAAATGCTCAAACACATGAATCTGTGTGTGTGTGTGGGGGGGGGTGACTTTTCATACTCAAACCATATGTGGGTTTGGGAAGGATATTATCAAGCATAGAGACTAATAGAGGATGTTAACCGAAATGTTAGCCATAACTAAGAAGAAATAATAGAATTGTAATCGCAGATGTGTGAACTTATTTGCATAAATTAACATGTTATAAAGTTGAAATAGGATATATAAAACAGCACTGTTGTCCTGCTTCTTCTGGAGTGATCTGGAATGGTTTAGCTTTATCTGGAGGCAGATTTAGACTGAAATTCTCTAAGGAGAGGAGAAAACTAATCCTTCTGATGCCCGTCTCCACAGTCTTCCTGGTCAGGGAAGACTTGGCCCCAATCCCTCCTGCCACTGCTTGCAGAACCTTACAAGTCTAGTGATGCATGCAGTTCTTCTCAAGTGTCCCCTCCTCCCTGGGAGCTTGTGACAGCACATCACACCTGAAAAACCATTAGGCACAGAAAGTTTTGAGACTGGCCCCAGCATGCCTTTGCCCTTCTGTGTTGTCCTATCTCTGGATGACTTCAGAGAAGATGAGGGTGGTGTTCAGTGGATGCTCCAGCCTCCCCCACCTCCTTCTCTGAATTGCCAATATATTTTCTCTGACAGTTTGCACAGATAGTTAAGATACCGTGTAATTACAGTTGCATTTGAAAGCCAAACATGATTTATTTCTGACAAGCTCAGTCATCTTTGGGATGACTTGGGATGTTTGTGTGCATGAGCGCATAGGTGCATGTGTTGGCTATCTGTATGTGTGCATGTGTTGGCTATCTGCATATATGTATGTATTGGTATCTTTTTTGTATAATAGAGTAGGTTGTAGGTCTTATGCCTGTGTCCCATCCATGTACCTCCTTTTGTTAAATGTAAGAGATATTAAATTTTACAAAGCACTGAAGTGGAGGCAGAGTCCATATCCCTAATGTGACTGTGTGATGGGAATTATATGATATATACCCAGGGCAATAACAAACACAGAAATAATGAGGCAAGGGCAGAAGTCTGGGCAGTTGTGGGGGATAGAAGGAGGCCACTGAGAGCCCAGTGAATAGATTATCACGTAAATTTCCCACAGGAGAACCTAGTGGGGGGAGTGTTTAGACTTGCAGTAGTTCTCAACCTTCCTAATGCCGTACCCCTTTAATACAGTTTCTCATGTTGTGGTGACCCCTAACTATAAAATCATTTTCATTGCAACTCCGTAACTGTAATTTTGCTATTATGATGAATTACAGTGCAAATATCTGATATGCAGAATATCCGATATGCCACCCTAGTGAAAGTGTCCTTTGACCCTCAAAGGACTTGAGACCCACAGGTTGAGAACTACTAGGAGAGGAAGAGTTTAGGGCTGTGGAGGAAAGAAGAGTGTCTCTGAGAGAAGGATGACCTTGAAGGAAGCAGGAAGCATTCGCCAGGCAGAAGCTGGTCCAGCTCCCTTGAGGAAGAGGTCATTAGAAAGTGGAACAAGGGAATTAGATGTCCAAAAGTTCTGCCTGATGTTTTGCCAAACTACTCTGGGGACATGTAGAGGTAGTGCAGTTTAAATATGAGGTTCAAAGAGATGTGGGACTTTCCACCAGCTTCAAGGGATAGAGCATGAGAGAGACAAGGAGTAGGTGAGGTTAACTAAAAAGGGAGTGAGTGCAAAGACCAGTGAGAGCACTAGCATGCCTCTCTGACCATTGCCACTGCTCTTGGAGAGAGGAAAGAACAGCTGAACTGACTTCCTTCTAATTCCAGGAGAGTTTAAGATGATATGATTTCTCAAAGTCAAGTGTTTTCTGTGCCCTGAAGTAGGTCTAGGCTGTGAGGAAGCCGCTGGCTGCAGGGCAGAAAGATATGCAGTGATAGGGTTCATTTTAGCCACTGGGAAGCAGGAGAATGGGGGGAGAGGGTGTGCTTGTTTTGCTCTGGGCGTCTCTCTCTGGCTCAGGCTTCTGTCAGTACAGACCTGCATCCTGGCCCCGCCCCAGATGTTGATTATACCCCTTGGGATGTATCACTGCTAGGAAAGCAGATGTGCCAGATGTGACATGTTTGAAAGAAAAAGAACCCATTTGCTTAGAGCCTTGGGGAGAGCTGCTAATCACTGCCTTGCTGTTGCTCTTGGGAAGGGTAGGGCTGAGGTTGGTGGCTAAGTGCCCCTAGTACCCCTGCAGAGGATCTCCCTTACAACATGTCAGGAGCCAGATATGGAAAGGGGAGTGAGCAGAAAAGGAAGAGAAACCGAGGCCCCTATCAAATGAAGGAAGTTTGGCTGCATAGTAGTGGGTGGGCTGCCAACTGGTTCACCTCACTGAGTTGGGTTGCATGTGTGTGTGTGTGTGTGTGTGTGTGTGTGTGTGTGTGTGTGTGTTTAGAGAGAGAGAGAGAGAGAGAGAGAGATGAGAGAGAGAGAGAGAGAGAGAGAGAGAGAGAGAGAGAGAGAAGGTGCGTGCGTGCATGAGTGTGTATGGGGGGGATTTCTAGGAGTCAACCCAACAGGACCACCTCAATTAATCTACCACATTCTCCCCCAAACCTCAGCGGCTTCCTGGTCCACATTTCTCTGCTGCCCTGCCGTCATTCAATTTATTTTCTCCTTGCCCTCAGAAACAGAGCTCAGGACTTCCTGTGTGTCTATGTGTTCTTCGCCGGAGGGGACCTGTTTGAATGTTGGTGACAGATGTCTCAGTCTGGGAAGTCCCAGCATGCTTTGCTTGGTACTTCTTTGCCAAGACAGTGCCTAGGGTACCTAGACATGATGGCCTTAGTTGTTCAGCTCCAGAGCTAATGAAGTAGACAAACAATTCCTTTGATAAGACCAGGAATGGGTTAGGGGAAAACATATGAGAAAAAGTTGTGTGCATATTAGAAACTGCTGAGAGTTCAAGGTGAAGTCAGTGCATCACAATACCCAGGGCACATACATAATGTGAAATTTACTATCTACAACCCTTAGAAATGTAGTTAATCCCAAATATCCTGCTTGGATTCTGAGGAGGTAGTTCTTGATTACATTTTTGTTGAAGTGTTGACATTTCCTATTCTCTTATATTACAACTCTTACCATCTAAACCCAAGGAAGCCAGGCCCTGTGACCAAGACGTCTCAAAAGCTAATGCTGGTGCATCAGTAGAGATCTGTTGTCTCTCTTGGCTGTGAACCCACCAGCTAATCCAAATTCCAGAATATTCCAGAATAGCATTGTTCCTAATCTGTCTTTCACCCTGACCCTAGAATCAACTCTAACTCAATCCCAACACTAGTCCTTCCCTCCCTGCCCCCAACTGCCTAGAATGAATTGGGGGTAGGAGGACTAGGGAGGAGAGGGCAAGATGAGCAATGCCTCTGGGGAAAGGAGGAGGAGGAGGCCCAGCCAGAGCGACCTGGAGGAGCCAGTGTGGTATCTGGGAGCCCCAGGCATGATCCTGGTACTTGCCAAGCCATGAGTCACAACTTCGCTCTCTATGGCATTTTGTTGGGGGTGTGTCTGGGCTGGCAGCTGGTAAACAGGCTGCCTTGGGTAAGGTGCTCCCCACCTTAGCCCTCTCCCTGAGTTGGACGGAGGGGAGAAAGCCTTCTTTTGTGAGGGTCCTTCCTTTGCACCTCTTGATTTCACAAGACCCAGGCAAAGCAAGAGAAAACGCTTGCTCCTTAGCTCTGAATCTTCCGTTGCAAAGGAGTCTGAGAGGCTAAATCAGAATACAGATTCCAGAAGCTTCCAAACATGAGAGGTCACCTTGCCCAGCCCCTTAGCATCATCCCCCTCAGGGACACTGAGTTGCCCATTCTGTCCAGTGCCCTCTCATGACAGGGATCACACTCTATCCCCACCCGTCCCACTGTAGTCATTGCCCAGATCCAGATAGGCATCTACTGTGGCTGGATAGGGATCTTTACAGGGGTGAGCCTGTGCTTGTGAATGAAACAGCAGCTGGAAACACCTGGAACATCTCCCCAGACCTAGTATCTATGCTCAACTGGCTTCAATCATGATGTGTCAGTTTCCTATCTACAAAATGGGACCGGGCCTGACCTTCCTGCTGGGGAGGCGGGAGCAAGGCCCTGATGACTGTTTCCTGATGGTGGGAGATGATTTGGATTATTATTGTTTATTAAGCAAGACAACCATCAGCCTGACTCCAAACCATATAGTTCATCACAGTTGCCGTCCTGGAGACTCATGGATGCACAAGTCCTTCCCTCTCTATCCTTGGCTCACATCTGTCAACCCCACTATAACTGCTCAAAAATGGTGCCTTGTTGCTTCCCCTCTAGGTCCAATCTTCACAGCCTGGAGCAGAATTTACCCTCTGATTACAGATTTGGTTACTGTACCAACATCCTCTGCCAGGTTGGGAGGCTAAAGCCGCTGAAGCAGAGGCAATCATAGCACTACATATGCATGGCGTATAAGGGGCCTCTAATACTCATTTTACCTAAGCTTGACTAGGGGACTTGACTTACAAAATATGTAAGTAAAAACAAAACAAGACAAAAAAGTGTTGAGAGTCAGGACCCCTAAGAGCTCTCTTTTCTTCTATCTCCGGATAACACCAAAACATGGCAATAACTTTTAAATAACAGCCTGTTGTTACAAGGTGTTTTTCTTTTGTCATCATACAATAAGCTTGTGTGCTTGGAATTCTCACCCTCGATTTTTACAGAAGAGGAAGCTGAGCTACAGGGCTTTTCCTTCAGGGTTAGAGACCTGATCCATGACAGAACTGGCACTTGAAGTCTAGGGAGTGTTGCCATGGAGCTAGTATTCTTTCTGTCATCAGGAGACACAAACCAAGCTTTGGCCTTACAGACGTATTCCTTACTCACAAGAAATGACATAAAAATTTAAAGGAAATCGAGGCCAAGGAAATATGAAGTGAACTGGAGGAAAGTGTTGTTATCTATAGATTGAGGACATTTGATAGCTGACATTCTAAGTGTTCCAGAAAAAAAATCTCCCATTGCTGCTATGCCAGCTCTCCCCTCCCAGACACTGTCAGCTTGTGCTGGACTCCACAGATTCAAAGAAATCAGAGGAGCAAGAACCTGTTGAACCATCTCATCAGTCTGTCTGTCACTGATTTTCTCTTGGGGCTGAGTCTTTGCACTGCTATCTCTCCAATTCTGTTTGTTAAAAGGAGATATTTTATACATGTCACATGTAATACATTCACACAAAACACTCATACACTGCGAGGGAGAGAGAGAGAAGAAGAAGATTTGGATGTCCGTCTGGAAGCTCCCAATGTAATTTCTATCCATAGGTTGAGAAACACAAATTTATAATCCTCAGCCTAAATAAAACCAACTCTCTTGACTTTGTTTTCATGTCCAGCTTTTAAATCACACTGGCCTTTCAGGATCTCTCTGGGAGGTCAAGGCCCCAAGAAAATGAAGAGCTTGTGTCCCTTCTACTCTGGCTCAGGCTGCTTTTATGTTTTTGCTTCGACTATAGTACAAACGCCTTATCAGGACTCCTTTCCTTTAATTCTCTCATGCATCCTGTGCATTGTTGCAAGATCTGTCTTCCTAAAACACAGCTCTAACCACAACACCTTTCAGCTTAGAAGTGTTTGCTGGCCTTCACAATGCCTTAGTTAGAGTCTACCTGCTGCTTGTAGTGTCTTAGTTTGCCTTATACTGCTGCGCTAAAGCACCTTGACCAAAAGCAGCTAGGGGAAGAAAAGGCCTATCTGGCTAGCGCATCCACACCACAGTCCATTATTGAGGGAAGTCAGGGAAGGAACTCAAGGCAGGAATTTGAAAGCCGGAACTGAACAGAGGTGATGAAGGAGTGCCGCTTACCCGTTTGCTCCTCATGGCTTCCTCAGTTTCTTTTCTTACCTGCCCCAGGACCACCTGCCTATGAGCAGTACCACCCACAGCGGGTTGGATACTTTTGCATCAATTATCAATCAAAAAATTTCCCTACGTTTTTGTCTACCAGTTAATCTGGAGCATTTTCTCCATTGAAGTTCCTTTTTCTCCAATGACTCTAGCCTTGGTCATGTTGGCAAAACAAAACAAAACAAAGACAAAAACAACCAAACAAAAGACTAGCAAATGCCAGCACTCAGTGCCTCCCATGTATTATCTAACTTTGTTGCTACATCAGCTCTTTTATTTTTCACCTAAAGGTAAGGAAACTGAGGTACAGAATAGTAAGATAATTTGTCCAACTATGGAAAAGAGTCAGAGCTGAGGCTTGACTGTACATGCTTGGGTCCTGGTGCCCACACCATCCACATACAACCTGTGTCCCAATAACACATTAGATATCCTCCTGAATACCACACACAGCACCTGCTTTGATGATGCTCCTAAAAGGCTGAGATCTGGACATTTCCTATAGGTTTTGTTGACTCTGAGTCAACCCCTGCTCTGGGTCTGGGGGTTGGGGGAAAGGCTCGGGGAATGAAGAACCTGTGTACCAGAGTTCAGATACCCAGGACTCACATAAAAAGCTGGGAGAGAGGCTGACCTGTGTCTGTAGTCCCAGAGCTTGTGGTAGAGAAGGGTGGAGACAGGTGAATTCCTAGAACTTTTGGCTAGCCAGCCTAGCAGAATTGGTGAGTTCCGGGTTCAGAAACCCTGTTTCAGTAAACCACGTAGAGGGCAATTGGGGAAGATATCTAGTGCTGACCTCTGGTTTCCATGTACCTGCAACACACATGCTCATGCACACAACGTATACACAGACACGTGAACACATACATATCACATGGACACACATGCCTGCACAAAGGCAGGTAGGCTGGCATGTACACTTGCACACATGCACTCTTAGTATTTGGTGGAGTAATCCTGAGAGCTAAGGCAGAAATTTTTACTGAATCAACACAAATTTTGTAGGTTTTCGGTGAGAGCTTAGAGACTGGTTTGTCTGTAGTGGGATGTGGGAATGCCATGCTCTTTGGTGTCTGGTTGCACTTCACGATGCATAGCCTGGATGTGGTACAGAATTTGGCTGCTCTGTGTGGTGTGCCTCCACTGTGTGACCTTCAGGGAGCCACTTCATAAAGCAAGCAGCAGCCAACGACTTGTCCCTAATGAGGCAGAGGGCAGGAAAATGGTCCTAAGCTTCAGGAGAAGTCACTGAGCTGGAGCTTGCACAAAGATGGCAAAGGGAGCCACCAGAATGCCTTCAGCACCTCAGGATCAGGGTGGAGAGCAGCTGTTTCAGTATCAGAGCAACTTGGTGCTGCTGTTTCTTGGCTGTGTCCCCCTTGTCTTCTCCACCTGCACTTTGCACAAACGCCCAGCCCTCCAGCAAGAGCTGAGATCTCATTTTTTGGGGGAAAGTGAGATGCAGCGTTGCCTGACAAATGGGTGGGTCCCCCCACCCACCCGGTTTACGAGCACAGGGTGGCTCCCTCCTTCTTAACATCATCCCTCTCTTTATGGCCCTGCGCAATCTTTGATGTCTTCTTCTAGAGCAGGGGTGGTAGGGGAGAAAGAAATCAGCCTTAGCCAAGGAGAACCTCCCAAGGAATTCTCAGGTGAGGGAAGGGGCTCTGGGGAGTAGGGCAGGGAGTCAGCATAAAGAATTGTGAGCTGGACAAACTGGTACTCAGAAAGAACACCCTCTCCCATCTGTATCTCTTTGAGATACACCGGTGTTGTGTCTTCTTAAAGGGTGTTAGAATACACATGGGCTTCTGAGTGAGCCAGACCTGGGTTCAAATCTTGCATCTTTACTCTCGAGCTTTTCACCCTCAGTAGGTTGCTTAACCCTTTGAGCTTTAGTTTACTAATCTAAAATGAGTTATACACCATTCCTCTCACAGCACATCAAGAGAACCTATGTGTGTAATGTATGTAAAGAACCTATTGGTGTGTTACAGCTAAGCCCATTCCCCTAACTTAAAGATAAGTTCCTTGGCAGCAAGCACCCCTCTAGTTTGCTTCCTTAGACGCCTTCACTTCCCCCAGCAAGAGCCTCTTTACCCCGTGTCTACATTCTGGTAGAGAAGCAATTTTGCTGAAGCATACCCCACTTTCCTCACAAAGGTCCAAAGCCACCAGAATGTATGCCGGATTTCTTTTCAGACCTCTGGGATCTGCAAAGCTGTGGCAAACAGAAAGCCTCTTCCACCTGGCGAATCCTGCAAACGGCCATCTTCACACTTGACAGTGTTCCATCTCTTCCATGTTCCTCTTTCCTCCATTAGCACGATTTTATTTGCTTTGCTCCTTTTCTTGTCCATCTATAATTTTTATTTTATAGCTATACCATAATGGTCTGGGGCCATCCCTACTGAATCACCAACTGGTCTTACTTTAGAATTTAATTTGGTTTTATTAAAATTACCAAAATTCTCCCTGGGCAGGTGTAGACCTGGGCAGGGCACAGCTTTCTGTGTTGTTGACTGTGAGGCCCCTCCCTCACCGGTCCACTTCCAAGCTCTTTAGCTTTGGTTCATCCACAGATGGTGAGTGTTCCTGGTCACATACAGTGTGCGTGTGTCTCTGTGTGTGCCTCTGTCTCTCTGTCTCTGTCTCTGTCTCTGTCTCTGTCTCTGTCTCTGTCTCTCTCTCTCTCTCTCTCTCTCTCTGTGTGTGTGTGTGAGTGTGTGTGTGTATGCACTCATTCATTCAAATGTAGCTTGAAGTAGATACTTTCTAAGTGGGCAAGTTCTTTGTTTTTCCAGATCTGTGAAGTTTGCACAGCTTAGGGAGGAGCTGCATTTTAAAGGGTTAGAGCAGCTGCTTGTATGGCCCCCCCACCAGCACCAGGGGCACAGACATACCCTGATATGCAGGCACCACCGGAAGTAATTCTCAGCGTGCAGTCAGCCACAGCCTGGGTTTTTAGCTGCTTTGGACTTTCACACCTTCTTTCAGGGAAGTGGAGGAGCAAAGCTTGGGAGGAAAACAATCTCCACTTGGATTTCTCAATGTGTACATTCTTCTCCCCTTGAACAAAGGCCTCTCCGTGAGGATTTTAAATCTTAGGATGGGACAGGGACTAGACACAGAAACCATAGAAGAGGGAATAAGATCCAAAGAAAAGGAAAGGGTCAAACTTAAAAAGGAACCCATACAATTGAATTCCTCGTGTTTATCCTAGTAGTTGGTCACTGTGTCTCGAGGCCCCCGATCTACATAGATCCCACAGATGGGTGGAACTCGAAGGTCTCCGCTCCATGGGCATCTTTAAATGGTTCTGCCTGAAGAGAGGCATCTTCAGTTAGTAAGGGTGAATGTCTTCTTCTGCCCTCTCAATCCCATCTAGTATCTAAGATCTGTAGGAGGATTTTCTCACTTTTGTTTGTCTCCCAACATCTCAACCATTTCTCAGGATCTGGGAAGAGCTGCCAGATGGGGAATATAAACTGCACACTTCCTTAGCAGAGAATCCCATAAAACTGGGCCAGAGAGAGACTGTGAGTTTCTTTAGGAACCTCAGCAGGTTCCTCTTGCTGCTTTGCTTGGCTGAATTTGGTTGACATCAAATCTGACTGCTGCTTTTAAGAGAAGTAGGTGTAAAGATTTTTTTTTAAAGAACTGGTTTGTATTGGGACTAATGCTGGAACTCAGTTCTCCCTTATAGTCCTAGTTTCAGATGTTGACTATTAAATGAGAAATAAGGCCATCGGAGGCTGATGGTCATTGGCATTTGAAAATTAATTTTTCCTCACCATTCATCCTTTCCTTAAAAAATAAATTAATGTAACTTGGAGAATATGATTATCCTAAAACACTTTATTTTTTAATTAAAGAGGGTTCATTATAGTGCCCGTCTCATCTCGTCCCAGAGGAGGGAAGTCCTATGCTCAGCAGGTTTGCTAAGAAATAATTATAGGTTAGCTCTTCCCCAGGCCCCGAAATTCAATTAAATTTTTTTTGTTTCAAGTTGCTTGCAGTCATGTGGTGTGGTGTGGTGGTGGTGGTGGTGGTGGTGTGTGTGTGTGTGTGTGTGTGTGTGTGTGTGTGTGTGTGTGTATGTGTGTGTCTTGGTTTTCCTCTTAACAATTCATGTGAATGAGTCCTGACATCTAACACTCACCACCATCCCTGAACCCAGCCCAAATTATTTGTCCACTTGTATAAAAGGAATCTTTGTTTTTGGTGAGAATCACTTTGGTTATTTATTAGTCCTTAGGCTGAGCTCTTTCAGGTTATTCTGAGTTAGCATAGGATGAACCAACAGCTCTTGACCACCACTGTGGTTTAGGATCCGTCTGGGGAACTTAGGCTCCGTGAAGATGCCTCCCACTCATGTGTCATGGGACTCCTCACGAGTATCTTATTTTTGTTTGGTTTGGTTTTTTGAGAAAGAGTCGGTGTAGCCCTGGCTTTCCTGGAACTTGCTCTGCAGATCAGGCTGTCCTCCAACTCACAGAGACCCACCTGCCTCTGCCTCCCCAGTGAGCATGTGCTACCACTGTCTGGCACAAGTATCTTTTAAAAGCTTCTCTAATGATAGTAGCATGCAGGCTGGGCTGAGAACCACTGAAGAGATGGCTGAATTCAGATGGCATAGGTTAGGAAGGGATTCAGTGATTAGTTGAAGACACCCAAACAAGAATGTGAAGCCCAGTTTTGTTGTCTCCACGCTCGGCTTATAGTATAGCTATTTTAAGTATGTAAGCTTGGGGCTAGGGGTGGATTCCTGTCATTTCTAGGCTAACTCTGAGTTTGTATTTAAACCCAGGAAGCAACAGTCATCCATAGCTGTTCCCATTACTACCTCTTTCTCATGCCAAGAAGGGCAGGTCTATTGTGTGACTGTCCTTACTGTTGTGTGACTGTCCTTATTTACGTGAAGAAGGGTTTTAGGAAGGACAGCAGAGGCTCTCACAAACCTGGTATTAGCAACTGGCACACGAGCAGCCAGGACATTCCGGGAGATGGAGCAGTGTTTATGGGTGTATTTAAGCCATGGTTGACCTATCCTTCCATATAAATAAAATAGCTGCCCCCACACCTCCAGGCTTCGGGGCACAAGCCCTCCTAGCAGCCAGGAATATAGAAGGAGGAAAGGTAGTGCTGTGTGAGGGCAGATTCTAACCAGGTAATAAACCAAAAAAGACATGGCTAATCAAAATCTAATAAATGAACTAATAAATAACATAAGAGTGCCTATGAATCTCTATATATTCTAGCACATAAACATATATAGGCTTATATATATTAGGGCTTATATAATATGTGTGTGGACTTAAATAGAGGGATATAAACTTATTTATATAACTACACTAGCCTTATGCAGCATGGCTGTTATGATGCAATTATCTCAAGCATGGTTTTGAAAAATCATGGCTATTTTCATGGAAAAGTTTACCAACATCCTAATGTTTTCGAGTATGCAGTAGAAATGTGTGTGTTTTCTACTGGTATATAGATTTTTATTATTGCTTGGTTTTTCAGAGGAAAGCAATTAAATCTGTACAGAGAGCCAGAGTGAGCAATTCAGGCTCAGATCATCTTCATTCATTGTCTGGGTTGGGATATGACCTTCAATAATTTGACACAGTTGAATGTACTCCAGTTTGCTTTTCAGAATACCAGTGGGCGATGAAGAACCCTGGAGTCCATCCCCAGTATCTACATTCTCAGAGAGAAGAGTAGAAAGTACTCAGAAGGCACCAGCATTCTGTCTCCACTCCTGCTCTCAGATGGGCATTCGGGCATGTACACATGGACTCATTCTGGGCTTTACTGACAGCAGGTCCATGGAGTTGGGGGAAGAAGGTAAGCTTAGGTAGTCTCCAGAGATGACAGACTCGTATGAGACACATGCCAGCATGCATTTGTCACAAAAGAGTTCAGCTAAGAACTTGTTTCCAGGCCAGTCTTTACTGAATTTTTACAGTGTGAGTCCATGCCTGAGCCTGTAGGGCCATGTCTCCCCATATTGCTTGTGATAGCTGGAGTCCCAGGTTCCACTATGGACAACTCAGTCTGCCAGGAATCATCCACTGCTGTTTTCTGCCCTGTGGATAGTCTGGGCTGAGAGGACTACCGAGGCTCCCAACGCTCTGATTTACAGGCCCATTTATGAAGGTTTTTTAGAAGAAGAAGTACAAATGGGTTTTAATAAACCTCCTCTCTCTGTCTCTCTTTGTCTCTGTCTCTCTGTCTCTTTTTCTTTGTGTCCCTGTCTTTGTCCCTTTCTCTCTGGAATGGCTCTATAACACTATGGCTTTAAACATGCATCTCATTCTTCTAACTGTGAAGTCAAAATGAGGCCCCTGAGAAACAGAAGCAACTTAACCTTGGAAAAAGACAACCTGGGATTCTCGTGGACCAAAGGAAGCAAAAGGGCATGGTGTGGATTGCTTGGTCCTGGCCACCGAATTTTACTAAGTACAGATGAAAGTAGTTTGTCCTGAATGGCATCTGCACCTGGATGTGGAGTTGGTGAAGACAGACAGAATGGTTCCGTGAGTCTCATAGATGTTGTTGGTTTCATCCTCATTTGTTAGAATGGACCCCACAGCTTGATGGCTCTTGGAGATTCCAGGGTCATGTGGCACAGGTTTGTGTGGGAATAGTGACTCGAGGCCATACTATTCATTTTTCCATTTGGCCAAGGTCTTTTAAGCCCCTACATGCACCGGGCATCGCACTAGGTACTGAGGCGACAAAGAACAATTATCTATCTGATATTTATAGCACTAATGGATGGACTCACATATTAACAGGTCAGTATGATACGTTTGAAACATAATTGGAGTGATGCAGAAAACATGACTTGCAAGGGAAGAAGAATTGAATCTAGTTTGAGGGCTGGGGTGGGAGAGAGTGGATTCTCAAGGAGACGCAGATGGATGAAAGATGGGATTTTTTTTTTTTTGTCACTTGGTCCTGACTATAGTGTTGTGTTTACTGAATAATCTGATGGAGTATTTATTACGTGTCAGGAATGCAGAGGCAAAGCACCGGATAGGAGTCAGAAGGTCTGGGATCTGGTCTGGGCTCTGCCCTTGCAATCTGTGGCTTGGCCATGTCACTACTTGTCAAGATAAAATTAGAGGAAGATTCAGGACCAATACCAGTCCACCACTTCCCTGTTGAGAAAGAATAAAATCAAAGGTTCTTTCCAAAACCCATTCCTAAATTACTTGTTAACTTTGTAAAATTGTCCTTTCCCAATTTACTATGACACTTTAAAAAGTACTTAAATTTTTCTGAAGAGAGTAGGTATGGCACTACCTTGGTTTTTTGTTTTGTTTTGTTGTTTTTGTTTTGCTTGGCAAAATTTAAGACAGATTGGATGTCACTGAAAGAACTAGAAATAGGGAGGAAAATAAAGTAATATTCAAGAACTCACTTGGCACGGTTTGGTGACTCATGCCTGGAAGGAAACAGTTTGGAGGCTGTAAGGAAGCTCAAGGCCAGCCTGGGGAACACAGTGAATTCCAGGCCAACCTGGTCTATGGCGTGAGACCCTGTCTCAACAAAATCAGATAAAGGTAAATAAATAACCCACTTGACTTAGTTCTATTGGAGTTAGAAAAGCAGTTGAAAGTCGTGGGGCTAAGAAGAATGGGTAGCAGGCAGAGCCTGGGAACTATATGGCATCCTCTTCACTGGGACTTTGCTTTTACACTTGAGCCTGGAAGAAAGCTAGATATTGCCCAAAACATCCTGCCATTTGACCATGTTTTCGCTTTTTCTCGAAGGAAGGAGGATTAGGTATAGATATCTTCTGCCGGATCAAACAGCCTTGAGTGAGAGTTGAAGGCCTGACCTTGGCTAGAGGAGCCTTTGCTCTCTGCCTCTAGATCCTAACACCATGGTTTGCCATCAGCTTCCCCTTCTGCAAAATGGCTGTGAGAACTCCTGCCCTCCTTACCACTCAATGTGCCTTTCTGTTGCAATGTCTATCAAGGTAACTCTCTATAATGAACAGAATTATAAATTCTCTTTCCCTAACCAGACAGCAATATTCCTAAAGGGAAGACATGTTTTCTTTTCCACTTATTTCTACTTCTGCATATTTAGTGAATCAATGCTATTTTCACATGAATGAATGAATGGTGTGTGAAGATCACCAGTTCTATTGTATAACCAACTTATGGCTGATACTCACTTATTTGTGAGTTCCGTATTTCTAAACTTATCTACTTGCTAACTTGTTGGTGACACCTAAATCAATACTTTAAAAAACATAAAGTTGGGCTGGGAGTTGGTGGCACAGGCCTTTACTGCCAGCACTCGGGAGGCAGAGGCAGGAAGTCCTCTGTGAATTCGAGGCCAGCCTGGTCTACAGAGCTAGTTCCAGGACAAGCTCTAAAGCTACACAGAGAAACCCTGTCTCTAAAAACAAAACAAAACAAACAAACAAAAAACAAACAACAACAAAAAAATCCATAAAGCTGAAAGCGCTTCCTTTTCAAATATGTGTGTGTGTGTGTGTGTGTGTGTGTGTGTGTGTGTATACATAAATACATATACGTATGTTTGTATGTGTTCACCATGTGCTGCCTGGTACCTGAGGAAGGTTTTGGATCCTCTGGAACTGGAGTTAGAGATGGTTGTGAGCCTCCATGTGGGTTCCATGAATCTAACCCAGGTCCTTTGGAGGTCCTAAGCCAGGCTCTTAATCACCAAACCATGTCTTCAGTCTTCTTTCATATATATTTTTGGTTGAGTGGGGAGGATATTTTTACAATTCTAACACTTTGGAACTAGAGGCAAGTAAATCAAGAATTCAAAGTCATAGGCAGCTATGTAACTAGTTCAAGGCTATATTGGGCTACATAAAACTCTGTCTCAAAAATGGGGAAAAATTAACTTGAAAAAAATAATTGTACATTATACATATTCTTACATGTGGATTATGAGGAAATCTATCTCAAAGAAGCAAAAAATAAAATGGTAATTATCATAGGCTAGGGGATAGAGGGGCTGGGCAGATGGTCAAGGATATAAAGCCCAAATATGAATAGATACATAAAGGATATAAATAAGTCAGGGGAATAAGGTTTTGTTTTCTTTCTTTTTTTAAAGATATATTGAATAGCATGGTAGATAGGGTAAGTAATTAGTCATTTCAAAAATGTTAAGAAGATAACAAAAATGTTTGGGAGCTGGGTATGTGCCATAGTGATATTGTGCTTGTCTAGAAGGTGTGAGGCCTTAGGTTCAATTCCCAGCACCACTATAAATGAATGAATTGATAAACAAAAAGATATTTGAGGACATGGATATGTTAATTAGCCTGTTTTAATTATTCTACACTGTGTCAATAAACCAGACCATCATTTTGTACCTATAAATACAACTATAATTTTTCAATTTATAATTAAAAATAAATTGTACAGACGAAAAGTGTAAAGTGTTGTTTGTCAACTAGATTCTCAGTTCCCCATGTTTGGGGACGAAGGCTTTTACTCTCTGTTCCCATCTAACCTAGCAGAGTGCATTTACCGAATGGTTTGCTGCAGATAAGGATGTTTAACACCTACTGCAGTTTGCTTCTTAAATTTCCCCAAAGGTCCATGTGTTGGTTTCACGTGTGGCCCTGTTGGGAAGTGGGAGAAACTTTAAGCAGTGGGGCCTAGTGTGTGGGGGTCTTAAGTCATGCGGGGAGGGTGCACTCAAATAGAGTTGCTGGAGCTCAACCTCTTGTTCTCTCTCTCCTCTGCCTCTCAAAGAGGAGGTGAACAGCTTGGCCACACCCCAGGCTTTCTGCCAGGATATGCTGCCTCAACACAGACCCAAAACATCAAAACCAATTGGCCATGTTCATCCAGAGCTTCATCGTAAATGAGAGTCTCCTCTTTTTAAGTCGATTACCTCAGAAATTTTTTTATAGTAATGGAAAGTCAATGAATATAGCTCTGTAATGTTTAAAAGAAAATTATGATACCTGCAATAAATGGTCTGAAAATGAACTTAAAACAATAGCACTTACAATATCGTCAAGAAAAATGAATTAATTAAGAACACATTTAACAGAGGAAGCCTAAGGCTCACACTCTGAGAACTATAAAACACTGTTGAAGGCAATTAGAGAAGACCTAGATAAATGTGAAACAGCCCATATTGGGCTTGAGAGATGGCTCAGTGGTGAAGAGCATCTGACTGCTCCTACAGAAGACCTGGGTTCAACTTCCCACACCCACAAATCCCAGGAAATTTGAAACCCTCTGCTGTCCTTTGAAGGCATGTATGTACATGATAAGCATACATGTCAGCAAAACACTCAAGTTTTTTTTAAAGAAAAAAATGAATAATTTTTATAATTTTTTTTTTGGTAGAGCCAAAGGATTCCAAATAGTCTAAACAATCTTAAAAACACAGAACAAGGTTGGTTTCTGGTTAAATTTATGGTTGCATTAGTAGTTAATAGGGCTTATTCTCTAGTGGTGAAGGCTAATTTGGAAGGTTATATCAGTATTGGAGGTAAAATTGTCAACTTATAAAAGACAATTTCATATTCTTGATATCAAAACTTAGTAATAAAAGTAATCATGGGGGAGGTATATGGACAGAAAAACCTTTTCCCAAAGAAATGGAATGGAGAGTCTAACAGCAAACCATCCATTTCCA